>OY740770.1:105925872-106620477 GCA_963513935.1 Aphrophora alni
TTTCAAGTTGATCTCATTTTTTTATAATATTGTTTCAGCAAGACATCTCGAAATTTTGGAAAATAAAGCCAGTAAGCTTTGATCTATTACAATTTTTTATTTTTACGATGTTGATTGCAAACTCAGTACACATGTAAAACATGCATAGTAATGTGTATACCAAGTTTAGAGTAAATATCGGTACTTTTTTGGAATTTCCTCTCTAAAATTTTTCACTTTTTCTTTGTTCCAATTTATTGGAATTATCATGGAATAACTTTGAATAAACTTATTTCTGATGACCAAAGGTGTCGCTAGGTGGCTATATATATCAAAAGCATGCATGGTTTATTTATTAATAAATAAACCATGCATGCTTTTGATATATATTGGCACTATATATAGCCACCTAGCCAAACCTTCCCCCCCCCAAAAAATATTCCACTTTTTTAATTGGAATTTATTGGAAATACCTTCTCCTCAAATATGTTCACTTTTTTAATTGAAATTTATTGGAAATATCATACAATAACAACACAATTTCATTGGAGAAACACAATTTTTTTTGTTGATAAAATCAGAAAACCACAAAATCCAAATTTCATAAAATAACTCAATAATTAAAAAAAAATGTAAAAAACATACAATCACAAAATATATTAATTTACTTATAAACTTAAATAATAATTTTTTTTTTCACTGTAAAAGGTATCAGCGTCAATCCATGTCCTTGAAACAAAAAGATATTTAATTATTTGTCTAAATTAAATTCGGTAGAAAGATGAAAGTACTACTTAAATCCACTCTAACGATAACGGAAAACACAGTTTTATTTATAACAATTATACCGTTACTTGTTGACAATTATACCGTAAATAACAATTGAACCACCGTACTTTAATTATTTAATTAACCTGTAGCGTATTAGAGTAATCTTATTTCATAACAAAAGTATAACTTCGATTTTGTTGATAGTACTGTATTACGTTCTGCCTGTATTTTTCATTTGGAAGATAGAAATTATGTGTGAACACAAGATTTACACAATGTGATACTCCTTTTAAAAAAATTCTCGAATCCCAAGTAAATTCTGTAGTGAAATATAAAATTAAGGTACAAATAAAGAAGAAACCACAATAGTATTTTCTTAAAACGAGTTTTTAGTTTGACAGTTATTCACAATTTAATTAAAAAGTGATTGTTGGAGTGAACAATTGAATGTTAGTCTCGAATAAATATTGCAACGATTATTCTTAAAGCTTTTAAAATAAGTTAATACTTTTAGTCTTTGCCACGTAGTGACAAAAACAGTAGCTGCTACGTTAGCTACATCTATAGTATCAGTTTGTGTGACATAAGCTGGGTCAGTAGGTTGCTACTTCATGGTCGGCACAGACTGCAATTTATAAGGGAGCGTGATCACAGTTAAGAAAACTACAAGATTTTTGATAGCTAAAAACGCACATCATCGATATCATAGAAGCAAGTTAGTGATTTTTCCCATTAACTTTTTTACTTATTGTACTGTACTATAATATTCTGTTGTATTAGTGAAAGTCAATGTAATTTAGATTTAAAGACTTTTTTTAGGGTTGAAAGACTGTTGATTATTTTTTAAAATTTTATTTTACAAGGTGCTGCAATAAAACCGATCTATTTTCTGCGGCGCACTGTTCAGCGACAGGATGTCTGAGGGTGGTGGGGGTAGGCTTGTTGGAAAGCCTACACGACGCCATTGTCAGTAGTCATAGAGCAGTGGTCGCCTGAGCAACACGCGTTTGTTATCGAGGCGTATTTTAAAAGTGGCGATTCAATCATTGCTACTCAGCGGCAGTTCCGTGCGTTCTTTCAAGTAGGTCGAATTTTGCGGTTCGATCTGAATTTTCATTCATACAAATTGGCTATTGTGCAGCAATTGAAGCCATGTGAACCGCATAATTCGTCTGACTGAGCGGTCAGACATGTTTAAAGCAGCAGCTTGTTTACGGGCGGGCCTACGAGGACTGTTTTTCACAGCAGCACGAACTCTATCGATGTTCTCTGGCGTCCGAGTTGACCTTGGACGGCCTGTCGCCTTCTTTTTCAACGCAGAACCCGTTGTTCTAAAGTTAGTAACCCACCGCATAAAATTGTGCTACGCGACGGAACTTCTCCCTGTCGACCTAATTGAAAGAACGCACGGAACTGCCATTGAGTAGCAATGATTGAATCGCCACTTTTAAAATACGCCTCGATAACAAATGTGCTTTGCTCAGGCGACCACTGCTCCATGACTACTGACAATGGCGTCGTGTAGGCTTTCCAACAAGCCTATCCCCACCCCCCTCAGACGTCCTGTCGCTGAACGGTGCACCGATCTATTTTGCAGAAAATAGATCGGATTTTTTGCCGCACCTTGTATTTCCCCCCCTCAAATTTACATATTTTTTATACTGTACAGTATTCTTTTTTCATATTTTTCCTAATATGTTCTGTGTTGTCAATAAATATTACTAAAGATGATTATTAAATAACAATGTCTTATACTGCAAAGGACTTTTTATTCTAACAATAATATTTACCCATTTTAGCTCAAACGTTTTAGCCTTACAGTTCCTTTACATTAATATGCTTTAATAGCATCATGTTTGATAATAAAGCAATTTGTTAGGCCGAATCACCCCCAGTCCCAATTCGTTCCACTGTATTAATGAGATTCCACTGTAAATAAAACAATACATAACAAGTTGATATCTTTAACATTTTAAAACTGGAGCTGGTATACTTATGTATCTTGTTGCCGACACTGTGAAAATTGTGATATCTTCAATTATTTTCGAAGAAACCGAGTTGAAACTCGGCATATTAGTAAAAAATGTATTACTCTACATATTTGTCAAAAGTTAAATTGATATCTTGAAAATTCTTGAACTGGTGGATGATGCATGTATGAAAGACGTGATTTTTACCATATTGGCTGTGAGATCTATGCGTGTACCATCTCTACTTTCAGGAATCTTTATGATCCATCTTCTCAAAACTTAATGCAGAAGACAATACAAGTTAATAAACATACTGGCAAGTTAATTTGTATAGTAAGTTTTGAGATTATATCTCAAATATTTTTTTAACATAAAGCCAGTTAATGCATGAAAAAATAGAACCAGTATCACACATTAATCTAGCCTCTGTTACATATAGAATCCATTACAAAGAATATATAATTACATACATTTTTGTTTCATTTTACAGGCGAATGGGATTAAGATTGGGCCTCAACACTCTCCTAGCAACCCTAGTCTACCTCCAGGAAGTCAAGGGTCCATGCAGTCAGGTGGATGCTGTTAGGATGTTATACTATCCACATGGTTATATTATAACATGTAATATAATAAATATATTATTTTCTAATTTATATTTTTATTTCATTCTACTTAAAAAAAAGATTTGAGGGAATACATCCCATTTTATAATCTTATTTTATTGTCAACAATATTATTATTGTTTATTTAAGTAATGTCATACCAAAGTGTGTTGTATAATGTTTTGCTTTCATTGTTGAAGTGATGTAATATTAATTATTAATTTATATAAAATGTGTATTTCACTATCATTATGTATGTTTTTCTTTGAAAGAGAAAAGTCGAAACATTCCTTTTATCTTCCTGTATTTTAAGTGATACATATTTGTTATACAGCATGTAGGCCAAGACAATGCTTGCGTTTTTGTAGCTGCGATGTTGCAAACTCATAAGGTTGTGTTTGCTACATAGTTGTGAAAATGGCATCAGCAAATGAAGATGATGTTATTATTAGCAAAATTCTATATTTCATATTTTTCCAGACAATTATTTCTCATGGAAGCATCTACATCAAAAACTATGAATTCTCCATTAATCATATCTGTAGCAGTAATTTATCATCACTTTGACTTTTATAGTTCTGTAGTGTGTGTATGTGTGTCTGTGTTCTAGATGTCACAACTTTGATTAGATTTTCTCAAATTTAGTATATATATTTAGTTTTACAAATCGTGGAAATAGGTTATTGATCAGAAATTATTAAAATGGTGGGAAATTTTAAAAATAAAAAAGTTATTTTTCCAATAACCTTTTTATTTATATATATGAAATGTTCCACAATAACTCATTTTGTACAGATTTAAAAATTGTAATCCAATAATGTCAAAAAAAAAAAATGTATCCCAGGATAATTGTTAAAAGAGTTATATTTAAAAATAAAATTTAACTTATAAATTTGAAATATCATCAATAACTATGTAATATTTAGACTTTTCTCGGATAAATATCTATTGACTGCTCATTTTATTATTTTAATCATACTAATTTGTACTTTTATAAATTAGGTTTTTTCTACATATTTTCAATATAATCCAATAATTTAGAACATTTCAGGATTATCCTAGGCCTACCTGAATTGAGTGTGATATTTGGATAGGTACTTCTGTAACCAATCAGAATTTTGAAGTGTTTTCTTAATATTATTGATACTACATGACACCATATTCAATTGTGTTCAGAGAGCTGAGACAGTCGTATATCATAGCAACCTTGACAAGTTTCAATGGAATAAGCTCGCAATGACAAAAACGTAAGCTTGATCCTGGCCTTAAGCCTTGTGTTAAAACACGTTAGGAATTAGAAGATTTAGTTAACTGATATCTGTTTTTAGAAATGGTGATTATTTAATAATTTAATTATTAAATCGTTTTTTAAACTAGGTAGGCCTAAATCTTATTTTGTATTTTATCCTGACTTAATTATTTGATTTCAGTTCATATCTACTGTAGTTGTTCTGAAGGACGAATATTAACTAAAAGTCATAAAGTTTCTAATAAGAGCAAACAAGTGATTGGACTAACTTGTTTTATCAATTTGATTAGTATTATTAATAAAAAATATTTAGAATTAGTAAAGTAGACTTGAAATTTTTAATTAGTTTACACTATAACTCTTAAATAAATGCTCTAATTTTTATGGTATTTTATATGAAATAAGTTTAGGTTATTTTTAGATCCGAGTCATTTTATCCTGTAAAAATAAGAAAACAAATTATGAGTCTGGTATTAAAATTGATTTGAGTTTGTTATGCATATGGGCTCTAAATATCAAATAGAACAAATTGTTAAGTCGAGTAGAGCAAATTTTTTGTAAGGTAACAGGATAAATCAAGATTTTTGATTTTGGACCAAAAAGTTATGTGTGTATTATAAAGTTAATATAGATCTAGAAAAGGGGTATACAATGCAGCATGACTTGAATTTTAAGTATCTTTAGATGGTGGATTTTGTTGGCCATTTTCTCAACATTTCTAAAAGAGAAATATTTTACTAACTTTAACCGTTTTGAAGATTTCTTTTTACTTATTTTTGAAAAATATTTGCCTAATGTACATTCATTTATCACGTCAAATTAGGATTTCCTTCGTAAATAAGAAAAAATGCTAAAATATACATTAAATAATTTTTTTAAATTGTGGTTTAATTTTAGGTCTGGATAATTTGAAACTTATAGATTTCAAAAATATTGAATTATGTTCAAAGCTTTTTTTGTAAGTATACAAAAATAAGAACTTTGTAACTTGTACTTGGTCTATATATATTCATCTAAAGATATAAAGGGCCTACTTTTAGTTTTCTAACTAGATATTTGTTTTATTTATTGAAAGTATGCCCATTGTTGTATAAATAAATTAACAACATTTAAAAGTTAAATATTTTGTATTATTGGTTTCAAATTACTGTATTATTACAATGAAAGGTAAAATTATAATCTGTAAGTTTCTGATAATTCGGTATGCTGAAAATTCTCTATAGCTTAAGACTTTTGCAATGTGTAGCAGTGCTTTTAATTTAAGGTACTTCAAAACAAAACATGATCTACTTTTGCCTTGTCAAAGGTTGCCTATGTATTTCCAAGCATGTATTACTTATAAACCATTGAGCGTTGGATTATCAAATTTTTATGTCTTTTTCTCAAAAGGAAATGTAGAACTAGCTATAGAAGAGAAATTTACAATACAATCTGTAACAATAATTGCTTAATTTAATTAACATAATTAATAATACCTCATTCAATTAATGATAACCAGCAGAAACAAGAATCGTTGTTAAAAAGATGTTCAGGTTTTGTTGTAAGAAAAAAATGAAATTACTGGGGAGATAATATTAGTAAAATAATAACATCTTCCAGTGAGTATGAGGTGAATAGTGAAGCAACAACTCTACTCATTTGTTTTATTCTGTCAGAGTGGTTTCTCATGTGTCTCCATTTGAACTTATAGGTTTTAAATTGCAACATGACTTCATTTCCTCAGGTACTTTGTAACTTTATTCAATTAAAATTGTTGAATTTTACAACCCTATTAAAATTCAAAAATAGGTTTTCAACATAATTTCAACAGCACAATTAAAATTGAATACCATCTTATGGGTTTACCATGCTAATCTATATATTAGTAACGCTTATCTCTAATTTCAAACTGTGTAAACTGTTAGTTTATTTTATGTTTCCCAGGTAATGTATAACTCCTATGTGATAACCAGTGGAGAGAATGCCTCTGAGGCTTTCTCTGAGTCACAGAGAGTATCTCTAACAAATAGTCCAGGATGGGCTGTGTATTCCACGATAGATTCATTTGCATTAGAGTGGAGAAATACTTCTAATGTCCTAAAATAAAGGGTTTCTGTGAGGATTAGGATATTGTCACATTGGACTCCTGAAGTGGATGCTCCCTTTTTCTGTTCTGGAGGTGTGAATACAAAAAGCTCATTGTGGTTGTGGTGGAACTGGACAATGGACTTCTGTCCCACTCTAACAAATATTTTGAAATTAATTACTACTATGGGTAAAATCAATGTAGTATGTATATAATATAGTCCTTTTGTGAGCTTTAACATAACTTACAATAATTTATCAATTTATCCTTCACCATAACGAACCAGAAGGAAAGCATTGGTTGTCTCTTAAAATATTACACTGTAATTAGACATACTGTTCGACTTAAATATGTCATGTTTTGAAAGGTTGGCAAAATTATGTGGAAAGAGTTTGATTTAAAACAAATTTCCTCTTTTTGAACTGTAGAAAAACAAAGAAATTTATTATAGTTAAAGTAGTTTGTGACAAGATACTTTACCAAGGTGAGATAATTTTGTGTGATCACGGCAAATACAAACATGGATATTATTCTTAATGTGATACTTTACCTCTTCATAACATGTCATTTAATTACACAAGTTGAACATTAATTTTGAATTGATATAATGTAATATGGTTTTGTCTATTTCTTATTTTAATTGTAATTAATATTGTTTGTAGAATAAATTTTGACCCGATTAAAACAAAAACGAGATTGATGAATAGAATGAATTTTAATAGGGAAGACTGGTTAAGGTCTCTGAAATTGAACTTGTTAACCGTCAAAATTTGCACAGATTTGAATCTGGTTTATGTTTGTTGCTATTTTTTGTGTGCTAGTAGGATTCCAGGATTTTTAATTACCATTCTGGTATCGAGAATACTACTAATTTTCTGTCAAGAATCAAATTGATCATTCTTACTGTAATCAAAATTAGAAAATAAATAAGTTTTTTGATTCATAACATTTTCTCTACCGTCTTATATGATCAAACTAGAATTCTTCCCTAAACTTAAGAAGAATTCTATGAGTATTTTGTATCCTAAAATACTGTGATATATATTGTCAAGCAAACACTTCACACTTTCACAAGGAGATATTTTGCCGTCTATATTACCCGTAGAACAGACAGAGAGATCTTATTCTACCAATCCCATTATGTTTAGGCGAAACTTCATTGGAGAGTTAGTAGATCTGTCCTGTATATAGTGAGAAGCCACCTGAAAAAACTCTGAACGATCTAAACTTGATAAAGAAAATTATGTTAAAAAAATTATGATAGAATAAAAATAACACAATAATATAAAGCTACACTATGAAGGAACCAAAAATATAACATCTGTGTGTCACTTTGCTTGACAATGCTTCTCAATTGAATTTATCAGATATTGTTGATGATCAGAGATAATGCTGTTAATGCAAAGCCAAGCTAGGTTAAGTTATTGGGAAAATTAATGTTATTAATGTAAAAAAATGGATCATATTTCCCTTTTTCCTAATGAAAAAAATTATTACTAATCACATTGCTTTAAATTAGTTTAATGAAATCTGCTCATAACTAAAAGTGTAAAACATAGGTTAATAAATCTGTATTGTGTTTAAAAACTGAATTTATTTAGCAGTAGATATATAAATATATATATTTAACAAAAATACACGTAGTTAGTATTTAAAAGGAATTAAATATATATAAATAACTTATATATATAGAACGCTACAATCCTAATTTGCAAACAGTTTTCCATAAATGTTTATTAAGATGGTTTTATTTTTTTGGCTTGTATTGAATTGAATGGTGTATGTATTTTATCATTTTTCTGAATTTACTTTTATAATAAACACATATACTCTATTTAACCTTTGTTTTATTTATTATATTATTAACGTTTGTACAATTCTTTTATAGCTTCGCAAATTTTTAAATTCCCTTCCTGATTAGAGGAATGTAATTCTTACTGTTCTTCCCAAAATTCAGGGAAGAGAATTCTAAGGTTTAATCATAATTAACAGAGATGTTACACTGTAAAGTTGAACAGTTTATAAACACTTTTCTTTTTCTTGGTCGTAAGCTTCAAAGAGTCTCTCATAAATGTGCTTTGGGATTCTCCAAAGCCATAAAAAACTTTTAACGGGCGCTCCTCATAGTTCTCCAATCCTTTACAACAAATTTGTCTCACGCCATCACTCCACACCACATAAGCGAGTGTCCAGGAATCCTCTTCCTTGCACGCCTTATAAATAGGGAAGTCGGTAAGGGAGTCTAACAAGATGATTTTCTGTGACAAGGTGTCCAATTTAAGCTTTCCCCAATGTTTCCTCTGATCTACTAATGTTTTTCAATTAAGTAATTATTATATTTCTGGGTTTTAAAAAGGTGACATCCAATGTTTTCTAGTTCCCATCTGTCCTTGAAATGAACACAACTGCCAGAAATGCCATGTACTAATTCTGTAGATATAGCGAGAAGTTTGGAAATTCAAACAAAATTGGACTGAGTATGTTTTGTTTAAATTTTTCAATTCATGAAAGTTCCATTAGTTTGAATTTCAAACTTAACAATTTAACAAAACCGAAGTGGAATTCAAGAATAATTACTAATGCTGCTTGCTACATTTTCTATTAAAAATGAAGAAGAAGAACCAAGAAAATGCTTAACATTATGTATTTATGTTAGCCAATGTTACCTTATTACGGTTTTAAACTTCAAAAATAAGTACATAATCATAATCGAATCTGTGATTTTTCAAATTTCCCAGCCTAAAGCATTAACATTGTACTAATTGTTGTTACTTGCTCAGTTTACACAATCTGATGTTGCCTGTAAGGTCATAAACATAGAAATTATAGTTTGATTTAAGTCGGTGTTTCCCAAATTACCCTCTAACTATAATTCCTGTTTTACTTGCTGTTGGGTAAATTGGAATTTTTTTTTCTCATGTTTTGTAGAAGAAAACATTTTGTAGACGATAGCAATGTAAAATAATTTTGTTTCTGCAGATTTGATGAACTCATCAAATTTCATTAAAATTTTATCAAAACCTCAGTCGTTGATGTTGAGATATTTTAATTTTTATAACAATTACTGTACATTGTTTACTTCTCCTCTTAACTAGTAACTCGGCAGTTTGGGAGAGATGGTGACTTAACTGCACTTCATCTACACTTCAACATTTTGAGCAGAGCCAATGTTGAAAATTGGAATTTTAAATTTTGATAATGTGGCATCTACTCCCAAATTTTAAGTTATAAAACATATTTTAACAGCCAAAGTCCAAAATATTTCTATACAAAATTTTGTAAAAATTTGTCCATCAATGTGTAGGCTGCACAGAGCACTGAACAGATAAAATATATTATAGACAACATTCGAAAACCAATTTTTGTGTATCAGGGTACCACCAAAATGTATATTTCAATAAGGAACTCAACATTGACCTATCAACAACATTCTTTGTACTACGTATATGTGAACAAGTAAAAAAAGGTAAAAAAAATTTGAAACAACTTGAAGAGTATTTTGGTTGGAGCTTATCATACACAGCTTAAATATACAGAGTTTTCAGAAAATCTTGTGCCAAACTATAAGTGGTAGTTGTATGAGTTGAATTAAAAAAAAAGTTCCTATAAACAAATACAGTATCTGGAAACGCTTTATTTTCCATCTGTTGGTCATTGTATGTTTTTTTGAAAAAATAATTAAAGCTATAATTAATTTAGATATATGTTTAGAGGAACTCTTTTCATTAATTCAACTCTTATTAAACCAATTAAAGTTTGGCACAAGATTTTCTGAAAACTCTGTATATGATAAACTCCAACCAAAATACTCTTCAAGTCGTTCGAAAATTTTGTAAACCCTGAAAAAAAAAAACACTTTAAAATCTCAAAGGGTTTACGAGTAATTGCAGTTTAAAGTTTTTTCAAAAAAGATCATCGAGTAATTGCAGTTTAAAGTTTTTTCAAAAAGATCAAAATATTTTAAAACCAATGATATGGGTATCTTAAGATGCAGAATTGAAAGGAAAATAAACCCTGAAAAAATTACTTTGACATCTCTAATTTTTTAAGAGTTATTGCAATTTTTATGTCAATAAAATTACCAGATTTTAACATTTCATGTTTCATCACTTGGAATACCTTTTTAAATCGCCTGTAGTTCCATAACTATACATCGTAATGATATGAACTTGTACATGATAAAAGAAGAAAGTTCAAATTTTACTGTGGTTTTTTCAAATCGGAAATATCTCCTATAGTTTCTTAGTAATTAATTCGAGAAAATAGCCAATTTTCAAACATTGCAAAATAGTAAGTTACAACCTTGTTTTTTAAGCGAAAAAGTGAGTTTTTGATTTTTGATTGTTTTTATAGCTTAATAGAAGCAGAATTAAATTTGGATTCGATAGGTGTTCTTGATATTTCAAAATTTTTAATTAATATTCATTTTTATTTTGTTTTTTGAAAAAATTGCAACATTTACCAATACCAATGATATGCACATCATAAGATGCAGAAATGAATATAGAGTAAACCCTGAAAAAAAAAAAAAAAAAAACACTTTTATAATCTCAAAGGGTTTAGAGTAATTGCAGTTTAAAGTTTTTTTAAAAAAGATCAAAATATTTTTAAAACCAATGATAAGGGTATCTAAAGATGCAGAATTGAAAGGAAAATAAACCCTGAAAAAATCACTTTGCCATCTTAAATGGTTTAAAAGTTATTGCAATTTATATGTCAATAAAAATACCTGATTTTAACATTTTACGTTTCGCCACTTGCAATACCTTTTTAAATCGCCTGTAGCTCCATAACTATACATCGTAGTACATGATAAAAGAAGAAAGTTCAAATTTTACTGTGGTTTTCTCAAATCGAAAATATCCCCTATAGTTTGTGAGTAATTAATTCGTGAAAATAGCCAATTTTCAAATTTTGTAAAAAGGTAAGGTACCTTTACACCTTGCAAAATGGTAAGTCCCCCTTGCAGTTTTTTAGGCGAAAAAGTGAGTTTTTGATTTTTGATTGTTTTTATAGCTTAATAGAAGCAGAATTAAATTTGGATTCAATGGGTGCTATTGATATTTCAAAATTTTTAATATTTTTTCCCATTTTTTGAAAAAATTGCAACATTTACCAATACCAATGATATGCACATCATAAGATGCAGAAATGAATAGAGAGTAAACCCTGAAAAAAAAACACTTTTAAAACCTCAAAGAGTTTTCAAGTAATTGCAGTTTAAAGTATTTTCAAAACAGATCAAAATATTTTAAAACCAATGATATGGATATCATAAGATGCAGAATTGAAAGGAGAATAAACCCTGAAAAAATCACTTTGACATCTTAAATGGTTTAAGAGTTGTTGCAATTTATAGCTCCATAGCTATATATCATATAGTAATAATATGAACTTGTACATGATAAAAGAAGAAATTTCAAATTTTACTGTGGTTTTTTCAAATCGAAAATATCTCCTATAGTTTCTTAGTAATTAATTCGAGAAAATATCCAATTTTCAAACTTTGCAAAATGGTAAGGTACCCCCTTGCAGTTTTTTTAGGCGAAAAAGTGAGTTTTTGATTTTGATTGTTTTTATAGCTTAATAGAAGCAGAATTAAATTTGGATTCAATGGGTGCTATTGATATTTCAAAACTTTAAATATTTTTTTATTTTTATCTAATTTTTTGAAAAAATTGCAACATTTTACCAATACCAATGATATGCACATCATAAGATGCAGAAATGAATAGAGAGTAAACCCTGAAAAAACACTTTAAAATCTCAAAGTGTTTACGAGTAATTGCAGTTTAAAGTTTTTTCAAAAAGATCAAAATATTTTAAAACCAATGATATGGGTACCTAAAGATGCAGAATTGAAAGGAAAATAAACCCTGAAAAAAATCACTTTGACATCTCTAATTGTTTAAGAGTTATTGCAATTTATTTATGTCAATAAAATTACCAGATTTTAACATTTCATGTTTCGCCACTTGGAATACCTTTTTAAATCGCCTGTAGCTTTATGACTATATTATATCATAATAATATGAACTTGTACATGATAAATGAAGAAATTTCAAATTTTACTTTGGTTTTTTCTAATCGACAATATCTCCTAAATTTTTTAAAAAATTTATTTATCTGAAGAGGGGGGAAATTTGCATCCGCACCATCAGTGACCCAGCGAGACCGACTGGTGTGTGGGGCTGTACCACCTGTACGACCCACTAAAACCCTTCCTTTTTTATCTAAACCTTGTTGAGATTTCCATCCTGGACCCGCGTTAGCATTACTCAAGATGGCTGTTCTTCGCCAGATTGGCGTTTGCTCTGTTCTGCTAATGCTGCTGTTGCTTCACATGTTTTGATCGTCGACCAGACCATTCTGTTTCTTCGTCCGTAAAATCGTCTCCACATACTTAGCTACGGCGTCCCAGTTATCCTCATTCTTCAGCATAAGCTCTACCATGTTTTCGGGGGTGAATTGTCTGATCATTTCTATCAGTACTTCTCTTTGTAGGCTCCATTGGCTGCATGTGAACAATGTGTGTTCTGCATTGTCTACTGCTTGTCCACAAGCGAGACACATAGGGCTTTCTACTTTTCCTTGTTTGAACAGGTAGGAACAGAAGTAACCGTGTCCAGACAGCAGTTGGGATAATAGTTGACCTCCCCATGACTCCTCTCTATCCAACCTTTCACATTTAGTAAAATGCGTGCAGTCCATCTTCCTTGGCAATCCCCATCATACCTTTGTTGCCACCGGTCCTTGGTCACAGCCCTTTCTTCGTCCGCGATCCTGAATCTGCTGATGACTTCACCGGCTCTTTCATCGTTACATGTTCTCTCGTAAATAGTCTTTCGTTCCAGTGCTAGCAGATCTACTGGGATAGTTCCTGTAATGGCTAGTACTGCCAGTTCTGATACAGAAAAATAAGCACTGCATACTCTAAGAGCAGCTCTGCGCTGCACCCTGGCTATTCTTTTGCGATGAAACTCTTTTTGCGGAGTCTCTCCCCATATCTCTGCGCCGTACAAAAGTATGGAATTGGTGACTGACATCAACAGTTTTCTCTTGCTAGCCCTCGGACCACCGATATTCCTCATTAGTCGACTGAGCGATTGTGTGACCGCCGATGCTTTATCTGCCCCTTTTCTAATGTGTTCTCCAAAGCTCATTTTTGAGTCTAAGGTAAAACCCAAATATTTAATGTTCTCTTTTGTCTCAATGACAAGTTCCTCGATTTGCATCGCTTGGATGTTGTTCAAAGTTGCCTTTTGCTTCTTAGTTAAGAATATTAGGTCGGTCTTTTCCGCCGCAAGCGCTAGTCCACGATCGTCCAGCCATCTTCTCAAAATCCGCATAACGCTGGATAGCTTGTCTTGAATCTCCTCTTTATTCCTTTCAGTGATGACGATCGCTATATCATCGGCATAGCCTATTAGATGGCATCCGTCGGGCAGCTCCAGTCTGAGAATATCGTCATACGATATGTTCCAAAGCTCCGGTCCTAGGATTGATCCTTGTGCGGTTCCTGCGGATACTTTCTTAGCTCTTAGACCATCCTTGGTTTCATACAAGAGCTGTCTATCGTTGAGGTAATTTTCCACCATGCGAAGTATGTAAGGGGGAACTTTGTACTTATCTCTTAGAGGGTTCACCATATTTTCCCAACTAGCCGAATTAAAGGCATTCTTGACGTCGATGGTAGCAAGTAGAATAACCTCTTTCGAATGTTGATTCTTTTCTTGTTCCATCCGAAACGTTTCTCTAAGGACTGAGACCGAGTCGGCTGTTGACTTGCCCCTTCGGAACCCGAACTGCTTATTGGATAGGTCCCCACCAGCCTTTACCGCTGTTTGAAGCCTCGGTCTTATGAGCTTGCAAAATGGTAAGGGTCCCTTGCAGTTTTTTTAAGGCGAAAAATTGAGTTTTTGATTTTTGATAGTTTGTATAGCTTAATAGGAGCAGAAATACAGTAAATTTGGATTCAATGGGTGCTATTGATATTTCAAAAATTTTAATATATTTTTATCTAATTTTTTAAAAAAATTGCAACATTTACCAATACCAATGATATGCACATCATAAGATGCAGAAATGAATAAAGATTAAACCCTGAAAAAAAAAAAATAAAAATTTAAATCTCAAAGGGTTTACAAGTAATTGCAGTTTAAAGTTTTGAAAACAGAAATATGTCTCTACTCTTTGAGTACTGAACCTAGACTGTCTTAACACTTAAACTACATTTCAGAAGAAAAGTTTCTCTGACTACAAACACGTCTCTCTGTATCAGATCTCTCTCTAAGACTGTTTTAATATTTAAACTACATTTTTGAAAATATTTCTCCACACCGAAAACACGTCCCACTTCCTTGAAAGTTCTACTAAGACTCCCTTACCACGTTTCTCCTATCTTATAACTGGAAACCGGTCCTCATTTGGCGGTTATGTTCGCTGTTACAAACAGTTCACACACCCCTACTTTTTCGCACAAATTATCAATTACTTGTAACAAAAAACAACACTTGTACTTAATTATGTTATACTAAAAATAAACACTTGTAATTAATTATGTTATACTAATATTAAACATGGTTATTTATTTTTTAGTCTTGAAAATCTATTTTGTTCCTATAAATGAATTTACTTAAGACTGGATATCGTTTCAATAGCTTCCCCCTCCTCTGTACTTTCATCTCGCGCTTTTAAACTCTGAGGTATACTCTGACTCTAATTTTTCACATTATTACAAATTTAACCAAAGAACTAACTTTAAATCAACTTGAACTTAATATATATAGTTGATACAAAGTGAACAATAACCAATTATTAGTTGTATATATGGACTGTGAATTTGAATATATAAACTGTTATAAATCAATAATTTAATTAATAATACTTATAAATTTGAACTTTAAATGAACCCTAATTCATATTCATGTTTATATATTATAATTGTTTTATATATATATAATTTTTTCATTACAAATATTTAAGGTATATGAATTTATTGAATTGTGATGGTTTGGACTGTGCCGGCGAGAACTTTTTTTAATTATTAAACCTGAGATTAAGTTTCTTGAGCTTTATAATATCTAATAAATAAAATTATTATTATTTCCATTGTTATAATCAAATAGTTATTTATTTCAATAATTAGTTAATAATTTTAAAAAAAATAAAAAAATTAAATAACTTATTAAATATTAAGACATTATATTTTGGGAAAAATTAGTTCAAGGAGAAAATTAAAAATTACATAAAATTATATAGGCTATTACATTTGGCACCTCAACATAGGGCAATATTAATCAAATTTTATATTAATAAGAATCTTATATATTACATTTGTATAGCTTAATAGAAGCAGAAATAAATTTGGATTCAATGGGTGCTATTGATATTTCAAAATTTTTAATATATTTTTATCTAATTTTTTAAAAAAATTGCAACATTTACCAATACCAATGATATGCACATCATAAGATGCAGAAATGAATAAAGATTAAACCCTGAAAAAAAAAAAAAAAAAAAAAAAAAAAAAAAAAAAATTAAATCTCAAAGGGTTTACAAGTAATTGCAGTTTAAAGTTTTTTCAAAAAAGATTAAAATATTTTAAAATACTGAAAAAATACTTTTAAAATCTCAAAGGGTTTACGAGTAATTGCAGTTTAAAGTATTTTCAAAAAAGATCAAAATATTTTAAAACCAATAATATGGGTATCTAAAGATGCAGAATTGAAAGGAAAATAAACCCTGAAAAAAATCACTTTGTCATATCTAATGGTTTATGAGTTATTGCAATTTATATGTCAATAAAAATACCAGATTTTAACATTTCATGTTTCGCCACTTGGAATACCTTTTTAAATCGCCTGTAGCTCTATAACTATACATCGTAATGATATGAACTTGTACATGATAAAAGAAGAAAGTTCAAATTTTACTGTGATTTTTTTTCAAATCGAAAATATCTCCTATAGTTTCTGAGTAATTAATTCGAGAAAATAGCCAATTTTCAAACTTTGCAAAATGGTAAGGGTACCCCATTGCACTTTTTTAGGCGAAAAAGTTAATTTTTTTCTTGTTTTTATAGCTTTATAGAAGCAGAATTAAATTTGGAGTCGAGGGGTGCTATTGAAATTTCAATAGTTTTATTTTTTTTCATTTTTATCTATTTTTTGAAAAAATTTCAATATTTACCAATGCCAATGATATGCACATCATAAGATGCAGAAATGAATAGAGAGAAAAACCATGAGAAAAACACTAAAATCTCAAAGGGCTTACGAGTAATTGCAGTTTAAAGTTTTTTCAAAAAAGATCAAAATATTTTAAAACCAATGATATGGATATCAAAAAGCAGATTGAAACGAGAATAAACCTTTAATACTAAGTCTCCTATCTCAAATTTTACTGGTTTTAATTTTTTATCATGTAATTTCTTTCTCTGATTTGCCTTTAATTTTAACATTTTTCTAGCAATAACTATTTTTCTTAAAAATTTATAACTTTTCCTGGTGGAAATTTGCACAATTCATTATAAATTCGTGTACACTCCTTTTTTGAACATTATCTCATATGGACTATCGTTTATTGACTCATGAATAAAATAATTTATATTGGGGCCATTTTGTGTGACGATCATGCACATAAGTTCTAAACATCCTACCTAATTCTCTCATACAGCGTTCACTGGGATTGCTTTGTGGATGATACACCGACGTATGTCTTAATTTGATTTTTTCATTTTCTAAAATTTCTTTCCATGCATTAGATTGAAATTGACTACCATGATTACCGGTAGGCTACTTAAAATTACTTTTGGTTTCCCCACTTCTCTGATGTATTCATTTACAATTTTGTTTGCTAATACAATACCAATTGCTCTTTTTACCGGATATAATTTTATGAATTTTGAAAAAAAAACGTCTAAAACTACAAAGATGTATCTCACTTCACCACTTCAAATGGGTAATTCTCCAAATAAATCTACAACAACTAGATCTAATACATTTTCTGGTAAGATATTTATCATTAAACCTTCTTGTTTCTTATTTGAAATTTTACTTTTTTGACATAGATCACATGGCTTAATTTGTATTCGAACTTCATTTTCTAATTTTGAATATTCATACAACTCCTTCAATATTTTATAACATTTCCCTGGTCCTATATGTCCATATCTCTCTTGGCAATAATTAATTTATTATTAATTCTATTAATGACTTTGGTACACATATTTTGAAATTGTTAGTCCTTTTTGATTTTTTAAACAAAACTCCATTATACACCATATAGCATTTTCTTAATTCATCATATTTAATATTATTATCATCAATTAACTTTACAATTTTTTGACATCTTTCGTCTTCCTATTGCTCAATTCCTAATCTCATGCTTTTCTTAAAATTTTATCTTGTTTCAATAATTTTTTATCAGTTTGCATATGAAATTTTTTTATTAAATGTTCATTTCCTGTTTTGACAATTATTTCATTATTATTGGTTCTTGAAATTACACCTGCTACTATGTTTTGTTTACCAGGACAATATTCTATCTCTAAATTGTATTCTTGTAAAAACAAAATCCATCTTAAAAGTCGACCATGAGTTAATTTACAGTTCTTTAAAAAAGTTAGTGCTTTGTGGTCTGATCTTATTATTATTTTATTTCCTAAAACATAATTCCTGAATTTCTTACAAGCAAAGACAATACTGAGTAATTCCTTTTCTATAACTGTATAATTAATTTCACTATTATGGAAACTTTGACTGGCAAATGATATAACTAAGTGATCTCCATTTTCTTCTATAAAACTGCTGCTAAAGCAATATCTGATACATCAGTATTCAGGTAGAAAGGTTTTTTTAAAATTTGGATGTTGTAATATAATTGTTTCTAAAAATGCCTTTTTTACTTTTTCAAATATTATTGTCTCTTTTTCTCCCCAAATCCATGATTTATTATTGTTCCCTAATAAATGCATAAATTTACTTGTGAGTTCTGCATCATTTCTTTGAAATTTCCTATAGTAGTTACATAATCCTAAAAAACTCTGTAATTGTTTTAGATTCTTGGGTTTTGTAATTTCTTGAATGACCTTAATTTTTTCCTTGTCTGGTTCTATTCCTGTATCTGATATACTATAGCCTAAAAATTTAATTCCTTTTTTACAAAAAACTGACTTCTTTCTTTTTATAGTTACATTATAATTTTTAATGTTTCGAAAAGTTTTCTTAAATGTTTCATATGTTCTTCAAAGGATTTTGATGCAATGTAAACATCATCTACATACACAGTTGTAAATTCTATTACTTCCGGTCCTAAATCCATACTTAGTCCTTTTTTGAATATCGAGATGCTAACATTTAATCCAAATGGAAGTCTTTTGAATTGTAAATTCCTACCATTAAACAAAAAAGCTACATATTTCCTAGATTGTTCTTCTAACTCAATTTGCCAAAAACCACTAACAAGATCTATGCTAGAAATATATTTTACCCCTTCAAATCTTTGTAAAATATTGTCTATTTGCTCCAGTGCTTCCCTATCTGGTATTATTATTTGATTTGCCTGTCTTGCGTCTAAACATAATCTAATTGACGAATCTTTTTTAATTACCCACACATACTAGTGGGTTGGAAAATGGTATATTTGAATCTTCTATTATATCATTATCTATCATTTTCTGAATTTCTTTTGCCACAGCATCCTTCTTAGAGTGTGGTATAGCATAAGTTTTATTAAAAAAATTGTTGTCTTCCTTTACATTTAATTTTGCTTTATAGTTTAACATTAACTTATACCAAGTTTTTCTGAAAAAACTACTTTAAACTCATTTAATACATTTTTAAACTCCTTCTTCTAAAAATTTGACTGTAAGTTACTCTCTTCTAAATATTATTTACTAAGTTACTTGTATCCATTCGAAATCTTCCTCTTTATTTTCATAATGCTCCGGATCAAAATCTTGAAAGAAATTTCTTGGAATGTCATTAATTTTTAATTCTTCATACTTTGGTTCCTCCTCATTATAACAATTTAACTCTATTTTACTTTTACATAATCTTAGTTTATAGCATTCTACTTGTGAAACTGGTTTTTAAACTTGGTTTGAATTATTTTATTTTCTACATTCAACTTTATCATTTCCTCACTAAAATCAATTTGTGCTTTATTTAGTTTCAAAAAGTCACATGCTATTATTATTTATACATTTAAACCTTTCACTATTAAAAAATTTATTGCGATTGTCTTATTTCCAATTTCTACATCCACAAAAGCTTGCTTAGTTATTCTTTTGCTCCGCACCCCTGTTACTCCCACTATTGTTAAGTTACACACTGTAACAATTCGCTAATTATTTAAAAAATGGAATATGCAATATTTAAATAAAAATAATTAAATATGGTAAAGTTAGCCAAAACACCACTAAATAAATAAAAAAATAAAAATTGTCAAAGAAAACTGTTGATTTTAAATATTTAATAGTTTAATAAATTTGTTAAGATTAAGTTACAAATCTAATATACAACATGTTAAAAGTGCAGTGCAAAGAAGTTAAAAAAAAAAGAAGAAAAAGATATTTTCAAGACAACAAAGCTAAACTAAAATATTCCTTTGTTAATAAAAATTTAAAAATTATTACCAGTTTAATATAGATTCCAGAACAAAGCAGACCTATTTTCTCGAACAGTTATAAAATTAAAGAAAAGTTTCAGAATAGTTTTTTTATGATTAAGATTGATTATTCAACTTATTGAAGTTATCGAGAGAAGATGTATTACAAGTAAATACAGGTTATTGAACAGGACTCTATATATGGGTGAGATAGATCCATTTATTAATTTATTATGAACTATGCCAATACTTAATACCTATTTATTTTTGGTTATGAACAAATAATTTAATAAGGGCATTGATTATTAATCATTAAAAAAAAATAACAGTGTTAAAGGGGATTGAATGTTGACCAAGTAAAGACTTATTTATTCAGTTATAAAATTTGTGATATTTTATACTTATTGTCACAAAGGAAAAAGGTGAAGCTATTTTATTTATTAATTGCCCCATGAGTTGGGCGACAATTGTGATAATTGTGATATTATCAACAAGAAAAAAAAAATTTATTTTGAACATGAAGAGTTCTTAAATTTTATTTTATCTTGAAGAAAAGTGAGTTTATGTGTGGTTATTTTAATATTATTGGGCGCCAGACTTTCGTCGTTATTTAACATAAAAGAAAATGAATTTAATAAATTTATAATCTCAAGGGTCGTAAGCTCTTTTAACAGTGTACTCCACAGTGATATTGGTTTTTTATAAATGAAAACATTTGTAGCTGAAATTTAACAAAAAACATTTATTAATTAAAATCGTACACATACATGAATAATTCAAATATAAAATTATAAATTATACATCCTATTTTAAATTTGTTATATTTCCCTTTGAGGAAGGTTTTAAATTCTGACAAAAAAATTCTTGACTCTACTTTAAATTTTTATGTTGCAACTTCTGAAAGTTATTTAGTGAAACAAACAGTTTAGTATCATCTGTAAGTCTTTCATTTGAATTTACTTTATTCAACCAAATGTTGAATTCATGAAATATCTTTGATTTCAAAGATATGAAATAATGATTTTTTAAAAGTTATTTAAATTATAAATTCTTACATAAAAACATAGAACAAATAGTTATTATAAATGTTTTAACAATACTTGATATTTTTAGTGTTCTTTAACACTGAGTTCAGGTCCTTTGTTGAATTTTCATCCAGTACTCCGGTCCGCTGAGACGTAGGCTTTTGTGATGGTACCTGCTTGTTATCTACACATGTTGAGAGATTAGTTATCATAATTTTGGTCACACACGTCGATAATACCTTTTAAAACGTCTTTTGACACAAAGTATACAGTTCTTTATTTTCATAAAAACTTATGTCTATCTCGAAAGTTCATTGTTTGTTTTGTTGAACACGTGCAAATATTGCATCATCTATATAAAATATGCGTTTCTTAGTCTCTTTATAAAACAAAAAGTCAATTCATAAGCAAACATCATTCACTAATACATGTCTATGCTTGAATAACCGATTTTCAATACTTTAGCACTACATTCTATAAAAAATTTCTGACCGCTCTGAAAACAGAAATATGTCTCTACTCTTTGAGTACTGAACCTAGACTGTCTTAACACTTAAACTACATTTCAGAAGAAAAGTTTCTCTGACTACAAACACGTCTCTCTGTATCAGATCTCTCTCTAAGACTGTTTTAATATTTAAACTACATTTTTGAAAATATTTCTCCACACCGAAAACACGTCCCACTTCCTTGAAAGTTCTACTAAGACTCCCTTACCACGTTTCTCCTATCTTATAACTGGAAACCGGTCCTCATTTGGCGGTTATGTTCGCTGTTACAAACAGTTCACACACCCCTACTTTTTCGCACAAATTATCAATTACTTGTAACAAAAAACAACACTTGTACTTAATTATGTTATACTAAAAATAAACACTTGTAATTAATTATGTTATACTAATATTAAACATGGTTATTTATTTTTTAGTCTTGAAAATCTATTTTGTTCCTATAAATGAATTTACTTAAGACTGGATATCGTTTCAATAGCTTCCCCCTCCTCTGTACTTTCATCTCGCGCTTTTAAACTCTGAGGTATACTCTGACTCTAATTTTTCACATTATTACAAATTTAACCAAAGAACTAACTTTAAATCAACTTGAACTTAATATATATAGTTGATACAAAGTGAACAATAACCAATTATTAGTTGTATATATGGACTGTGAATTTGAATATATAAACTGTTATAAATCAATAATTTAATTAATAATACTTATAAATTTGAACTTTAAATGAACCCTAATTCATATTCATGTTTATATATTATAATTGTTTTATATATATATATATAATTTTTTCATTACAAATATTTAAGGTATATGAATTTATTGAATTGTGATGGTTTGGACTGTGCCGGCGAGAACTTTTTTTAATTATTAAACCTGAGATTAAGTTTCTTGAGCTTTATAATATCTAATAAATAAAATTATTATTATTTCCATTGTTATAATCAAATAGTTATTTATTTCAATAATTAGTTAATAATTAAAAAAAAAAAAAATTAAATAACTTATTAAATATTAAGACATTATATTTTGGGAAAAATTAGTTCAAGGAGAAAATTAAAAATTACATAAAATTATATAGGCTATTACATTTGGCACCTCAACATAGTGCAATATTAATCAAATTTTATATTAATAAGAATCTTATATATTACATTTGGCGTCCAACATAAGGGCACAGTCCAAAGGTTCTCTTTACCATAATATCTAAATTAAGAAATTAAAAAAAAAAATAATTTTTTTAATTATTTTAAATTTATAACCACAAAATTCTCCAACATTGCATATTCCAGATTGAGATAAGTTTGTATTTATAATAACGAAATATAAAAACATGGAGACAGACAAAACTTACAATCTGCGGAAGACCATTAAACCAACCCAAAAGGCACGCGGAGACAAATCGGTATTGCAAGAACGCATACCACGCCGACACGATGAAGAAACAGAAGAGTCGCGAGGTTCGGAAAACGCGATAGTTGGGGAAGAAGACATGTGTCAGGGAATTTGTATAGCTGGGGAAGAAGAGATAGGAAACTTGGATAGTCGTGACATCGTGGACGGAACAGAAGAGACGACCGCGGACGCGTCTTTGGTGAAATCAGTATCAACCTCTACTGCAACACAGACCACGAAAGACAATGACATGAAGGACATGTTCCAAATGTTATTTAACAAATTAGAAGATCAAAATGATCAATTAAATCATAAATTAGATACACGTTTCGGACAATTCGAATACAGATTGGAATCTTTTGAGAACACGGTCGCAGAAAAGTTCGCTAGTCTTGAAGAAGAAGTTTGGAGAAAACTGCAGGAAAGTCAGGAACAACAAGAAAACAAAAAAATGCATAATCAAGAAATTAGTCCTTTGAATTCTGAAGTTAACAGACAGTCATTACAAAACAATGTAGAATCAGAAAATAATTATTTCTTTATAAAAAAAAAAAGAAACCAAAAGCCTTTGCTAATGAAAAGTAGACCTATAATTAGCTCTAAAATTAACGTTTCTGAGTCGAACAAACAAAATATTACAAATACAACTGATAATGGAAGCGTTGAAGAATTTTATGAACAATCTGGATTAATAAAAGAAAAATCAAAACAAAAAGTCAATAGAAGGAAGGACCATAATATTATAAGAACAGAATCTCTGGAAAATTTCTTTGGAGAAACCAACTCAACCTCTCTATCAAATTATGAAAATCAGAGAAATAAACAACAAATTACTTTACAATCAGAACCTATGGTTACCTTTGGCTACATGGACGATATTGACATTCTTAATAGACCTGATGAATTATTTTGGGCAAATGATTCCCCTGATTCATTAAGAGAAGAAACGCAGAGAGAGAGACAACATACTGTTGAAAGGTCTGATTCTTTCTTTACTGACATCAATCTAAATATGAAAGACATAAACCACCATGATGATATCTTTGAGAATACCAACTCGACCATTTTATCAAGATTAAATGAAGTTCAGAAAAACAAACGGCCATATGCTCTAATGTCAGAAGACTTAGTTATTGAACCAAATGAGCAATATATGGACAATGTGAAAGACATAGAAAATAATGAAAATATCCTTGAGAAAATCAACTCCATAACTTTATTAAATCAAGGAAATCATAGAAAGAAACAACGAAGAAATATACAGTCAGAACCGTTGGATCCTGACATCAAAAGACAACCCTTGGGAAATATTGAAGTTCTTAATAACAATGGTGATGATTTATTTTGGCCAGCTGATTCTACTGTTTCCTTAAGAGGAGAAACACACACAGAGGGAAAACAAAGTGCTATAAAGGGAGAACCTTTATTTTCTGACATGAGTAGACAATCCTTAGAAAATATTAATGATCATGATGCCCATGGAGAATTATTTGAAAACACTAACCCTAATATTTTGTCAAGACATGAAATCCAGAAAAAGAAACGCCGAAGTGTTGTAAGGTCGAAACCTTTAGTTACTGATGTTAGTAGGCAATCTTTAAAAAACATTGAACAGTCAAGAGAACATAGAAATGTATTAGGAATGACCAAACCTACCATTTTATCAAAAAAAAAAAAAATCCAGAGAAAGAAACAGCGAAACTATTCGAAATTTATGAAGGTCCCTATAAAATTAGCCAGATTATGGGAAAAACAACATTTTTTTTATAACTGACTTACAAAACACAAAAGAAAACGGACCATATCTCAGCAATAAAACATTATAAATATATACAAGATTAATTACCATAATAATAATACTAAGTAAAATCAAAACATCCATTTATAATAAAAAAAAATAATAATAATAATAAATAAGACAAGTCACATGTTTAAATCTCTCAAAGTTTTGCATTATAAAGAAAAGACATTGAACTCATTTAAAGGGGATATAACACAGCGAACGAACACAGCTGAATCATGTCCAACTACGACCTAATATTTTATATCCGTTTTAAAACAGCTTATTTCAGTTTGCTCATTGTTAATATGTATTTTGGATAAATCCATTTGTTTTAAAGTCAGATTATTGGAATAACTTGTGAGGGACCAAACAAATGTATTTACCAAAAAACTTGTGAAGGACAATGTAACAATTCGCTAATTATTTAAAAAATGGAATATGCAATATTTAAATAAAAATAATTAAATAATATGGTAAAGTTAGCCAAAACACCACTAAATAAATAAAAAAAAAAAATTGTCAAAGAAAACTGTTGATTTTAAATATTTAATAGTTTAATAAATTTGTTAAGATTAAGTTACAAATCTAATATACAATGTTAAAAGTGCAGTGCAAAGAAGTTAAAAAAAAAAGAAGAAAAAGATATTTTCAAGACAACAAAGCTAAACTAAAATATTCCTTTGTTAATAAAAATTTAAAAATTATTACCAGTTTAATATAGATTCCAGAACAAAGCAGACCTATTTTCTCGAACAGTTATAAAATTAAAGAAAAGTTTCAGAATAGTTTTTTTATGATTAAGATTGATTATTCAACTTATTGAAGTTATCGAGAGAAGATGTATTACAAGTAAATACAGGTTATTGAACAGGACTCTATATATGGGTGAGATAGATCCATTTATTAATTTATTATGAACTATGCCAATACTTAATACCTATTTATTTTTGGTTATGAACAAATAATTTAATAAGGGCATTGATTATTAATCATTAAAAAAAAA
The DNA here is from genome assembly GCA_963513935.1 of Aphrophora alni. NCBI lineage: Eukaryota > Metazoa > Arthropoda > Insecta > Hemiptera > Aphrophoridae > Aphrophora > Aphrophora alni. Next base: position 105,951,836 of record OY740770.1, read on the forward strand.
TAACAGTGTTAAAGGGGATTGAATGTTGACCAAGTAAAGACTTATTTATTCAGTTATAAAATTTAACCAAAGAACTAACTTTAAATCAACTTGAACTTAATATATATAGTTGATACAAAGTGAACAATAACCAATTATTAGTTGTATATGGACTGTGAATTTGAATATATAAACTGTTATAAATCAATAATTTAATTAATAATACTTATAAATTTGAACTTTAAATGAACCCTAATTCATATTCATGTTTATATATTATAATTGTTTTATATATATAATTTTTTCATTACAAATATTTAAGGTACCTACCGGGTATATGAATTTATTGAATTGTGATGGTTTGGACTGTGCCGGCGAGAACTTTTTTTAATTATTAAACCTGAGATTAAGTTTCTTGAGCTTTATAATATCTAATAAATAAAATTATTATTATTTCCATTGTTATAATCAAATAGTTATTTATTTCAATAATTAGTTAATAATTAAAAAAAAAAAAAAAAATTAAATAACTTATTAAATATTAAGACATTATATTTTGGGAAAAATTAGTTCAAGGAGAAAATTATAAATTACATAAAATTATATATTACATTTGGCACCTCAACATAGGGCAATATTAATCAAATTTTATATTAATAAGAATCTTATATATTACAACACTGGTAATTCTAAAATTTTGTTATTTTTATCGACAATTAATTTTTCATATATTTCTTCACTCAATACAGTTATCTCAGATCCAGTATCTATTATACATTTAAAGTTTTCATTATTTATTTTGACCTCAATTTCTATTATCTCTCCCTTTATAGGCTGTACTCTAACATCTGTAAAATTTTCTTTTTTTTAACAAATCTTCTTTATGTTTAAATCTAGGCTATTGTTTTTTTTTTTTTTTTTTTTTTTTTTTTTTTTTTTTTGAAAAAGTATTATTTTCCTTAATTGACTTGGGCCTAACCTGTTCTCTGGACAACAATAACTTGGCCTTATCTATTGTTGTCTGCCCTGGTTTCCCTGTTCCCTTGATACATTGCTCCTATTATTTTCTTCCTGTCTCTTCTGCTGGAAGTTTGGCCTAAAGCCTTGATTCATCCCATTCCCACTAGGTCTCATAAAATTTTGTTGGCTATTCAATATTGGTCTATTATCTATCTTATACCTATTTGGTGCTGGCATTCTGTTAAAATTTGGTGGTCCCCTAAATCTATTCTCTTGTGTAAACCCTTAAAATTTTGTGGTCCCCTAAATCTAAAATTTTTCCTCCATTCATAGAACACGTCTGACGTCTGTCAGGTAATTAATACAAATGAGAATAATCAAAATAAAAGATAAACAGTTATTATAGAGGCCTATTATTGTAGACTAGTTAAGTTACACTAGTCAAATTATATTTCACTACCATTTAGACACAATAAGCTAATTAATAAAACGTGCAATTTACTTAAAAAGAAAGGATAGAATCTGATATTAAGTAGTTAATGTAGAGTTGTAAAACAATCAAAACTGTTAAAAGAGTTAATCAGGTTTAATCAATTTACAGCTGCATTATAAAGGTATTTTTACACATTAAATTGGACTATCTTTCCAGCGGATTGTTATCGAAATAATTTACAAACTTTCTTATACATTTTGCTTCTTTTGCTGCCGCGTTTCTTGATCTGCCGGCCCTGGTGAGGTTTGATCTTGCTGGAATGGGTGGAATGTCTTCAATGTCACCACAGAATCAATCCATATCAATAACTAGGTTGTGTAAAATACAAACTGTTTTAATAATATTATCCGCAGTAGAAGGAGTAGTTTCTATGCAATTACTCATGATACGCCACTTAGCAAATAAGATTCCAAAAGCACACTCGACGGTTTTTCTAGCCCTTCCCTTTTGTTAAATATCTCTTCAGCATCGCCTAGGTTGTTTTTACCATAAGGTCTCATGATGTTCCTCTGTAGTGGGTAAGCTTCATCTGCAATAAACACATGTGGAACTTTGATATCGGTAAAGGGAATCTCTGTGTCTTCAGGTATAGGCAATTTATTACTTTCCAATAAACGACCAACATCATAGGCAGCAAACGTACCCCAATCACTTTGTTTCCTATAACCTCCAACATCAATACATACAAACTTGTAATGGTAATCGGCTACTGCTTGCAAAATAATAGAAAAGAAATGTTTGTAATTAAAATACATAGAGCCAGAATGAGTGGGACACTTTATTCTGCAATGCTTCCCATCGATGGCACCAATGCTTTTTGGAAAGTTCACACAACATCACAAAAGCACAATCTTTTTGTCAATCAAATTTCATCAAACTACTTCGCTTGACAGTGGTCCTAGCTCGACTGAACAGCGCAAGTAACCTCCTTGCTATGTGTTGTCGACATCGACCACGACTTAACTAGTAGCATCCACCGCAACCTCCACCTCCACCGCGACCTACTTGTTCTGTTCGTATCCTAATACCCATTTCGCGAGGTGGGCAATAACTTTTACCCTCGTTGCGTAGTGAGTATTTTCACTTTGCGCAAATGCCGAATAGCGGTTTTTTCTGAGAAGACGTGCAGGTCGAGACATGTTACCCCCACCATCCACTGCTAGTGCGATGTGGTGATAGACTACACTGATCAGTGCTGAAGTGATCAGTGTTACTGGTACTACATTTCTACGTTGTAATACACAATTAATTAAGTTTTTTTTCTTTGTTCAGAGCTGAAGTGCTGTGTGTTGACTTATTTATAAGTGCAGTTGCGTTTTGTGTCATGTTAGAAATGAAGGAATTATTTTACACCAAGCTGGAAGAGCTAATTTCGAAGAAAGATGGCCACAAAAATCGAAATTTTGTATTTGAGAACCAACGATATGATAGAATTATCAGCGAAGTAAAGGAGGCAAAAGAGAAGAGGAAAAATAGCCAGTCGTTAACGTCTAAAGATTATCGCCGAATCAATTGGTACCTACGATATCTTAAAATTAGGCGACAACGAAATGCTAATAGGAAAAACAACTGGAGAAATGACAGATATAAAATATTTCTGTTGCATTGATCAAATCTATGATACAATTCATACAGCACACTTACGAGTTGGCCATAAAAAAGAGAAAGCAATGGAAGCCGAGCGAAAATAGAAATTTTGTAACATTACCAGGGAGGTAATAAAAACGTACTTAGATCTGTGCGAAGCTTGCACACTTAATAAAAAGTCGAAAAGTAAAGGGCTAGTGGTTAAACCCATCATCATGACAGCATTGAATTCACGATGCCAGGTAATTTATTTGGTTTTAATAAAATCGGCCACTCCGTTTCAAAATGGCGGCGATTGTTGTTTTCCAAACTGTTAAGTAAGCCTAAATATTATGTATAGTAATAAATATTTTTATATTTTAGGTAGATCTAATTGTCATGCAATCAGAGCCTGACGGCGAATACAAGTTTGTCCTTAATTATCAAGACCATGACACCAAGTTTGTTTTTCTCTGTCCCTTGAAAACTAAAACAGCTGACGAAGTTTCTGACGTTCTTTGGGATATACTTTGCTTATTTGGGGCTCCATACATCTTATACAGTGACAATGGATGAGAATTTTATAACAAGGTGAGTGTAAAAATCAAATTGTTATAGACCTAATAAAACTTAAATTAATTACGCATTTTTGCATTGACTACTAGAAAAATTATAAGGGGCATAATGTTAATTTGGTATATAATATCATACAGTCATAAATAAATTCAGGGGGGGGGGGTACGTTTCATGCTTCTAATATCGTTTGTGTTACGGAAAGCGTTGCTTTCAGTTTTGTGAAAGTCATATTTTGCGATTTTCAAGATTAAATTTTGAAAACTTTTTGTTGCATCTTGTTTTGCCGCAGCTTGTTTTAATAATTTGTGTGGTTTTCAGGTAATTGAGAAACTAGCCAGTAAATTGAGTGCCATAAAACTAGTACATACATGTAAAACCAAGACACTCACAGAGTCAGGGGTCTGTCGAACGGGCCAATCAAGATGTTCGAGACAGTCTTGTGGCTTGGATGGCTGACAACAACACTTCAGGCTGGGCAAACGGTCTCAGGATTGTACAAAATACACAGAACAACGGCTATCACAGTGGGATTAAGAGAACCCTGTATAAAGCCATGTTTGGCTCACCTCAGAAAAATGGGTTGTTAGATTCCCCATTGACAGCTGACGTCTTAAAAATAATAACAACTTGAAGTAGAGCTCTCAAAGCTTGAAAGAAGTTTAAATGAACTAGACAACGAAGAAAAAAATACTGAGGATGAATCTGCTGCGAAAATAGTGCCAAGGGCTGTAGACAACAACAAACATGTGGAAACAGAACCAATGTCCAGTGATACCATCACACTCTGTGATGTCGATTGTGACATTGGAAATATCTGTATTGAATGTAGTCAACACATTTATGATGAAGCTTCAAATGAAGAAGACCTAAACTTACGCCTGTGATCTCTATGTTCTAGAAAATCAGCCATAGAAGCAACAAGGGAAAACTCTATAACTGACTTAAAAAGTCAGGCAGCCAAAATGTTGAAGAACACCGAAAGAAAACTAACCCCAGTTTCAGTCGGAGATAATGTATTGGTTAATATTCCTGATGTTGACCAGGAACGACTAGCTCCTAGAAATGTAATGGCAGTAGTCATAAATAAGAGTGATGACCTCTTTACCCTTGGTACGAGGGACAGAGTTCTAGACAAAGAGTTTTCTAGAAACCAGTTCCAGGTTGCTCCTAGTAAATTTATTAATACTATCGATGTACCGGATGAACAACTGAACGTCCGTAAAGAAGCAATGATGTCATCCAGGTCCAAACAAGGTTTCACTAGATGTGGTTGCAAGAAGAATTGTTCTGGCAAATCCTTGCAAATGTGTAAAATCACGATTAAAGTGTAATTCCAAATGCCACGGCAGCACCTCTTGTGGAAACAAGTAACATTAATTAGAATGTGAAGTGCCAAGAACCGTTTTTTCCTGATATAACTCCATGTATTTTTTATGTGTTGTTGTTTTACTATAATACATGCTTTTTCAATTGAAAACTGCATTTTATTTCACTTTGTTACTAATGTATGTAGAGTTATTGTGAGATCGTGTATGGTGGTTATAGGCTATTCGGCGTTTGCGCAAAGTGAAAATACTCACTACGCGACGAGGGTAAAGGTGATTGCACACCTCGCGAAGTGGGTATTATGGTTTTGCTCAATCTCCGAAGAACGTTTTTACTTCGGTTCACTTTGGCAGTTGAGTACTTATCTTTTCCCACTACGCGAACTGAGTATTTTTGCATCGGCCAATGACTGAATAAAATGCTCACTTCGCGAAGTCGGTAAAATGCAATGTCCACCTCGCGGCGTGAGTAAATATTTCGGTCATTGTCCGGTTTCGGCGTTTGAGTGTAACATATATAATAAATTTAACTAAAATTTAAGTCCAACTACTAAATGTGTTGTTACAGATCTTTTTCATGTATTTTTGAGGTTATGTTGTTCAAAATGTTGCCTTTTTATTTTTAGCTTAGTATATTAGTAATACTATGTTTATGTTTTCTCTTATGTAAGTCCTCTTATGTTTTTAGTGTAATAAAACTGTCTGTAAATCATTGGATGCAGATTTTAAAGCTGCCCAACATGAGTTACTGTCTGATGTAATATCTAAAATTGAAAAATCTTTTCTAAACAAAACTGTTTGTAATTTGAAAATTGGCCACCATTTAAAAAAATACAATTCACTTGCTCTGGTTAATGAACCTATCCAAGGATTCACAAAACTAAGCTCTTGTACCACATATGAGAAAAATTGAGACCACATACACGTTACGGGTGTTTATGTTAGAAATTTGATTACATAAACTTTTTGAAGGGCCAACTTTAAGCTATAAATTAGTTAAATGCCTATCTTATATAATGAAGATTTATTATACATTTAATCTCTTGATACAGATCTTTTTTTTAATGAGATGAATTAATAACACATGACACAATGCATACAAAGTTTGTGGTGGTATATTGTGTTTTTCTTATTCAGAAATAAAACAAAACATAAAATGAGTACAAAACATATTTTTATATTTACAATATGTATTGCGCTATCACATGCGCTACCCTTTAATACAACAGATAGGCCTAAAGTTAATACAACAGATGGGCCTAAAGTTAATACAACAGATAGGCCTAAAGAAGAACAAACATTTGGTGTGGATCGCGAGGAGTTGGTAAGTTTGCTGGTAAATTTAGTATCTTTAATAACTGTCATTATAGCATGGCATATAATTTTTTTACAAAATATAAAATATTATGGTACATAAGTTGAATGGTATATTTCTGTGATTCCAAAATAAACATCAATAAGTCAATTTTGAGGAACTAAATATTTAAATTTTCAGCTTTTAACTTTTTACTTTTTGACCAATAACAAGCATTGTAATGATTTTTGTTTGATTTGGTGTTATGTGAAGGATGTGAAGGATTTATAAAAAAGTGTGTGCAAGCTTTTTAAACCATTTATTTTGTATTCACTGTGAATTTTTACTTCTTTGAAGATTGAACAATGGTACAAAGCAAATCCGCTAATATCTGATGACGAAGGAGGTACTTTTATCAACATATTTATGAACAGTCGTCATCGTCAAAATCGATTATATGGTAGGTTTTAAATATAATGATTATTAGTTAATAAATAAAATCCTTAGGGCTAGTTTGTTAAGGAATGTTTGTTAACGAATCCTTGTGCATTTGTTAAATTTTGTTTTTTGTCTTAAAGCAAAAAAACCCATTCTTTAAAAACACGGGGCATAACATGCTTCTCAACAGATAAACAAATAGAATCTAAAACACTAAAACTAGTCAATAAATTATAAACTTTAATTAAATATAATAAAGAACAATATAACATATTATAGGGCTCTAAACAGGCCCAGCAACAAGTTAACAATAAAAAACTTTGATCAAATTTAAAAGTGTCTAATATTGAAGAGCTATACAATCGAATCGAACTATTTAAATTTTATCAAACATTTTAAGGCGACTCAAAAAGAACATTACCCGAGCAAGGATCTCAGCATTATCCCTCAACAACGCCTGAATGGTGAGACCTTGGGTGTGACCTATCAGAACAACACACTCTATTAGAATTTGCTTAATAGTTAGGACACTCTGACAAAAAGGATATTGTGGCAGATTCCTGTGTTCCATTAGAAATCCATGAACCATGATCATGGAATGTCCGATACGAACACTGGTAATCACCATTTCCTTTCGACGATTGGCACAAATAGATGAACGGACGGTATCTTTGACTTTCTTCATTTTATTGGACACAATTGTTGCACATTCTTCTCTCTACTGATCATGGCATATTTGCTTACTACTGCTAGAAAGTTAGATACTATAACTCGCTGCATGACTGGCAAACATGTAGTTTCATTTGCAACTTTGTCTGCTTTTTTGTTTCCATTATATTCCAATGGCAAGGTACCCAACAAAATGGTAGCTGAAGTTTATATATGGAACACAAAAATATCCTTAACTATGGTTTTTAGAATACATATCCTGGATAGTCTTTAAAACACTTTTGGAATCGGAACACAAAATATAGTGAAGAGAACCTGATATTACAACCTTTCAAAATAGTAAAGAGTTTGGTAGTAAACACACTAAAAACTGAGGGTGATCCATACATATACGTCCGACTAGATAAGTAATATGCACAACCGACTTTATTGTCTAGTTTAGAACCATCAGTGAAAATAGTCCTACTTGATTGGTATTCATTTGTTATATACTATACTCCTGACTATAAACTAAATGAAGAGTGTTGTAGTTTATAAACCTGGATAGTAAGTAATCAAAATTTGCTATTTGAATAAGCCATGGAAGAATAAAACATGGAACATACTCATACATTGGAAAAAGTACAAGTCACAAAATGTTGAGGATTCAAAGATTTCCCATACCAAATGAGGCAGTGCAGTTCTGATGGCATAGATATCGATTAGCAAAAGTATTATAAAAAACTATGTCATAATATGAATGGTATAATTTGGAGCGCAGACTACTAATATATGATATTTGTAGTTGTTGCCTTAGTAGAGAAAGAGATGGTTCTTCAGTTTCAGCAAGTAACCTAGATACTAGACTCGAGCGAAATGCACAAAAAACAAACCGTAAGGCATAATTATGAATCTAATCAAGCTTCCTAATTCTTGATGGTCTTGCGGATGAGTACATCCAATCTGCAATTGTACAACAGACCGGTAAAAACGTAACATACAAATCCTATCAACTCCCCATCAAGAACAGTACCATGTCAAGTGTTTTATTACAGCGTGTTTTCAGATCAGACAAATCTGGAATCTAAGAAAGTCTTTAATAAAATAATAATAGCCTTAAGAATTGAACATTTTATAATAGTTTGAAGTTGTGTATCACTGAGAAATGACATAGGCCGATGGTTTAATCTGCGGTGATTAAAAGCAATATATTGTATTTTGGAAGGAGAGAAGTTAAATCCTGTCAAGATTGCAGTTTATTTATAACGAGTTGAAGTTCTCTTTTGGCAGTTCCCATACCTGGAATAACATTATAAATAGCAAAATCTTCATCAAATAGAGAACATCAGACAGGCACTGCACATTAGGCAGTAATGCTGTTAATTGCCACTTTAAATGGGACCACGCTCAGCACACTACCCAGAGGGACACCATTCTCTAAATTATAGCCATCTGATATATTAGCTCCAACACACATAATGAAATATAATATGTTTTTAAATAAGTTGTGTACAAATGTAAGAATATTGCTATTTATACCCCATGATATTAAAGTATACAGAATTCCTCTTCACCAAGCCATATCATAGGCCTTTTCCAGGTCTAAAATCACTGCAACCTATGTCAGACAAAAGAAAAAGGCATTTTGTTTGGCAAACTCTAATGAAATCAACTGATCAGTAGATGATTGGCCCTGTCTAAAGCCACATTGTTCATTACATAGTAGCCTGTTACTTTCGAAGTACCAAGTGCTGATTGACCATTTCCTATACCAGCTTACTAAGTACACTAGTGAGAGATATGGGACTGTACCTTTTTGGTTCGGTTTTTTCTTTACCTGTTTGTAGAACATAAATTACAGTAACCAACAACCAAGTGCCAGGAAAACATTGCTCCTCGAATATATGATTGTATATTTTAAGTGAGCCTTCCTTTAGTTGGGAAGTGTTCAATCATAGAATAAACTATGTTGTCAGGGCCTAGAGTCGAATCATGTTCCAACAATATATCAGTCTCTAATTCCTTGGAAAATAAGGTATTTAATAGGGATTCTTTCGATAGACCTACAGTGAAAGGTATTTCTTCCTTTGAACTCCTGTATAATTGAAAGGCGTTACTGCATGTAGCAGTTGAAGAAAAGTTTGCAAAATATTATCAATATTAAAATTATTTGTAATCATGACTATATCCTGCTGTTTAAGATCCAATAAAGAAGTAGAAGGAGACGAACCATAAAGGAACCATAGAAGGAGCGTACCTGTTGGAACACCTTTGACGTCGGTGTAGTTCTGTGCCAAAGTACTGGGCCCAAGATTCCTTCCTATCTGACTAAAAACATTCGACGTGCTTTGGCTCATAAAATTTTATACTTTTCAAAATTTTCACTATTAGGTCTTCAGATAAACTTCCTTAGGACCTTACGATGTAAAGATTCATTACGGAGAGTAAAGCTTCATCCATGGAACTGGTGGACGTAGTGGACGTAGTGGTCTCGTTGACGTTTTTTAACGTTGTTGTCAGCTGATGTAAGGAATACTCTTATAAATGAATTTACTGCTTCTTATAAATAAATAGGAACATTATTATAAATATGAAGTGATACTAAGTTATGTGAAGTCTTTCCATTTTGTTTTGCGCAAAATCACTTGGGAAGGCGAGCATTACACTGAGAGTAGTCAGAAAACGTAAGCTTCACAGGAGTGTGATCGCTACTGTATGTGTCTTATAGAAAGGACTCTCAATTTTAATGCTGACATAGGCTAGAAATGACAAGTAAACAGTTGTCCGCCATTGAGCACAATCAAATCCCATCAATACGGTTTTCTCTAGTGTTTCATGGTATAGTGAAACATCTAGTATAACATCTATATATATATATTTAATTTATTTATTTGTGTGTTTTACTCTCAATGGTAAATGAACACACACAAGGGTTTACAAAGTAAACAATCAAATTAAATTTTATTATATCAAAAACTACAAGAAAAACAATCAAGAGTTAGAAACAAAATATAAGTTAAATATTAAACGAAATACAATTATTGTTTGATAACAAGCACGAGTGAAAAATTATATTGTCTTTTCCTTATATATATATATATACATATAAAAATCTCAGGGTAGGTAACGTGCCCAGTCTCCTGATCGTAATTATTGAAATTCTCAACCAAATATTAGATTAAATTTCGATTATGAAAAAAATAAATTTGAAAAATTTGTTTTGCAATTATAAAGTTCGAAATATTTTGGATAGATCTCACCAATTTGTCGTATTGTAGTCCAGGTATTGTTTATTTGGAGTTCTGGTATTCTTAGCACTTATATATCCTATCGCCAAGCACAAAAAAACTATACTTTTCTCCACTTTTCACAATTGAAAATTCAAATATTGTAGTCCGTCTTCGATGTTAAAACTGAACTGTTCAAAGGACACTTTTTTCTTGTTTGGCTTCTTTTCCAAAATTGTATAAGATGGCGTATGGAGGTTCACTTATCTTAATACACGGCATGAAACGAATTCGTTGTCATAATTCTGATAGGTTTTTTATTTAATCTGAAAGATATGTAAAGATTTTTATGTTATAATATTTTTTATTTTAATTTTGTACAATCTAGTAATATAATTATTTCTCTATATTCCTTATAATAAAAATCTTATTTCTAAAATTTTTACATTAAATATTTTAAATACGTTTGAAAAATCGAAATCTTTTATCCTAGCCAATGAGTTCGCGTTATCTTCCGTGACGTCATTCGCTCCGCCCTAGTTGTCTGACGTATGGTAGGCGTGGCCTTCCATCTTCCCGGTCTGCTATATCAGCGATATTACATTTCGTTATATTTGTAAATATTATTCGTTTTTATAATTTTGAAAAATTTAGAATGTTGCAAGTGGTGGGGTATATATACTATGAAAATAAATGGTGCAGGCTACTATGATTTTGACTGTCTGATAAGGTCAATCTGTTCTACTTCAACAAAACTGTGTTGCCAGGTACACACAGTAAATAATTATTTTGTATGGTGTAGTGCTACTGCTTGTAATGAAATCCTAAGATTCACAGTCGTACCACAGATGAAGTTATGGGCGAGTATTGCCACTCAACCTTAAGCCCTGTCTGCAGTGACATAGTTAGTTCGAAAAACTGAAATATCCTCAAATTAACCAAGTGGAGTTGATGAAGATGAGGTTCTTAAAGATAAATAATTAACAAGGACGTACCACGGAAAAGAATATTTAATTCATTAATGTGACTTTAAATTTCAAAATTGCTTCAGCAATAATTAATTAAATTTACACCCCTCATGTTTTTATGTAATATAATTTTTTATTTACAGTTCAAAGCACTGGATGTATAGAATTCTAGTAAAGTTAGTGGCACTTTCTAGGCTAACACCAGTAAAGCCAATAAAGAACTGATTGCTTGTTGAACGAAAGTTTAAGAAATTCCTAAAAGTTCTCTAAAAGTAATTATTTCTCTAAGTATTTACCAAGAACTAGTAATGTGTTTTAAAAAAACTTTCTTACTAATTTTTATGCTCAAAACATGAAACAAATGTAATTTGAGACTTGGTATAGTGGTTTACCGATTCAGTTATCTGATCTTTACCCCTTGATATAACAATGTTCATAATAATAACATAAATTTGAAAATTTAAAATTAGCCTCCTTTAAAATTCAAACTAGCAACTGTAAAATTAACTTTCACAATCGTCATGTTTTTATATGATATAAATTTTTTATTTTCAGTTTATAATACCAAAAGAATTGGAATAACACTAATAGCACGTAACTATTACACCGCTCGGGCCACTAATGAAATGATTGGATTTTTTTCGAAACTTTTGAAAATACGTCGAAAATTTGTCACAATAATTTCTGTAAGTATTTACAGATAATGAGTAATGTATTTTTAAAACTTTCTCACTCTTATGTATGGTTAAAATATAAAATAAATGTTAATTAATTTGAGCTAGGTATAGTAGTAGGTTATTTACTGATTCGTAATCTGATTCGTAATCTCTTTTAATTTTATACCACTTGGAAAACTCATTTGGTCAAAGAAAGCTGAGCGCATAAATATTTTCATATTGTTCTGATATTTCGAAAGATTGTAATACTAGATCAAAATCATCAAGATTAATAATGTAAGACGAATCAACGATAAAATAATTAAAAATCAACATCAAAACTAAGATCTAAGATAAATTTTTTTAACTTACAATAATAACCTTTGAAATATTTTTTTATTATTTTCTGAACATAAAACACAATAATGATAAATAATACATATAATATTGTTCTAATATATTACGGCTGCAATGAAAAGATTTAAATAAATTATTATTTTACTGTACATTGTAAAAGTGTACATTTTTAGTTCTTTGATCTTAAACAGAATACTTTGATCTTAGTTAAATTACGTGTACGCCTAGAAAGTATTTTGTTTTTCTTTGAATAAATTAATAAAGATTAAATTAGAAAGTAAAGTGAATAATGGTAAATGATCAGAGAAATTTATTCTATGTATTATAATAATTAGAATTATTATAAAGTTTTATAATTAAAAAAGTGCAATGCAAACATTTTGTATACAAAGACGAAAGACTTGTGAATAACAGCCAACTGATTATAATTTAGTCTGGATAGAACTTCCAAGGCGAGAGCACGTCTCTTGGATATTCGTGCCCAGTTTGGACAAAGGTAAAGTATTAATAGAAAGTATTTTTCTTTAATAAAAATGAACGGTTTTAAATAATAATGTTATGTGGAAAAAATTCAATCAAGTTTGAATCAAATATGAATGTTTAGAAGTGAAAGTGTTCGACCTATTAATTTTGCACATTCAGCAAACCTATGATGTAACCCGGAAAGTACGGATGAAAAGACTAAGTTTTTTAGTGTTTTATGTAAAATAAAACAATTTGAACATTTAATTATCATTCTCATAACGTGAACAATTGATGTGTTCTCACCAGAGAAAAACATGAACTTATAAGATTAACTTTGAATAACGACTAGAGTGATTGTGATGAAACGACGCCATGCAGTTGCAACGAGGAAAAGAAGTGATTTTCAATAAAAAGTTTGTTTCAAACTAATACATGTGTTTGGTAAAGCATGTATAAACTGATATTTACATAAAATAAAATATGTTCTTTCAATGACTTATAAATTTGTTTAATATTTTAATTTTGAACTTGTCATTTGTTTGATGTCTTATTATATAAGACATAATATGTTGTTTTTTAAAGTAATGTTAAGATTTTAAAACTTATAAGAGATTAATTATTAAAATTTTTTTATTAAATATTCTTTCATAGTAATTCAAGAATGACGTATATTCATTTTTTATAAAAAAAACATTATTAAATTCAATTTAGATAATCAGGTTGCAACCAAAATTTAAATTTAATAAATTCAATAAACTTAAATTTCCTTTTAGATGATTATATATATATATATATATATATATATATATATATGATGTATTAGCGTATAATAAATTTTTACAGGAATTTGGTTTTAAATGTGTTACATGTACTAATAATTTGTTTTAAATAAAATTATGTGCATTTCAGAATAAATAAGACTTCTATATTTTAATCCAAATTCTGTTCAGTACACTTGTTTTAAAAGAATTCACGACCCAAGAGATAGTAATATTCACTAGTAGATTTATTTTTTATTTTTTATTAATCTATTTTTTGTAATCAATATAATACAAAATGGCGCCCAACTTAAATTAATAAGCATTTCACAAAACTGTTCTCCCTGTTTAACAGAAAAATAGTTACAACATAAAAATTCACAGAACAGGAATTAAGAATAATAACTACTCTGTCACTAATACAGCTATTTGGAGTTTGTTAAATCACTGAGCGGCACACTTACCATGGTGTATAAAATAATATTGTTTTAATTTACATTTCATCGTAAAACTTTTTGTTCAAATATTAAATGTACTCCTTAGAGTTAGTTTAGTGTTCGTAGAAACCTAGAAGGTTATTGAATCCTCTAAATGCGTTTTCTCACACCCAAAAAGATTTCCCCATTCCAACAAAATTTTTATGTCTGTGTTCAAGATCAAATTTACATTTATATATGAATTGCTCGTATAGTATTTGATTTTTCCAAACTTATGAGTAAATGTATTTTACACCTGCGTAAATATACCTGCGTTTTCATCGCAAGCGTAAATTTTTTTATTGAACGCTTAGATCAGTTTTATTTTTAATTGTATAAATGACTTGATATCAACATTATGGATAAATTAATCCAATTTGCTGATGACACTACCTTAATTTTCAAAGCAAAAGATTTACAAGTCCCATACCACAGATCAGTATTTGGCAAAGCACTAATCAGACACTAAGTGTCTTACTAGGAGAGAAGAGGAACTTGAAGAAGTAAATTCAGGAAAGTTCTTGTGTCTCCTCATTGAAAATAAAATCACTTGGAGTGATTATATGAATAAAATGAGCTAAAATCACTTTATGAGTATTTGTACTCTGAAATTAAAAATATTGCTGCAAAACTTTCTTATAACAGCATACTATGGGCTAGTAAACCCTTATCTGAACTATGGAATTCTACTATGGGGAAAGTCATCAGTTTATAATAGGTAGGAGTCTTTATCATGCAAAAAAAAAAAGAAACTGGAATAACAATATTTTTTGTAATGTAAAAACTCTTTTAGAGAATTTGGGATTCTTATACTTCCAATAGTCTACTTTATTTCAAGTATAAGTGTGACAATGTCCAGTAGAAGAACATACACAGTTACAGTACAAAAAAACTTGTAATTATCGTGCACAGGTTAAGTTTATAAAATAAAATTTCATCGTAAGCGGATGCTTTATTTACTATAAGCTACCGTTTAAAATACAATGCTTTTAAACACAACTAACTACAACTACTTAGGCAACTATTGGTGTCTGGATCACTTTATTTAGTGGAGGAGTTTATCCACTATGATTTTATGTAATAAAGGCGAGCTCTTTTCAAATTTAAAGACCAGCAAATTATAACAAATTTATTTTATGTTTAAAATTCATTTATTTATATATGGACTATTTTATATTTATTATTTACTTGTGCTATTTATATATTTAACATGATTTTTTCCTCTTTCTTACAGTATAATTATTACGTCTTTACATATTATTTATTGTTTGTTTTTTTAATGATTGCACTCACAAAAAAACAATGTATATACATTAAGTAGTCCTACATCATTTAATGGTATTAAAGAACAATTCAAAAATGAATTAATGCAAGACAGAAGCTACAGTAGGAAAAATAAAGAGACCATAAAATCAAAATAATTTCAACACAACTTTTTGTTGGTCCTCCAAAGTCTTTTAAAGATCGTTTTTTAAAAAAGAAAATTGTGAAAAACATGCCTTCAAGTACCTTGGAGGGATCACACTCCAAAGATGTCCCTGTGACGACTAACTCCCTTTACTTACAAAAATAGTTTTGAAAATACATAAATTTAATTTTAAGGCCAATAACCCTCATTTGGGAGCTTATCCATTTAGGCCTATTTTAAATTTGTGTATATTATCATTTTTTAAATTTTAGCTTTAATTAGAAATTTAGATTTATTTACATAAAGATTATATAGTTTTCGTTTAAGTATACAGTTCTAAGCTGCTGTAAAGCATAATAATAATACACATTTTGGTGAACCCAGAGTTTATTTAATTTAGAGGCATAGTAACTACGTTATGACTCTTGTTTAAGAGTACAATTCTAAGCTATTGTAAAGCATAATATGGATACACATTTTGGTGAACCCAGAGTTTTTCTAATTTAGAGGGACAGTAACTAGTTCAAGCTGTTGTAAAGCATAATATGGATGGATACACATTTTGGTGAACCCTGAAACAATAGTCAATTTGCTAAGTTTTATTGAATGAAGTTGGGCGCCATTTTGTAATGTATTGTTTACAAAAACTAATAAAAAAAATAAAGATTAAAAAATAAATTAAAAAATTCTATTTGTGAATGTTACTATCTCTTGCGTCGTGAATTCTTTTAAAATAAGTGTACTGAATAAAACATTGGATAAAAGAATAGAAGTCTTTTTATTCTGAAATACACATAATTTTCATTAAGGTAAAATTATTGAAACATGTAGACATATATAAAATCAAATTCTTATAAACATTAACTACAAACAGTTTATTTTTATTATAGAAAACACTTTTAATATTGCTTTGTCATTGTTCACAATCGAACACGATTACATGAGCAACACGCTCTCACTTTTTAAGTTCTATTCAGTTTAAATGTTTGTTTTCTTGATTCAAACGTAACTGAATTTTTTACTATATCACATTTTTTTACTAAACCAGTTAATAACTATTAAAGAAAACACTTTTCTTTAAACTTTTTCTTTGTCCAAAAGTGGAACGACTGTCCGACCAACGTCCATTCGCCTTGAAGGTTCTATCTAGACTCTTCTAACAGCAGTTGGCGGTAAAATCCCCCAATCTTTCTTCTTTGTATACAAAATGTTTGTACTGCACATTTTTAATTACAAAGTTTACAATCATTCTAATTATTACAATATATAGAATAAATTTCTCTGATCATTTGCCATTACTCATTTTATTTTCTAATTTGGTCCTTTTTAATTTATTTGTAATGAAAAACAAAATACGTTTCTTGCTTGTCTCATCAAGTCTAGGCTACTCTAGGCATATTCTACTTCATCTAAGATCAAAGTATATCACATTCTGTTTAGGATCAAAGAACTAAAAATTTACATTATTATAACCCAGAGTTTTTCTAATTTAGAGGGACAGTAACTAGTTCTAAGCTATTGTAAAGCATAATATGGATGGATACCCATTTTGGTGAACCCAGAGTTTTTCTATATTAGAGGCATAGAAATTATGTTATGACTCTTGTTCAAGTGTACAGTTCTAAGCTGTTGTAAATATAATATCGATGTACATTTTGGTGAATCCTGAATTTTTCTAATTTAGAGGCACAGTAACTATATTATGACTCTTGTTCAAGTGTACAGTATACGTTTAATCCCAAATGGTTTACAGGGTCTCTCAGTTTTTACCATAATTTGTTCATAATTCATTAAATATTAGGGATCACCCCCAAAAAATCCCCCAGATTACAATTTTACAATCGTATATAAATTATTTTTACTAATTTTTAGGTTTACCCCCAAAATTTACATTTGAAAATACATTATAGGTTAATTTCAGTCCTTTTAACTTTATTTGGGTGCTTTTTCATACATTTACCACCATTTTACATTCATATATGGAAGCATTTTATAGATTTTCAAGTTTACCCGAAACTTAGATTTGTTTCCTTTTTTTTAATTTGGACAATCTTAGTTCAAGCTTGCAGTTGTAAAGTGTACAGTATACGTTATAAATACATTGAGGCTAGAGATTCTTAAAGGGAATTAAGATTTAATAGTTGTTACGGTAACTGAAAACTCAAAATATAGTATAACAACAATAAATTGAGTGTGGGACTCAACATTCCTTAAAAGTTAAAAACTGATTGCCATCCTTTTAAGTTCATATTTTGTATTATAAAAAAGTGATAAACAGGGTTTTTCACTTGTATAACCAGATAATCTCTTAACATGATTTTTTAATATTGTCATTTTTAAATATGTACTCAAACTACAATATTTATTAGACTACAAAAGTGTATAAGGCAATGTACATTTTAACAAACCATGTTTTACTTTTTAGTAGACTTTGAGCTTCTTTAACTCTAAATTTGCCAAGTTAAAAATTTAACTTTATTAGACTTTTGTTAGGCATTAGGATAGTTTTAGTTAAGAATATAGTCTAAGTTCTTTTTAAGAAGCCAGAATGAAAACAATTATTGTGACAGACCTGGAAAAATGATGAAATTGCTTACCTTGCAAGCAAGGATGATGTTATTGGCGCTACAATGATATACAAACCCTTGGATGGGAGGAAACTTGGTCAGTGGGCCAGGATTGATCAAGGAAGGTGCTGCCGAAATTCTTGAAGATAGTCAGACGGACTTGGCGAGTAAGAGCTTTCTGGACAAATAATTCTTGAAGATAGCCAGACAGACTTAGCGAGTAAGAGCTTCCTAGGAGTAATGAGACTTCAGACGAGCATCATAAGAGTGGCAAGCAGGGTGAGCAAACTTCGTGTATAAACCTTGTAATTATTTCAGAGACAAGTCACTATAAAATATAACGTAGAATCAGATCTGTGAGTCACAACAGTTAGAGTCATTCTGGATTCTTAGTAATTAAGAAGATTAAAATATTTGTAATTAGTATATTAGTGAACTAAGAGAAATAGTCAAGTTGTATTAAATAAAAGAACCATTATTAGATAACTGAACCACTGATTTGATTATATTGAAAATAAATAATCCAGGCAGTTTATAGGAACTAAATGAAATGTATAATATTGATCTATGTTTAACAAAACAGAGTAGTATTGAGGAATTGTTTGTTTTTAAATTGCAAACCTGTAAGTTATTAAAGCTATAAGGATAGAATATATCAGTTTTTATAATACGAATAAGTTTAGATTAGTAAGACTTGACATGAGATACTCCTAACTCTGCCTCTGACCTCCATGAACAATTATGTATTAAAATCATGAAAGATAAGAAAACTGTGGGTTCATTAAATGTGTATCCGTATTATGGTTTACAACTAAATGATCAGAGAAATTTATTGTATGGATTTTAATAATTAAAATGATTATAAACTTTGTAATTAAAAAAGTGCAGTACAAACATTTTGCATACAAAGAGAAAGATTGGGGATTTTTACCGCCCAACTGTTGTTATTTTAGTCTGGATAGAACTCTCGAAGCAAGAGCACGTCGCTCGGACCGACGTGTCCAGTTTGGACAAAGAAAAGTGTTTTCTTCAATAAGTATGAGTATGTTGTCATGAACTATTATGATTCAGTTATGTTTGAGTTAAAAAATGAACTTTCGGAAGTAAAAAGCATTCTATTTGAAAATATTGTATAGTAAACATTGTGTATGATGCAAACCGAAAACATATAAAAAGACTAAGTTTTGGTTTTCAAAGTAAAACTAAAGTAATTTGAATATCTTAATTGGAACTGATAGCGATGTGAACAATTGATGTGTTTCGTAGGAAAAAACGTGAACTTAAGAGATTAACTTTGAATAACAATAGAAGTGATTGTGATGAAACGACGCCATGCATTTATGACGAGGAAAAGTTGTGATTTTTTAAATAAAAAGTTTATTTCATGTAAATGCACGTTTTTTGTCTGGTAAACCACGTAAAAACTATTATTTATGTAAAATAAAATGTAATTGTTTAATGACTTATAACTTTGTTGAATCTTTTAATTTTGTATTTGTAATTTTGTTTTATGTCTCTTTATAAAAGATATGATATGTTATTTTGAATGTGATGTTAAAATCTTGAAACATATAAGAGACTTTACTTGATAAAAATTTTTAGTTGAACATTTTTAGGATGAATTCATAAATGATATTTTAATAAAATTAAAAAAATATATTAATTTTGAAAAAAACATTATTAAATTTTATTTCAATAAATAGATTGCAACCAAAATGTAACTTAATAAATTTAATAAAATTAAATTCTTTAAAAAAATGATTTTTTAGATAAAAATATTTATAGGATGTTTTAACATCTAATAATTGTTTACAGGTATTTTGTTTTATATATGTTCTCTTGCTATAATAAGTTGTTTAAAAAAATTAATGTGTATTTCAGAATAAAAAAGACTTCTATATTTTTATCCAATATTCTGTTTAGTTGACTTTTTCCAAAGAATTCACGACCCATGAGATTTTAGTATTCACTCTTAGAGTTATAAATTTTAATTTGTTGGGGAAATAGTTGAAAACTGCAAAAAAGTATATGTTAAAATTTGCACATTTTGAATAATAATTTCTTACAACTTTATTCCATGTATGTATTGTAAAACATCGCTTTTTCTTTAAACAAAGATTTCGAAACCAATACTAGATACAAATTTTAATATTAGTACTTGGAATATATCGTATTTTAGAATTTTCAAAATTTTAATTGAGATACATCTGTTATCGTAATATTACAAAATTCTATCGATTTATATTTAAAAAACGGATTAAAATACTTAAGAGTTTATAACTATAATTGGTCAAATTAAAGTTACATAAAGTATTTGTTACTATAATAAAAACTGATTTTATTTAACAATAGATTTCTTTAATACTAATACCTTCATACTCACCATAAATCATGTGGTAGCTATGATTAAATTGGATAATATAGAAAAGTAACTAATCCCATCAGTGCACCTAAACCAAAGGCAACTCATTCGACTTCTTCACAGTTCAAGTTCAGCCTCTCTATAATTTGAAAGGGTAAAACCAAATACGATACGCTCAAGATAATGCACCTGTTAACACTAAGAGTTGATAAGTACTTAATACGTTGAGATAGTCAGTCAAAATAATGAGTCACGGGTGTGAATTTAAATTAATCGTTTGTTTGTCTGTGCCCATATTTGCCACCTATGTCACTGCCCTCATATACAAACAGACCAGGGAGGGCAAAGTGGGATTCTTTAAACCAAAATTTGGTAAACTGTATAATTTCCCATGTGTACGGCATCCCTTCATTTTTTTAGTTTACTTACCGAAATTCCCTCATTTAGTAAAAATTTTGTTGTTTTTTTTTCTTATTTAAATCAAGTATCGGTATCAAAATTAGAAAATATTTTCATATATTTAATATTTTTTAGGGGAACAATGTTGAGTACAATTAAAGGTGTATTCACCCAAAAAATGTCAAAATCGGCTAGATTTACTAAAAATGTACATTGTTTTAGACAAATAAACAATGTTCATGTATAGAAATTCATGGTCAGCAATTAATTTGTAAGTTAGTCAATATTTCAAAATCAACTGTGATGAAATTATATACAAAAAAATTCAATAAAAGGCTTACAGTTTACTCCTTTAATGTCAATAAAATAAACTTAATACTTCAAAGAAAGAGAAAAAGAAACAAAAAACACAAATAAATTATAAATTTAAAGGAAAAATCAGATCCCCTCTAGAGGAATCTTGATTTGAAGGTTAACCTCACTACAAAAACAATATATATATATATATATATATATATATATATATATATATATATATATATATATATATATATATTTTATCAGAGTTCAAATAAAAATTAACCTAATTAAATACAAAAATAAAGATAAAAAGTTTTGAAGTATATAGAATGCGCAAGCAAAAGTATTTATATTATATAAGCGGTTTCATAAAGCAGATAAGATAAACTGCACTTAATTTTATCTATTTAAAAAATCATTTGAATTCAACTTTGTGACTCTTCCTGAATACAGTTGTTGATATACATACATCCTCATTATAAAAGTTATCCATGTAACTCACTTAACTATATAGCCATACATTCATCCCTATAATGAATATACTAATTAAGAAGTGTCTCTACCTCAAGACTGAGCATCCATAATTTTATCTTTCTCAAGAAATTTGGGTATTTGCAGGTGTTTAATATAAACAGGTATTTCATTATACAATTTTCGAGATATATAAGAGAAAGAATTTTCAAAACTTGTTATCTTAGGTCTTGGAAAAGGAGCATTTTGCCCAAAACGGAATGATAATTTATATGGATTTCATACCGCGGAAAATTGACCACTTCTTCTGTAGAAGAATCTAAGAACTTTATATATATACTTGTATGTATGTATGTATATATATATATATATATATATATATATATATATATATATATATATAGGTCTAAGTGGTAGTAAAGATGAGTACAGAAAAAGAGGTCTTGATGGCTCTGTTCTGCTTTTATTTTGTATAACTCGAATAATAATTTTTTGTTTTGATTAAATTTAATAGGATACCAGATTGTATCTCTTTCATTTTAAATTTTGAACCTGTTTTAAAACTTTTTTTTATAAAGGATATTTTAATTTTTTTATTTTGTTGCATAGGTAGTAACTTATCCAAGGTTTAGGATACTTAAATTTAGTTGTTATAAATTTAGTATCTCTAGAACATGATATGCAGTTATTAAAAATATTATAAAACTTACTTAAAAGGGAGAGAGGGGTCAGTATGTAAATAAACACCCATCCAATCATATGGGCCAATAGTTTGTTTTCTTTTTTGTACTTGATAAACTCTAGTGCATTCACCATCTATTTGCTTTACTTTATTATCACGATAAATAAAACGAGTTCAGTCATGCTATGATCTTGTTAGGAACGGTGCCTCAAAACTGCCTGGGTTCTTTAATTTCAATTAAAAATCAGTGGTTCAGTATTTTATTAACTTTATTATTGACATGAAACTTATTTTTATTTCCCTGATACTTTAATACAACACAAAAATAATAATTCAATTAAATGAACAATATTCATTACTCAAAGCCCAGAAGTGTTCCAACTATTGTTACTCTTTATACAAATGAGATTATTAATTTTATTGGTGACTTTATATATAAAAATGCTTGCTCACCTTTCGTAGAGTATCAGCTATGGACAACTCCTTTGTCCCCCTGTCCTAGAGTCAGACTTCCTGGGATAACTTCTTGCACCACGGCTAGCGACACAGCCGGTATCATCAAAAGCTCCAAAAGATCCCCTTCATATTGTGCTGGCTGCTTATATATCTTTTGTTGCCTCTGGTGCCCTACTTCCGTTGCAAGTCAAGCATTTCAACATTTTTTTAATTGTTTCACAATAGTTGGGTCATTCTGAGCTTTGTTAACATGAGTTCTTCCTAACATAATTTACTTAACCTAATAACTTTAATTGAATTAAATACATTCCTAACAATCCGTTATCGCTTTATGTAATACTAATGGTTTTATATCAATATCATTCTTTTTTTTTTAAATCTAATAAAAATATGGTCAAAGCAAGTTTCACTAAATTTTAAAATCCGCGTAGGTTCTTTTATCAATGACTCAAAACCAAAAGTGCTAAAAACAGTTTTATATTCAACTATTAATTTTGAATCCGCTAATAAATTTATATTCATATCACCGATTATAATCATGTTCTCTTTCATAATTTTTGCCTGTAAATAATTTTCAATTTCTTTGACAAAGTGATTCTTATTGGTATTGTGAATTCTTTAAATAGATAATATAATAAAAGACATACCTTTAAATTCAAACCTTAACTCTAAAGCAGTCATGTCAAAGATAAGGCCTGCGATCGCAATGTGTCACCGAAAGAAGAATCATGTTTTTTAGAGCTTTTAGACTTCACTTGATTCATCTACAAAAGTTTTAAAATGCACACACTACATTTATAAGTAATTTCAAGGGCAGCGAGTGCCTAGACAAGCGAGAGAGATAGACAGTAACGTCATCTCTTAGCAACAAGCCTAACAACCCTATTATTTTTGTTGAGAACAATAGAATCTTCCATGCGCTTCGAGTTTAGACTAGAACCTTCCTTATCGATATAAAAGGAGTGCGTCAGCGCGATGTGAGTCAGTTGAGTCGAGTAATCAAAGCGATACGATCGGAGAAGGATTTTAGTCGTACTGTGAAGTAGTGATTGTGAGGTCTAGTGATTGTGAAGGTATTGTGCATTTGTTTGTGTCGTGCGCGTGTGATATCCAGAATTGTTGTGTTGAGTTCCAGAATTGTTACGATTTTGGCATAAAGTCACAAAAAAAGTTGATATTGAGTGCAGTTTTCAGTCTAAATGGGAAATTGCATATTTTTTCATAGAATGGAAAGGTAAACCACTGTGTTTGATTTGCAATCAAACAGTTGCTGTTTGTAAGGAGTTTAACTTGAAGAGACACTATGATACGAATCATAAATCAAAATTCGATTATTACACTGAAAAAATAAGAATGGACACATTGTGGATTTTGTGGGATTTCACTGTATAATTCATCAGGAATCATTGGCTTCCAAACATTTAAAAATGGACCATGTCATGCAACCTATAATTAAAATAGTAAATTTTATAAGGAGCAGAGGACTAAATCACTGACAGTTCAGGCAGTTTATACAAGATTTGTATGAAGGAAAACTTTTCTGATGTCCCTTATTTCACCGAAGTTCGTTGGCTCAGTCGAGGAGTAGTTTTAGAAAGATTTTTTTTTTGCATTATGTGACCCTATTCAAGCTTTCATGTTAGAAAAAAGGCAACCCAATTGATTATGACAATGACTGGTGGGTTGATCGTGCCTTTTTGGTAGATATGAATTAACACTTGACTGATCTGAATGTAAAGTTACAGGGTAAAAATCTGATTGTCACTCAAATGTATTAATGTATTCAAGCCATTGACACAAAGTTGAGGCTGTGGGAAAATCAGGTAAAAAGTCAAACTTTGAATCATTTCCCTCATTTAAAATCATTTGGCACAGTGGACCAAAAAAAAATGGATCAATATTCTCAACTTCTGCAAAATCTGATTACGGAATTCAACAATAGTTTTGAAGACTTCTAAAAAATGACTGAAATGGAATTTCAACAATCCATTTGATCTTGAAGCTTCACAGGCACCAGTTCATTTGCAAATAGAGTTGATAGAACTTCAATCGGACAGTATTTTGAAAGAAAAATTTAAAGAGGTTAATGCTCTTACATTTTATACACAATATTTCAAGAGTTTGGAAAACTACCCGGAATTAAAAAACCATGCAGCATGCATTCTGTGCATGTTTGGTAGCACCTATTTATGTGATCAGATGTTTTCCGTCATGAAAATAAATAAGAACAAACATCGCACAAGACTTACATCTCCAATCAATTCTTAAAATAATTATACAACAAATGTGATACCTGACATCAATGAGTTTGTCAAAAACAAGAGAAGTCAGGTATCTGGATTCTTTGAGCTCAAAATAATTACCTTCTTTTATAACTTTGATATGATTTTTAACAACCGTATATTATACTATAAAATAAAATAAATAAAATGTTATAATAATTCAGTACGGTACATTTTTTAAATTTGAACCTGGCCCGCCTACACATTCTAAATTTAATATATGGCCCTCTGCAAAATTGAGTTTGACACCTCTGCTCTAAAGTATGACACAGTCTCGAAAAAATTTATCAAATCTTATTTTATATAAAATATCCATATATATATATATATATATATATATATATATATATATATATATATATATATAATTATTCCTCCTGAACAATAAGAATCGTTACAATTCGCCTTGATATCATACCCATCAATAGTGGATAGAGACAGTTCACACTGGTCTACCTCCACTTCCGATAACACTATGATATGGGCTACTAAATTTAATGCTGACAGCTGAGTTAAAAAAACATCGAAATTAGCTTGTATACTTCTGTTTTGGTGAATAATTACAATATCACTATAAACAAATTCATTTATAGAAAGAAATTAGAACTAAAATTTATCAATAAGGATAAACTTAAAATTATAATTTACCTTTAAATTATACACACACACACACACACATTTCACAATTTAGCGAGATTTTTAAATTTTTTATTGTTATCATTATAGCCCACTGTAGTATAGTAAATAATAGGGTTAAAAGACGCGACGTGATTGGATCCATAGAACATAGGTCAAAGATCCTGATTGGTTCCTAGCTCATGCGAGTGTAGTAAAATTAATTAAAGAAAGCCGTAAACTATTAATAAAAAACGTCCAAGAAAACAATTTTGTGTTATAAATAGTTTTAAAATGATTTTATAATAAATGTTTTATAGTAAAACGTTGTAGATGTGTAAAATGAATAATTAAATATGAATTGATGTGTCAAGGGGCTTTTGGAGGAAACGCGGGAGAGAAAATCTCGTGGTTTTGTGTTGTCAGTCTTGGTGTTGAGCTTGGAGGTGAAGGTTGTGTTAAAAAGTCTCAGGAAAGAGTTTAGAGGTGATGGTCATGTTAAAAAAGTCTTGGTAGATGTGTTGTGGAAATTGGACCTATGAAAGTTTGAATGTGAACGTTTTGTTAAAAATGTAATATATTTAATTTTTAGTCTCAAATAGAGATTAGCAGTGTTTGAAAAACATAGTAAAGAGTGTGTTCAATGGCAATGTCGCGGGAACAAAGAGATGTATAGACTGAGTGTAGACGAAGGACAGACGTAATGAGACAGTTGGTATAATGTGAATGATTGGACAATTAATATCAGTATTTAGATGAACACTCGTGTTTGCGAGAGTAATAATAAAAGGAGACAAAGAACTACTAATAAAAAACTAAAGCATTAGTTTTAAAAGACTATGTTCTTGATATGCGAGTTTGAAACAGATCATCTTCCGCGTAGTGAGAATTTTGTTGAGATAAACATTCCGTTAAAGACAATAAGCACGCTATGAACTATTTTAAGAAAAACATTTCGAGTGTGCTTTGCAAATTTACGCGACATGAACTTTTCGGAAAGCAACGCTTGCAGTAATCTACAAGATACGGGACGTCTGAACTACTATCTTCGAACATTTTTTTATAAAAATTGGTGTTGTGGTATAAACACCTTATGTTAACTTAGGATTAAGGACTTATATTATGTCTTGATATATTTGCTATACATGTTTGATCTTTTTAATCTGCTTAAAAAATATTTTTTAAGAAAAATAAATTAATAAAATAATGAAATTTTAATATTTAAAGTAAATCTCCATCAGAGATCTACAAAATAATTTAAATTTAAATTAAAAAGGTAACTTCCTGTTGCAACATTTTTGAATAGAAAAAGAAAAGTATAATAAAGAGTTTTTATAAAATTTATAGCATGTGTTTTATAAAAATAAAAAATAATTGTAGGATGTTTAATAAAAAATAAATAAATATGTACAATTTCAGCAGAAAAAGACTTGGATCTTTCTTTCATCACCTATGCCAAGTACGTCTTTAAAAGAACTTGAGACCTCGAGATATTTTGATAATTTAAATTCATGTTTTTTCAAAATTGATGTTAACACATCTGGCGCCCATTAGCTGAGCAATAACTTTAAAATCATTAACGTTTTTCAAGAAAAAATAAAATAAAATTCATATTTTTTTTTTAAGTAATATTTTTATAATATAAAAGTGGACTTTTATAATAAATTATTACACCACGTCTCCCATCTTTCCTCATGAAGATCTTGCAAAAATACACTAGAACAAGGTTATGCAAAGCCAGCAAGAAACTGAAAACTTTAACAAAACCCCATAGAAGGTAAAAACTGGTGATACGAACACTATCTATTAATATATTCCATCTATATAGTGGAATTTTTACTACCACTTTAATAAAAGATCAAAACTGGGAAACCAATAATAGGTACAGTTTACAACTTACACTTTAAAAAATTTTCAACAACATGTAGAGATAATTTGGACCCAGTTAAAGTAATTGGGTCCAAACTATCTCTATATGTTGTTGAAAATTTTAATTTTGGGTAAAAACCAAAAACATTTTTTAATGGTTTATATTCTATTGTAAAAAGAGTCTAAATTTAACTTTAATTATAAAATCTATATTTTGGGAAAACAATTGACCAAAGAATATTAAATATATTGGGGGATGATCCTCACAATTTGAAGGAACTATTGAAAAATATATGGTAAATATTTGGGGACCCCTCAACAATTGGGGGATTACACCATTGACCAAATTTTGGTTAAAAAACACCACTTCTTCCTCCCTGGTCTGTTTGTCTGTGAGGGCAGTGATATGGGTACAGACAAAGTATGTGATAATTATGTCTTCTCTTATCAGTTTTGCAGTAACAATATTTATCCTTTTGTCCAAAGTTGTATTGATATTGATGTGAGATATCTAATTCTATTTATAGTTATTAGACTCTCTTATATTTTTCTAAGATTTTCTCTTACTTTCAATCAATGGTCTTGATAATGCTTTGTAGTTCTTTCATTTTCTTTGTTATATTATTCTTGTTCAAAAAATTATCTAAAATTTCCCTGATAAGATTTTTGCATCTCAGTAACTCTTCATCTTTCTCGTCTTGAAGATTCTCTGTTTTAGTTCTGCGGAAGCAGTTTCAGGAGTTTGGTCTGATACCAATTTACTTTTTCCAGTTTCATCTTCTAATGTTTAATTGCTAGGTTTCTATTTCCAACATGTCATCACTTTATTTTTTTCTTGCTTAAGATGTTCGATGTTCTTCCTTTGAGTTAGTATGATTGCTTTGATCTCATAAGCTTTGCACTTTTCTTACAAGGATCAGAAGAAGGTTCTTGAACAATTCTGTCATCTTTCTCAGTTCAAATAGCATTTCCAGATCCTGGTCCATTGCCACTTGTATTTTACAATAATCGGTTGACAACCCATGGATGGCTTGCTAAACATCACCACACAATATGGCTAGCTGTAGGGTAACAATATTTCCATTATTTTAACTCATGACCATTGACATTGCGTTTTAGCAGGATTATCTAATAAGGTGTGCCAATTTAAGTACTGCCCAGGAACACCTTCCTTCACAACTCTAATTAGTGAGCTGATACTTCCTTCAGTAGTCTCAAATGTTATGAAACCATATACTGTAGTTGCAAGCGATGCAGTTTAAGGGATGTTCAGGAACACCTTGCTTCAAAGGTCCAAAGAGTGAGCTGCTACTTCCTGAATTGTCTTAGGTGTTAATACGTTACGGTACCATCAGATTGCAAGTAGATATAGTATAGTGTCATACCCAATACATTTTAAAAATTCTTAAAAATATGGTTATTTAACTTGTGGTGATCCACTCAAACTCCCCCCGCAAACTCCATAAATGCATTTTATTTTAGGTAAATCACTTTTTCGCAACAAGAAACAATAGATTCATATTAATATAATAAAATTCTTAAGCCTTTTGTCAAAACAATATTTACAAACATATAAAATTTACTCATTTAGTATTACATTTGTAGGAACCGATATATGAGCTTTTTCGTTTTTTGTGTAATAATATTCTCGGCCACCTGAACTTCTCCTTTGAGGCTCTGTTACATCTTTCAAAATTCTTGCATGTTTGGATTGTGAATATCTTAAATGCGTCCTCAAGAACAACAAGAGGTGATTTCAACACGCCCATTTAACTCACCATCAAGTTACAATATGAGTCTGATATATTCTCATGTTAAACAAAAAGGGCGTGCTGAAATTCTTCAAAAGTAATTTGAAAGAAGTGATTTAGCTCCAAGTAAGCATTTAATGAGGAACTGGCAAAGCCTAATTACTGGTCTTTAATATGTTAATACCAAACATATTGTTTACTTCGTTCCAAGTGTAATCAGTAAAAACCACACACAAAAATCATGTAAAGTGTTGTTACAAATATATAATTTGTCAAAATTGGCACTAGCGATCTTGATTATATTTTAGACTGAGTGTAAAGATATAGATTCATTATCCAAACCAGTTTGCCAAATCTCAAGTAAATGAAAATTACAGTTTAGAAATAAAATTAAAAAAACTAAAATAAACCTTGACCGACATCGTTAAAAACTCTATTTAAATCAAATTCGATTTACTAATTTTTGGTGCAAGCAAAGCAAGTTCAGGTTTTACTTATATATATATCGAGATTCCGTACATAGTTTATTTTTTGAAATGGCAAGATAGGGTAGTCTTTTTTGTTAGTTACTATTTCGTTTTGTGAATGACTGTAATAAAAATTGTACAATATTTTTGCTCGGTTTATTTTTATATGTTTTTGTGTTTTGTTTATTTTTTTAAAATTATAGGTTTCCAAATATTACAACATGAGATCAATATAATGAAAATGTTTATAAAAAAATCATAATATATGTTACAGGGATTTCAGTATCCATTTAAGATACTTAAATTCGGTGACGCCAGATTGTCAAGCGCAAGCATTAGAGATAAAATATATCACAAGTTAAGGGAAAACATGGATGAAAGGAGCAAAAGTGGAGATGAAAAACACGATGAAGATTATTATTAACAACTGACTTTTAGTTAGTTTTTTCTTTGAAGAGCTAGATTGGCTGGCTGAATTGTTACAAATGTTTTTTAGAGTTTTGAAGTTGATATTCTTACTAGTAATTTTTTTAAATTATGCTTTTTAAATATATATATATATATATATATATATATATATATATATATTGTATTTCTGTTATTTTGTATTTTATTTGTATACCTTTTTTAACATTTGGTGGCCGTGACAAGGATAGAATAGATATATTTTTTTTATTTGTGTACTGTAACTAGATGCTTTTACAAACATTTTGAATAGTCTTTGAGAAAATATTTCTTAGGAAGATTGCAGGTCGGCCTCTTGGTGCAGTCCTTCCACTTTCATTTCCATCATCTGTTTTTCTTTCTCGAATTATCTATGTTCTACACATGAACAAACCATTTTAACTGTCTTTCCTCCACAATGTCTATGATCGATGTTTTTGGCCAACACCACTCCATATTCTTTCATTTCTGAGTAGATGTCTCCTTATTTTACCTGGAATTCTTCTTAAGTATTTCATTTCTATTGCCAGAAGTAGAAGCTTCTCATTTCCATACAATGTTACTGAGACTTCCACTGAATTTTATAACTTTAATTTTGCCATTCGTACTTATGTTTTTGAATTATTAGATTTCTGATCTGATAATAAGCTCGCAATCCCTTCTTTGTCTAATGTAATCTCCTGGACAGCCTTCCCATAATAAGCTCATATTTTATAAATTAAATAAAATAGTCAAACTTATAGGATGGATCAAATGATTAATTTTATAAATTGCATTCATCTTCATTACAGACTGTAGACTAATCATTTGAAGAAGTAGGAAATGCAGAGAGATGTGTATTTAATTTAATACAATGTGAAATTTTTAACACATCGATGATAGGAATTTAGTATAGCTATTTCCATTTAAAGATGAAGATGGTTTAATCAATTTACAAAATCAAATCACGGAAAGAAATGATAACAGCTTTTAAGAACCCGATAGAGTTACTCTCAAAACACCCTTTGTTGCTAGATTGGTTTATGACAGACTTATTATTGCTTGTCATGTAGTTCCAGCTGTTGGAACATTTCTCTCACTTTGTAGTAGAGATTCATATCATTCGCATATGCAGCCAACTATTTGGTTTGATTCTATTATATCAATGTTTATGCAAAAATGAAAATCAATTTTCCTAACAGCTTCATCCAATATCAACTGAAAGAAAATTGCAAACAATGCATTACCTTTTATATACACAAGTAAAATTTATATTTAATTTACATAATATTTTAGAATATTTGTTTATTTTAAATATAATTATTACCTTTCCATCAAATAAAACATTGAATTCTGTTAATATTTTTCCATTTAGTACCATCATGATTTCAAAGTTATTGATCGAGAAAGAAAACCATAATTGTGATTATAACTAGTAGAGTGTGGGTCAGTTCAGAACCAGATTGGAATGGGGGTTGGTGGGGGGTGTAGTGGGGAGGGTGATGGGTGTGGTAACCCTTGCCCCT
The DNA here is from genome assembly GCA_963513935.1 of Aphrophora alni. Lineage (NCBI taxonomy): Eukaryota > Metazoa > Arthropoda > Insecta > Hemiptera > Aphrophoridae > Aphrophora > Aphrophora alni. Next base: position 105,983,600 of record OY740770.1, read on the forward strand.
CCCCTTACCCCACCCCTTGGCAGCTCCCCATTGCCCCTCCCCTCCGCCCCTTGCCCTCCCCATGTTTCTACGCCCCTCTTGCCCTGCCCTTTGGCCCCTGCCCCCATCCGCCATTTTATGACGTTATTTAGTGACACCGTTTGTCCCCACCCCTTGCCCCTACCCTTCACTACCGCCATACGCCATTGTTGTTTTGAGTTATCATTTATACGATACACGTTGACGTCATGATCAGTGACGTCAGACACTTAACTTTTTATTTCCGATTGGGATTCGAACCATCGAAGTCAGGATTTGAAGGCAGAGACACTACCGACTGAGCTATTGTGCATAGTATTACTCGTTGTATATTTAATGTAGTATATAAGACACCGTCGAAATTAACATTTTACGTAACCCAGAGCGCACCACTATTGGTTTGCCAATCAAGGCACAATCCCCTAACTGTACGAGATCGTAGATAAGTACATTTATAAAATGTAAATATATAAATTTGAAGACACACGTAGGTAAGTACATTTATAAAATGTAAATATATAAAGTTAAAGACACAAGTATGATGCACAATGATGGATGTCGGGTACGAACCCTTACCGTAAGGCATAAGGCGTAAGGCGAAAAACTCGGTACGCCTTTTGGTACGGGTCTAGCTTGTACCTATATGCCATAGCGAACGTGTAGCAGAGTTTTTCGCGCGAAGGGTATGTATGTATTGGATATTTGGGTTTATAAATCGGTTGCTAAAATTATATTTTGGTTGATAAATCGGTTGCTAAAAGTATATTTCGGTTGGTAAATCGGTTGCTAAAAGTATATTTTGGTTGGTAAATCAGTTGGTAAAAATATATTTAGGTTATTAAATAGTTTACAGAAACATTATGAAACATTGTCCATAATAAGACTAACACACACACACACACACACACACACACACACACACCCACAGAGTCTCGTGTAACTCTTGGCACTGTGTCAAGGGTTGGACAGACTCCATGACCGGGGGTAAGCACCGGTTATTTTGGGGTGGGTATGGTTAATTTTGGGTAGGTACTATGATTATTTGGAGGTTCATGTGGGTCGTGGTAAGCATAGGTTTAGGCAAACTTAGGAACATAAACTTTTCATACACTATAATAGACATAAGTTAGAGATATGGTTAGGTTAACTATCTGCGCTCTAGTAGCTCTAGACGCTGTGATTGACCTGTGCTACACCCTGGTAGACAATGGAGGAACTATAACTCATTTAAATATATAACACATTATAATAACTTTAGTTGATTGACCGGTGCTAAACCCTGGTAGACAAGGAAGGAACTATAACTCATATGAATATATTACACATTAAATATACCAGTGTTGGCTGTATACTCTGTATTTTGAATATGGAGGCTGTGGTAAGCTTAGGTTTGCGCTCTAGACGTGTGAGTTCAAAGGTCATACACTATAATATACGTACAAACTTTGGGTGATTGATCAATGCTACACCCTGGTAGCCGACGGAAGAACTATAACTCATATAAATATATTACACATTAAATGTACCAGTGCTTGCTGTGGACACTAACGCTGTGTATTTTTAATATTGATACGTCGCGGACGTCTGTCTCCACATACAATGTATAACAAGAACTAACATTTTTGACTTAAAATAAATTATAACATCTAAATGGCTTGAGTGTGTTTACATAAAAACCCTTAGACATAGTCCAATTGTCAAGGTCAAACCAAGGAGTCGAACCCGTAACGAAAGTGTTACAGAGTTTTTCGCCCTTCGCACGAAAAACTCTGCTACACGGTCTTTACGGCATATAGGTACAAGCTAGACCCGTACCGAGTTTTTTGTCTTACGCCTTACGGTACGGGTTCGTACCCGACATCCATCATTGTGCATCATACTTGTGTCTTTAACTTTATATATTTACAATTTATAAATGTACTTACCTACGTGTGTCTTTAATTTTATATATTTACATTTTATAAATGTACTTATCTACGATCTCGTACAGTTAGGGGATTGTACCTTGATTGGCAAATTAATAATGGTGCGATCTGGGTTACGTAAAATGTTAATTTCGACGGTGTCTTATATACTACTTTAAATATACAACGAGTAATACTATGCACGATAGCTCAGTCGGTAGTGTCTCTGCCTTGGATGGTTCGAATCCCACTTCGATGGTTCGAATCCCACTCGGAAATAAAAAGTTAAGAGTCTGACATCACTGAGCATGACGTCAACGTGTATCGTATAAATGATAACTCAAAACAACAATGGCGGTAGTGAAGGGAAGGGGCAAGGGGTGGGGACAAACGGTGTCACTAAATGATATCATAAAATGGCGGATGGGGAGGCAGGGGCCAAGGGGCAGGCCAAGAGGGGCATAGAAACATGGGAAGGGCAAGGAGCGGAGGGGAGGGGCAATGGGGAGGAGCCAAGGGGTGGGGTAAGGGGAGGGGCAAGGGGAAGGGTTACCACACCCATCACCCTCCCCACTACACCCCACCTACCCCCACTCCAATCTGGTTGTGAACTGACCCACACTCTACTATAACTGTTCTTAAAGCAAAACAACTTTAAGACAAACTCACAGTAAAAGTTAATAAGAGCCGATTTAAAGAAAAGTAAACCGATAAACTTAAGAAATGTAGAAGGATAACTACGTTTCATTGTACATATACGTATAATTTTTCATAAAATTAAATTTTTTTAGTGTAATGATGATCATCATAAATTATAATTTGACGTTGACCTCTGAATTTAACCTTAAAAATGTCCAATAAATTAAAAATAATTAGTGGCATTTTAGTTCCCCCTCGAAACCAAGTATCTTTTATTAATTTTTTTTTTCATCTGCTGTTTAATTTTCGGGATATTCTTATTGAAATTTTCATTTAGCATCCTTTAAACATTTTATCCTTTAAATTTGACATTTTAGTAGCAATACTATTATTTAAATGTCCTAACAATTAAATTCACTAATCAATGTTACCTTGGATGTAAAGTTCATGCTATTTTAATTATTTAAAGTTTACATTAACAACCATTATCATTTATTATTTCTTGACATTAAATTTGTGTATCGTTGTACTGAACCATTATTTATTGTTACGCAAAGCTCGTAGTCTTTAACTGTTAGAAAACAAAGAGATAATGATTTTGGACTTCCCAAGCAAGAAGATTTTACTAAACGTAAAAGTTAAACAATAATGTACCCAGGCAATATTAAAAAGAAAAAACTCAAAGAAGGAAAAAATTAAAAGTATCCCTCACTATCTACTAGTCTTGTCCTTGCAATGGAGCTTTAGGTGTGCATTTAAAATTTGGTGTTATCCGTTTTAGATCTTTGTAAAAAAAATAATATGTCATTGTACAACTATCTATGGATGCTAAAAGGGTTTTTTTTTTTTTTTTTTTTTTTTTTTTTTTTTTTTTAATGTATGTCCCAAGAGTGTTTTTTAAGTGTGGTCTTTATTAAAACATGTTGTTTTCTTAGCAGCCTGGATGGGTAAAGTAATTTTCTTAGGTTAGTTACAATGCTCTTCCTAAATTAAGTTGTGCACTACAAAACCAGATTTCTTTAATTTAAAAATTAAATTTTAAAATATGAAGTTTTGTCATAAATAGTAATTGGTTTAAATTATAAATGTAAAACATGGATACTAACATTAAACGTAACATCTGTGCAGTTTTGATGTTAGCAATAAAAATAGCCCATAATTAAAGAATTTTAAATTTTGCACTTTACAAACACCCAATTGTGATCATACATTTATGTAACTTGTTTTATAACTTTCCGGCCATAAATATACATCTAGACTCTTTGAAAACTCAAGGATATGAAGGCCAGTAAAAGTCACTATTTGAAGGGGGAAAAAAATTTAACTTGTTTGAAAACTACCATTTATAGGCTGTTTAAATGATTATTTGAAGAAAGAGTATAATTTTATTTTTTGAAAAATTAAGTATTTGAAGATCAGTACAAACATGACTATAAAACTTTTTCCATCGTGTAATATGTGGAATATTTCAGTATTGTATAGTTTTAAAGAAGATATGTGATTGGACCAAGCACAAATAGGTCAAAGATTTTGATTGGTTGTTGGAGCATGGGAGAAATGCTGTAAATTTTTAACTAAAAACATCCAAGAAGATAATATTGTAAAATAAATAGGTTTAGAATGAATTTATAATCAATGTTTTGGTATATTTTTATATAAGTGCGTGTATGAACGTAATTAATTGAAATATGCTGTGTTAGTAGATCTGTAAATAGACGCTTAGTTTGAAATGCAAGGAAGGAGTTCATTTGGAAGGGAACATCTGAAGTGGTCAGATGTGCTAGAAACAGTTGGAAGGGAACCTTTGAAATGATCAGGCGTGTTTGTGAGTGGTGAGAGAACTATTCAAAGGACAATGAATTTTTTTATTTTTTTTAACAATATAATCAACCTTAATGAGAGTGGATAGAGAACGTTTGAAATAATTAAGTCGTACTGTGTGAGTCAATATAAAAAGTGTTTTGATCAGAACAATTAGAGAAGTGTAATGTCCAAGTTTTTTTAATGATTTTCTAAATGAACAGTGCAGAACTGTTTTAAAATATAATGAACATTTTGTCAAATCCTTATAAGGGATTTTCATGTCATTGTGTATCAGAAGTTGGAGTCTGAGCGACCATTGGAGGAACTGCGGTTTGGAGACATCCATGGAATCACAGGGCACCAGGATTCACCTCTACAAAAATTTTTTTTTTATATAGATGTCGTGGTATAGACATCATAAACAATTCATCATTTTAATTATGTGTATTATGAATAGAGTATGATTTTGCTAGATGTATTTGTGTTTTTATATTTTTCAAGATAAATTCAAAATAATTAATTTTTTTAATATAAATAAGTCTCCTTTAGAGACACAGAATATTTCTCTTTCAATAATTTAAATTCTTTTTGTTGCAACATTAAAATGCAAAGTAAGAAATACATAAAAAGTAACTTTTTGTTATCAATATAAAGAAATCGACTTAGATAAAAGATTTTTTGAACCAATATTTAATAGTAGAATATATATTATCATTTATATTTCTGATTTTATTGGTAATATGAAATATCATTTTAATAAATATTTGTGTAGGTACAGTTTCAGCAGAAAAAGACTTTGAATTTATTAATCATCACCTGCTGCAAAGTACCTCTTAAAAAGAACCTTTGACCTCGAGAGACTGTAAATTCAATTTTTTTACTTTTTCAAAATTGGTAAGCTTTAAGCTTCCTGGCGCCCTTAGCTGAACAATTTCTTAAATTCTTTATGTTTCAAAGTCAAATTAAAAAAAAAACCTCTTAATTTATTATATATTTACAATCGTTGGCCTGTAAATTTATCAATTATTAATAATAATAAAAGGAAACCAAATAAATAAAAAATTAAAACTCCCATAAGTAAAAATTGTCGCCTTGAAAAAAGACAACTGTAAATATTTCAAGTTTACCGTAATACGATGAAATTTCACACAAAATTCCCAGTAAAGACATACAATCAATTAAGCAGCAAACAGACTCAATTTCCAACACTCCACTATGAAAGTCACAAATAACTCTAACACACACCATACAGTAATAGCTCACATAATTTGTTATTAATAGTGTACAATTTTGTTAATGAAATGTAAGACTCATTGAGATCTGTATTACTAATTAAATGTTATACATTAAAAAAAAACTTAAGTTTTCAAAATTCGTCAAAAACACAAATAAATTTGACAGTAATAATTAAAAAAAACATCAACTCGCCTAATGAAAAAAATATCATGATTCTAAAATAATAATAAATTTTTAGAAAAAACTAAAAACGCAGACATTATCACACATATGTTTTCCTTCTCCAATAAGGAAATTGACAACCTAACATCAGCACAATGTTTCGAGATTATTTTGTTCAAATTTTAGTCTTATTTAATTTAAAAGGCTACTTCATCTAACCTCAAAAATTTAGAGAAAAAAATTAATATATTTGAATCCTGATCATTTGTCAACTTCTAAAAAAAAAAAAAAAAAAAAAAAAAAAAAAAAAAAAAAAAAAAAAAAAAACTTTACCATGGCAAATGTTACAAAAATTACCAACATCTTTAATTGTCTCTTGTTAACCTTGACATTTTGTGAAATAGGCTCCTGGCAGACCTATAACTTTTTTGTTCCTTTTCATTCTCTGAACATCGGTAATGCTGTTTTGTTTTTTACTTAGCATATTAAGTATGTAAGTCAAGGACTTACTGTATAAATACAGGTGTTTATTAATCCATTATTTCCCTTCAAGATAACAAATATCTTTGGAAAAAATATGATTTAGAGCAATGACTTCAGCACAGATATATCTGACCCAAAAATGATAAGATAGGTTTAAAATAAAATTTTATTTTCCCTAATCACAGTAAAACTAAATGCACCTTATAAAATATGTTTAACTATTAAATGCTCTAACAAAATGTACATCTAATATAAATGTAACATTTAATTTTCATCGAGTCAGTCATGACTGAAAAATTATACAAATACAGTATAACTAAAATAAATATACATCAATCCTGTTTATTTCTTTATGACAGTGGTTTCGGGTTACCCCATCTTCCAGTAACATAAATCACGATTTTATCAAAAAAGTGTAAGTTTTTCTCTTACTAGTGTGAATAAAAAAATACTCTACAGGAAATAGAATGGGTAAAAAATGTTGGTTAAAAAATAAATAAAGCACTATTTTTGTAAGAAGGGTGCATTGAACAGGGCTCTCTACGCAAAACACCTGAAGCTATGCGACAACATACACTTAACTAAAATTCATTTCTTTTTTTCGTGACGTGAATTTACAAATTCACAAAGTTATTAGGAGTTAAAAAGATGGTACTCAAAAAAATTGCATCATTGGTTCAAAAACGAACAACAGACAGAAGATAATTTTTATCGGGATTACAAATTTTATCCACACAAGATTACTTATACAAACATTTCTTTTCGGAGGACGACTCCAAGTTACTTATTAAAGGTTGAAATAGAATTTTCTAAAAAAAGGTTCATAACAATTTTTCTGAAAATTATTCACACTGAAGTAGCTGCCAAAATTTTATCAACAGAAGTTCAAATCACTGCTAGAGTAGCAATAAATAGCAAAATTAAAATGTTATAAAAAACTCTGCTTAATAATATTAACAGGCGTTTAAAAACAAACGACAAGATTTAATAACAGCAATCAACAAGTTACAGTTAAATGACACATTAATAATTAAGGCTATTAAAGGAAATTCTGTCATCGTCATCATGAACAGGGAGAGTAATAATGAAAAATTAAATAACTTCAATTACAGTAACAATGTCAATAAACTATAATGATCCCACTACCAACTACAATCAGGAAATAGTCTTGAACAACAGTGTAGAGCTCGTGCGGCCTGAGGTTGGTTGGAGAAAGTTGTTTATAACCGGTTATTCATGGGTGGGGGTAAATTAACATCAGTCTGCACTATCACCACATCCGAGTATCATCTCATTTCTAAAAACATTATGCTTGCTCGTTTAGTGAATTTGTTGCAAAATATTACTGTATTTTGATTTTTTCTTGTATTACATGAATGGTGTGTTATTGTGGGAGTTTGGGATTATGAAAGCAGGTGTTAATTACAATTTAATCATGTTTATCTATTGAGGGAAAAAATCTGTAGGTTTTCAAGTTATTTTAAACGTTTTTACGTTTTAATAGCTAATATAGTATTTGATATTAAGAGCCAATAGTAATGAAGTAGTTGTGCTTGTTTGTGCCCACGAAAAATTGTTGGCTCATTAGAGAGTTAATTTTTAGAGTATTAAAAATATGCTATCAGCCGTTTATAAACATATCATATTTCACTCAACGAAGTAAAAAGTTAGATATTTATTGAAAATATTCATTTCTGTTATGGAACCCTTTATTAACCTGCATTAGTATGATCGTACAACTCGAGAGAACAAATACCGAGAAATGTCTTAGTTAGACTAGTAGCTGAACGGGATGGCAACCTCCCCTCCCGCGCTCGGCTCCCCACTTTGCCACTACAGCCCCTCACACCCAGGCTTCACTCAAGCCACGTTTCCATTACCACAAATTTGACGCGCAACATGACCCGGGGTCATGTGCTGGGAACTTGTAGTAATGGAAACGGTCTAAAACATTTCTCGGCGCAATTAGCGCGGCACGGCATGTGCCAGACTAATGTGCCGCATAACTTGTTGGCGTAACATGCGTCGCGGGGAATGGAAACGACCTGGGGGCAAGTTCCCGGCGCACGCGCTCTATATAAAGATTTAAACTCTAATATGAAAACTATATTTCAACTCTAATATGGAAATATTTAAAGGCGGTGTGTATTTTTTATACATGAACAATGCAATAGATAACGTTCAATCAGCTAGTAGCACAAAAAGTTTTATAATGTTAAAAAAAATAACTAAGTAAATTCGATATAAAATTTTCATCTCTTTTTGTGACATTGCAATAAACCTTATAAAAAATACACACTCCCTTTACCATTATTACCTTATTATTAGTGTCCTTACCTTTATAAATCCTCTTAGAACCGTTACGATGGCTTTGCACACGATCGGTATGAATCTTGATATGGCAGACTTGGAAATTCTATATAAATACATAATTGTACTGTAACTGTCCCCTGATCCTAAAAAAAGAAGGGTAGCTGCCAACATCTCATCAGGAGAAATCACTTCTCGGCATCCAGTGTTCTTTGCTATTTCAGGTCCAACTAGGTTAAACAGGAATTCAAAATCACTAGCACTCATTCTAACAAAGTTATTAAATCCACTTTGCAACCTTAAATCCCGCATTAAGGAGTTATATGGCCCTTCAGTTGGCCTTTTCGCTAGGTGACTTCTGATCCACCACCTTGGTCTCTTTCGCCTTTTTTTACAAAGCTCCTGGTACGCCCCTGCCATAACTATAAAACTAGCTAAAACGACCCTATCATCCATCTTATCTAAATCAATTGCACAGTATCAATGCTCACTGCATACTGAGCTCTGATCTATGTTGCACTATCATGACGTCAGTGGCGCATTGCAATAAGATGCGCCGGGATGGAAACGGTGCGCGGAGCTAGGTGAAAAGACGCCCAACGTGTAGGCATAACATGCCGCGCATCATGACATTGCAACTTGCCAGAATGGAAACGTGGCTGAAGAAACGCATGACCTCTATACATTATCAAAACAGTTAGACAAAATATTAAGAAGGAATTTGTTTTTAATCTCAAGAACTTAGACGTCATTGAGAAAATTTAATCTGTCAAAATAAAAAATGGATATGACTTGCTTCTTTCAACATTGTTAATTTGTACTAGGGATTCCAATTAATGAAACCACTGATATTGTCCTAAATATTTTTAAAATTTTAAAAAAATTCTAAATTACCCTAAAGCCTAATTGATAATATTGATCCAAACGGTTCTCTTGCAGCTATTCTCAGTTGACAATATATTTTAGCTACAAAATGAGGGCTTTGTCATGGGTTCCACACTATCAAATAAACTTTCAGGAATTTTCTTAATCACTTTGAAAACAAATACCTATGGAGTGATCATAATAAATATAGAGAAAAAATAATATTTTACTTCAGATATGTGGACTACTTACATTATATGGTGTGAGTGATAGGCAACTGACCACTACAGAAAAATTATTTAATAACATACATTAAATTTACACCAGAAACAGAAGGCAATAATAAACTACATTTTTTAGACTCTCCCTTATCTAAGGAAGAAAAGGAAATTTGTTAAAAAGTATACTGGAAACCAACTCCCACTGACCAAGCAATAAATTAGTTAACATTAAGAAACAGAAATACTACATTTCTGTAGAATTCGGATCAGTACTTAACAACACCTTGTCCAATGAAATGGCAAAAAACGATAATGACCTTTATACCATCAAATAAACTATAATACCTACTGAACATACAAAAGAATAGTTAAATGGACTCATTTCAATAAATCAAAATCTACAAACTTTCATGTACCAATATTATAAAATATTAAGAATATTATAATATTATAATATTAAAATATTATTATTTAAGAATATTATATAAGTCAAACAAGAAGCTCTTTCATAAAAAAGGTTCAAAGAAAATCTATCAAAAAGTATGTGCCTCAAATTTTACCAAATATTTAAAATCCAACCATCACACCTACAAAGACTTCAAAAACCACATGGATGTCTTACATATATGTAAAATATGCTGTTACACAGACTCATGGGAGAAGTTCACAATATACAAAGTCTCAAAAACGAGAACCAATAATTATTAAATAAAAAAGTGTCATTTAAGATACAGTAATCAGTCAACCCTCCTGTAATCTTAAATTTTAACCTTAATTTGGATACTAAAGAAATGGTTGTTTAAGATTTAAAAAATGATAATAAACGGGAGATTTATAATTGGTCTATAGAGAAGGCCACGTAAGTCAAATGAATGACTGAAAATAAATATTAAAACAAGGGTAATAAAAATTCAATTTTAGATTTCTAAAATATTCATTTGAAGTATAGAATGTTAGTTGTAAGTTGTAATAAATGTTTAAGTGATATATGAGGCGTTCAGAAGTCAATCCGACTAAGTCCTATCAATGAAAATGTGCAGTATGGCGAATTAAAGTTATGTTTAAATGGAAAACTCTGAGAAATTTTTAGCAAATTTTTATTAGGCTCAACACATGTCTTACAATAATGTCCAACTATTTAACCTATATTAACATTATTATAAAATTCAAATTTCTTGAAATTAAAAAAATAGTCACTTTTAATGGAGTTAGTCACATTGCCAACAGAAAAGATTCTATAAAACATTCTGAGTGTTTTGAATAAAAAGATACTTTATTTAACAAATACACAAAAAGTTAAACTCAATCAAATAAAAAGACCAAATTATTATTTCAAATCATTTAAATACAAATGTTGGCATTTAATAAAACATAAATATGGGTTTCAAGCCAAATACAAGTCCTTCATTCTGCGTAGGTAATGCAATCGTCGTCACTTTCAACTTCGCCTTGTAAGATCCCTCGTTCAGTTCTCAAGTCCTTAAAATACTGATGATGAATAGGTGGTATATATTTTAAAAGGTCCATCATGTCCTTCTTCTTCGACATCGTAATGGGTCTTGAAGTCTGATACAGCAGTTCTTGTGTAACACTAGCAAGGCTCGCCAAAGGTCGTCCGTTTTCATTTTTCTTTCTTATGTTTACTTTTGCAAATGGCATCTCTGACATGAAAGTGCTTTTGAACTTAAATGCAAATGGTTCAGCCTTCTCAATTCGGATCCACCTCATGGATAGCCAGTTGACCGGTTCGCCGTTGATAGTCTTTTTTCTGTTGGTAACAGACTTTTCCAAGGTCTCTGTGGAAAAGAAGTCATGATGGTTCATTTCTGTAATGAAATACTTATTTGTTTTCCTGCAGCTGAGAATTATGTCGTACCAATCCCTTGGAGAAAAGATATTGGTAGTAGTCTTGGCTCTTTTTTCGATAAATGAAAAATCAGAATCATTTGGGAGATAGCTGTGTCCTGGCACAAGAAACTTCAAATCAATAATTTCAGTGCATCCACTTCCAGTTTGAAGGTGTTTCATTAAAGATAGGACCACTTTAATATTGCGGTTTTGCCCGCCACAGGAGTCAGAGTACATGACAACATGTTTTGCATTGCTGGCATGAAGAGATAGGTGTTTTATCAAACAAGAGCTGACTTCCTGTGATCCTCTTGATCCCTCAGTTTCTGGCCATACATACATGTAGGATTTTTTGAATGAACTAATGAACTATGGAGTTAGTCGTCTTGGCCAGTGAAAACTCTTTGCAAAAGCAATCTAACAGTGTTATTAACTCGATTTGACAAAAAATTGGACTTAGTCAGATTGACTTCTGAACGCCTCATATTGTGTTGTGATAACAGACAGAACCTGTTGCCATATAAATGACTTAAGTAGTGTCCGTGGTGCAAAGTATGTGAACAGTTTTTTAGCTGACTTTGTACATCTAAAACAACGCTTAATGTTGGGATCTGAAAAAGCAAGCATGCGGCGAGTCAGTCTTAAGGCAGCGTCTGACTTGATCAGACACAATTTTGTATTAAAAAGTTTTAAATATTTTAGAAACAGTTGAAAAAGAACGTTTGAGTTGGTAGGATGTGTTTTTAGAGCAGTTCAAAGGTGGCATCTGACTCTGTCAGACGTATTTTCTGTTAGAGGAGATTTACGAACAATGTAGTGTAAATGTTTTCTTAAAACAGTTTCAAAGTAACATAAGGTATAAAGTAAATAGAAGGGACCGTTTAAAATTGATTGACTGTGGAGTGTACAAGAACGTGATGAACCTTTTGAATAAGACTGTGAATTTGAAAAGACAATTTGAGATCGTCAGCGGGCTAATTATGTCTGCAATGAACCTGCACTTCAGGAACGAGGGCTGCTTTCCACAAAGGACATTCACCATGGAAATGACCACATGCGGTAACAAAAAAAAAGATCGACAATTTTATATAAATTTCTGTATATAAAAGGACCATTGATAAAAAATATGTTAAAATTTGTTCAAATGAATCGTTGTAAATGTAAGCAGTAAAAAAGGATTTAATCTAACTTCTAAATAAAATAATATAAATTTTTAATACATGAGAATAAGGAAGCTCATAATAAGTAGGCTATAACCAGTAAAAGTTGCAACTAATGAAAGTAGAACCATTAAAATGAATTTTGGTCTCTTAAAAACAGGATAATTTTAAATTTACGATCTAAATAATTTCAGATAATATAATAAAGAATGTACCATGAATATATATGTATATGAATAACCATAATAAATTACCATGTTCAGTTTCAGCACAACAAATAAGGATTCTTTATTTACGAAATACCACTTAAAAGTACACTTTTAAAAGTATCTACGACCCTGAGAATTTTTTATGTAATAATAATTTTAACTTTTCAAAATTGGTAAGCTAATGCTACCTGGCGCCCATAAGCTGAGCAATTTTTTAAAATAAATATTTAATGTTAAACAGTCTCAATTTTAAGATTAATTCAGATCAATATATTTTTTAACTCCTCCTAATAATTTTTAATATTTACACTCCTCACCCAGGCACCATGACTTTGTGTCCTTCCCGTTATTGTGTTTATGTGTTAAGTGTGTGTACATTTTGTCTAAACTTAAAAAATAAATATTCACCCATCTCACCAAGTGTGAGAGTCTTTTAAATACATTTTTGACTATCTCATTAGTGAGACAGACTTTTTGTTAAAATAATGATTTAGGTAACCGGAAGATGGGATAACTAGAAACAGCGGTTGTCACGAAGAAATAAACACGATTGAATATTAATATGGTTTAATCCGACATTTACGATCATTTGTGTAAATGAAAACTAATACACAATGTAAACTTTTAGCTGTACCAATACCTAACCTAAAAATGACACTCGGGATACTTAAAACTGTATTTGCAATATTAACCCATTCTGTGTTACCACTGTAATTTCAAGAAAATGAGATTAGATTATATTAGTAATACAAAATACCAAAATTGGATTTCTTACAGATACCTTTTTATTTTATTTTTCAGATGTTTATGATGACCAAAAAATAATAAATTCAGTAATAAATGTTTTTTATTTTACAGAGCTAAAAATAAATCTTGGTTGAAAGCAATTTGCGAAATAGGGATAAATAAATATGGAATGCAAAAGGAAAATACAAAAGTATAAATGGTTATAATTATAATAAAATTTTATAAATTAAATTATTATAGATTATTATCATCATCCGGATTATAATTTCATCCACATTATATTCGCTTGGGAATGTAGTGTTTATCAATCCTTGTATGAAATTATCAAATCCTAGATTGTCTAGGTTTGTCATAATTAATAAAATATACACTAATAATACTATTTACTCTATTTAGAAAAAACTAAAAACAATGATCAAATAACATAAATGCACCACAAGGTGTAATGTTCACAATTCTGAGATCTTTATATCAAGATATATTTGATTGGAAGAAATGGAATAGTTGCATTCAAAGACAAAAACCTATAATTCAGTAGTTGAATATAGACAAACAGGCGAGATTTTTAAAAATTAGAAAATGTATAAGAAATGTTAGTTTAAGTTCATAATTAATTGTAATAAAATTAAGTAATATGGTGTCTAATGAAATTAAGAAAAAATTATATTTTGTAAAATAATTGAAAATAGTTTTGTCAGAAATCAGAGTGCACAGTATCAACAAATAAGAAAAACTGATAGAAGGAAAATGTGTAGTGAGGAGATGCATAATCCTAGATATCAAAAAATACGGACTACTAACAAATGGGTCTCCGAGAAGAGTTGTTCTGAATTAAGAACGCTCGAACTCCATCATAAGCTGATCGCTTGATCTTCCAGAGCGATGATCAATGCCCATTATGTGATTCAGTACTGAAAAATTGTTTTTTAATATTGAACTTTAAAGTAAAATCAGTGAAAATTACGTCTTGGTATGAGCGTAAAATTGAGTTTTATAATTTTAACATGAACAATTAAGTAAATTGAACTTTTTACTTTGAGCTGAGACTAATAGCTTTATTAATAAAATAAAGAAAAATCATGTAAAACATAATAAAAGGACTTTAGTAAAGAAAGGTCATAACTTAAGAAAACTATTGTTCCAAAGAGTTTGAATAAAAATGAAGTGCGAGACATTTTCTATTAGTGAATTAAATAAGAAAAAGAACTTTTTGAACTCTTACTTGAACTTTATGTATACTTTTAATATAAAATATGTTTGTCATTTATAGAAATCTTGTTCTATAATTTGTTTATTAAAAAATGTATGTATTTCAGGAGAAGTTAAGCAAACCGCTTAACCAAAATATGTATGTTTAAAATATATATATATAAAAAAAAAATTGTAAATAAATGTATGTATTTCAGAAGTTTTTCATGATCATTTATCATATATGAGTACATTTTCCCGAAATTTAAGACCCAAGAAATGATTAAAATAAATAAGTGTCTGACAATTTAAAGTAAATTCTTCCCAGAATAAAATTAAACAATAAATAAACTCAAGCCTTCAGTTTTAATTGAAAGGTTATGTAATAATATATACACACTATAAATAACTATTTGTCGTTTAGCAACAATAGTAGAGAGCCACAACGCTAACTGGCATGCACAGGAAGTCCCATTAATAACGTACAGCCGACATGTGGATCGATATTGATTGTGTAATAGCTTATTTAGTCTCTTCAATGGCATGCCTTTCACGCACAGCTGATCCTGAATAATACCACCATTACATATGTTTCGTCAAACAAACCTTTAAATATAAAAATTAGTAAACTGCAATGGATCAAAAGATCCATTTGCTAGTTCAGAAAAAAATAGTTTTTGTAAAAATTAATTTTTTTCGAATAAAACATCTGGTTAGTAAAGTGAATGCATGTTCCAAGTGGAATTCCTTATCTCAGGAGCGGCCTTCAACATGAAGTAAATGCCCAGGTTTGCATCCTGACAGGAAATTTCACATAAAAGTAATGAGAATTTGATGAAAATTAAACTGAGAGAAAAAGTTGTTTTGAAGGTGTTAGGTTATACTTCTCGAAGTGTACATCAAAAACCTGCATTACGAAAATTTTCTAGTTTATGGGGAAAAAGTTATAGTTCGTTAAAGTTCACAAAAAACAAAAAAAATAGCTCAAAATCCTAATTTTATGTCATGTTTAGTATTAAGTTCTAAAGACAAGAAAATCCAAATAAATAAAAGTTTTACGAAAAAGTAGTATTTCAGAAGTATATTTAAAAGAGTAAAGTTTTAAAGAAGATTGCAAGAAAGATAATGGGTAAAAATCAAGGTCAAAGTAGCCAAATTATTTAGTATAAAAAGTTAAAGGAAAAAATGTAAAGAAAATCCGATTATCAAATTATAGTGAAAGGTGATAAAAAACACATTATATCACGAAATATATTAAAAATGAAGAGTTTAAACTCTAAGGAAATGTAATATTATAGGAATTATAAATTTTGTCATTTGTAAAACTCAGAGATTTTCATTTAAAAGGTGCGAAAAACGGAGGTGTTAAAAGCGGTTTTAGCCAGTGCGTTTTCGACAGGAAATAATTCACCGAAGAAGCCGAGGTTGCGGCTAGGAACTTTTTGTGCATAAAAGACTAGATTGGGAGAATAAAAACTCAAGAAAGCATAGAGGTGTGGAAAGAAAATTTACTAAATCGTAAGGTGACGAATAGTTCGAGAAATAGAAGGCCTACGATCTTGGGACAAAGGTTGATCGACGAGGAAGAGCGAGAAGAATCCAAATATGGCGTCAAGAATTGAAGTTTTCCCATATGAAAAAAGTTATGGGGAAAAGTCTCAAAGGGTTCAAATCTGATCATGTGTTGTATTTAGCCTTAGCTTTGACTACTCAGGCTTAGTTTTAATCTCCAGTTCTTTTCTATGTTTTTTTTTAGATTATAGATTTAAATTTAGTTTCCAATATGGTTCTAGACTATGTTGGTGTTTTTCTCTTTTATGTTCTAGTTTCACACTTGATAATGAAATTTGATTTGATACTCTCAGAATGTTGTATTTTAGTTTTCATATATATACAATGATGGCAAATTCCGATTAAACCGTATTAATAATATGAACAATTCATCTTTATCAAATAATGTTAAGACCAGAAAAAGGATTGAATAGACAAATTACAGGTAATTTTACATCTACTGTAATTATATTTGTATAATATTTTATTCAGGACACATATCAATATACAGTATTAAAATAGTCAAAATATAACAACTAACTTGCACAAAAAAATTATTATATACAAATATGATACAATTCAGTCTCTTTACAAATGTCACAAATAAAGTTGTATGCAAGGCTGATCTATGTAGTCACGTTTCTTAGAACGTTTCATATATTATTAATTGCATAATTTATTTGTTAAGTACTTCAGTAATAAATTGAACATTTTCGGTGATTTTAACATGACCTGAAACAAATTTTAAAACGAATTAAAATGTGAAGAACATATTCACATGACATAATATACAAAATTTAATTTTATATAAAACCCAAGATACAAGATCAAATCTAATAAAATTGCATCTATCCAACATGTGTCCAATAATTTAAATCAGGTGTAGCAAACATCTTTTTATAGGAGGGCTAATATATGATGAATAGACCACATTTTTAGACAGAACTTAAATAAAAATAAACTTACATTTCTTCCCAGGGGACAGTTATATTTATAATTGCAATCTTTGTTAAATTATTTTACTACTTGGAGAACAATACAAAAAACTTGATTAATTTAAATTATTTTAAATATAGCTAAATTACGTACCATGTCCATCTACACCTTTCTAAATGAGCTTTTTTATTGAATATCAATTTCGGAGATACACTGTCTCTATTTTTAATTCAAAGACAAATATTACATGGACTTGTACAAAAAATCAAGTTTAAAAACAAACAACATAAAACACACAACAAAAAATAAAAGTTTTAAAACACATTTAAAAAACGATTAATAGACAAATTATTGATTTAACAGTTAGATGTAATTAAATGTAAGTTGTTAATTTATTTGCATATTCGTGGTTTTTTGCATCTAACACAATTTAATGACAGCACTGTTCATGGGGAGAAATTCCAAAAAGTCAATTTTCAGTGATGACTATGATATTTAATATTTGTAACAAATCCCGAAGGTGGCAGTCGTTTTCTATGTGATGATTTACCTGCCATCATAGTTGAGAGCAAACATAGATCCAATTCTCAATCTTTCAAAGTAGGATATTTTTCTCATGGGCCCAGTTTCCCAGTCAATTCGAATCTACAATCCTGACTGGAAAAGGGGTCACTTTGAAAATCACATAAATCTAATTGAATAGTTTCTTGCTTCTCTGAAATGTTACATTTCATCAGGTTGTTAAATAATGTTAGTTGTGATCGCATAACACTGAGATCAAAAATTGTTCACTGAATTGCTGCAAAAGTTGGTCCAACATAAAGCACAAAAAACTTGAAATCAATGTCATGGCTCTCCTCCATTAACTCCCTGCAATATAGGAAACATACCAAGTTTCTTTTGGCTAAAGTAAATTTAAAAATCTTCAGTCAACTCATGAATCTAGGTCTGCTACTAAATCTGAGGAGGTTTGGTTACTTCCCTGTAATTTGAAGTTGTGGTCATTCATGTGTTGTGTTGTGTTATATCTGTTAGAAAGGCAAGTAAACTGTTAAAATAAGAGCAGATAGTTCTGGGATTAGTTGTTATTCATATATTCCTCTACAATCTGTTTCATTTCCTTTCTCAAAACAATAAACCGTTCCTTCTGCTTAGGCAACACAGAAGACTAAATCATCTATTCCGCCTCCATTTCTGTTAAAAAAGAAAGAAACTTGTGGTGTGTCAAAACCCTATTCCCATCTTTAATTAGATTCATACATTTCATTACAGTTTTATAACATTTTCCATATCTAGAATTTTACCACACTGCTTCCTGATGTATATTGCAATTTTATGCTGAGAAATATATTCCAGCCTTTCTTAGTAACACAACAAAGCCTATAGAACACCATACATTGATTTGGAACCATCTGGATGGTAATTTGTGTAGGTTTATTGTAAGATTTTATGATTAGTACTAGTTGGAGGTACTATTAATTAATTAAAGCTACATGCTAGCACGACTGTACTAATATGTAGACACGCCATAGAGACCCGATCAGTTCAGCGAACTGATTCACAACTACAATCTTGATATAAACTTATTGGTTAACACAATCAGTTTGTCATTAAACTAATAATAATATTTTCACCAACACAATTACACTTAGTTACCCCTACACTAAAACAAACTTGATCGAACATAGTACATGGTCATGAGGCCTAGCCCAGGCCTGAAATCACATAACTACTTATTTCTCAATAAAATCGCAATACACATAATTATAGTTTGATCGTGTAGCTGGACCTCTCTAAATTAAGTCTAAATTAGGTCTAACGACTCATTATAACAGAAAAATATGAACAAATTGAAATTAAACATGTTGAAATTAAGCATGCTACATGACATATGTGATTTTTAAAAGTTCCTGAACAATACTGCACAAAGAGAATCTAGAATATCCTGGTAGGTGATCTATAAAAACTAGTGGAACTAATAAAAAAGGTTATGGAACTCTGGTTAGAAATGCCACAAAATAAACACCCGTACAAAATAAATAAATTGGAACCAATGCAAGCGCCTGGAATTGACAGGAGAAATTCGAGAATTCACCACAATAATATATTATCTATATATGAGCCGCCCAGTTGCAAAACTCGTTATGTCAATTTTTTCAAAATTGAGATAAGACCGCTATTTGTAGAGTTCGTTGTCCAACATCCAAAGACAGAAATGCTGTGATGCAAAAGTCGGTGTAAACCAGATTAAAACATATTTAAAAACCAATACATGCAGCAAAACTCGTTGTCCTTTTTTGTAATGCAGCAAAATTTGTTTTGTCCATAATAACACCCCTTAAAACCCTCTTAAATGTTAATGAATCTTTTTCAGGGTATTGGACATACATTATAACATAATTACTAATAATAACAATGGTAAAATAAATTTCTTCTCACATTACTTTTTCGTTTACAGTTTTTTGCCTTTTCTAAATTGCAAAATGGACATAACGAGTTTTGCAACTGGGGGATTCAATTATATAAAAGCCAAATACCACTCACTGACTGACTCACTCATCACGATTTCTCAAAAACTACTGAACGGATTGCAATGAAACTTGGAATATAGCTTCCTCATAATTGGTGCTCACTAAGAAATCTTTTGAAAAACTTTTGTGCTTAAGCATATTAAAAATCCGAAATTAAATTTTTCTCTAAACTACAAAGGTGAAACGAGCTGAGGGTTCTTCCATTCCTTCTTTTCAAATGTTTGATGCTTATGGTATACAAAATACGCTAAAGGTTAATGTTTCGGTTCTAAATACGCTAAAAATCGGCTCTAATTACATGATTAAAAAAAATCACTAAAAACCAAAATGGGCGGCTGGCATTTCTCTTTGACCGATGGAGTTGCTTTTTTCAACTGATTAGATTTGAAATGCTTACAGTTTTTTCTCAAATGTTAAAATGCCTTTTTGTTTCAGTATTTACATAAACATGTTTATTTCATTCAATCTATAATAAAAGTTAAAGCCCACTGGAATGATATTCAACCAGTATTTCAGAGATTCCATTCAGAAGCACAGCATGAATAGCCGGTAACAAAATGCCAATTACGAGTATTACTATAACATGAGTTTTGTTATCTAAAATTATATAAAAATCTAATGATGTCTGTGTGTGTGTTATTCAATCACGTAAAATCTATACTAAGCTGTAGTACAATACATTAACATTCCATTTCCTGCTATCGCACTAGGCTATAAATAGCCCTATTATATGTGGAACTTTGTCGGAATGCCCTGTACTTCCCACTGTTGAATCAACTTTAAAATTTAATTAGGCTAAGTATAGGAAGTGTAAACACCAACCTTAAGTCATATTTTCATACCATATGATTTTTCTATGTATATTTAATTTCTGATTTAGCTAATTTATATATTTTTCACAAATTATTTAATTATATTTAGTTCTGCATTGGTGTTTACATTTCCTAATAGACCTATGGTCTAATTCAATTTTTAAATTGATTCAACATGGAAAGTATGAAAAATTGCCTACCAAAAATGCATTATACGTTAATTTTTCAAAACTTATAACGAGTGTTTATAAAAAATCACAAGGGAAAAAAGTTTTATAATATTGTCGAAAATCCCCAAAACACCATTAAATATAGGTGTTCCGTAAGAAATTTTAAAGTTGGCCATCATATTGGAATAGTATGCTATTTTTTAAAGTTTACAAAACATTTTTAAATACCATGAAAAAATATGAAAGTTCATCATTGAAAGTGTTTTATAGGATCAATGGTTTACAATATACCAATGGTGGTATCTTTTTTATACTCTCTACTGATTGAGAAAGTGAACAGTGTTTACGAAATATTTCGGAAGTTTAGTGTTTTTTTTGTGTGTGTGTTTTCCTATTTGTGTACTAGTACGCAATACCAAGGACCACTTTCCAAAGTAAGCCTGTTTCCTATCCATACAAAATCTAATACACTATGTCCCCTATTGAACTCTAATCTATATTTATAATTATATTTTTGTGTGTGTGTGTGTGTTTTTTTTTTTACTTGTGTACTACTGTATTAGGTAATAACAAGGACCACCTTCCCAGGTAAGCCAGTGTCTCCGATCCATACAAAATCTAAACTATATATATAGAAGGCACAAAGTCTGTTAGTTTAGTTCTTGCATGGATAGAAAACACAGGTGTATCTTGGAAAGTGGTCCTTGGTATTACCTAGTAGTACACAAATAAAAAAATGCAAACAAAAAAACACTAAGGTTCTGAAATGTTACTTAAAGACTATTCACTTTCTCAATCACCAGAGAGTATATTTTATAAATAAATAAAATGGCTGTGTAATGAATTTATTATCAATAAGACAACTTGAAAATGATTCAGTAGGATTGAAGAAATCATGGTAGCAAAGAAAGAGAAATCGATCTTAAAACAAGATTTAAAAAATATTTACATTACATTTATGAAAATTGTGATTCAAGAAGTAACGATTTATTTTATCATTCTCACTCGCCAGGTTACTTACTTTTCCGTTAACATTTAGTGAGACTTGTTTTGGAACCAATACTGAAGTAATGTGAAGACTTTCCAAATTAATTTTAAATGTTCTTTCTAAATGGCATTCTATCCCCAACTGGTATTCCAGTAACTTCTTTACACTAACACTGGTATCATCAATATCAAAAATTCTGCAAAAAATAAACAGTACAGTGTAATATAAAAATATATTTATTAACTCTTAATGTAAATTAAGTACATGTCATTATTAGAGGTTGTTATGTGTTAACACGAGTAAAATAGAAACAGATACAGGAACATTTAAGGCCTCTTTGTCGAAAGTTTGGTTAAATTGGCCTAATGGTGCATTAAGAAACTAATCGTTTATTTTTAACAGTTTGTTAATATTCAACCATTTGTCCAATAAATTTATCAGTAATTTTAAGCTTTTGTTAACTAACAATTGGCAGGAGTACAGTCCAATCATTTTCTCATTTTGTTATTGGTTGAACTCAAGAACTGTTTTCCATCAAGAGTGGACTCAGAGTACTGATCAGAAGGCACATAATTTTACCTTTTCAAATTTTAGTACTGATGTTGCACCATGTTCATTCCAAGTGAGACTAGTGTCAATGAGGAGACTCAAGAACACATTATTGAATTTATTTCGTTGAGTTCTTACCCAGTAAGACACTTGGGGTCTAATAAGTGCATTGTTTCATATTGCAACATATAAATTTAGTTTTATCAGAATTTATTGATAAATTATTTTCAGATAAATACTGATCAGTAGCATTCACATGTAAGAATGCTTTCACTGAATTTTCTTTGAAAGTTAATGTTGTATCATCAGCAAATTTCATTAGTTTATACACACAAATAACTGATGACAGATCATTTATATATATAATAAAATCAGACCAAGAACTTATCCTTGAAACAATAAATTCTAGTTCATGCTTCGAATGCTTTTGTGAAAGGTCTACAAAAATTCACTTATTTTTATTGTTATGTTTTATTGTTGTTTATTAAGACCTTATATTACAAATTCCATTAGATCTACAATACCATCCACTGTTGACTAACCCTTTTGAAAGCTATACTGGACATGAAAAATGATAGTATTTTCTTATCCCCCTTTTTGATTATTAAATGGACCATGGAGGATTTTAAACGTGAAGGTAATTTACCTCCAGAAAAGAACAAATTTACTGAAATATGTAGAGGTTTGATGGGCACATCAGAACACCATTTGATATGCCATGAAGAGAGCTCATCAAGATCAGTCTCTCTTTTATACCTTAATTTGATAATCAGTCTGAAAACTTCATCTATAAGCACAGCTGGCATGAATATAAATGATTCCCTATACCCCAGAAATGAGAATCTTACCACTTTCCTTATTACAAGTATATATCTTATTAAAAAGGTCAGAAACAACTGTCGACTCAGAATATTTTATTCCTTCAATTTTCAAATTAACATCCACATTGTTATAATTTTTAGTTCTAAATCTATTAATTATTTCCTATTGAGTACTGTTTGTATTATCAGAGCAACTGATATTTTTGGAAACTTCAAATTATTTGGCTGACAAAATCCCTCCTTTATAGAACTGTTATTTTGTGTGTGTGTGTGTGTGTAAAATTCTTCATTGTTGTGAATTTTCTTGAGATATAGTGGGCCTACTTGTTTTGTTGCATTGCCAATTATGTCTATATTGATATTAAGCACAGTCTATGATCAAGGAGGTGTCGGGTTAACATAAAAAAAAATTGTAGAATGTAATAACAAATCTAACTAGCCTTTGATTATTAAAATCTGTTCATAAATTATGGAGAAACACCTATTTTACTAATATTTGGCATGCTCTCTGTTAATAATTAACTTAATCAGCGCTATTTCAAATCGAGAATTAACCCTCCGAGTGTTCACTATATAATTAGCAGTGCCGCGCTGTTTTTAGGCAAAACGCAAGGTTTAATTTAAAAATTCACTAAAATTTGAGATTTAGGTCTAGACACATATATGATACATCAAATTATTCAGAACAAAAGAGAGAATATGATAAAAGATGGTTCTATACATACCTTTATAGGAATTTTTGTGTGTTATTGCCCAAAGGTAGAAAAAGTTTCACAAAAAATTATGTTAAAATTAGACCAATCTTCTAAAAACTGCTGTTTGTCTAATATAAAAAATCTGAAATAGTCATTTTCTTCCAAATTTTATATTCTGTTAGAAAATATACACTTATATAAATAATATATACAGCCACAAAAGTTACAACACTATAACTAACACTATGTACCCGGTGTCAACTGCAAATTACTCTGTAGCGTATCACTACTTCCCGCGAAAAAGTCAGTCATTGAATTGTCACTATCCACTCCACATTACCTTCTATATCACTGGCACTTTCTATGTCACTCACATCTTCATCTAATAATCTGTCAATTTCACTATCACGAGTAATATTTCTATCCATTTTTACCGAGAATTTGGTATAAAACTGAACAAAAAACACGGCAACGGCAATGAGGTTAGCACGAAAACTATTCAGCCGGTGAAACAGCTGACAGTAGTAATTCAAACAGTTTTTTTTTTAGTGAGCAGATCATGAAATATACTAAACCTGTACACCAAAAGATGGCACCTATTCTGCTGTTTCTATGGATACCAAACATAGTGCATTTAGTGAATGATGATCTGAAACAGCTGTATTATTGTGACGCAATTCACAGTCGTCGAGGCAGCGATTACTAGCACCCGTATGCGAGTACCAATCGTCGCTGCAGCGACTACCGACACTCGGAGAGTTAAGCAGTTAAGCAAGTTGAAGGTTTCCATGCACGTCGTCAACCCATTCACTAAAGGAGTGTCACAATATAAAATGACGAAATTATTAGGATTGGTTTTGAAATCAGTGTTTTTCAAACAATTTGACCAAAGGAAAAACATATAAAAGTGGAATAATAGACACCTGTTTTTTAAGAACAGCTGAAATATTCCTGCTTTTGTATGTACACATTAAATTCTTGCTTTTCAGGCATTTCTGGTCGCTGGACACCCTAGAAAAACTATGTATCGAGCTAAAATGAAACTTCATTGAAAAATTTAAAAATTGTTCGTTTCAAAGTCAGTGACTAGTTAAATCTGTAAAATAAACATTTTTTTAAACTTTAAAAAAAGAATATACTCTCCATATAAGCCATGATTTTTCAATTTATTATTTTTTTAAATTATGTCAGCAAATACTATAAAAACCGCAAACAATGTTAGCAACATTCATTGGTCAGTTCAAGCGTGAAAACATATTTATAACTGTAATATTAATTTATACTTACTTTCTCCACATTTCAATAAGTTTCATTAATACAAGTCTAAATTTCAATGATTCGTTTGCTGGTCTTCCAGGTGAATGGTATGTAAATACAACTTGACTAGAGTTGTCTTCATCAAGATAACCAGTGATTAAAGAAGAAAAGCACATGAAATCGTCTTGTAGAAATGTGACCTGCTCTATTGACATGTCAAATAACCTTTGTATGGTAGAATGCACTCTTCTAAGAATATATTTATTAGCAAAACAACAAAGTAAAACAGGCAATTTCACTTCAGAGGCCTTGCTGTCGATTAATTTGTTGCTTTTCCAAGATATTAAATATCCTTTGTATAATGTACTAAAACCATTTTCTAATATACTCCTTACATGAATCTGTAAAAAAAAAAAAAAAAAAAAAATTAAAATTATATTTCATAATAGAGAGCACAACCAGACTAAATAAATTACAAGATTAATGCAAAAAAAAGATGAGCTGTTTGACATAAAATGTTTTACAGCTGTATGCCAAGAAATATTCTTAGCAATAATGTGATGGCTGGATTTTTGTGAAGATAAAACAGACGAAGCAAATAAAAACATGAGCAGTTAATAAATTTTGTGCTCAATATATATTTCATCAATATTATATTCAAAAGAACCCGAGCTTAAAGACAAAAGGAACAGACTTTAATATATGGTAATTATATATATATATATATATATATATATATATATATATATATATATAGAAGAAATCAATTGGCGAGTGAACTGATTAATAATAAATGTATAACCAGGAACTTTGGAAGTTTAATATCTCCTCTAAATCAGAACTTCTTATAAACTTGTAATGACTCATAATATTAAACAAAGACGAGAGCACTGTGGTGACAATATATACACTTGGGAATAAACAAAATAACAAATAACAAACTTTTTGTCAAAAGTAACATGTTTATTCGTGTTAGACCCTTATAGCTATTACAACAAAGTTGTCATCTTCAGAGGGAATCTAACAAAGCCTCATAATATTGTGTAAACCAAAGATAAAGAATGAATTGTAATTTTGTTTTATTTAATTTGTGTCTGAAAACTATTTTTATTAATTCAAAACTTACATTTTGAATTGGAAAACTGATTTTAAACAGATAATAAATCTGATTTTTTGTGTTTATATGCATTGTCACAATATATAAAATTTTAAAATATATGATGTATGAAAGTTTTATTCTAAAAACTACCAATATATTTTGTATGTACGGGTATGAGGAAGCAAACATTGGAAACGAGGCTGTGGGTTGTTGGATTGAAACTCCTGGTATTGGATTTTGTTGTCTCCTTGCATTAATGTCTGTAATTATTATTATTATTTTTATTTTTTTTTGTGTTTTAAGGCAAAAAACCATTTTTGTCATTATAGCCTTCAAAATTTTTGCAAGAAGATGCCATTACCTTAACAACTTAGAAATACCATTAAAAACAATAACAAAACAAAAATTAAATAACAAACAAAATAAACAACAATATAATATATTACAAGGCTGTAAAATGGCCCTGCAACAAGTTAACAATTACAAACTACGATACATTATAATTAATAACAATTATAACAAATATTACAGGGCTGTAAACGGACCCTGCAACGACTTATGAAAGATAGAATTTTGTATTATAAAACACAAAATATTACACAGCTGTAAAGAGGCTCTGCAGTAATGGAATCGAAAATTTGCTTTAAATTTTATCAAACATTTTCAGACGACATAAAAAAGACAATACCCGATCAAGGATCTGAGCACTATCCCCAACATTGCCTGAATGGAATTAGGTAATGTAAAAGTTCGTCGCACACCTCTTTAACACAACAAATTCAAAGTACCCTAATCAGGTTTGATGTGCTTTATTAACAACAAACCTTGACAAAATGAGCATTGTGGCGGATTCCCCAGTTCCATCAGAAATCCATGACTGATCATGGAATGACCGATACGAACACGGGTAACCACCACTTCCTCTCGACGACTGGATGAATTCTATGGGCGGACAGTACCGTTCACTTCCTTCAGTTTATTGGACTCTGTATTTGTCCACTTTTCTTCCCATTTCTTATGTAAAATAATTTTAACTGTCAATACAAAGTCAGATACCATAAAACGGTGTGTGACTGGTATCGGACTTGTAGCTTTCTTTACCGCTTTGTCAGATTTTGTGTTTCCGGAAATTCCGCAATACACAGGTACTCAGCAAAATGATACTCCGACGTCCTGTAGCTGAAGTCTGTGTGTAGAACACAGAATATCTTCAACCAAGGGATTCTTAGAATACATAACCTCGATAGCCTGTAAAGCACTTTTGGAATCGGAACACAAAAGATAGTGACGGAAATCAGATGGAACGATATTAAGGCCTTTCAAAATAGCAAACAATTCGGCAGAAAATACATTATAAGCTGAGGGTAATCATACATATAAGTCCGACCGGATGAGTCATATGCAAAACCGAATTTACTGTCCAGTTTAGAACCATCTGTGAATATAATTTCACTAGATGGGTATTCATCAAGCATATAATGAAACTCCTGATGATATGGTACAGGTGCTTGATGAACCTGGACAGCAAAAAATCAGAAGTTGGCATTTGAATGAGCCATGGAGCAATAAAACACGGAGTATTCTCATTCATTGGAGGAAGTACAAGGCCCAAATTGTCAAGGATTCTAAATGTTCTAATGCCGAATAGGGCAGTAAAATTTTGACGACATTTATATCTATCAGCTAAGGGATTTTTTTAAATACTATGTCATAAGCCGGATGATACGGTTTGGAACCCAGACTACAAATATATGTTATTTGTAGTTGCTGCCTTCATCGAGTAAGAGATGCTTCAATAGTCTCAGCATGTTAGCTAGAAACTGGGCTTGTACGAAATGCTCCAGAAACAATACGCAGTGCAGAGTTATGTATTAATGGTTGATGGTCTTGTGGATGAGTAGACTATGGAGCCATAATCAATCTGCGATTAACAGCACAGTAAAAACGTAGCATACAGGTCCTATCGGCTCCCCACTGAGAACTGCTAAGAACACGTAGCATGTCTAGTATTTTATTGCATCGTGTTTTCAGATCTAATAGATGTGGAATCTAAGAAAGTCTATGATCAAATAATATGCCTAATAATTTAGCAGTTTCAGTAGTTTGAAGTTGTGTTCTGTCAAGAAATAATAAAGGCTGATGGTTCAGTCTTCGAAGACTAAAATCAATGCATTGCGTTTTGGAAGCAGAGAACTTAAATTCTGTCAATCTTGACCAAGATTGCAGTCTATTAATTACAAGTTGAAGGGCTCTTTCGGTAGTAGCCATATCTTGAGTAGGTATATATATAGCAAAATCGTCAACAAATAGAGAACAGTGGACAGGGAACTGTATATTTGCAGTAATGCTGTTGATTGCCACAGCAAACAGGGTCACGCTCAGCACATTACCCTGAGGGACACCATTCTCTAAATGATAATGATCAGACAACATAGTTCCAACACGTACTCTGTAATAGTGTACATTTTCAGTTTAGTGATCTTAAATGGAATGGGGTATATGTTTGACTCAAGGCATCAAACAGGAAACATATTTTGTTTTTTGAATTAAACGAATAAAGAATAAAGTAAATAAAGAAAATAATTAGTACAAAATGAACAGAGAAATTTATTATATGTATGTTAATAACTAATATATATATATATATTAAATTTGAAAACATTTTTGTAGCTGAAAATCTGTTGCAAATTTATTGGTAAGCGTCTCTTTCACCGTACGGTACACATTACATTGAATGTAAAAATAAACTTTACCTCTGCCGTGTTCTTCAAACATCAATGTAATTATGTTTTTATCATACTGCATGAAAAACAGATGTTTTTGCTCCTGGAATTCATCCTTAAAGTCGACATTTTCCATTACCTTATAATAGCTGAGGTATTACCTTATAATAAAAATCAGCTGAGAGTTTTTTTGGTGCTAACCTCAAACTTTGTTATTGTTTCATAAGTTATGTTAGTGGACTTGATTAAAACAAATATGTATAATGCAAGATAGTGAAATGGAAATTCCTGATTGTATTTTAAAAGAAGTAATGGAAGATTTATTACCAAGTAAATCTAAAGATATGTACGAAGCGAAGCTGGTGGTGCGATAATTGAAATAATTATATATTTTTTAGCATAGAGGTTAATTTGTAATGATTATGAGGATTGGTAAAGTTGGGTGCCATTTTGTAATTTTATTACAAAAAAAATAGAAATTAATTATAAAAAATTATAACTCTTGAAGAGAGTGTTAAGTATCTCTGAAGTCGTAAGTTCTTTTGAAAAAAGTGTACTATGTAGAATATTAAAAATTAAAGTACAGAATTCTTTTCTCTGAAATGTACATTTTATTATTGATAAACATAATATAACATCAGAATTCATACAAATCACTACTCTGAACGCACTCTCCCTTTGAATGTTAAGCTTGGACTGAAATGCTTCCGGTTAGTAACAGCTTTCGTTCTTTGTGTTCAAAACGTTAACGTTGCAATTTTCTCATAATTAAATTTATACCGGTTTTAAATATTAACATACATATAATAAATTTCTCTGTTCATTTTGTACTAATTATTTTCTTTATTTACTTTATTCTTTATTCGTTTAATTCAAAAAACAAAATACGTTTCCTGTTTGTTGCCTTGAGTCAAATATATACCCCATTCCATTTAAGATCACTAAACTGAAAATGTACACTATTACAGAGTACGTGTTGGAACTATGTTGTCTGATCATTATCATTTAGAGAATGGTGTCCCTCAGGGTAATGTGCTGAGCGTGACCCTGTTTGCTGTGGCAATCAACAGCATTACTGCAAATATACAGTTCCCTGTCCACTGTTCTCTATTTGTTGACGATTTTGCTATATATATACCTACTCAAGATATGGCTACTACCGAAAGAGCCCTTCAACTTGTAATTAATAGACTGCAATCTTGGTCAAGATTGACAGAATTTAAGTTCTCTGCTTCCAAAACGCAATGCATTGATTTTAGTCTTCGAAGACTGAACCATCAGCCTTTATTATTTCTTGACAGAACACAACTTCAAACTACTGAAACTGCTAAATTATTAGGCATATTATTTGATCATAGACTTTCTTAGATTCCACATCTATTAGATCTGAAAACACGATGCAATAAAATACTAGACATGCTACGTGTTCTTAGCAGTTCTCAGTGGGGAGCCGATAGGACCTGTATGCTACGTTTTTACTGTGCTGTTAATCGCAGATTGATTATGGCTCCATAGTCTACTCATCCACAAGACCATCAACCATTAAGAAGCTTGATTCAATACATAACTCTGCACTGCGTATTGTTTCTGGAGCATTTCGTACAAGCCCAGTTTCTAGCTAACATGCTGAGACTATTGAAGCATCTCTTACTCGATGAAGGCAGCAACTACAAATAACATATATTTGTAGTCTGGGTTCCAAACCGTATCATCCGGCTTATGACATAGTATTTAAAAAAATCCCTTAGCTGATAGATATAAATGTCGTCAAAATTTTACTGCCCTATTCGGCATTAGAACATTTAGAATCCTTGACAATTTGGGCCTTGTACTTCCTCCAATGAATGAGAATACTCCGTGTTTTATTGCTCCATGGCTCATTCAAATGCCAACTTCTGATTTTTTGCTGTCCAGGTTCATCAAGCACCTGTAGTATATCATCAGGAGTTTCATTATATGCTTGATGAATACCCATCTAGTGAAATTATATTCACAGATGGTTCTAAACTGGACAGTAAATTCGGTTTTGCATATGACTCATCCGGTCGGACTTATATGTATGATTACCCTCAGCTTATAATGTATTTTCTGCCGAATTGTTTGCTATTTTGAAAGGCCTTAATATCGTTCCATCTGATTTCCGTCACTATCTTTTGTGTTCCGATTCCAAAAGTGCTTTACAGGCTATCGAGGTTATGTATTCTAAGAATCCCTTGGTTGAAGATATTCTGTGTTCTACACACAGACTTCAGCTACAGGACGTCGGAGTATCATTTTGCTGAGTACCTGTGTATTGCGGAATTTCCGGAAACACAAAATCTGACAAAGCGGTAAAGAAAGCTACAAGTCCGATACCAGTCACACACCGTTTTATGGTATCTGACTTTGTATTGACAGTTAAAATTATTTTACATAAGAAATGGGAAGAAAAGTGGACAAATACAGAGTCCAATAAACTGAAGGAAGTGAACGGTACTGTCCGCCCATAGAATTCATCCAGTCGTCGAGAGGAAGTGGTGGTTACCCGTGTTCGTATCGGTCATTCCATGATCAGTCATGGATTTCTGATGGAACTGGGGAATCCGCCACAATGCTCATTTTGTCAAGGTTTGTTGTTAATAAAGCACATCAAACCTGATTAGGGTACTTTGAATTTGTTGTGTTAAAGAGGTGTGCGACGAACTTTTACATTACCTAATTCCATTCAGGCAATGTTGGGGATAGTGCTCAGATCCTTGATCGGGTATTGTCTTTTTTATGTCGTCTGAAAATGTTTGATAAAATTTAAAGCAAATTTTCGATTCCATTACTGCAGAGCCTCTTTACAGCTGTGTAATATTTTGTGTTTTATAATATAAAATTCTATCTTTCATAAGTCGTTGCAGGGTCCGTTTACAGCCCTGTAATATTTGTTATAATTGTTATTAATTATAATGTATCGTAGTTTGTAATTGTTAACTTGTTGCAGGGCCATTTTACAGCCTTGTAATATATTATATTGTTGTTTATTTTGTTTGTTATTTAATTTTTGTTTTGTTATTGTTTTTAATGGTATTTCTAAGTTGTTAAGGTAATGGCATCTTCTTGCAAAAATTTTGAAGGCTATAATGACAAAAATGGTTTTTTGCCTTAAAACACAAAAAAAAAAAATAATAATAATAATTACAGACATTAATGCAAGGAGACAACAAAATCCAATACCAGGAGTTTCAATCCAACAACCCACAGCCTCGTTTCCAATGTTTGCTTCCTCATACCCGTACATACAAAATATATTGGTAGTTTTTAGAATAAAACTTTCATACATCATATATTTTAAAATTTTATATATTGTGACAATGCATATAAACACAAAAAATCAGATTTATTATCTGTTTAAAATCAGTTTTCCAATTCAAAATGTAAGTTTTGAATTAATAAAAATAGTTTTCAGACACAAATTAAATAAAACAAAATTACAATTCATTCTTTATCTTTGGTTTACACAATATTATGAGGCTTTGTTAGATTCCCTCTGAAGATGACAACTTTGTTGTAATAGCTATAAGGGTCTAACACGAATAAACATGTTACTTTTGACGAAGTTATATGTGTAATTCCTAGGTCAAGAAGTAAAAGGAAAATAAGCTACGAGGCATTATCAGGATTATTATTACAATTGTTATTATTATAAGTACTGTTTTTTTTTTTTTACATCAATAAAAAAGATGATTTTTCTTAGCAAATTTTTACGACATATAATGAGTTTGAATAAAAATTATTTGTTTGAGGAAAATTATAGAAAAAATATTTGTGGGAGTTTATCAAATATTTATGAAGAAAGTGTTTTAAATTTATTTTTTAAAAAGAGTACACAATTACATGTGCGCCCTATATTTTGAATTTAAATAGTATGAGAACAAATGTACAAAAGTAAAATAGAGTTAATCTTAAAATCTGTAAATTTGTTGACCAGAGTAAAGAGGAAGATTCAAGGACCTAAAAAATTTGTTAAAAAAGATTGAATTTGGCATTTTTCAAGAGCAGACTAGCAAGTTAGGTTAGGTATCATGAAGGATATATGGGATGGGAAATAGGGAAAGATACTAAAACAATTATGTATAAATATGTTACTTTCAATCACTTTTAACATATGGGTCAGAAATATGAATATGGATAGAGAAAGATCTGAGCAGACTCCAGGGGACAGTGAAAAGATTTTTTTTTATTTTGAGAAATAAAATTGATCAGAAGAATAAGGAATGAAGACTTGAGGAACAGGCTCAATGTTGAATTGCTAAAAGAGACAAAAGGAAATGTTTCCAATGGTTTGGGTACGTAATGAAGATGAAGAAAATTACAAAGCCTAGAAGAGCACTAGAGAAAGCGAAAGAGAAAGGAGACCTATGAAAAGGTCACGAACAAGATGGGAAGTTCAAATTCTGGAGGATATGCAGGTCATGAGAGTAGACTGGTACTGGTGGAGGAGAAGCAGGTGTGGAAACATAGTCAGAAATGTATGAGGGGTTGTGCCAGATGAGATGGACATATCAAACAATGATGATGATTAACATATTACATACACTTTTTTTCTCATATAATTTTAAATGGGGCTGCTAATTTTAACACACTGAATATATTTTTAAATTATAATTTTCTTGATTTATAATAACTTTCAAAGCATAAATGGCAATATTTATAGACAACATGTGTAGTCTTAAAATTTTGGCCCTATGTTTACATCTCTGAACCATCTCTCCAATGTTCGGACTGTGTCACTGACATTCTTATGAAAACAAGCTGCTAAAATGGATACAAAAAGAAGTGTGTATTTTTTTTACGAACTATATATTTTTTTACCAGAACTCCAGGTTCATCATTTTCTGTTGAACTAAATTCTTCTTTAACTTGAAACGTAACTTCAATTTCATCACCACAAATCCTTTGTAAAGCCTCTTTTATTGATGCACTATAGTTCTTTAAACATACTTCTGAATATGAAAACGTGAACATAGGAGATACTTTGAATACAGTCCATTTTGTAGCTGTCAATACTGAAACAAAAACAAAAGTAAGGCAAGGAAATTAACTGAAATAATAATGCATAACTATGTTTGTACACTTCAACTAGGATTTCTTTTAATTTTATATTTATGGTAATGGCAATTTTTAATTTGTAAGTTTTCCATTGAATAATGATCCCCTCAAGTGTTAGAGATCGCTGAGAGTTGCGTTCATGAAGCTCACTCAAAAATCTGTAGGCCTACCATGTGAAAAAAGTGAGAGCACTGTTAAGTTATTTGTTTTTGCATTTCTCGGAAAGCATTATTGGCGTAAAAATAACGTCAATAATTTAAAAGATGTGAGGTAACAATAGAAAAAGCAGTTCTTGAAATTTGTGACAAAACTATTTCAAACAAATTTATAATTGCCTGTTCTTAAGAGATTTTTCGTTTACAAGGTACCCTAAATCATCATTAGTAACAGATGCCCGCCCCACACTATTAATCATTTGGTATGTTTTTGCATCCATTATTGAAGTATCAAACTCATTTTCTCTTCACCATTTACTGCATTTTCATTATAACTTCACTAATTTGGTGATGAACCTATGCTAGTTTCATATTTATTACATTCAAAAATTGAATAAAAGTTCGTAGTTCATAGTTGCTGAGTCATTGGCATAAATATTTTAATTATATAAAATAAAAGTAAACAATTGCTTCACCCATAATAGCGCAATGACTAATATGAATGGGCTCAGCTGCAGAGACAATCAATACACTCTAGTAGTCACATTTGGAAACGGTACTTATTTTCCCAATACGCCTTTTATAACATTGTGACTCCCTTCAATTTATTCTAAAGATTTTATAAATCTTGTTATTTTTTAAAATTATAATGTAAATAATTTGTTAGGAAGGTTCAGTTGTAAAAATTAGTAGCAGTAGAACAATATACTGAACACATTAATAAATATTACATCTAAAGCTTGAAAATGTTGAAAAGAATTGGTGTAAACTAATTTCAATAAAGCCTATATTATTATTTTAATACTTAACCTATATTTAAGTATTTTCACTGCTAAATTGTGACCTAATTTTATTAAAAAAGGAAAAAGGTTTGGATATTTTGCTACATAATTATTAATTTTGGTAAATATCAGGGTTTTTTTTAAAGTTTCAAATGATTATTATTATTTTGTTGTTATTATAAACTAGCTTCCAACAATTAGATTAATGTAATAAACATCCAGCTTTTT
Source organism: Aphrophora alni (assembly GCA_963513935.1). NCBI lineage: Eukaryota > Metazoa > Arthropoda > Insecta > Hemiptera > Aphrophoridae > Aphrophora > Aphrophora alni. The sequence goes on from OY740770.1 coordinate 106,018,765, forward strand.
GGTACAACGTATCTTGAAAAAATAAATACTATTTTCAAATGTGGCTGCAAGGATGCTTCGGCTATCTCAGTGTGCATACATATTAAACTCCATTATATATTAATTGACTACTGACACGAATACAGTAAAAGCAGTTGTTGTTTATGGTTTGTTTTTTATGATTAAAAAGGCAATTGAAAGATACACCAACTATGAACTACGAACTGTTATCTGTTTTTTTGAATGCAAGAAATATGTAGGCCCTAACCAGCAGAGAAGTATTACAAGATTATTAAAGTTTACAATTAAAATACAATGGTAAGAAAATGAGTTAGCATGAAAACAAGCATGATGAGGAGCAATGTGGACAAATGTGTCATTATGATGATTTGTTGAAATGAAAACTTCATGAGAACAGACAGTTTCCGATTCCATAACTTTCTTATGAATTTTCACAAATTTTAAGAACTGTTCTGTACGTTAGTTTATCACAATAATTAAATTATTGGAAGTTATGTTCACATTGAGCACCAAAAATATTTACCCCGAAGCACAAGAACAGCAGTTCTCTCAGTGTCTTATGGAATAGAGAGATGTTCAACTTATTCACCGTATTATCACTAGTAAACACATTAAACTAGAGTCAAAACAAAAATCAATAGAGTGGAGACAAATCAGATCTACAAGAAATCAGAAATTCAAGTAACCATTTCTAACAGGTTACTGGAGGAAATTTCCTCCATTATTATTTCCTTCTAATAATGGAGGAAGATCATGTCCATTGTTTTTTGGATAAATTAAAAGAGCAACAATAAATAAATACTTCATCGTAATGTGAAACCTTACAAAAAATGTTGTCAAATCAAAACAAAAAGTGATGCATGCTTAGTCGAGTGTTGTTTTGTATCACGATAATGTTGGCCACAATTTATTTGGATTAAATTGATAGCTTATCATATCATTTGCCTCGGAATAAATGGAACATCCCTCCCACAGAGATTTGGATCAATTTTCTGGGTATATACACAATCCAAAGGATTATAAGGATACATAAGCGGTTTAAAAATAAAATGTGCACCAGCCATTAACACAGATGTGGAATACTATCCCAGCTAACTGAGATTTTGTTTTTTTCAACTTTAAAATATTATTGTAAATTCCAGATGGATTGGTGGGTTTAAGGAATAAGGAGTAAGGAATTCTACTTAGTAAAGAGACGAAGTATTTTGTTATTGTTATTTGTGTCAAAGGGTGTTAATATACAGTAGAACCTCTATTATCTGATATACTTTTAACCAAAATAACATTTAATTGAAACGGTTAAACAAATATTAACTGTACACAGTTTCGGTTAAATTTTAAATATGTGACAGAAACGAAAATTACTGTGATATCTGACATTATAGTTACTACTGTATGCTTAAAATAAACTATTAAATTTGAAACATCCAAGTCCATTACTGTTACAGAGAGGTGATAGGTGGTACAGGAGAGTGACAGTGGTGCACCATTTGTGGCCTTGAGCTATTTTCATCTGTATTGTCTGGACACATTGCTTCTCATTCCCGCCGGAAGTCAGTCTGTAATACTATATTAGCCTAATACAAAGCATTTCTCTAGTTTACATATTATTTTCTTAAACATTGTAATTGAGGTATGATTTCCTGTATGAATTTCTTTGTGGGTAAATCGTGTGTTATGTCAACTAAATGTAGGCTAAACGTATTGTATTTATTGTAATAAGAATAGAAGAAAATATGGAAACAGTGAAAAAAAATAGAAAGTTGTGAAATTTTACGAAATGTGGCAGCAGATTTTTGTGTTGGCATTTCTACTATATTGGACTAGGTTAAAATGAAGAACAAATTTGAAGGGCACACTTAAAACATGCCAAACAAAAAAGACGAAAACATCCCAGAACAAGAAAACTAACAGGGGCATATTTTTATGGTGAACTCACTAAACGAAAAGGGAGTGTCAAGCCCAATTATTCAAGAAAAGGCCAGAATGTTTTCAAAAATGATGGATGAGGAAGTTGAAGCATTTAAAGCCAGCTCTGTATGCCTTGAAAAGCGGAAGAACAGATATGGGATATGTTAAATGAATGTTTGTGGTGAGAAATTATCAGCAGATAAAGACACTGTAGGTATTTTAAAAACAGAATATGATGATTCTTTGCAGGGATAATTTTAAGGATCAAATTTATAATGCGGAGAAAACCAGCTTAAATTTCAAAATGTTACCGAAAAAAATCCTGACATTCAGAGATGAAAAGAGTGTGTGTCTAGAGACAAAATGAACAAACAAAGGATTACCGTTTTATTTTGTAGCAATGGGGCAACCACACAACGATTGCAGCCTATGAGCTTAGGGAAATCTAAGATGCCGAAAGCTTTGAAGGGTATTTCTGAGAAAGTCCTTCCACCTACTATCGAAACCAGAAGAATGATTGGATGTTGAGTGACCTACTCACTGAGTGGTTTAGCCAAGAATTTGTTCCTAATGTTGAATTATTTTAAAAGTAGAAAAACTACCAAGAAAGGCCATTGCTATGCACTAATGCATCCTCAAGACTTGAGAAAAGGTAACATAATTGTACAATTTTTGCCTGCGATAGTAACAAGTCTGATTCATCCCTTGGACCAAGGAGTGATTGAGTATTTCAAGATACATTTACAGAGGCTTTTTTTCTGAGGTCTTTTTGCAAGAACTGAATGATTTGAAAAGTGTTCCAAAGATCTTAATAACAATCAACATGTTATTTAATGCTGCTCCGAATCTTGGAAGAAAATAAAATCGTCCATCCTATAAAAAGTGTTGGGATGAAGTATTTTGATTAGAGAGAATGATGAAGCTAAAAATAATTTGCAAAAATTATTAAAAAAACATTCCAGGATGTGAAGAAATGAATCAAAATGAAATTAGTAAATGGGTAAATGGCGATGAATCGGAACTGGTTTTTATTGAACAAGTCATTGATGTCATGGTGCTACCCCACACACAGGCAGGCAACAACAAAGATGAGAAGAAAGACATAGGAAGAGCAGCTAACAAATAATAGTCAACGAGAGATTCAGAGCATTTGAGGTAAGAATTTTTTGTTTGTTTAGAACTTAATACATTTACCAGAAATACACATTTTTTAGACTAGAGCATATTTCATTATTCAGGTAGCATTATGGTTGTTAGAACAATCTAATAAACCAATGTCTGTAGACATACTACTACTGAAAAGGTGGTGGGATATTGCCACAAAAAAAATTGGAAAAAAAGAAGAAAATTTAAGATTTCTTTTAGCACTTAAAATGTACTGAGATTATTTAATTGTGTATTCTAGTTCACGAAATATACTTACTATATATTTGTATAATTACAGTATATAGTAACTACCATACACAATGTGTTTCTTACTCATTTCTACCTTATGATTGAAGAAATTTTTGTTATCTAAAACTATGTTTCCCCCTTTGTTTCTGTTAATGAAGGTTCTACTGTATGTATATAATAATTTAATAATTGTAATCAAATTAAGAAGAGGTTAATAAAAAGTAATAATAATAAATACCTTCTAATGCACCAGTCGCACAATCATTATCATTTTCCAACATAGAAATGCTCCATCTAACTTTCGGTAACGCTGCATAAGGATTAGCACAAGTTTCGTCAAAGTTTTCAGGTCTTAGAAACAATGACATAGATTGATGAAAACGTAAAGAGCGACTATGACATAATCTGGGAGTAACTTGTTCTTCTTCTACTGTATATGACTCATTGAATGAATTAGAAACAGCCATTTTTGATGAATTAATTCTATTTGTACTTTTCCAGCGTTTGAAAAAAAAAACAGATTCTAAAATAAAAATAATGTGGCTATTAATAATGTGTAAATCATTGCATTAAGCTTCTTTTTAAAACTAATAACTGTTGTTGAATTTCAAACTTATCCTATAAATTATAAGTTTCTAAATTCAGCGGTGTATCGAGCAAAAATCTAACACATGCGCTTTTTTACAATAATTCAGACATTATTTTTCTTCAAAAATACATAATTTAAATCAAAAAGAAAAACAGTGATGTTTACAATCTTTTACAATTTAAATGGTTTTACACGATTAAAGTTTTAATTTAAGTGAATAATGTGTAAAAAATACAATTTCTAGTAGTCGCTAACCAAATCTCTTCAGATTATAATTTGAAATTTATTTAGCTGTGTGGTTCATTTTATTTTAAGTCAACATTGTAAGTACAGTAGAACCCCTTTTAACCGGTCTAGTCGGGACTGACACCCGGTTAATCGAGGTTGCCTTGAAAAATCGGTTTTCGTTCAAAGAAAGCATATTTAATCAGGTAGTGCTAAGAATTATGCAATTAAGATGTTATTGCAACTCATTTTATTGTACATAAATGTATTATATATACTGTATTATGTTATGTATATTATACATCAAACATGAAAAAATTAAACACTACCAACTGTTTTACACATTGTAAAAACTTAGATAATATAAACACACATCACTGTTTGAAAAAATCGGTAATTTTGTTTGTTTTAAAGTTTTTAATAGGTTTTCGAAAGCCTTAAATTCACTAGCATCTGATTTATTTGGTGACTTTTTTCACCACATATGTGAGCGAAATGAATCCCATGACGCTTTTTCCAACGATCAAGCCAGCCCTGGCTAGCAGAGAATGCTGGTGCATTCTGGATTTTACAGTGAATTACCAGTGCTTTTTCAATCAAAATTGGACCACTGGGCTTCTTCTCCAGCGTTCTTGGACAAACCACATCCAAAGAGCTTCATCGATGATGTCACAAACTGGTTTTTCGTTAGTGCACCGAATTGCAAGAACTTTTTCTGACTCAATTTTTGAACAAAAATCTTCAATCGATTGTCTATTTCGAGTCAATCGTTGATGGTACTTTTTCCCACGTTAAACTCGTCACAAAGCTTTTTACAGATTCCCCTCTGTCAAGTCTTTTCAACACATTTAACTGTGTCTCAAACAAAACCAACACACGCTTCCGTTTTTGTAACTCGCTCATTTTTATTTATATACGTAGATCATAACCTCAGTCAAGACAAGAAGAAAACTGAAAAGAAATGTTATATTTTCCATAATGTATGTACTAATTGATTCGTAGAAAAAAAAGCGGCACATCAAACGTTTTTATCGGTGTATGTCTGCTATACCGAAAGGTGCCAATGCTGCGGTGTTTTTACGCTGCCAACAATGGGATACCGCTATCGACAAAGTAGTTTTTCTCGCCGCCGTTTCGGTGTTTCAATTACAATTTATTTTCGGAAACTCTCATTGAACCAGTACACTACGTAATAGGCCGGTTAATCCGAGGACCGGTTAATCCGAGGCCAGTTAACAGAGGTTCTAGTGTAAAGCGATGCAGCTCACTGAAATTCTTGAAACCATAAATGAAAAGTAAATTTTACATTTTCATCTGATATGAATTCCAAGGAAAATATTTAATATAAAATTCATCTGCAATTTTAATTGGATCAGTAATAATATTTCGCTCTTCCAGTTTTGAAATAATAAAAACACGATGGCTTTGTCTTTGATCAGTTAAAATATAAAACTATTCCAAGTTCCTTCATTATTATTTTTGTATTGATGAAAGATTTTATTTTAACATGCTCTTTTAATTTCCTGAATATCTTTCTGCAACGGATTTCTATATGTTTTAATGTAAACACATAGTTTATTATACAGCTAAAAAAATGCTTCTTTAGTTTTCTAAGTAAATTTTCATTTGTTTATCATAAAACACAAACTGCTTTTATACATGATTTTAGCAACACAAAACGCTTTTTAATTTGATTTACTTTATATTTCTAAATACAATTACAGTACAACCTCGTTTATCCGGACTAATTGGACCGGAAGTGATCCGGTTAATCAAAAATCCGGATAATCCGGAATTATAAAAAGATAAATAAAACAAAATATAAAATGATAACTTACCATTTATAATTTCCATTTGGTAGTGAAAAAAAACACAATATTTACACAGTCATTCAATTTACACAGTCATTCAATACTGTAAATCAAAAAAACATTTTATTTACAAAAAAGTCATTTATCTTCCTCTGTTTTAATTTGGTGTGACGTTTCAATGCGGCACGATCACGTAAACGTTTCACCATCATTAGTTCAGCTGGGGTTGTATCCTGCTGTTGCTACAAGTACGCCATGATGTTGTCCAGCTGTGTTGTCGCGTCCGTGTGCGTCATCTCCAGTCGTGCTCTGACTCCCTCTCGCTGTCGTCTGCTCTCTGTGTAGATGTACACGCTACAATTATCTCTTCATCTGTGATGACTCCATAACCTCCTTCGTTGTTGTCTGTCAACCAATTATTGACGTCGTTGATATCAACACCGTCAATTCTTGCAAACATGCCTAACAATTGCTCTGTAGTGACAGTGGTTTCATTTGATTCACTTATTTGTGGAGTGATAGAGTTCATTTCTTCAATTATATTGTATATGTTTGGCCACAACTTTTTCCATAACTTTTGTACAGCACTTTTTGGAACATGATCCCAAGCGTCTGCAATCATGTAAATCACATCTTTGACATTTACAGATTTTAACAAATCAATCACGCTTTGTTCGCCTTCTTCTTCAATTAATTTGCTTAAAAGTTCCCTGCGATAAACACGTTTGATACTTTCCAACACACCCTGATCCATAGGTTGCAAAATTGGAATCACATTTGGGGGGAGAAATTGAACTTTAATATCCACACTGATAAGAGCTTCTTCTGCAGGATGAGATGGCACATTGTCAAGAAACAAAATCGCTTTTTCTGGCAGTTTTTTTTCTCTGAGAAATTTTTTCACTGGGACGAAATTTTCAAAGAACCACTTTTTAAAAATAAAGCTGTCCATCCACGCACTTTTTTGATTTGATAAACCACAGGCAAGGATGCACGATTTACATTTTTAAGTGCTCGAGGATTTTTTGCCTTGCCAATTATCACTAGGGGAATTTTGTGGTTTCCAGAAGCATTGCTACAAGCCATAGCAGTTAGGTGATCCTTGCTCTTTTTGTAGCCCTTGGCTGCCTCATCAGTTTTACAAGCTAAGGTTTTGCTCGGTAAAATACGGTAAAACAGCCCTGTTTCGCCAGCATTGTAAATCTGGTCAGGAGAAAGTTTATCAGACGAAATAATTCGTTGAAAGTTTCCTTAAACTTTTCACTTGCTGCCTGATCACTAGACACCAGTCGCAGATAATTGTCTTATGCCATGCCGATTTTTGAACCGCTCTAGCCATCCCTGGCTAGCTGTAAAATTTGGATCAGGATTAGGTAATTTTTTGTTTAGGCTTGCCGCTTTTTCAGCCAAAATCGGTCCAGAAATCGGAATACCAAGTTCTCGCTGAGCACTAAACCACATAAATAATGCCTCGTCCAACGATTCATTTTTTGAATTTTTTATTGTTCCTCTACCCTCTAAACTGTCTTTAGCGATCATTTTGAATCAAAAGTCTTTAATATTTTTACGATTTTTTTTTCCAATCTGACACAGTTGATGTCCCTACGCCGAATTTTGCAGCAAGTTTATTTAAAGATTTGCCCCTGTCTATATGATTCAATGCGTCTATCTTTTGGGCAATTGTAAGCATTTTACATTTTAGTTTTTTTCGCCATTTCCACGCACAAACGCTAACACACAAATATAATACTATTAACCGTATCCGATCAAAAATGTAAAGAAACTAAACACTGCACAGCACGATATGGTAATGATGTATTCCGGTCGCTAACACGTGACAGACTACCCGCCGGCGTAGGCAATAGACAAGGTCACTGGTCACTGTCGTGCTGCGTCGGAGTAGGGGGATGGTAGCACTGAGGTCATTGCTCCTCCACTTTCTCTTCCCAGCACATCAACAACCCGCCCTACTACCTCAAGGCGACACACTGTAGTGATCAGGAAATCACGGTTTTATCAACATTAACTTTTTTATTTTTCGTTCCGGATTGATCCGGACATCCGGTTGAACGAGGTCCGGATAAACGAGGTAGTACTGTATTCAATAAAAACACAGAAGTTTCTGCATTTGGATTAGCGTGAATATACACTTTTGTTCAATTTACTTTAACTACAGTAAGTCAAAACACAAAGAATTTGTTTATAAAAGTGTCAACATAACCCTTACACCCCCAATGAATAATTTGTTATCTCAATTAAAAACAGGTAAATAATTCTGTCTTTAATTCTAACATATAAATGGTTCATATGTGAAAGTGATGACATTTTTGTTGGGTCATTAATTAAGGATTCTAATTCAAAATTTGTCATTATAGTCTTATAATCAACTGATTTAGTATTAAGTAAATTATATATATTTATGTACTCTGTAAAATATATTTTAAACCATTTTTAAAATCTAGATTTCTTATAACAAATTAAAAATTATAAATTTACAGTTTTCTTTTTACTAAAACTATTTCTGCATCGTTAGTCTAAGGTCTAAATCTTCAAAGAAAACATCAGTTTCAAGAATTTGAGTTACTTACAAAGTTGACTTGAAATAAAATATAGCATACAGCTAAATAAATTCAAAATTACAATTGGAAGAGATTCGATTAATGATGACTAGAAAATTTTATTTTCTAAGGCATTTTTCTTCAAAAACCATTTAAACTGTATATGACTGTACCAATCACTGCTAAAAATATTCTTTAAATTTAAATTAAATTTGTAATTACAAATTTAATTTTACAATCATGATGTATATTGTATAAGGATAGCTAAAGTAATAGCTCTACTGATAACTTACCTGCACAGATGTTAATCTATAAATCCTGAAAATTTAGTGTATCAATAACCATCCCGAACTTGGTACAGCATGTGTTTGAAGTTCATACAGACCTGCAAATATAACATCAAATAGTTATAAATCCTTTAATTGATCAAACATGTTAATAAAAGAAATAGTGATGATAATAAAATTAGGTGTTTATTTTTCAGGATAAACAACTGGATATTACTTACAAATTCTACAAAATTAATTGAACCACATTATTGGTAATCTGAGGTTAAATAATATTAATTTATTAACTGGATTGAAAATAATTCAAACTCATTATAATTGACTTCAAGATTTTCTAATCTGATAAAACGTACTAAAGACTAGCCTACTTACTACATCAATAATTTCAACCTTTATTTTCAAATTTTGTTTTGTTTCCATAACTTATATTGATTTGTGGAAAAGTTCACTATTATGCGATCTGGTGTCTGTTGTAATAATTAGATAGCCAATATGCTATACACCTATTGCTAAAAGGTCAGACAGCAGAGCAGATATACACAGTGAATACTTCTCCCCCTATTTTGCAATAAATTCAGATGATAGTGTTTGAGGCTGAGTTATTGCAATTGTTGAAGCTTTGAAGGACCTCTGTTGATGAGATTGTGACTTAGAAATGATTCTATAATAGTAATGGATTAGAAATAACTTATACAGGCCATTGCAAATAATGATTCACCCAAACGATAATACAGTATACCTGAGATATACATAAGTTAGTTAAATATAACATTTACAGAAAGTAATACCATCACACAGAGGGTTGGAAAACAATGAAATGGCTGATGAGTTGGCTGAAAAAGACACCTATATAAAACAGAAATCTTCAAGACTCAGTACAATGGACTGTAGGATTAAACAACTAAATAAGCCATATAAAACTTCCTTCTACCACAGAATGAAAGAAGACTTAAATGGTAAATCATATGAAGACATATCAAGCCTCTACACTGAGATCGGGGAGATCATCAGTTGCCAATTTTTACTTGACCGCAAGGCACGATTGCTTGGCTCGGCATCTTACAGGATTAACATTTTCCCTTCTGAATTGAGCACACTTTACAACAGGCCTGATAGCTGGATGTGCCAGAACCATCTCCTGGTCTGTGAAAAATTTCATAAAGAGAGACAGAATAAGACCTGCCTGGTCTTCATTGGGAATCTAGATCAAGAATGGTGTAAGCCGATATTGAACCATTAGAAACATCAAACTATTGATGAAACAGGATGAGACCTAGTAACAAAGTCTTTAAATGTGACTAGTCTGATGTTATTATTTAAAATGATGGAATATATGAAATCAATTGATGCACTATTTAAATCAAATCAAATCTATGGTTTTGTTTTCTCAGAATTAATAATTTACTAGTGGGTCACTTTTTACAGTAAACCAACGATATTAAATGTCGGTAGACACTTTTCAAACTGCAAACATAGATTAGTTAAATAGAAAATAAGAAATATAAAATTACGAAATCGGCTTGAAAGTAACAAATCGACATATGTGTAGGCCTAGTATGGTTTGCATAAGTTATGCAATGGGGCTACAATTACATATTGTATGACACAAGCTCAATAGATGTCATCTGACAGCTTAATATTATTACTGTACAGTGTATGAGTGAAGAATCATGAGAAATAGATTTGGGCAGGTCACTATATATATTCACCTAATAAAACACATATTTCTTAGCATCTACAATATATTGTATAATAATGTTTCTTACCTTCATATTTTGTTAATTACAAATAAATCTGGTCAGCTGACTACTGTAAATATATAATCAGCTGGCCAGATCTAGTAATAAAACAAGGTAATTGTTTATTGTAGCGCCTAAATTTTGTTATTTTGTTTTTTCATTATTTTTGTACTACATACCTGTCTTCATAGGAATAGAAAACATTGATTAGCCTATGAACAAAAATGTTTTTCACAGAAAAAAAAAAAATTTCAAGTTTTCTAGATTAAGGTCCATTAATTAAGTGAATTACAGATTAAAGTAGGGTTGTAAACGAATTGTTTTTACCTTACAAGGTCAAGTAAGGTAGCTTATATATATATATATATATATATACACATTTAGAGATATGTTAGGATAGGTCAACGAACAGAGTTTAAATTAACCAATGTGAAGAAAGCGTCTCTTTCTAAATTCCAGTAAACTTTGAATTCCACCAATGAAAAATAAAGCCGTGTTGTGACTGTTGAAAATGAGGAAATTATAAATATAGGTCCGAGAGAAGGAAACAAGGTTGTTCTGCAAAGTTTTTGACACAAGCTTGTTCTACTAGATAATATATATATATATATATATATATATATATATATAAGCTACCTTACTTGACCTTGTAAGGTAAAAACAATTAATTACCTTCCTTGACCTTGTGAAAATGAATGATTTATGACGTAATTGAAATGGTCATTGACAAAAAATGATCTATTTTGACAGTTCTTAATAGTTTCTTAGTCCCTAAAACGGAACTATTTTCAGAGCGAAATAAAAGCATCGATAGATTTTACTTAAAATTGATGAAATCATTGTAGAAATAACCTCTAAATGCCATAAATCAGTCATTTTTAATTGCTGAATTAGGATAGAAATAATGAATTGTAAAAGATAAAAAGTGGCAATCGTCTTTAATAAATATTGAAATGATGGAAAAAAAACACTATTTTAAACTAGAACTGCTGAGATTTAAAAATAAAACAAGGAAAATATGGAGCCACCTTAACCTCCTAAGACCCAGAGGTGAACTAGTTTATAGGCCTAATCATCTTTCCGACACTTTTTTTTCGATAATAAAATATTTTTCCAACATTTATTTGACAAATAAAACCCATAAAAATGGATTTTGAAGTGAGGCTACTCTGCTATATAATTACCATGACCTCATTGTTTCAAAATAAGGTATGTAGTAAAGGAATTGCAGACATTTCTAAACTAAATTGCGTAAAGAGGTCAATAGGCCTACATAATTACCATTTTTTTTTATAGGCAATGATGATCACAAGGTTTTTGCTTTATACCTTAAAAAACTGACCTGTCATTCCGTTAAGGTTAGGAAATCAAAATACAATTAAAATAATAAGCCTATAAAATTACAATTTCATGCTTAGAAGTACATTTATGAAGTATTTAGCTTGATCTGAAGCATTTGGGTTACAAGGTTTCATTATCTTTCCTCATAGCCTAAATACAAATTCAATATTAATTTTTATACAAAAGGTATTAAAAATTACCCCTGGTTTATTATTATTGTTATTATATAGTATTGACAATTGTTTGATTAAACCAACCTGTTTCGAGAATTTCATTGTAGAAATCAAATGAACACAATTCATGGTATTTTTCTAACATGTAAACAATAACAGTAAAAAACAATAGTTTAAGATTACGATGGAAGTTACACATATAAAAATACTTTCGTGATATTATAGTTGATTACAAAATTCAAAGCCATTACGAGAACTTACTTTTCATAAAGATTTCCAAAAGTAAACAACCAATACTACAAAATCACAAACACAAAAAGGCACAACTTTATTAGCACAGATGTGAGATGCGAGTTTGAAAATCGATGCCGTTAAAAATTAAACAAAGTTACAAAGACAACATTTCATTGGCTGAAATCTAAGACGCCATTTTGTTGGCGAATAGAGCAAAACGTTGGCCTAATTAACAAACCACGTAACTCACATTATCCTGTTTTTACAGGAGCAACAAAAAACTAAATAACTTTGAAAAAGTAGACTTTACTGACCTTGTATTTTTAAAAACACCAATATAAATATAATTATAATATCAGTGGGAACTTTTCTTTATATTAATATACCTAATATAATTAATTATTGGAGTTAGTAGTTTTTCCAGATATAGTTACGGAGTTACGTGGTTTTACTTTAACAGATACGTGGTTTGCGAACTTTCAATTAGGGAGTTAAGTGGTTTTAAACCTAATATTCTATTAATTTTAACTACCATTTCACCCTACTATATTACAGAGAATATTATCTACATAGGAGAAATAAAATAAGAACAGCACAACTTGCATTGAAAACGTGTATTACATTTCTTTTATACACAAAAATTACAAAGTTTGTTACATTGGTAAATTATCATAAAATGAGTGATAGTCTTTTGCAATACTCGGTTTTAGTTCTTGTAAATGTTGATATTTAGCCGCTGTTATTTTCAGTCTGTCATTGTAGAGTGGTTGAAAGTTAGCTTCAAGGAATTCTCGAACTTTGTCCTGGTAACTGGTCAAGGATTTATTTGGATCTTGGGCTTTCCTTTTGGATTTTCTGGATCCTTCATCAACCTTTTCTTTGCTATCATCACACGCCGGTAGTACTTTGAAGTCATCTTTGAAGGACAGTTTGTAATGTATTTTTCCATTACTATCATATTTCAAGCATCTGATGTCTGTGACTTTGGGGTCCCCTTTTCTAATACCAGGACGAATTGATTTGAACATCAACGGTTTCGTAAAGTCTTTGAAAAAAGAGTGATCCAAATATATCACTTTGTATGGATTACTTTGCCTTGCATTTTTGCATGCGTCTATGTAGTCGGCAGGCACATTTATTTCTCTGTGTCTTAAATATCGTTCAATTGTCGCATGCATAGAGTCACACTCCATTTGAGTGTGACCCTTTTCGAGGTATTTACTCTCTATAGTTATATTGTGTTTAGCGGCTACATGTAGGAGGGCGTTACTCATAACTGCACTTCGGTTCTGATAGTTACATCCATCACTAAATATTACGATTTTCGTTGCATTGTTACGCAGCGGAAGTTGCGATTCAACAAAATGTGTTAAAATGCTTGCAAATTCATTTGCTGAAAGTTCCCCTTCTGTCTCGTTCCAAAGGTAGCAAAATCCATCTTTTGTCTTTAGGTCAAACATAGTGAGGTTGTGTACCGAAAGTTTACGCCTGTAGTAAAGGGATGAAGCATTAGATTTCGGGCATAGTAACAGTGATTGAAGATCAACTGTGTATACATGTTCTTCATTCATTTTATCTTTTGCCTTTTCTTCTCTAGCTTCATCTTTCTTTGTTCTGTGGGTTTCAAAATCTTCTTCAGTAATGTGATTTAGCTTGTATGCCCTGCATGTATCGCACTGATCCTTTTTTGGCCTGTATAAGGACAAATTCAGGTCCTCGAAGGTCTTGTGAAATGTGCAAGAAGAAAGTGGCTTAAAATCTTTTGCCTTGCACCAATTTTCTGCATAGAACTGATACAGTTGTGCTTTTGATAACCAATTTGGCTCCAAGTAAAGTTTATTTGAGCTCGACCGGCAATAGTGCGATTCCACGTTCGGTAAAGTTAATAAAAATTCTTTCAATGATTCCAATCTTTTGCTTAAATCATGTTGCCTTGACATTCTTTTTGCATTTTGTTTCTTTGCTGTATTCTCATTCATCTTTGTTGGATTCTCGTTCGGATTTGGGTCATCTACTAAATCATCATCTTTTTCTGAGCTATTTTCGAGCCAGTTTTTTACCATCCACTCACCTAAATCTAAAGTTGCAAGTAATGTACTCTTGCAAACACGGACTTTAGTCATGTTATCAATAAATAAATAATATTTATAGGAGTACGATCGTCTTGATCTATTTTCTTCTGATCTATCCCGAGCTCTTTGTGTCAAATCCACATCAGTTGAAGTTTTCACTAACATTTTCCTCTCTTTCCATGTTAACGCCCAAAAGTTGTCAAATATCTTTTTTCTCTCCTGTTCTGAAATGTTATGACATTTAAAAGTCCTTCCTTTACACTTGCAAGTGATTTTTTTCATCGTTCTGTTTGGTCTACGAATGTATCCTGTTACTTTCCCATTGGTTAATTTCCTTCCCATGTATTCCCTCCCTTGCTCACGTAAAATCTTCGCCTGGTTACACTGCCAGTCATCCTCTGAAACTTGATGTCGTTTTTTTCTTTTCCTATTTGAGAGCTGATTGTTAACATCACATAACCTATCTGGTTCCACTATGTCTTGATCGTCAATTCCTGTATGTGGTTCATCCATTTCAATCAGGTTTTCCGTGATGTTTTCAACTTGTTCATGTAATTCTCTACCATAGGGCACTACATAATTCTCAGCTAATGAAACTTTAGGTTTGGGTTTTAGAATTGGTTTATTACCCACCTCAGCAACCTCCACAAGTGTGTCAATACCATCAACACCTATATCTGGTTCTACTCTGACTTGATCTTCATTTCTTGTATATTGAACATCCATTTCAATCAGGTGTTCGGTATTACGTTCAACTTTTTTTTGTAATTTTTCACTATGGGGCTTTAAAGACTTTTTATCAAAAGCAAAGTTTTGTTTGGATTTTGGAATTTGTTCATTGTGCATTTCAGCATATACCACAAATCTGTTTGAACCATCAACCCCTAAATCCCCCTCTGAAGCATAGTTTGTCTTAACTGCTGTCTCCTTGTCATGACTGCTAGTATTTTTTTCCGCGTCAAAGCTATAATAACTGGAATAATTATGATCAAGGCTATTCAGGGTTTCGTCACAAGTTAATTCTTTAACTGCTGACAGGGCTTCACCCTCTGAAACATCTAAAGTGAAGGATACATTTTCAAAACTTTTAGAACCCAAACTGGAGTCTCCTACAACTGTCTGTATTGGAAATAAGGTGCCGTCATCGTTTACAATGAAAAATCCAGATTGGAAATCATCAGTTCCAACATTTGTGTTGTCTGGAGTTGAGTTTGATATTCCTTCTTCTGGAAAAGATCTGTTCTCTTCAAGTGATTTCTTGGTGCATTTTTCTACGATGTCGGTGCATAAACCGGATTTGGAATCACAACTGTCAACTGTTGTGTTAGCCCCAGAAGTTACGTTTATTTGTTTCTCTGATGGTGTAGATGTATTCTCTTCAAACGATTTAGCTGCACATTTTGCTAGGTCTAAAATTTTTCTTGCTCTCGAATACATTTTTCTGCTGCAAATAAAACAAAATTCTGTTAGTGGTCAGCATTTTACTTGAAAATCTGACCACTTAACTCCAAAACTTTAATACCATTCTTATGTAAACCACCATTGTATAAACACGTAACTCCGTCATGACTCATCGATAAAACTCGTAACTCCATAAAAGGTTTGTAACATAACACGTAACTCCTATTATTTTAAAATACTTAGACTTTTGTCTTAAACTCCTTATCGTTTCATATAGTTGATAATTAATGAACATGAAATGTCTTAAAAATTTATTATATCTACATATTTCAACGGTAAATTATTCAACAAACGAAGGGTAAGTAACAAAACCCGTAACTCCACTGAATAGGAAACTAACCTAACATTCTGATTTGTAAACAAACCAAGTAACTATAATGCCCTTTGAATTTATCGATTTGCTAATATATTTGAGCTTAAACAGGCGAGAATAAGCTAAGGTTAGAACATTAAAGTAACTTACCATCAAATTTGAGAGTCGCCGGATGAACTGAAAACATATATTTACAAAGGCAGAATGAATCAGCCAAGCACTACAGAACCCACATGCTTCACTATTGAAACAGGCTGCCACGTCTAGGAGTTACCAGGTTTGCGTTAACAAATTTCCCACCAAAAAAGATACGTGTTTTGTTTTTTCCGTTTCTAGAATTAGTTAAATTTTTTTGGAGTTTGGTGTTTTGACAGGAATATAGAGCTACCATAGATGAATGTAATAGCATTAAAATCCAAAATTCGATTTTTTTGGAGTTACTTGGTTTGTTAATTAGGCCGACGAAAAGTTAAAAAATATAGTTTAGTACTGTTCAATCTGTTCACAAGCACAAGTAGCTTCCGGTTGCAATGGGCGCAAAGGATTTGGTAATATGCCTTCCAACCTTAAAATCTGCAAAAATTATCAAATGGAAAGTAGAGGAAGGCACAATTGTATACGAAGGGCGTGTTATATTATTGTATGATGTCAATTTGAGTGAAGGATGTAGTGAACAGAAAAAATTAAAAGCTACAGAGGTTGGAACTGTTCGCAAATTGTTGGTTAAAGAAGGGGAAGTAGTTGACCCAGGGTAAGTTTTAGCAGAAATGTTCACCCGCGATTTTTAAAATCAGTATTATATATAATGATTTAAATAAAAATATTCCTTATTATGTAGATGCTTATTTTGTATTTTTATGAGACTGTTTTAGTGCAAGATTACGACTACATTGTAATTGTATTATTCACGAGTGTTTGTTGATAAAGTACATAACCTAACCTTATCAACATTAGGCCTTGGCTTTGAATAAAAATGCCCTTTGAGAAATTTCTAGATCCATATAAGTTATGTGTACATTGCAGGAGTATATATTCAAACTGGTACATACCATACTGTTTCATGACCATCCCATACTGTTTCTTATTACTTTTGCATACGAAATCATACAAATTTGATATAATCATACAAGTCGAAATAAAGGTAAATATCCAGGAGAGTTGTCCGATCAATTTAAGTGCTAAATCTCAGGGTTTCGTCTTGAAAATATCGTTTAATCTATCAATTTTCAACAACGCTAGTTACTTTTTATGTTTCCCAATTCATTATTTCTGTCCGAAAACAGCTATTTAAAATGAGTTTTATAGCATTTTGAGGTTATTTCGACACATTTCATCAATTTTAAGTAAAATCTATTGAATTTATTTTTTATTCAGTTAAAATAGTTCTGTTTTAAGAACTGTCAAACAATATATTATTTAGTATCAATCATGTCTTGTATATGGTTACCTAACCACAGCTAGTTAAAGAACTACAGGTCAAGTAAGGTCATTACATATATATATATATACCTTACTTTTCTAGTTCTTGTACTAAGTCTGGGTTTCAGAGACCTAGTAATTATGAATCTTTTATCATAGAGGGGTAGTAATATTAACCTGTATTAGTGAATGAAGTGTGCATGCTCCCCACGAGTGATTTCAATATGGCTACATGATAGAATATGTAACAAATTTGACAATTTCTAAGATTGTGAAGTAAATAATGAATTGTGAAAGATAAAAAACCACTAGCTTTGTAAAGAATGATTGAAATTATATTGAAAAACTCTTTTGAAGACAAAATGCCTAATTTCGCACTTAAATCGATCGGACAACTCTTCTGCATATTTACCCAAATAAGTAATTCAAGACAATCAACTAATTTCTTGCACATATTTGAAAAGAAAATCATTGGAATGGTTATAGAATGCAATCTTAGCTAAAATAAATTCACACTGCATGGATTTAACTATATCTCTGCTTTATTTTTTTTATATACTGGATTATCCTTCTTTTTGTGGCACAAGTTCTAAACTCAACAGATAGTTTAAATTTGATCGATAGTTTCACAATTAATCTAATTCACTTGGTAAATATGCATACGTGTTGAAGCATATTTGCTTCTATTTTGTGAAATTTTTATGTAACTTATTATGTTCAATTCACATCTTAGTGATTATGGCATTTGTGTCAACATCATTTTCAATGCATCAAATACATTATTTATGTAAGAATATAACAAATATGCAAGAATGGATAATGTAGGCCTGCATCTCTATTTACATTGAGAATGAATCCTTTTTGGTCCGTGTAACATGCCTCCTATATATTATATTGTTTCGTTGTTTGACTGTGCAATAAATTCAGTATGTTTGGTTAAAGCAAAATCTAAATATTTTTAAACGAATTAATTTTATTAGGTCGTCAGGTAAGGTGTACATATAAATATATACACAGAACTGACCTTCACATAACTAACCAACAAATTTATTATGAATATTTTCGTATATATCTGACATAACTTGACCTAATAAAACAAAATATATAAAGTTAATATTGATGTGAAGGTCAGGTACAGAGACACAGAGAAAATATTACAAGAAGAAGAGCTCACAGATTCAGAAGATCTTGCAGAGAGTATAGTTTATTGACATAATTGCTTGTACTAACATAACCAACAATGTATTGGGTGCATTGAAAATGATTTTGGGACAAATGCCATAATCACTAAGATGTGAATTGTACATAATAAGGTATGTATTTAACGTTTAACAAAGTAGAAGTAAATATTCAACATGTATGCTTTGATGCATATTTACCATTCACTTTAACTATAGATAGGCTACAGTTAATAGCAGTATTATTGTATTAAATGGCGTTAATCCATGAGGTATGAAGAAATTAGACAATTGAATGACATTGTGCATTATGTATAAAATATAAAAACCATAGCCACCTAATATTACTATATATACTATGTATTATATATTTTATATATATAGCCACCTAGCCATTTTGTCTCAGTGAGAATAAAAAATTCACTCAGAGTTAACTTGCATCTAATGCAAGAAAAAGCAGTAGCGTTAGATGTAGTACAACCCATAGTCGACGGTAGACTGACAGGCGCTTACTGATAAGAACCTCACTGACAGCGTAGGCCAATAAACCGATTCTCTTTCTTTCAGCAGGTTCCAAGAAAAAGGTATCAATGATAACCAACCAAAATAAAATGTTTAACCTTCGCCTGAATGCAGTTATGAGTGGGGGGGGAATAGTAAATAATTACTAACAAGTAATCAAATTAATTAAACAATGAACAAGTGATTCCTTTTTGACAACATATTCCTAATAACAAATATAGGACATCCATTTTGAAACGTTTAATGTTTAAACTACAGCCTAGAATGTAACTTCAAAGTTTTACTGCCTAAATCTATGTAGCCTAGTCTAGACGTGTTACCTTAACCAATTATAAACACAATAAATCGACTGATCCTCATGGGCTCACTTTAGTGAGTACAGGCTCAAGGAAACCCAACTGGATCTACACCTTTCTTCTTGTAGTCTTGGGTTATATCCCACTCTTTCATATTTCTCTGAACCTAATCAATTGTCCTTCTGCGACCTTGACGCTATTAGAGTACTCTAGAGCTAATGGTTTTTACTTTGACTTTTCTTCTTCTTTTTTTATAATGTGATGGATGACCAAGAGGTTTTTTGCCTTTAAA
The DNA here is from genome assembly GCA_963513935.1 of Aphrophora alni. Lineage (NCBI taxonomy): Eukaryota > Metazoa > Arthropoda > Insecta > Hemiptera > Aphrophoridae > Aphrophora > Aphrophora alni. The sequence goes on from OY740770.1 coordinate 106,038,581, forward strand.
TAACAAAGCAAAAATGGGCTGTGCATTCGTAATCTCCTTGTCGCTAATGTTGTAAATCTATAAATGCATAAGTAATCATTTTGTTTTTTCTTTCAAATTCTCCCTATCCTCTTGTTACTGCAACACTTGGTCCAAAACCATTGATTTAAAAAACATTTTACAGTGATATAGATTTAGCCACTGTCAACTGCACTGATGTCTGCTGCATTGCTGCACATGCATGTACCCCCAGTTGTGCCAGCATCCCTTCTTTCACTTCAAATCGATAATGCAATCCCTTTGGAAGTAACTTGTCAACCCCTGCCGTAATATTGTGTTCAGTGTAAGGTTTTAATATGATATCCTTCATTATGCTCAGCCTGTTTCTGTGTGCTCTCCATTTCCATGATTCCATTTTGTTTAGCACCTAGACTAGGTCCCATTATAATGTAATAAACCCCCTCTCCTAGTTTAACACTACCTTCCTTGAAATTTATGACAGCATTGTGTCCAAACAGTAAATCATTTCCTAATAATGACTCACATGTTAAATCTGCAATCAAGTATACTCAATGGTTGTATATCCACTCTGTATCTGAAATTGAACAATGGCCCTTCCAGTTACTGACATAGGTGTCACATTTCCCGATGTTAAAAGGAAGTAATCCATCTCGATGGGAGTAGTCAAAAGCATAAAAGATTTTTCAAACAAGAAATGTTAGATCCCGTATTTAAAAATATGGGCACCTTAATATTTCATAAATGCCCACTTACTTGCATTGCCAAACCTGAATTTTTTGTTGATACATTTATATTTATAACCATTTGTTTTTTATCTTGTAATTGTTTTGTTGTAGAAAAATAAGATGTCCCAGTTAATCGTGTTAATGGTGATGCTGGGCTATCACACTTGCAGTCTAATGCAGTGTCAGCAAGATCATTTATAATATGTTTGTTGTCTCAACATATTTGTAACGCCACTAAGAATTATTTTATGTTTTTCTTTTTTTCTTTTTTTAAACTGTATGTATACTGTTGGTGTTATATTTTCTAGATAATATACCACCTCATATCAAATTGTTTTTTCTTGTTTGAAGAAACTCATATTGTTGTCGAGATTGTTCTGGCTCTACGGAGTACGTTTTATGTACGTCTGGCCTAATTAATTTTGAATTCTCGTTTTGACATTCTCGTGAAAAATGACCCTGTCTGTCACACCTAGCATCTAGATCCCCAAAATTTTGTTTCTGTCTACCTATCTCTGCTCCCCTATAAGTATGTCTTGCATTTTCCTCTATAGCTATCCCTGGAATTATCCCAAAATGGCACCCCTATCACAATGCCTATTATGACATTATTCCTTCAAGCTTCGTCTACATCAGTCCTACACTAATCCCACCTTTCCATTCTCCCTTCACATCTGTTTCGTGAGATATCACTTTGCTTTTGGCTATCCTGTCTGGCCCTGTATTGCTTGTTACGGTAGTCCTATTCATTCTTGTTGATTACTAAATTCTCTAGTTTTGCTATCAAGACGTTGAACAATTTATCCCTGTCATCACTCTTGTTTTCTGACACACTATAAGTTAAATGAATCTCTAAGCACTCCCACATCAGATAACTCGCCCGATCATAAGCTAGAAAATTAGTTTCTTATTTCTTCATAGTAGCATTATCTAACATGGTAATTTGTTGTAACAAGGCCGTATTGAGTCCTTCTAAAATATATCCATACAATATTACTCTTGAATTTAACCATGCACACAGTATTTCAACGTCTGTTCTGTACTTAATTACTGATTCAGCTGGTAACTGCATTCTGTTATTAAGACTCAAACAACATTTCCTTTTCTTGTTCCAATGTGAAAATTGTGTTGAAAGTTTTCTTAACCTCTGTTCAAATCAAATTTCTCTTCTTCCGCTACAAATTGTCAAAATATGTTAATGCCACATTCTCCAAATACATTGGGAAATGTTTGATTTTTTTCATATCATCCCACCCATTCACTAAAGCTTCTTGCCCAAAATGTGTGACATGATTCAAAATATCTTTTTTAGTCTTAAATTTCCTAGGTTAAAAAATGTCAAACGTTCCCCAACATGATTCCCTGTAGTAAATTGCCTTTTTGAATCCCTTCGACCTTATTTTTAATTATCCCTGTGTTTTCACTGAATTCGACCTTATCGTAAATATTTTCCTCCTGAAAAGTTACACGTTTCCCACCTAATGCCCCATGTTTTTGTATTACCCAATGTTCGTATTGTTCGAAAACACTATCCTGATTCATACCCGAATCTATATCAAGTTTTATAACTGGAGATGTGAACGTAAGTACTCTATTCAACCTGGTCCGTGATTTTCAAACCTAACTCTCGCCAAACTATCGTCGCATCTACTTTGTTCAATTTTTTTAATTCAGTCAATGTCAAATTCATCAAAGAAAAAAGAATCATGTTTAAATTTGTAATCATGTGATTGGAAATAAACAATCATTCACAATTAGAAATCTCGTACAAAATTCCATGAGTCAACATTTGTATGCATCCTTCTATAAATATTGTGAAATGTCATTTCTCTTATTATTTCGTTATGTTGTGCAATGGAACAAAAACAAAGATCTATACTTCACATATGTTTTAAAATGTCCTGGCTACTATGTCCACCAAAATCAAAATAAACTTCTCCTTAGCCCTTATAAATCCAATCTCGAAATGACCATTTGTGCGAGGAAACATAAGAAACAAAGAAATTGAGCTCTCCAATCCCTACTTTTGTTTGTCAACGATTAAATCACAATAGACCAAATCTAACTTTTTTCATTTCTTTTTTTTTTTGCAAAATTTCAAATAAATTATTAATAAAACTCAGAAGGAAATAAATCAATAACAATAACCCTCATAATAAAATACTTTTTCAATACCAATTTTTCTTTATCATCTGTGCATGTACACATAATTAATGTGTTCACACATAATTAATAATCTTTAGTAAAAGCAAAAATTCAACAACTTAAAAGTGTACAATAAATTGAACATAAGACACACTTATCTTAATTTGCGTAAAGGCATACACAAATGAACAAAGATATTTAGTAAAAATTAAAATCACAAAATCCAATTTCTTTCCTTATTGGAATAAATTTTAGTATAAACTAAAAACATGCCCGATGCACCATTTGTTAAAATTAATAATTACAGTTGTCGGATTCAAGAAAAATAAGTAAATGAGCTAAGCGAACAAGTCTTCCGTACTAAATAAAAGTGTACGTATTCAAAAATCCAGGATCTTAATGTTATACAATTCTTATTTTTATGTTTCTCTAATACTAGCACAACATTGTTCTAATACACACACACACACACACACACACACACACACACACACACACACACACACACACACATACACACACACACACACAGAGATCTATTATATATATATATAGCCTATATATATATATATATATATATATACATATATGTGTGTGTTTACATTGAGTGTTTTATAACACTCTCTCTTAATATTTTGACATTCATAAACACATGTAATCGTAAGCTAAGTTATCAATAAAATATTCTAAGTTTCAAGACTGGGATAGATCCAGAACCATCCCAATGATTATGATAAAATTATGAATTTAGAGTGACTTCCAAAGATTTACTAAATTTCTTTATACATGATGCTTGCTCACCTGCTATTATATTAACTATTGTGACCCTCTTTAGTAGGTGCTCTTCACTAATCAGCTTGAAGCCACCAGGATTGAATAAAATCCTGGTAACACGTTCCTATCCGGCAGAGTCTCCACGTCGATCCAATCTCTCTGTTAATCGATTGACCACCCGGCAACTCCATGCCAACTCCAACCGCCGACAACTAATTGTTGATAACTCCCTGCTGACCTTGATAACTAACCTTGATTTCCTGCCAACCTTGACTTTTATACCTGTTAGTGGCCAGTTATACTGTGCTTTTATACTGTGGTGTGTTAGAAGGTTGCAAACCAAGCAATTACCTAACTTTTTATACTCTGTCGTAATGTGTGTTTATGTTCTAGTGTCTACTGAAATAATTTAAAATGTACTACCTAGTTTGAGTAACTTAAACCTTAAATCCTATCAATTCAAACTGTGGATGTTGACCTACATCATTCTTTTCACCTTTCTCAAAATTTTGTAGCTGTGAACTTCTTACACACAGAGAAAAAGTACTGAACCACCTAAATGTGTTATTATTGACCCAATTTTTCCAGTCCTCACTGGTTTCTTGTGAATTAAAGAATTCCATTCCTCGATAGACTGTAATCCACTGTATTAATGTGTGTTTATTATTTTTCTTTCTAATCTCATTAAAAAAAACCACAATTTAGATATTCCAAACCAGTAGTTACTTAGTTCAGGACTCACCATTGTTTCCAAGACAATCCTTGAGTCTTTCAATTAAATTGAGATAACATACCCAATACTGCAATATCGTCTATACTTGAAAATGTAAAGTTTGATTTGGTAAAAAGTAAATATTTTATACAATGTAAAAAGTTTACATTGTGTTACAATATAATATTTAGATCTCTTAATTTTAATACAAACATGATACTTTCTAAACTCACAGAACTTATTTCTAAACAGAAAAGAACTTATTGTTCACCTAACCTATTTCTCTTGCAAGCCAACAATCACAACATATTAGGTTAGGCATGAAAAATCATTGTGATTGTTAAAATTTTAGTGGAATCTGTTTAAATTAAGTTAAGAAAGTAAAGTTAACTTTTGAAAACTTGTTTAACCCTAGTTGATTTAAAACTCCAAAATTAACAGTTTTTCAATATTTATTTTAGTGGGCCATTATTGGAGTTGGAACGAGGATGTTCCCATCCTACTGTAATGAATGATTTATGTGCTGAGTGTGGTGCAGATTTAAGAAAACAAGACACCATATTTGCTCAAGCTTCAGTACCTATGGTTCATAGTGTTCCTGAACTTAAAGTTAGCGAAGAGGTTTGTATTACTTTTATATAATTAATTTATTAAATCACATATGCAAAAGCTCCCATAAAAATGTATAGGACCTAAACACTTAGAAAGAATATAAATACTCATACTGTACTTTTAAATATATTTTACTTTATAAACCAAGTTAAACAAGACAAGTGTAAAATTATTTGGATTATCACAGGTATTTGAACTGATGACGATTCTTATCCAGGCATTAAATATGGACAGGTGGATTGCAAAAATCATGAATAATTTCTTCTGGTATTTGGATGCATTCTCTCTCAATTTTTGCTTTCAATTCATTGAATGTCTATACATACAAGACTATTCTTGTATTTACAATTATAACCTTGTTTTTGACAACTCATTGTAAAAGTCCAGTGGAGTAAGGTTTGAGATGATCCACTAGGTATAATAATTGTGGTGGTTAACTGAGCCTTTTAACTTAATTATATCCTCATCATTCAATCAGTCTTGTTTTGGAAACTGTACATCCTCTACATGAATTGCCAGATACCACTTGTAAAATACAACTCTCCAGTTGGAATCATCTCTTTGAAGGTATTTCCTGGAATACCTGAAATATTATTTGTGGTTTGTGCATTTTAGCAAACACCTCGAATGGAAGTTCATTATTTTAAACTGACATTTTGCAGGGATTAGAGAGATGAGAATTCAGTGGCTGTTGCCACCATTGATACAATTTGAAATAATGTTATAAAATTTTACTACAAAAAATTTTGATGCATTTCAAATATCGTCAAATGTTAATGAAGACAATCTTACTTAATAAAACTGACTCCCTCGACATCTAACTGCAGTTTCAGTCAATACACAATCAACCAAATTACCTATTTTTCATAATAAGACCTATATCAAAATTATGCTTAACAAATCCATTCATCTATTAAAATTAATTAGAAATCATAAAATAACAGTTCAAGGCAGATATCTTCATTTAAAAAATCAGCACCAAATGGCCTATCATTAACCCCTTAACGGTCAGCGACGTAATATTACGACAGTGAGCTTTTCAATAAAATGTGCCAGTGATGTAATAATACGCAAGATAATATGATTGTCTTATTTTATTTTGCTTGGCGACGTAATAACTCGACTGGATATCGTAGTATTGTTTCTGTTCGATAAATGACAGCATGTGGCGGGAAATACTGCATCGCCTAGCAACGGCAGCCATTTTGTAAATGCCTTGGCGGCTTTCACAGCTAGATGCTGAACTGCCTTCCTCAGTTTTCCTTGTGATTCCGTGAAATTAACATCATTTGTGTTGCTGTGTCTCTGTTGTTTTAACTGTTATTACCGAGTTATTTATTAGTCGTTTTTACTGTTATTCATAATTTGCATTGGTTTATTTTTACTTTTATTCATTACAGTTTTATTATTAGTTTTTAAATTAGTTCGTTTATTTTATTACGTTACTATGGATGATGCGCTGTTTGACGATTGGTTACGCCTGAACGTTTCTGATTCTGAGAGTGAGGACGAGGCGATCGATGAAGAATTTGATGATGACATTGACGATATGGACCCTGGTGAAGAGGACCCTATTATCTCGCAGCCACTTCATGATGAAACACAAAGAATCGTAGCAGGAAAGAAGAAATCTAAGCCCATTCCTCTTGTGTGGCTTGATCACAGTGAACTCTCTCCAAATAAAAGACCTTCTGCATTTGATTTCTCAGGCTTTCCTGGCATAAAGGTACCAATTGAAAATAATACAGATCCTTACGAGTTGTTCAGACTTTTTATCACTGACGAACTTGTCGATATGATAGTTAGGGAAACAAATAGGCACGCTGAAAAATATTTAGCGTACAGGCCTTTGAAGGAGTTTTCAAGATTTCATGCTTGGAAACCTACAAATAGAGATGAAATCTATATTCTCTTGTCTGTCTATATATTGCATGGGTTAGTTTGGAAGCCAGAAATAAACTGTTATTATACTCAAAAACCCCTTATTGCAACTCCAGGGTTTCCTAGCATCATGACACTGAATAGGCTAAAGCTATTGAGTAGATTTTTACATTTTGACGATGATGAAGTAACATTTGATTGATGTGTCTAAAAAGCTTCAAAAACTAAAGCCAGTGTTTGATTATATTTGTGATCGCTTTATAACTGTGTATACGCCGGAGAGGGACATTGCCATCGATGAAAGTCTTTTATTGTGGAAAGGCCGCTTGAGTTTCAAGCAGTTCATTCGGATAAAACGAGCCAGATTCGGTATCAAGAGCTACATTTTGTCAGAATCAAGCACAGGGTACATTTGGAAGTTGAAGATTTACCTGGGTAAAGGCACAGACATTCTACACAATCAAGATGTAGGCCATGCAACTAATGTTGTTCTGACACTCCTCAATGGTTTGGAAAACCAGGGCTGCAGAGTGTATACAGACAATTTCTATTGCAGCCCGGAGCTAGCCCTTGAGCTTCAAAAAATAAAGACAGATGTTGTTGGGACTGTTAAAAAAAATAGATTAAACCTACCAAAAGATCTCTTGGCAGTGAAATGAGTGCTTTTTATGAAGAAAACGGGAAGATGACTTGCATCAAGTGGATGGACAAACATGTAGTTCTGTGTTTGAGTACAGTTCATGAAATGGAATCTACTGAAGTCACGCGTAAGGGTAAGAATTATACCATCAATTGTAAATGACTACTATAAACTGATGGGCGGAGTGGACCGGGTAGATCAAATGCTTTCTGCCTGTCCGGTCGAAAGAAAGCGGCAAAAACGGTGGTACAAAAAAGAATTTAGGCACCTACTAAACATGTGTATTTTCAATTCGCATGTACTCCACACAAAAAATGGAGGGAAAAAAAACTTCCTATGAGTTTAGACAGGCTTTGGTGGAATCACTGATTGAACACCTAGGTGAAAATGTCCATTTAAAACGAGGTCGCCCATCTTTAGAAAATGACCCTGATCGCCTCAAGGAAAGACATTTTCCTGATTACGTGCCTACTACTGAGAAGAAGACCAATGCTACAAGAAGATGTGTTGTGTGCGCAAGCAAGAAAATCAGAAGAGAGTCACGTTATATGTGTGTCAGCTGTGATGTTGGACTTTGTGCAGTGCCTTGTTTCAAAGACTTTCACACTAAGAAAAACTATTAGCTTAGTAAGGTGTTTCTTATGTAAATTTAGTATTTCTATCTTTTTTTTATGTAAAAAATATATACATAAGTAATAGAAAAAGTCTTTTAGATTTTTTTTTTTTATTTTCTTACTCTTTTTTTCTTTTGAGAAATTTTTTATTTTTATTTTTATTTTATTTTATTTTATTTTTTCGGGTTCAAATCCCGCGGGGGACCATACATTTTTAAAACCCCAAAAAAATTATGCTCACTAGTCGAAAGGCACAAAGTGGCATGTAAATAAAAAATAAATAAATAAATAAAAAATTTCTCAATTTTTTGCATTGTGATATATATATATATATAATATGTGTGTATGTATACAAGTTTACGCTCTATGTACATATTCATAAATATAAATATACATATATATTTCATATATCCTTACATATGTCCATATTACAGATTCAAAAACCTAACCTAACCCTAAAACATTATCTATGGCAAAAAACTAAAAAATTTCAACTTTTACAAAGGTTTTTATGTTTTTGACATTATTTCCCATCATTTAAATTTTTTAAAAAAATCAACATTTTTGTGTTGATTTTGGTCAATTTTAATCATCCGTTGAGGGGTTAAGATTCTATGTAACTGGCATCATATTTTCTATATTATGATATAACCAAAGAACGATAGAGGTAATGACTTACATCATTATATTGATAATCCTTTTTGCAAAATCGCAAAAAATATGTACCAGTAATTAGTTATAAGAAGAAAACCACCGTTCTTTATCGTTTTGACAATGGACGATACAGACTGGAACCGGCAACCTCGATAGAACGCTTCACCCCAAATCGACAACTAGTTCTCTGATTGGTGGATGATAAACTTTTATTCGTCCTTACTGCATTTCTTTCCATTATGCACTCAATTCAATATGTAAATTATTTAATTAAACATGTAATTATTAAGAGAAGTTTTTTACTCTTTTAATATGTCTAATAGAATATATTTTATCATTTGGATTAGTGTTTGTCAAAATTATATCATTAATTCATTTTTAAAGAAAAAAACATTTTATTATCAACTACATTTCACTAACATAAATGCGACTTTGCACGAAGTGATATAGAAGGCCCAAGTTTCAAAACTTCCTTGATACCAGTTGAGTTCAATTCTGGGAAATATTCATTGTTGGAGGAGGATTAGACCAGAAAAGTATACCTAATGAAACTATACTTAATGCTGTTTTTAAAAGTAGTGTTTTTTATGTGCGATTCAAATAGAATAATAACAAAAATAAAACTGCTAACCTGGTGAGATAATTCCAATTTTATTTTAGAAATATGTTCTCCTTTAACACCGATAATTTTTTATCGCAATTTAAAGTGTACCATTGTAATATATAATTTATAATAATAATTATATATATATATATATATATATCTTTTGGAAGTTATTGTATCCAGTTAATTTTAGTTTTGTTTCATTTTTTAATGACAATAAATATCAGATCTTCACATATAAAATGTGGCATACATAAATATAATTTACATCATTTAATAGACATTTTATCTTTCACACTCACACACACACACACACACACACACACACACACACACACACACACACACACACACACACACACACACACACACAAATATGTTATATATATATGAGTATAATTTAGGGAAAGTAATGTGATGGGTCAAAAAATGAATGTCTAATTTTTTGTGGAGATTTCCATTTTGAGGTCTCTTTTTATTTTATTTTACTTCCCGCTTTTACACAATAGTTTGGGTTATAAATCTTCACATGTCACCAAAATATGAACAAAATTGCTTTTTCTGATTTCAAGATATTGAAAATTGTATGATGACACCTAAAATTAATTTTCCTTTTTTTAACCAATAATTCCTGGACCTAAATTATTCAAAATATAATTGTTTTTGTACTTAGAAGATGTCAAAACAGTTATTTCCATTTAAAAATCTCAGCATCATTTTTTTGAGCCATCATAACTTTTTGTTCTAGGTCAAAATAAAATATTAAAAACAATAACATGGAATGATTTAAATTATCTTTATATTGTAATAATATATACCATTAAAAAAGTTCATATACAATTGAAAATCGTATTCTTGTTTAATTCTAAAATGTTTTTATTTGTTTAGCAAGCTCAGATCTTAGGGAGAGCTGATGAAGATCGACTATTACAAGATCGCAAGTTGGTTTTGCTCGTAGATCTTGATCAGACTATTATTCATACAACAAATGATATTATTCCCAATAATTTGAAGGTATGTTATTCATTATTTTCTTTTTAATGATCAAATCAATCACACACCGTAAACTAGTGGCTTGCCTTCTCCAACCAAGGGCGCTCTCATGTTTTATTGATCTTTTTCAGGATACAAGTTTAGAATTGATATTATTTACAGATGATATAACTCCATTTATTAAACATAATTGCTTAAAAATTTGTCAGGTTTAGTAACTCAATGCAAACTAAATGGCTTGGAAAAAATAGGCTTCTTTTAAATTTTAGCAAAACGTTAATAATTTAATTTAAAACAAAATAGTTGTATCGACACTAGAAATAGCATCCCAACCTCTATGAATTGTCTTACATATCTGGGTATTTATGTTATGGTATTCTACATGCTCAAGAGAAGTACGAGAGCAAGGGGAGGACTGAAATATTAACTTTACTCTTTGTAAGTCAGTATACAGTCCATATACAGTCTACGAGATATATGAAATATGAGTTTTTGTTGCAATTTACTTTTTTGTAAATAAATATTGAACTTGACTTGTGAGATGATATAAAATTTAAATAAACTCTAACAACAATTTCTCACAAAATAATATGCGTATGTTTATGGTTGGGAGACACAGGCTTATCTTGAAAAGTGATCCTTGGTATTACCTAGTACTACACAATAGAAAAACCAAACAAAAATAATATGTTTATTAACTCAAACATGTTTCAATGACAATCCTACCATCTTCGGTGATGCATGCTACAGTAGACGCTCTTTTATCCGGTATTCTAACAACCGGCACATTCCGGCATCAGCCGAGCCACTCACAGTTGTTTTTTTCCAGTTATGTTCGGGCGGCTCACAGGCCTCGACTGACATTTCCCGCAAGTGCAGTGGGCTGTGCGCACCGTTTTCTTAGTCATCTAGTGTTTGTCTGCGTCTTACGCGATACTATACTACAGTATTGTACAGTGCAGTACTGTGATGTAACTGTTAGCACAGTCTCATGCACCTAAAGTCTCGGGGAAAAAAGCTACTGATGCTTAAATACATTTATAACATTTGCTGAATCCAATAAAAGCTACAACTCCACAGAACTTTTAATTTGTGTTTAATTCGAAACGAGTTTTTGAAGAAGAAATCTGAATCACGAAAGCAACATGACATCAGAGACATTTTTTAACACACATATTTTAGGTCATAAGCTTACAGTACATACTGTGTACAACCTTAACTAAACATAATGTGCAGTACATATGATATTGGATTTGATTTTATGTACAAACTGTAATGTACAATTAATTTTTTCATCATTTAGCACTTTTATACATACATTACTTTATATTAAATTAAAGGAATGTTCAGAATTTTGTAGTCTGTGTTTTTATTCTTAACCTTGTCATATCAAATATGTGTTTTGTTCATTTAGGTTTGTATAGAGTTAATTTTCTTAGGTATCCCCTTTAAAAACTAGATATGTTCGATTATCCGGCAAAATCGGTTATACGGCATGGCCGTGTTCCCAAACGTACCGGATAAAAGAACGTCTACTGTACTTTAATCAAAATAACATACTATTTGTAAGATATTGTGTTCAATTTTTTTTTTGTGTTTTGATTGTATTTGTCTATAGAGAAGTGTTAATGTTTTTGTTTTGTTTCTTTTTTTTAATGCGGGATCAATGAGTTAGGCTCAATGTATTGGGTTTCATTTACATAACATTACTATCTGTAAAGTTTTTTTTCTGCTCAAAAAGAGAATTTTAAGAACCACGACTAGTCTGTATAAAAGAACAAGTTGCAGGCATTTAAAAAAGATGTAATTTAATTATTTTTACTATATAGAGAGAGAGAGGAGTGGCATAGGTTCTAGTCCAGTTGATGTTATGTTCAAGTTCGTTATATTACCTGCTTCCCTGTCTTCATTCATTTTATTGTACATAAATGTATCGTATATATTATGTTATGTATATTATACATCAAACATGAAACAATTAACCACTACAAAGCTTTTTTACAGATACCCCTCTGTCAAGTCTTTTGACACATTTAACCGTGTCTCAAACGAAACCAACACACGCTTCCGTTTTTGTAACTCGCTCATTTTTATTTATATACGTAGATCATAACCAGTCAAGACAAGAAGAAAACTGAAAAGAAATGTTATATTTTCCATAATGTATGTACTAATTGATTCGTAGAAAAAAAAAGCGGCCCATCAAACGTTTTTGTCGGTGTATGTCTGCTATACCAAAAGGTGCCAATGCCGCGGTGTTTTTATGCCGCCGACAATGGGATACCGCTATCGACAAAGTCGTTAGTCGACAAAGTAAGTTTGTATTTTTTCAAAATTGGTAAGCTAACGCTACCTGGCGCCCATAAGCTGAGTAATTTAAAAAAAAAAATTCTCAATGTTAAATAGCCACAATTTAAGATTTAATGCAGATCAATATTATTATTAAACCTCGTCTTCTTTTTTATATATTTACAATTGGCGCCCCACGTTGGTCATTTCCATGGTGAATGTCCTTTGTGGAAAGCAGCCCTCGTTCCTGAAGTGCAGGTTTATTGCAGACATAATTAGCCCGCTGACGATCTCAAATTGTCTTTTCAAATTCACAGTCTTATTCAAAAGGTTCATCACGTTCTTATACACTCCACAGTCAATCAATTTTAAACTGTCCCTTCTATTTACTTTATACCTTACATTACTTTGAAACTGTTTTAATAAAACATTTACACTACATTGTCCGTAAATCTCCTCGAACAGAAAATACGTCTGACAAAGTCAGATGCCACTATGAACTGCTCTAAAAACACATTCTACAAACTCAAACGTTCTTTTTCAACTGTTTCTAAACTATTTAAAATGTTTTTAATACAAAATTGCGTCTGATCAAGTCAGACGCCGCTGAAGACTCACTACCCGCATGCTTGCTTTCTTAGATCCTACAAATAAACGTCCTTTCAAATGTACAAAGTCAGCTAAAAAACTGTTCACATACTTTGCACCACGGACACTACTTAAGTCATTTATATGGCAACAGGTTCTGTCTGTTATCACAACACAATATATCACTTAAACATTTATTACAACTTACAACTAACATTTTATACTTCAAATAAATATTTTGAAAATCTATATTGAATTTTTATTACCCTTGTTTTAATATTTATTTTCAGTCATTCCTTTGACTCACGTGGTCTTCCCTATGGACCAATTATAAATCTCCCGGTTTATTATCATTTTTTAAATCTCAAAACAACCATCTCTTTGGTAGCCAAGTTAAAGTTAAAATTTTAAGGATTACAACAGTTTTAAATATATATATAGGGCCTATATAAATTTTAAATTGTAAATAAGGTGTATGTGTTATCATGTTAATGAAGATTTTATAAATCCAATTTATATTTAGCATTTAGCAAGTAATGACATTTATGTGAAAATAGATTATATATAGTTTTTAAGTTTGACAGGATACTAGTTTCTTTAAGTTTGTTTAAAAATATGTAATTTTGTTACAGATGGTCGCTTTTAGATCACTGATTTGATTTCATACTGTATCACTGATTTTAGTAATGAAATCAAATTATTATAATCTATTGTATATCTGCTTAAGACTCAAAAAGAGCTAAGGAAGTGTTCATAATGGAATTGCTTCAAAAGATGTCATCTAAGAATGACGAAAGATAAACATAATAAAATGTTTTTATTTTATTTTAAAGATAAAGTAGACCTAATTAATTTATCATATTATAAATCTTGTTTAGGACATCTATCATTTCCAATTATATGGTCCATATTCACCATGGTATCACACACGTCTACGTCCAGGTACACATCAGTTCCTCTCTGAGATAAGTCAATATTATGAGTTACACATCTGCACATTTGGTGCTCGTAACTATGCTCATACAATTGCACGCTTTCTAGATCCAGATGGAAAGTTTTTTTCTCACAGGATTCTTTCAAGAGATGAGTGTTTTAATCCCAACTCTAAAATGGCTAATCTCAAGTTAGTATAATTTTAAAAGCATATTTTCTAAAGTTTATATAATATTATTGTATAAAGTATGTTTTTGTTATATTTTGATGATTGTTTTTATATTATTTATTCATTTATCTTGGTGTTATTTTAAAAATTTCAACAACATGAGACAATATAAATTTTATTTCTAGAGGTCGTTCACTTATTGTTTTTTTCTATACAAGGTAGCTTAAGAAATCAAAACACTCAAAAATTGTTTACACTTATACATTTTATTTCAAACACCGCCTCTTCAATTCCTAAATGGTTGTGAAATCAAAGTTTAACGGTTTTTAAATAATGAAGTGGTCAGTCAGCCCATCATTTTAAAGATTATTAAAATTCTTTAAACAGGTGTCTCAATTTTAAAACTTTAACAATATCTGTAGAGAATTGTACTTTACATGTAATAAATTGATTACTCTAATTATGTGTCAAATATTGTTTTTGTTGTCTAACTTAATATATGTATCGGTTCATTAAGTATTCAAAACGACGACCTCTAACTTGCACACATTCATCAGCAAAACATAGAATAGATAGTTTTAATCAACATTGTAACATTTCACATTTTTGGATCTCAAATTTGTGTTATTACTTCAAGGTATGAAGTGAGTGACATAAGGGACTTGCGTCGTATCTCGTTATATGATCGTATATTATGATCCTGTATTGACGGACAAACAGTGTTCCGAAATTGCTAAATGTTATAGAACCATGTGTAAATGAGTTGTACGAATGAAATTTGTTAAATAATAAATGTATAATTTTAAGATATAATTGTAAACTTTGATTTTATAAAATATTAAAATAAAGAAATCATTAGACAAGTCCCAAGTAAATTCAGTGCAGCGTTGTGCACCGATATGTTCGTCAGGTTGTAATAGGGTACATTTTCGGTTATGTAAACTTGGTCTGACTAGAAAAGTAGTTTGACTCAAGGCAGTGAATAGGAAATGTATTCTGTTATAGAATATAATAATAATAATAATAAATAGAGTTAAATAAAGAGTACAAATAAAGAAAGTAATAAAAGTACTAAATGGTCAGAGAGATTTGTAAAAAATATGTTAATAATAAGAAAATGTATATAATATTAGATATAAGAGAAATATGACAACAGTGTAGATGTGCATATAACTTTAATAAATGTGACATCAGTGGGTAACATAAATGTTACCCATAACATTTATAAATGGGTAACATAACATCAGTGTGACATAAATGTGTGTAAAGGTGGGGACAATGACAAAGCAGGACAGTTCAGTGATATAGATACTTTCAGAGAGACAAGACATGATGTTCAGTGAAATAGATTTTTTCTTAGAGACGAGACGTGCTGTTCAAAGTGATATAGATATTTTCTCAGGGACAAGACGTTATGATTTAAGGGATAGCATCTTATACAGACAATAAGTCATTTTTTGAATAGAGGACAAATCAGACAATAAGTGATTGTTTCGGAAATGATTGTCACGTGCTGTTCAAAGTGATATAGATATTTTCTCAGAGACAGGATGTTATGATTTAAGGAATAGCATGTTTTACAGACAATAAGTTATTTTTTGAATAGAGGACAAATCAGACAATAAGTGATTGTCTCGGAAATGAGACATAAAATTTGAATAAGTTACATTTTAGAGTGAAGGGATGTTTTCAATAAGATTACTTTTTAATAAATGTGATGTGAATTCAAATGACAACATGTGGTTTAAATATAGAAATAGTTTGAATCGAATGAAAATTTTAAGTATATTGTACAATGTAGCTTCAGTGATTAGTATGCGTGGTATGACATGGTCAAATTATGTTTTATAAAAACCTAAACATAAAAAACTAGAACTTACAGTCTATTTTAACAAATTAAGAGATAGGATGTTATGCAGAGATATCAAGTGGCTTCAAATAAGAGAAAAATGTGTTTTTTTTTTAAATAAAAAATAATGATCATAAAGTTTAATATAAAAACATTCGTGAGTTAATTTTATTAGATTTGATGTTTAATGAATAAGTATTTAGTAAAAGAAATTTGGTAATATAAAAAAAAAAAAAATTGTAAATTTTGAGTATATTGGTTTTTTATATATGAAAGATTTTTATTTTGAATTAGGTTGCAACCACAAAATTAATTATAAAATAAGTATGGATGAATTATGATTTTATGATGTTATAAAAAATGTGATGATTTATTTGATTTATGTTTTTTCAGGAAATATTTTAACTTGTATGCAATCTATCATATTTTTCTTAATAATTAAATGTATATTTTAGAAAATTGGATTCTGTATTTTTATTTGAAATTCTCCAGAGTACACTATATAAAAGAATTTACGACCCAATTAGATATTTTCTATGCTCTCTTCAAGAGTATTTCTTTTTCATTATTTATATTTTGTTTTTGTAATAAATATTACAAAATGGTGCCCAACTTCATTTAAATATTACAATTAGCTCAACAACAATTAATTATAAACTGTTATAAGGTTAACCCTAATTGGCCCTAAATGTCCACCAAAAATGCATTTGGCAACCACGCTAGAACAGTGTATTTCTTCTGGACGTATTCGCTCATCATTTTCCAGCGAGTGGGGTCATGTTCGACACTCTCGCCAACACGACCTAACCAAACTAGAACAGTCTATGAATCTGCCAGAGCTACGCTTCAAATGAGTGTTTTCATCATAGAAAACAGTTTAAAATTGTTTTTTACAATTTAGAAGCAGTGACTTGCATCCTTAGTATAAAGTGCATAATTTATACTAAAAAACTTATAATATATTTAAATTTGAATAAATATATTTCTTGTATAAAATTAAAGTGAAAAATAACTAAAATTAGTTTGAGAAATTTTCATATTTCATATAAAAAATGCAAATATTCCAAACCTCTCTTGAAATTAAATAAATTACATTTGTATTCATGAACTATTAATCCACGTAGTAGTTTCTCGCTAAAGTCACAAACTACTGTTCGATGCATATTTTGGATGGTAAGAAAATGGAGTAAAATTATCTTATCATATCTTCTAAAGATAACATTCTAAAGCTTCATTATTTTAAGCTCTAGTACTCATTATATAGTTATTACATTACACATGAAAATTAAAAACACATTTTTGAAAAAAGTAACTACAGTAGAACCCCTCTTAACCGGTCTAGTCGGGACTGACACCCGGGCCGGTTGCCCGTTTGACCGGTTAATCCGAGGCTCCCGTGAAAAATCGGTTTTCGTTCAAAGAAAGCTTATTTAATTAGGTAGCACTAAAAATTATGCAATAAAGATGTTATTGCAACTCATTTTATTGTACATAAATGTATCGTATATATATATGTTTTGTATATTATACATCAAACATGAAAAAATTAAACACTACAAAGCTTTTTTACAGATTCCCCCCTGTCAAGTCTTTTGACACATTTAACCGCGTCTCAAACGAAACCAACACAAGCTTCCAAGAAAAAGAAATGTTATTTTCCATAATGTAGGCTATACTAAATTGATTCGTGGAAATAAAGCGGCCCATCAAACGTTTTTGTCTGTGTATGTCTGCTATACCGACGGGTGCCAATGCCGCGGTGTTTTTATGCCGCCGACAATGGTATACGCTATCGCCAAAGTCGTTTGACTCGCCGCTGCTTTGGTGCCGCCGAAAATGCGATACCGATATCGACAAAGCCGTTTGACTCGCAGCTGCTTTGGTGCCGCGGTGTTTTTACGTCGCCGACAATGGCATACCGCTATCGACAAAGTCGTTTGATATCGCCGCCACTTTGGTACCGCGGTGTTTTTACGCTGCCAACATTGGGATACCGCTATCGACAAAGTTGTTTGATATCGCCGCCGCTTTGGTGTTTCAATTACAATTTATTTTTGGAAACTCTCATCCAACCAGTACACTACGATATAGGCCGGTTAATCCGAGGACCGGTTAATCCGAGGCTGGTTAACAGAGGTTCTACTGTATTAGAATTTAAAAAATATATAATTAAATATAGAATCTAATTAAAAAAAATTATTAGTCCAAATTTAAAAAGTGAGACACTGTTATAAAGAGATTCTAACAATCTTTAAAATGGTGTGCTACTCACCCCCCTCAACTTTAAAAATTGTATGGGTTCATTTTACCAACAATTAGAGATTGAAGTAAAAAATAAAGTTATCCTTCTCGAAAATAAAATGTACAAGACCATACAATTTTTGAAAAATATGAAGTTTTAACAGGAATATTTCGTTTCGGTTGGCCATAGTTCCATACGTGTGGTTTTAAATTAATTTAACTGAATATTATTTTGATTTCAGGGCATTGTTCCCCTGCGGAGATGAACTAGTGTGTATTATAGACGATCGTGAAGATGTATGGAATTTTGCTCCAAATTTGATTCATGTAAAACCATATCACTTTTTCCAGCACACTGGAGATATCCATGCTCCTCCAGGTCTTACAAAGAATGAGAATGATGAGAAAGAAGGATACGATTTTGCAAAATTTGCTCAAGGTAATTTTATGAATATATTTAGATACTTGTTTCGTAAAACTAATAATATAAGCTGAGAAATTGTTTTGTATAAATGCCGAAAACTGTTTATTTATAAAATGGTACTATTAATGTGTCAGCTGTTTGTTTATTCCTTGATTTATGTAATTTAGATTTTTTGAGTTATTTATACAAATTTGATGGTTCTTACCTTAATATATTAAACTTTCAAATATAAATGGGTGCAAAAACATTGCATGAACTTTCCTTTCCCACTTACCCATTTCCAAAAACTAATTATCACTGAAAATGTCATTTTGTTAATTCTCAATCAAAAAGTGAAAATGAACTATGGATGCCATATTAGAGGAAATACTTACTTAAATAAGGGCCTAAACTTGCTTCATTTGTTCTATGAATTCCCCTTGAGCATCAGTTACAATATACATTAAAATAGAGCTTTTAATAATAGGTTAATTTAAAATAGAGCCAAGGTTAATTTTTGTTTTTGCTAATTTATCTCTGCACCCTAATGTTTTTATTTGCTATTTTGCACACTGGTTTGGGTCATCAATCTTCTTATTTCACTAAAATTTCAACAAAATCGCTAGACCTGATGTATGAAAAATTAAATATTTTTAACAGCACCATGGTTGATTTTTTTGTTTTTTACCAATGACTCCGAACTGGTAAAATAGTGACCAATTCAAATCGTTTGAACTAATAATCATTTGAATAAAATCATTACAGCCGATTGAGAAAATTATTTTGTCTACAGTTGTTGACAAAGTGGCATTTTGTTCATTTAAATTAGTTTGCAAAACTGCTGATTTCTCAACAGTTTCACTTTGCCCACTACTTTGCTCACTCCGAATGGCAACCGAACAAAACGAAATTTAGGTTCAGTTTATTTGAATTGATTTATAATATACAGGAAATGTCCCGTATGTATGTTAGATTAATTCTTACATGAAAAATAACATAAATAAACAACAAAACAACGTTTTAAAATTGAAAAAGGAAGTAATTATTCATAAAGATGATTTACAGTGTATGTACACGGAGAGTATTTTTCGTTATGTTATTAATTTGTAATATTCATAAATAACCTCAGTTTTGACGTGAGGTTGAACACTATCGTATTAAATTAATGTTTTATTAAATTGTGTTACTGCTGAAGTATGTTTTTTATTTGTCACAAAATAACTGTAGACAAAGTATAATGTGCAATTCGTGAGCAAAGTGTCTTTTTTAAACTCGATAAAATTGATGCACTTGGCAAGCCTCGTGCGTCAACATTTTTCTCTCGTTTAAAAAAGTGCAACTTTGCTCACTAGTTGCACAAATAACTAATTATTATGTTTTTTCTGTATGGCAAATTTAAGTTATAAAAACAAATAAAAAAATTTCCTGAGATATGACCAAAATATGGGCACATACCAAATTTTATTAAAATTAGTCTATATATTTAGCCACATATGGCAGACAAACATCGTTCCAAAAACCACTATCGTTGGTCCACTATCTAGGTGACCTCAAAACGGACCAACATCGATTTTACACATTTTCCCAACAATCGTCAAAGAAATAAAATACAAGTATGGTCAAATTATGGGACTATATTGTATCCATTGAACTGATTTTAATGATAAAGATAAATAAAAGTTTCCCTTTATTTTACCAATTAGACTATTTTAAGTAACACAATACTTATATCGATAACCATGCAAAAAATTCCAGGTAACGATCTGTCATTGCAATATGTTTTTATTCACTTTAAAAAATTATTTACCCTTTTTATAATGGTACTATAATAAAACTTTATTTATTATTATTTTATTTAAATTGAATTTTTCTAAATTTTATTATTGTCTATCTCGGGGGTTTGGTTAGTGCTGGCTTTTCTTCAAAAAAAATCATTAATAATAAAAAAACATAATAAATCAAATACAATACAAAAAAAAATCAGTCAATAAATATAAAATGTATTATCGAAAACAAAAGAAAATGTATATATATCCAATATATATATATATATATATATATATATATATATATATATAAAAACTCTGAATAATAGTCCAAGCTTTCTTCATAAATTGATCAAACAAAAAAAAAATATACTTCAATTATAATTAATGATTCTCACCGTTATTTATATGTCTTTTCCTTCAATATCACTTTCAGGTAATTGTCTATTTTAATAAAAGTACTTCTTTCTTCAATAATTATTTAAACTTTTCACTGAGATTAATTACTTTACCATTTTTGTCTTCTTTTACATTCTATATATCCCACTGAACTGCCTATATCACACACCAAAAGAAGAATCAAAATTTCTTTCTTTTTTTTAAATTATTGTTTTTCATCACCTGATTCACTGTTGTTTTTTTTCACTCATATGGTTTTATTTGCACATGCCTATTACATTTTGTATTTTTGTATGTGTATAGCCTAATGTTTGTATGTATTTAAAGATTAATGTATTAATTTAAAATTTTAATTTATATATATTAAATAATAAAATAAATTTTGAATAATATATTTTGAATTATTATTGTCGACGTTTAAAATTAAACAAATGAAATTGACTGTATATCTGATTATTTTTATTTTATTGATTTTCGAGTTATTATAGTACACATCTCATCTGAGATTAAAGTAAATAGCCTATAACTCTAAGGCATATAAAAGAACCTAAACACACCAATGTAAACAAACTATGTAATGAGTAGGCCAACAAACCTAATCTCTATTAGAAGAACCAATAAAGCCTTTGGTTAAAATACATGTGAATCCAATAATTATAAGTATGAAAGAAACTAACTTTGGTAAATAATCAGATACCTTTAATATATTAAGACGAATATAAACTAAATAATGTAAATTTAATAGGCTAGCATAACAAACTTACAGAGTACATATGTAAATTTAGGCCACATAGTGTAAACAAGAACACAATTAACCTAAACAGAACTTATCAAAAAGATGTAACAATTATCACTGCACAAGTGGTGATTAGATGTATCATTTATTTATTTGAATAATTTGTATTTCACTGTAAACACAAGTTGATATTTCCAAACAAATCAATTCCAATCATAACAAATTATCGTAGATATGGGACATAACAAACCAGCCATCTTGAATACATGATGTCATCAGTTAGTGACAACAGTCAAATGTTAAAAAATATTATTATTAAAATTTAATCATAGGCGCTGGACTACGATAAAAATATGTTTATTACAATAAAATTATCAGTAAATCGCTATTATTTCATGTCAGAGATATTAGTATGTAATTACTAGAATAAGCCAATGTTATAACTGTATATCAGATGACAGAACTCCGCCATATGCAATGATATCTTGCACCCAGAGTTATTCAATGGTCGGCAATTAACAAAATTTTATAAATAAATAATATTTCAACATTAGATAAATTATAATAAATAAATAGAAATTTACATTTTAAACCATTGTTTAATACATAAGAATTAATAAAAAGAAAAACTTTATAAGAATCTATCATAATCTCGATATGAGTCACGTGATTTAAGCTAACCAATTGGAATACAAAACAACCATTACGCAAACAAAATTTAGATAGAAAGGAAAAAGGAGCCAAGATTTGAATAGCACGAGATAGCGTCCTTACACCAGTGGCGTCCTGACGTTTGAAGGCTGCAGTTGATGAAGCATTACTCCAAGTTAAAGTGTTTTCTTTAAAGTGAACAAAAATAGTAAACTCAGTGTTAACAGAACTTGGTATATTCTGTCAATAAGATAAAAGCAGTGAACAATAACTATAACAAATTTCAAATAATATATAAAAACTTTGAACAATTTTCTAAATTCAAAATTATGAAAGCGTCATTTACAAGTTTGTTCATGACCGGCCGAGTGCTTATCCCGAGATATTAAAATTCTTTTTTAATCATAAATTCTGTTTTTTTAAAATTATATATTGATAAAATCAAACATATAAACTATATTATAATTAAATGATAGAATGAGCTATGCCAGTGGGGTACATTTAAATTTAATTATTTAAACCTTGATGCCATGAGACAATAAACGTCTAATGAAATTGCTTTAATGGAATTTATTATTGCTAACATATCAAATGTAATATTCTTTTTATTTTTATCTAATTCATTCCTAGTGTAGTTGAGTATCCTTCAGATACATATACTCGTATATCACAAGATATATATGTATACATATTGAAATACATATATATTTAATTATCAATTCAAAAAAAAAAGGAAAAGTTAACCCTAGAAGTGCTACGAGTCGTAATATGCGACTCATTTACAGTCGTCCTGTGCATACTATATATCTTTACCATTACGTGTTTTAGATTGTTCAAATTTGGTACTAATCGAAGGTAGAGAGTTCACACTTCATTTTGATTGTAAAATCAATGGTGATAGATTTATTTTTAGAGATAATACAGGGTGTTTCTAAAAGGACTTTACAACTTTGAAAATTCATATAAATTTAATTAAACATGGTACAGAGCTGGTTTTTGTGTTGTTTTAAAGGAAAAAAACTTCAAGTTTTTTTACCTTAAACTAAAGATGTTCTATGTGGCTTCCGTTGATTATCCTGCAGACATCCTGTTAAGTGCAGAATCGATAATTTATTGATTTTCTTCGTGCCCCTTCAATATGATCGCGATACTTCCCGTGTGAAAACCATGCGATGGGAAATTGTTACAAAGTCAGTGACGTCAGCCCACAATACATCATTCCTCAAAGTCCTTCTAAAATGTTTCACCATTGGTCAATCGCTGTAAACCGATCTCCTATTGGTTCCTACATCGAGAACGAAAGGGCTAATTATCCAGCCAACGCGACGCTTTACAAGCGCTAAGGGTAGTCTGGTTTTTCAACTCAAAAGGAACACATATACTTCGATGTGTGCGTAATTCGACGTGTGTGGTGACGCCGGTTACGAATCTAGTTCAAAATGTTTTATGAACTATGATCTCCTCTCTCTCTCTCGCTCTCGTATTTCAACTTTATTTGAAATATTCGCTAATTAACCTAACCTCAATTAGCGTTCGCTCAAAGACGCTTTAGTGTGTAACTAGTTATGAACTCTACTCTAGACTCTTACGCGTGTGCGAACTCAGTGTGCGTGTTATTTCGCGAAAGTGAACTTATTTTGTGTTTTCCTTTTATTATTAATTACAAGACCAATTAGTAATTAATTGTACTGTATACTCTGTGCTTACTACAAACCTAGCTAGGTATCAACGTAGATCTTCTCTTCAGCATCGGACAAGTGCAGAGGAAACTCGCCATTTTATTCAAGGTAACTGTGACATCTTTCAGTACAAATAACATTATTAATTGGTCTAAATCTCATTGTACATTGTGTGTATTACATATCTTATAAACATTAAAGTTCCACAGCTTTTCTGTGGATGGTCCTCCGAGCTTAAAATTTATCATGAACTAATTTGAATATTTTAAAATTAATCGACTAGTTAATTTTAGAGTGAACATTTTTCTAATTAGTTTAAATATATTTTTCCCACCCTCGACGCCAAACACATCCCATTGGTAGTCGATTTCTTCCCAGACTCGCACTAGCATTTCAGGTGTAACTTGCTCAGCGGCAGCGTAAATTCTTGCTCTAAGTTCAGGTAGAGTGCCCGGCAAAGGAGGATCGGCGACACCATATCTTTTATGAAATACCAGAAGAAAAAGTCTTGCTGTGTCAGGTCTGGGGAACGGGGAGGGGGGGCATGCAATTGGCGCAGCATGGACAATCCTGACCTGGAAAGCGGTCATTGAGAAAATCCCGGACGTCAGTCAGATAGTGTGGTGGTGTGCCATCTTGCATGAAGTAAACATTTCGTTCTCGGTCATCCTCATCGATCTGTAGTATCAAAATTTGTTGTAACATATCAAGGTACACTATCCCGTTGATGGTTCTCTCTTGGAAAAAAAATGGCCGTACATTTTCCTCTTGCTCAACGCACAAAAAAAGTTCACTTTTGGCCTATCACGAACATGTTGCAATGTTTCATGTGGATTTTCACTGCCCCAAATCCTACAGTTATGTGTGTTAACCTTGCCACTTAAGTGAAAAGTTGACTCGTCAGAAAAGATTATGTTGTCCAAGAAATGTTCATCATCATTCACTCGATTTAACATATCCACACAGAAGTTCTTACGGGCAATCTTATCAGTGTCTTTAATTGCTTGTAAAAGCAAATATCGGTACGGTTTCAAATGCAAATATTTTCTCAACACACACCAAACCATCGTATGTGGGACTTGCAACTCACAAGATGCACGCTGGGTCGATTTCGTAGGGCTGTTGACAAAACTTTGTCTCACTTGCTCAACGACTTCGTCAGATGTGCTTGGACGACTTGAGGATTTATTATGTTTCACTGAACATCCTGTTTCTACAAAACATCTATGCCACTCATAAATTGTAGGCCTACTAGGAGGATCTTTAGCGTACTTGGTACGAAAATTATGCTGAACTGCTGTCGCCGACTTCAATTCTTCAAACCAAAACACACAGCTAGCATGCTCGGGTCCAGTGAAGGCAGCCATCTTTAAGTAACTGCCGCTAGCGCAAGTGCGTCGCGATTAGGCACAAGCGGACTATGCGAGTCAAAACTTGATGTGTTTCCCTTTAATACAACACTAAAATGATCTCTGTACCTTTTTGGAATAATTTTATATGAATTTTCAAAGTTGTAAAGTCATTTTTGAAACACCCTGTATATTGGCTGAAAGTTTTGTATCCAACTGTAAACAGCTGTCTTTCAGCTGACCTTGCATTCTTGTTGTTGAGACTGTGTACAAGCATAGTTTAGTTTATCTTTTGTGCTGTGTTTTAAAATAACCTAAAAAGTATTTTTAATGTGTGATCCTTGTAATTCAAGTGATATTCTTGAAATTTTACAAGTAGAAATTTCTGATTGTGAAAGTGACATATTGGCCGTGGACTATGGTACTAATGTGTCATTTGACGATTTTTCTTCTGAAAGCGACGATGATTATGCTCTCGATGTTGAAGAACTGAATTTTGAAAGTGATAGAGAATTTGAAACGGAAAATAATGAATGTGTCCGACCGAAATGGATTCAAGTGTATCCACCAGAACCTGAGTTAGACATTTGTGAGAAGTTTAAGGTGAGAAATCCTGGAATTAGAGACTGTCCACCCAGAAACATTAGGCCTATAGAATATTTTTATCTGTTTTTTACCAATATTACTTGGAATTTAATTGTAAAGGAAACAAATAAGTATGCCCATACACAAATTGAGAAAAAAAAGAAATTTAGGAGAAATGAAAAAAATTTCCAGACTTAAAAAATGGGTTGATTGTTCACTTTCAGAAATGAAAAAAATCATTGCTATTGTTATCAATATGGGTCTAATCCAAAATCAAAATATAAAAGATTTTTGGAAAACTACCAAACCAGCACCAACTTAATTTTTTCCTTCAACCATGTCATTACATCGATTTCAGGCAATTAGTTCAATGTTTCACATCAGCTCTGAACAATCATTAACCAAGGGGGCCAGCCAGGTTATGACCCCTGGAATAAAGTTAGATTTTTTAAAGATTATTTGAATAATGCTTTCAAAAAGTATTTTGTTCCTACTCAGAACTTATCAATAGACGAAAGTCTCATTGGTATGAAAAATAGATGTATTTTTATAGAGTATATGCCAAAAAAAGAAACATGCGAGATTTGGAATAAAAAAAATTGTTCTTTGTGATAGTAAGAGTAATTATGTTTTGAATATTTCCCTATACAGTGGTAAGGATTTTCTACAGTATGGAGGTGATCCTTTTACCCAAAAAGTTATAATGAATCAAATGATAAAATGCAGGTTATTGGATAAAGGGTATCATGTTTTTACTGATAACTTTTATAAGTTGCCTCTTGCCCGTGAACTGTATGAAAGAAAAACCTTTCTCACAGGGATTGTAGAAATTCAAAGGATCTGTCAAAAAAAATGTAATAAATGAAAATTTGGGATTGAAAAAAGCATCTACTTTAGGCAGAAAAATATACTTTTAGTTTGATATAAACAAAAGAAAAATCGCAAACCTGTGTACTTGCTTACAACTGGTTGCCATGCCGAAGATAAAATAATAAGAAGCAGAAGTGGTCTACAGGCAGTCAAACCAGCTTTAATCCATAAGTACAACCTAAATATGATAGTGACAAGTCTGTCTATCATTATCCCTGTAGCAGAAGTACCCATATGATACTGGAAAAAGATTTTTGATAACTTGCTTGACGTTGTACTTCTAGATGCCTATATTTTGTATTGTCAAAACACAAATAAAATCTTGCCAATGCATTGTAGAAAGCTTGACAGAGCCTGAAATTCAAAATATACCTGGCCCAGCTGGTGATGGACAGCATGCGTTGGTACATCTACCTGGACGAAAGGAACGCTTGTGCGAAGTTTATGCCTCTGATGCAAAAATAAAACAGAAAAGAGTTACTACTAGTGTCCAGGATGTAACTGTGGCATTCACCCAACATGTTTCCACAAATTGCAACATTTTTGGAGACCCACAAATTTGCCTAAATCCATTTAATTTTGTTCTAGATAACCAAATATAGCAGAGAAGGGTATTATCATTTAAGTTAAACAATAGCAATAAAATAATTATCAGTGCAAATATGCTCGTAGGTTAATAATAATATAATAAAATAAACTTAGAAAGATAACTAAAAACATTTATATTAAATGAGTTAATACAAGGTGCGGCAAAAAAACGATCTATTTTCTGCGGCGCACCGTTCAGCGACAGGACGTCTGAGGGTGGTGGGGGTAGGCTTGTTGGAAAGCCTACACGACGCCATTGTCAGTAGTCATGGAGCAGTGGTCGCCTGAGCAATGCGCGTTTGTTATCAAGGCGTATTTTAAAAGTGGCAATTCAATCATTGCTAATTTAAATTTAAAAGAAGAATATAACTCATTAAGATTTAGAAGTAAGCCTTTTCTTCATGTGTACATTGGTTGCTATACTAATTTTGTCCTTCTGACCTGGCAACATTCGAGAAAATCATCATTTTCATAAAAATCTTTTACCAAATTTATAGTATTTTCACTCAGTGTTTTACCTTTCCTTGGTGGACGATTGGCTATTATTCATTTTTCTTTTAAAACTCCTTTAGCTTGTCGAACAGTATATTCGATTACCTTAAATTACTTTTTTCCTACTCCAAGAACTTGGAACAAGTGTTAACAATTGAGTTTATTACTAAATTACTTACGTAATAGCAATCTTGTGTTCAGTATTTATTCATTAATATTTCATTACAGCTGTTTCCGTAATAAACTTATTTTAAAGCATTCATAAGGCAATATGGAATTTATTAACAATTGAATTTTTTTACGTCATGTTGTTGTTGTTTTAAGTTTGTTTTTTATCAAATACACAAGTATATCCATGTCTCTTGCTTTCTGTTCTCTTGACTAATTGCTGTCTCATATTTATCTTTAACTGGAGAAAAGTCGTGTTCTATAACTCTGCTAACTTATTTGTGTATGGTAGAACATGCTGTCTCTATTTTTCTTTTTACATATCGTCGCTTAAGGAACAATACCGCCTATGTCACAAAACTGGAATTTTCCAGGAGAGCCGAAAAACCGTCCCAAACATCACTAAATAACCCAGAAAAGTAAAAACATACTCCAATTACTTCTTAATAACCCTAGAAAGATTTTTGTTTAGCAGTTTTCATGATATTTTTAGTTTTTATTATTTTATTGGACATAGGCGGTGTTGTCTTCTATGATTGTGGAGATAGGCGGTTTTTGAACAAATAACTTCCATAGTAAATTGACTTAAAAAACTGTATTATAGCTTAAAAAATACAATATTTTTTACAGTTATCTTAATTACTAGTCTTCATGAGGAATACTGTCGTAAAATGCATGGCAGTCAACAGGGATATGATTTTTGAGTTCTTGTAAGTGCTGCCACTTGGCTTTCGTCACTTTCAACAGGCTTTGGTTTAGCTTTGGAAAGTTTCCATTGGTTACTTCCTTCTTTCTTGCTGGAAGCTCAGCGTAATCATCGTCAAAATCAATCTTAAATTCCACTGTTCCATCTGGTTTGTAACGTAATGCTTTTAGATCGTGCACCGTGGGATCGCCAATTTTCTTTCCAGGCCTCACTGATTCGTATCTCATGGTTTCTTTGTTTGAAAAGTCAGAGAAAAAGTCATAGGCCAGATAAGTGGACCTGTAAGGGAATGGTTTTTTTCTGGCTTGTTCAGTCAATTGGGAGTACTGACTTGGTAGGTAAACCTCCCGGACAGTTTTTTTGTTCTTGGTTCCCCTTTTAGGGTTCAACATGGTGTCTATTGTTGAATGTACGCTATCACACTCCATCATTGTATGGCCTTTGGTGAGGTACTTCTGCTCAATAACCACTTTCTTTTCCACACTTAAATGTGATAGGGCATTTGCCACAATACTGCTCCGGTTTTGGTATCCACACCCGTCTGACCACATAACAACTGGCTTTGGCTCTTTGTCTAAGACAGTCTTTAAGTGATCAACTATGCAAGATGCGAAGGACGAAGCTGATAAGTCACTTTGCGTTTCATCCCACCAGTAGGTCATTGCATCATGGGTTCTGCAATTGTAAATTGTAAAATTATGTACACACAGTTTGGTCTTATAATACATGGTAGAAGCGTTGACACATGGTGCAAGTTTGACAGCCTGAGTGTCTTGGGTGAATACATGGATATTGTCAGATTTGCAATCCTTCTCCTTTTCTTTTCTGGCTTTTTCCTTCTGAGCTATGTGTTTGTTGTAATAATCCTCAGATACATTGCCACTTTTTACTTCAAAGCTGTGACATACATCACACTGGTCCTTTTTTGGTTGAAATAAACTAAGATTTTGGTTCTCAAACTCTAAATCGAAATTGTATCTACTTAGAGGTGGATTTTCATCACTGCACTCGTTTTCTTTGTAGAAATCATACAGCTGTGTTTTTGAGTCAAAACACGTCTCTAGGTACAGTTTTGTTGAACTATATCTACAATAATGGCTTGGCAATTTAGGAAGATTAGCAAAAAAATTTACGAGGTGTTCATGTTGTTTCTTTTTAATCTTGTTTCCCTTTTTACTCTTCCGTGTAACTGTTGAGGATGGTGCAATGTTATTTTCATAAACAGACTCAATTGGTGTGTTTCCATCCCTGTATATCCAGTACCTCACAGTCCATTTTTTAATGCCAAAAGTACTTAGAAACATTTGTTGACAAACTTGGACTTTTTTAGCATTTATCACTAAATGATACTGCAAGGTATCACTTCTTCTGGAAGCCTCAGCTTCAGTTCTTTTTCTTAAAACTGCCTTTCTTTCGACTAAATTAACAATGTAAACCTTTCTTTGGTCCCAATTGAGTTTTTTCCAAAAATTGTTAAACAAGTTTTCCCTCTCTTGCTCTGTAATTGAAGGACAAGCTCTTTTCGCTGAGCGTATGCAAAAACGGGAAATGCAACTTGGTCCCATACGTTTTGCCTCTCTCTGAATATCTTGAGAAACTACACCTTCTCTAGATCTTCTGTATCCCATGTACGCCTCACCTTTCTCCCTTTTTTTAAAGTTAACAATTTTTTTCCAATTGTCTTTATTGCGTTTTTTCCTCAGCTTGTTTTGATTATTATTTGGTGGGTCATTTCTTGCTTCATTTACTCTATTTAGTTCTACGTTTTGTTCTTGTACAGCGAGTACATTGTCATCAACATCTTCTGGATCCTGATCTGACATATTTGCTTGATCTACTTCCAAAGTAGGATTAAAATCCAAATCATTTGGATCGTCTGGATCTGATTCTTCGTTTGGTGATTCAAACAGATTGACGCTCTGTTTTTTACGTCTGATCCTTTGTGTATCCATAGTAACGTCATTTTTATTCGAGATATCATCAACATTGAGAGATGATAATTCAAAATCTGAGCTCCTGTTGAACAATGTGTTAATATCAATTTGGTGGGTGTTGTTCAATTCATTTTCAATGTCAATATTCATCAAATCAGATATGTCCAACCCATCCTCCTGGTTATTAGCATCACTTTCCTTGCTAGTCGAAGGGCCAAGTGGTGGGGAACCTGAAACACAAACAACATCAGTAGACAGTTTTGCTAACTGACTTATGTAACTGAAAACCACTAGTTTTAGTTCATCATTATACTGTTTTAATGTTTAAACTAGAAATAAAAATTTATTTTAATAACATTTTTTTTTTACGTCCGATATATCGGACGTTGGCCGCAAAAGGGTTAAACAGTGTTTTGCCTCTCCTCAAAATTATGCTAAATGGAGTTAGCCATCTTTGTAACTAGGCTACAAACAGTAATGTTAACTTAACAAAATTTAGTGCACCTACCTTGTTCAGAACATTGAAGCACATGGGTAGAGGGGGCGGTCGATTTCAATTCTACGTTTTTTATAAAGCTTTTATTGAATCCCATACTCAACAGTATGTCTTCACTTGTGTATAGTCCATCATTCCCATCATCAGAATCAGAATCGGTATTTGAGTTGGCCATGCCTTTTTGTCTGAAACAAGACAGCAAGTATTGGTAAGTTGTAAAAAATACCCTAACCCTATTCATTATAGGCTGATTTTTTGTAAAAAATATACATAGAACACTTTTTTGTTTATTATTTTAATATCCTGATCCAAATTATTGTATTTAAAAGAGGTTGTATTTAGTGTTTAGCTGGAAAATATTACTATATTGAACCCACATAAATCACAAGAAAGTGAACTTAAACCGCCTAAGTCCAAATTCAGTTCAAAGGAATTCAGTTCCAACACCGCCAATCTCAACGACTATTTTTCAAACGTCTTTCAGAAATCTTTGAGCAAAAGTAGGTTAAATACAAATAATAAAATCATTCTTCATTACTTATTGATTATTCTAAAACTTACCTTTCAAGCAATTTGCGTCTTGAAACCACTGAAAACACAGTTCATTCAACAGAGAGTACGGTGTGTAGTCAACACTCCACTGACACCATGCTGGTTCTGCTTGAGTTAGGCGGTGTTGTTTTTACTCTTGAGATAGGCGGAGTTAGACAAAAGTGCATTTGGGCGCATTCTATCGGATTTGCTCAAAACTACGTCAGGAAAGCGTGGCTGACAGTACCGTGCATGGATTGAAACTAAAAACTCAATTTGGGAAAAAATGTGACATAGGCGGTATTGTTCCTTAAACGACGATATGAAACCTTGCTGTGAGAGGGGATTACATGAAACTTCAATGGGGTTTCGCCTAAGTCACACAATGATGTGTTTACTTCACTGTACTGAATCAACTGTATATATCTGTTCAAAACAGAATCACTGGTTAAGCACAACTTTACTCATTTACATGAAAAGGAAGACTGAGCTATCAGTGCCTTTGAAAAAGTATTCATGTTGAATCTTTGTAAATATATAATAAAAGAGAGTGTTGATAAATAATGATCTGATTAATCTTAAAATTGACACTGTTTAACATTAAGAATTTATTTAAAAAAATTGCTCAGCTAAGGGCGCCAGGTAGCTTGAAACTTACCATTTTGAAAAAAATATAAATTTATTTTGAATTAAAATAATCTCAGGGTCGTGTTTTTCTTTTAAAAGTGTACTAACAGTGGTGGTCTGGTAAATAAAAATCCTTATTTTTTCTGCTGAAACTAAACACGGTAATTTATTAAAGTTATTCATACACATATATATATTAAAGATAATAAAACACAATTTTTTATTTTGTAATATCCACTTTTTATTAGTCTAGCCGACCAATGGTTTCGCCTGCTAAGGCATTGACGAGGCTGTATTACAGACTGAAGAAAAAAGAAAAACCAGAAAACCTTAAAACTAGAGGGTGGGAGTTAGGATACAATGAATGGAAAGTTGGGGAAATACCCGGCCTGGGCAATGACCATAGGAACAATTCATAATGGGAAAACAAGTTGATTGTTCTAAGTACAAATAACTTTTAAAGGTTTTATTAATGGAGAGTTATACAAATCTAACTGGTTATTTAAAACTAAATTAGGATTACAGTATCTTATTCTTTTAATTTCTAAGCTCTCCAAAGCATTCAATTTCCTACCTTTATTATTGTCTTGAAGAGACCAAAATTATTTTTAATGATTCTACTTTACTTAGTTGCAACTTTTAATGATTATATTTGTTATAAGCTTCTTTATTCTCATATATTAAAATTTTATATTATTCTTTATTTAGAAGTTAGATTAAATCTTTCAAAATTACTGCTTACATTACACCTACTTATTCAAACAAATTTTAACATTTTTTTTTTATCATTGGTCCTTTATGTACAAAAATTTACATAAGATTGTCTATCATTTTTTGTTACCACATGGTAGCCATCTCCAGGGTGAATGTCCTTGTGGTGAGCAGCCCTCGTTCTTGAAGTACAGGTTCATTGTAGATGTAATCAGCCCGCTGACGATCTCAAGTTGTCCTTACAAATTCACAGTCCTATTCAATGTGTCCATCACTTTCCTACACACTCTACAGTCAATTAATTTTAAACTGTCCTTTTTTATTCACTTTATCCCTGACGTTCCTTTGAGACTGTTTTTTAAAAAACATTAATACTACATTGTTCATAAATATTTTCTCTAAAACTCTTTTTAAAACACCTGCTACCAACTCAAACATTTCCCTAAGACTCTTTAACACACATCTTACTACATCAGATGTTCCTATGCAACTGCTACTAAAATATTTAAAATGGTATTAATACAAAATTGCGTCTGATCAAGTCAGACGCCGCCTTAAGACTGTCTTTTTAAAACACATCCTACCAACTCAAACATTTCCCTAAGACTCTTTAACACACATCTTACTACTTCAGATGTTCCTATGCAACTGCTACTGAAATTAGATCACACAATTAAGTGTCCTTTTCAGATCTACTAAGTCAGCAAAAAACTGTTCACATACTTTGCACCACGGACACTACTTAAACCATCCATATAACAACATGTCCTGTCCTTTCTCACAACACAATATATCATTTAAACATTTATTATACATTACAACTAACATTTTATACCTCAAATTAATATTTTGGAAATCTATATTACCCTTATTTTAATATATATTTTCAGTTATTCATTTGACTCACGTGGTCTTCTCTCTAGACCAATTATAAATCTCCCGGTTTATTTTCATTTTTTAAATCTTAACCATTTCTTTAGTATCCAAGTTAAAGTTAAAATTTTAAGGATTACATCTTGTAAACTGTGATTTTCATGTTTCAACTTGTAATACTTATGACTTTCCAGGAGCAGCTATTTATTACAGCCTGCTTTACTGTTATTATTACTAATATAATAATTATATTGTAATTCTTACAAATAGCTTAGTAAATTATATAATGATGATGGTGGTGCTGACAGTGTGTAGTGTTAATAATTAATAATAATAAACATTATTAATATTATTGTAAAAAACATATATATATATATTTATATTATCTTTCTCAGTTTACGTTTTTTGGTACACAGCCACAAAATTACGGTTTGATTAAACTTAAATTTGTTTATCTATTACATTAATAAATCCAAATGGGCCTACAAATTTAAGCATACAACCATGAATACAGATTTTGTGAGGATACAAAATAATATCTATATAGTCGTCATAAAATAATATATTCCAAAATCTAAGATCTGTGTGTTTTAATATTTATATTGCTTACATTTAAAGCCTAAAAAAACTATAAAGCAGATGAAACCCCACTGTTTTTATTTTTTAGGCCATAACTTAAAGTTTATTTTAAAAAAAAGGAACAACTTGGTAACTATACTGCCTCTCCTTGAAATCAATTTTTGAATAAAACATGTTCAGTGACTAAAAAAAATTAAAAACATTATATTATTATTATTTTATAATTATACATGTAAAAATAGAAGTACAAGCTATTTTTTTCTGGAATCGGCATATCTTAAAAAACATAGTAAAAAACTTTTGTATTGATATCTTCATTTTTGATCGAGTTATGATTTTTTCTATTATAAGTAACACGGTCATTGCAGAGCCACAGGAACACTAAAACCGCTTATTTTACTGAAACTTTGACTTTCTATATCTCTGAAAGTATTTGGCTTTTTGGCCAAAAAATTTGGCATGATTTTATAATTTGGTAATAGCAACACATAAAAAAAATTATCAAAATCTGAAATGGTGGGTGACATGGCCTGGGTGAACTGATGTGACCCTATAACCAAAATGTCATGTGATTAAAGAACATATGTGAATTAACACCTGTTTAAATAGATACATAATAATACAGTAGAGTCCCGCAAACTCAGCGTAATGTGGACCGGAAGTGTGCCGAGTGTGTGAAATGCTGGGTTATCGGGAATAAGGGCAAAAATAAATTGTAATTGAAACACCAAAGCGGCGGCGATATCAAACGACTTTGTCGATAGCGGTATCCCATTGTCGGCAGTGTAAAAACACCGCGGCACCAAAGCGGCGGCGATATCAAACGACTTTGTCGATAGCGGTATCCCATTGTCGGCGATGTAAAAACACCGCAGCACCAAAGCGGCGGCGATATCAAACGACTTTGTCGATAGCGGTATCCCATTGTCGGCGGCATAATAACACCACAGCATTGGCACCCGTTGGTATAGCAGACATACACAGACAAAAACGTTTGATGGGCCGCTTTTTTTCCACGAATCAATTTAGTATACATTTTGGAAAATATAACATTTCTTTTCAGTTTTCTTTGACAGGTACGCACAGTATATACAGTAAATAAAAATGAGCGAGTTACGAAAACGGAATCGTGTGTTGGTTTCGTTTGAGACGCGGTTAAATGTGTTAAAAAGACTTGACAGAGGGGAATCTGTAAAAAAGCTTTGTGACGAGTTTAACGTGGGAAAAGTACCATCAACGATTCGAGCGATCAAAGTTAATGCCCACTTTGGGATCTGCCGAACTTTTATGAACATCGCTGTTTTTAGAAATTTTTTTTCCCCGTCGGGGTCGCCGAGTAATCCGGACTGCCGGGTTATCGAGTGCCGAGTTTGCGAGACTCTACTGTATTACATTATTCCATTTTTTTAACACAAAAAATTAGAATTCTTCATGAATATTTTGGTCTTTGTATCGCACAAGTTGATTTTCTTAACAGCAAACATTCATTAAAAGATTTTATTGAAACAATTTTATCGTTAGGCAGTTCTTTTCCCACTGCGACTTCACCTATTTCTTTTTGTAACTCACTTGCATATCTACAAGTATTATCTCCTTGTGAAAGAATGTCGGTTGTTCGAGTGGCTAAGTAATCAGCATGTTGTCTGAACTTCTTGATTGTCAATACTTACTCTGTAAGACAATGGAGCAGTTCTTCGTAAAATGGTTCCTAGTTTCCAGTTAACATTTTGTTCTGTTTTACCCAGACTTACTGCCCTTCTATAAAATATTTTCTTTAATATTTTGATCATGATAGTATTTGTGATTGAATTTAGATGTTTTCATTTTCCCTAACATTAGGTTTCAAAGTATCAAATAATATACAAAGTTTTCTGTTGAAAAATAATTCAGCTGGTGTTCTTCTTCTTGAACTATGTGGTTTGCATCTGTTTGTTTGTATGTGAATAGGATTGTATGTAATCTCTGAATCTGATCGTTAACCTCAGTCATGAGGTACTTGTTTTGAAATGTTTGTTCAATTCATTCATTTGATCTACTAATGTAAGGTAATCGTCCTTACATGAGTAATATTGTTTTTCTTAATAAATTGTGTAAATTCCTGAGATACAAACTGATTGCTGTTATCTGTTACAAGTTTCTTGACTAAGCCATACCGACTAAATAGATCACACAGACACTCAATCACAGTTTGACTTGAAGCATCTCTCATAGGAAATGAGAGTAAGCATCTACTACAACCACATATAGTCTTTAAAAGGATCTTTAAATTCCATATGAATGTGGTCTCAAGACTTATGTGGGATGTTCCAAGAATTAAGTAGTGTCTCTAAATCAGTCTTCCTAAACAGATTAGCATCTGTCACAGCAATTCTCCAAATGTGTGTAACACCATCCTTGATTTTAGGTAATACACAGAGATTTTATCTAAGGATCTCAAAGCTTCAGTGCCAGGATGGACTAAGTGTAGATAGTCAAATACCTATCTTCTTAGTGACTATAGAATCACTATATGTTTTTGACATAAGAGGTTGACTTCCTCATAAGATAACTCAAATTTCTTCTCATAGAAAATGTATAAATTATCAGGGATGAATTTCTTTTCTAGCCAGCCTCTAGAACAATAGGAAATTATATATTTTATATAATATCATCATCCCTTTGAATGGTAATTTTACAGATCCCTTCGTTAGTGGAAGGTATTCAATCGTCCTATTTGATTGATTTTAACTCTTCTGTTATTTTGTGATCTTTTAATGGTAGTCTGTTCAAACACTCTGCTAGTACTTGATCTTTTCGAGCTCTGTATTTTATGTATGGGTGTATCCACTAAAAATAATTGCTCAGAGTGGAAGTCTTGAAAAAGCATGTTTTGCAATAGCTTGTTTTGTTCCAAAAATTCTTTCAAATGGTCTGTGATTACACAATAGTGTAATTCTAATTCCAGCATGTATACTTGTGAAACTTCTGTGCAAAAGAAAACACATTCCCTGTTATCAGTTATAGTTTAGTTATTGTAGGTTATGTATCACTGAGGATGGTGACTTTGTCATTGAAAAGGATTTGATTAATTAAGTAAACATAATTTTTATGAGGTCTTGTTGTCGAGTTTTATTCTATCTAATATTATCTCACAAGTCAAGCTCAATATTTATTTAAGCATAAATAAATATGCATTGTAATTGGGATATTTTGAATGTTAACAGTAACTATATACGAAAAACTGTTTGTATGTTGCATAATATGCTTCCAGTGTTGTTAATAAATACTGAATTATTAGATGTAGTTAATTGACTGATGTATAAGGTTTGATTTTATTAAAATTATCACTGTTTTGGATGAATTGCATGTGTTTAACATTAGTTTTTTGAGTTGTGTTAAGTTGATTTGAATTGAATGTGGTAGCATCCCTACCTTAAAACAAACAGCTCCAAAATGGTCAATATTGTACATAATTTGCATTTAGCATTGAGAGCTCTACACAATTCATTTTTCCATGATTATGTAAACCACATCTAAAGCAATAAGATATAGGATTCAAAGTTTTACGTTTTACAGGAGGATGCATGTCTTATGTATTAGAATGTCTGAATTTTACCTTGTTAATGTGGTCATCATCACCTGTCATATAAAGCTGCAAACTTTGAGAATGAGACACATCCAATACATAAGAATACTTTATGTCAGAGAATTTGCATCATCTTCAGAGTGAGCTCTAATTAACTCCTCTTGCATCCTAGGGTTTTCAATGCCCAAAAAAAACTGATCTATGAGCCATTCATCAAGAGTATCCTTGAACCTGCATTCTGTATAGCATCTGCTATTAGAGTGTTATTAAATAAAGCTAAAGTTTCAAAATTATGTTAAAACTGAACTGGAGTTACCCGATGATGCCGCAAGGCGAAACAATTGTAGCTCATTTATATTATTAAAATAATTTCGAAACTTTAGTTTTATTTCTTTATTTAATCATTGAATATGGAGTTTTAACAAGAAACATCTGCTGTTACAATAAAATTGTTAATAAATAATTAAATAGATTGTTCTGGTGTTTTCTTTATCTTGCAAAACTTAAGCCTTTCAGCTAGGTATAAAGTTTTTGGTTTGTAAAAACTCCTCAAAAACTCAATTATGTCATCAAAATTAACTGTCTAAATAGGTTTGGGATCAATGTTGTCAACAATAATTTTATAATGTTCTGCGCTTCACCATTTTAATAATAAAATATGCTGTGCATTGGTGATGTTCTATAATCCATGAACATCAATTTGTAACACGAACCATTAGTAATAGTATTTTCTTTTTCTGTATTGGTATTGAAAGCTTGAAAAACAAAGTTAGATAAATCAAAAGAATTTACCTTACAGTATGATCTTTGTTATCAATTGTAATATCTGTTTTATTATTTAATTGGTTTTGTTGATCCATGCCTCGGTACCAATGAAGGATTGTAAAGATAATAAAAGATAACCAAAAACTTTTATATTGAATGAATTAATTTCTAAATTGTCACCTAAAAAGTTACCTGCATATTTATTTGTTTGATTTACAAATCGTCGGTTTACTGCAAAAAGTGACCAACTAGCAAATTGTTCTGAGAAAACGAAGTTTTTATTTTTTATATGAGTGTTAAAATTCTCATCATCAATATAAAATCAAGTAATCTATTATAATAGTTATAATATTATTTACTTAGGCAGTTTTAGCAGACAATTTCTAACACCACAATAAGCAATATTGCAATATTATATTACAAGCTTATTTTTAGAGAAAAGTGCACTTGGTCACTTTTTGCAGTAAACTGACGAAATATACAGCATAACAAACACACAGAACACAATTCTCACAAAAAATACGCCTAAGTATCAGACGCGTTTCAACGACAAGGTCGTCCTCTTCAGTGATACACAAGCTACACCATTCAAACTATAACTGAATCTAACGTTGCGCCAAACCCCATATTTATACA
The DNA here is from genome assembly GCA_963513935.1 of Aphrophora alni. NCBI lineage: Eukaryota > Metazoa > Arthropoda > Insecta > Hemiptera > Aphrophoridae > Aphrophora > Aphrophora alni. The sequence continues at coordinate 106,078,113 of OY740770.1, forward strand.
AACTAAAGGGGGCGCGGCTTATTATTTTACACTGCTAAGGCAATAGTACACGTCTTGTGTCAGTTTAATTACTTAAGATTTAACTTATAGCTAAAACAAGATAATCGAACTAACCCTACATTTAACATTATACATTATATTTTACATTAATATAGAATTTTGTATAGGTTCTGGTTCATTATTTACAATTACATTCTGGTGCCTATTAATGTACAAAGTTTCCCAAGCATCCATAGTATTTAATTTTGTAACATTCTTTAACAATATGGAATTTTATTTTTTAAAATAATGCCCTTCATCTAAACAATGTTTAGCCATAGCTGATTTATCAGGCCTATTATATTTGAAATGAGCAAAATGTTCCTTGGTTCTTGTTTTAATGCTCCGTTTTGTTTGGCCTACATATCTTTTCGGACACATTTCACAACGTATACAATAAATTCCTGACTTATCATGCTCCTGAATTTGGTCTTTTGGATTTCCCAAGATCTTGTAAAGATTATTTTCGGCAGACATTGCTACATTCAAATTTGCATGTTTATTTAGTGGTTTTTTCAAAACATTTGACATTGTAGGAGCAAAAGCAGTTTTTATCCATCGTTGCCGAGGCTTAATACTTACAAGGGTACTTCTTGCTTCCTTCATTTTCTTAAATTTTGCTTTTTTTATTATATTATCTATTATTTCTTTAGGGTATCCATTGAAAATTGCAGCACCATAAATTAATATAGTTAAGCTCTTTTTGGTAATATTCTTTAGACAACAGTAATCTTATTAATCGCTGAACCATAGAATTGAAAGTAGCTCTTTTATGTGTGGGTGAATGGTGTGAATCCTTAGTTATATACCTATCAGTGTGTGTAGGCTTCCTATAAACACTAAAACTTAAATTATTATCTTTTCTAAAAACATTCATATCTAAAAATGGAAGATTATTATCTTTTTCAACTTCTGTCATAAATTGTACAGTTGGATAAAATCTATTGATAATATCACAAAATTCTTCAAGTAAACACAGCAAAGATTAATCTTTATTAAACACTGCAAAGATATCATCTACATATCTCACCCACACACGCAGAAAATATTTTAAGGACACCTTAATATTAGTTTCAAACGAACTCATGAAAAAATTAGCAATAAAACTAGATAGGGGGTTTCCCATAGCAGTACCTTCATTTTGAACATAAAATTTGTTATTAAATCGGAAACTATTTTGACTCATGCATAAATTTATAAGTAATAAATATTCATTCACCTCGGTATCACCTAAATTGCTGTTAATCAGCCATTCCTTTATCATGCTTATAGTTTCAGTGATAGGAACACTTGGATAAAGCGACACAACATCGAATGAAACCAAATATTCATCAGGACTTAGTTCAATGTCTTGCACTGTTTTCACAAATTCACAAGTGTTCTTCACAGCAAACTTTGGGGGCGGAGTCAATTCCTGGAGGCGTGACACTAACCATTTTGAAACTAGATAGGTTGGCGAATTGATTCCTGATACTATAGGCCTCATTTTCTTTCCTTCTTTATGGATTTTTGGTAAACAATACAATCTCGGTAAAATTGGATTTGACACAGTGAGTTGTCTTTTCATTATATTTTTACAAATCTTCAAAGCATCAATGGCATTTTTGGTAAAATTTAAAATTGGGTTTTTGTTACATACAGTATACGGCCCCTCAACAAGCATTTTTAAAACGATGAAATTTTTTCTAGTAAACAAAGATTTAGTAAAATATAAGAAAAAGTAATAAATAGACTTACTATTTGGTGGGGGACAATGTTTAGGATCAGAGATTTCTGAATAAATATATGTGTGATTATCGCCCAGATAGTTATATTCTTTGATATCTTCCCAACTTTACCATCCTCGATTGTATCTTATATACCCGGTTTAGTAGTACTAATCCATCTTACCATACCATCGCTACAACCTCGCCTATTGAACCCCTTGAAATAAGGCTGTGTGGGTGTGTTTGTAAGCTTAATAGGTGTTTTGAATTCATCATTCAATGAGGATTCATCATGGCTCAATATCCATAATTCACTATTAGGGAATAGATTAGACCTAGGAAACATGGGCCTATGATTAGACATTAAAGGTTGGTATGAATTATAGGTTGGATCCTTGTCAGTATCGTTTTCTATTCATCTGAGCTGCTATTATTTTCGACATAGTGTCAGCCATACTATTAGACATTCTATCACTGTCATCATCTATTATATTTCTACCCGACTACAAAATTGATTGTGTAATTATTTTTTTACTTACTTTACTGGTGAAACTCACCTTGCTCATCTTTCACTTACAACAATTTTTCACTCTAAGATGTACAGTAAAGATATATTTTATAAAGAAATAAATATAAATAATTACTCTAAAGATTCACTAAAAACGTATTTTACACAATCTACAACTACAATGCACAAAACTTCAGTCGCTAACCACACGATCATAAATCAAGAAATAAATAACAATGAAATGAGAAGGCAGCTGATAATTGCAATATCTTCACAGCCTTCTATATTACACAATTTCAAACAACGATGTTACTGTAAAATATTAAGTTTTAGTAATTAAAGTCCCTTGTTACTTGAAGAGTATTTATCTGAAAGTAGTTTGATACAAATTTTACAAGAATTGGTTGACAATTAGGATCAAGCCGATATATTACCTCTTGGCAGTTTGGTGCCATCCTACTAAGATATTTCTAAGTGGTGGTATGAAACTGAACCATGAAAGCCGACATATCGGCTCAGAGTGGTCAAAGCGTTAAAAGACCTTTTCTCCTTATTTTAATTTTTGTGGAGGATAGCGCCGGAAATTGTTGGTGATTCAACAGTTTGCTCAAGCCTATATTTTGGAATTTTAGGTTATGTGTTTTGTGTGGAACTTCGAATACATTATATAACACTCATAATGTGAATGGAAGAAAAAGTTAAAATGTCTAGATTTTAGAATAGATAATGCCATGATTTGGACTTCTTACTGAATATAACCCGAACTGCATACTTTTGTATTTAAATTTTTTTTATCATAGTCCTCTTTGAAACACTACCCCATATTGAACATGACAGTAAAATTGACCATAATAAATATGTTTCACAAAGGAGTGTATTGTTTCCATTATAACTTTAAGGTTAAAAGTTGCATGCGTTATAAGCATAAGCCATACTTTCTAGATATTGGCTGTTACAATCTTTTATATAGAAAATAAAGCAGCTTCAGTATACCTTCTATTGAGTTGTAAATTTGGTAAGTGGTTACAAAATACAGTGTACTCCTGATTATCCGCAAGTCTTGCATAAAAAATAAGTGAACCAATTTTTACGGTTCTCTTTAGCTGTTTAGTACGGAAAACAACCAGTAAAATTACGATAACGAAGTTGTGCAGTAAAGCTAATCTTACTGTCTAGAGTGGTTGGACTATGACGCTAATGAGCTGGGATTCGAGCAATTGACGGACCAAGAAATAGCAGACAAAGCAAGAGGGGGCAAACGAAGAGCAAAGAGTAAGTGAAGAGGAAGACGAACGTAAATGTATGCACGATTGACACACAAAGTGACCTTCTAACACATCAATGGAGTGCTCACTGATCCAGTATTTACAGTAGAGGAAAAAGACGATGACATACAGTTAGCTGAAAAACTGATGCTAAAAAAAATTTAGTGAAAAATCAAGAGAAGGTGTTTTCTCAGTAAGAAACAAAAAAAACAATGTTTGAATTTTTTGAAAAACCATCAGGTAATTAAAATTGCAGTACTGTACTAGTGTAGCATCATGTGTTTCTTGTATTGTTGTTTTGTTTTACTACAAAAACTTCTTGTATATTACACTTTTTTATTTTGTGTAAAATATAAGTTAAAATGTTTTTAATTTATAGGTTTATTCTGTGTATTATGTGTTTTATGTACAGTATATTAAAGTCTTTTTATGTAAAAACTATTGTTTTATTACATATTTTCCCATTATTTTTAGCATTCTTGCATATTATCTGCGATTTTTACTATCCGCGATATCTGTGCCACCCAATTTCACGGATCATCGGGAGTACACTGTAATAGCATAAAGGTGATTATTTGCATAGAGGTAGATTTGATTTGCTAATATGTTTTAAATATATTACGCTAAATTTACAAAAATGCTCTAATAGACTAAAAGCAAAATCAGGCTTTAAAAATGTACTTCCTTTTAGCGAACTTACATCCTTATCTGTGTCATCTGATAGCTTTCTTCCCAGTAGGCGTTGAGAAGAAGATCCTGTGATATGTGGATGAAAGGAGAGGAGGTCAAAAAGTCCTGTCTTCTGTTATTACAGAATTAGGTCAAGTTACGTGTTTCCTTCTCAAATGGCTGTCAACAATAGTGTTCTTTGAGATGTTGATGTACCTCTATGATTATTCTTGTCTTTTTTGTAGATGTTAAAATTAACCTTTATTTTAAAATCTAATATTTTAAATTTTTTAGGTACAACAATTAGGCAAATAGCTCAAGAAAATACGACAGCAAAAGAAAACAGTAACAAGCGAGATGATTCAAGTGAAAGTGAATTGGAAGAAGGAGAGTTAAGAACATTAAGATTGAATAGTATCATAGATGAAACAGATAAAGAAGACAGTGTTAAAGACATAGACAATGTAAATATGGATGAGGATGAAGTTATGAAAAATGAAAGACTTGATATTGATAATGGACATAGCAATAAAATTGAACAAATTAAAAAAGAACCTGTTAGTAAAGTTGTAAAAGAACATAAAGAAATAGTTTGCACAGATGTAAAAGAAATGGATACTGAAGATATAAAAGAACACAAAGAAACAGATATAAAAGAATATAAAGAAATGGATAATGAAAATATAAATGAACACAAAGAAACAGCTAGCACCGATGTAAAAGAACATAAAGAAATAGATAATGAAGATATAAATGAACACAAAGAAACAGCTACCATAGATGTAAAAGAACATAATGAAATAGAGAATGAAGATATAAATGAACACAAAGAAACAGCTAGCAGAGATGTAAAAAAACAAAAAGAAATAGATGATGAAGATATAAATGAACACAAAGAAACAGCTAGCACAGATGTAAAAGAACATAATGAAATAGATTATGAAGATATAAATGAACACAAAGAAACAGCTAGCACAGATGTAAAAGAACATAAAGAAATAGTTAGCATAGATGTAAAAGAAATAGATAGTGATGATATCAATGAACACAAAGAAACAGTTAGCACAGATATAAAAGAACATAAAGAAAAACCTAGCACAGATGTAAAACGTAAAGATATAATAAAACTTATTGAAACTAAGCAATTATTAGACATGAAAAGAATTATTGAAAATGAATTTTTAAATGAGTTACATAGTGGAGCTAATGAAGCTTTATGTAAACCTCCAGAAATTTCAAATTTTGAAAAAGGAAAAAAGAAGAATATGAATTCTGTTAATCCAAATGAAATGGAAGTTGAAGAATCTGATGATTATTTAATGTACCTAGAAGAAATTCTTATAAAGATTCACAAACATTTTTATGATTTGTATGATAAAAAGGAAGGTGGAGTAGCAGATTTAAAACAAGTGATACCGGCAGTTAGAGAAAAAACATTGGCGGGTACAAAACTTGTGTTTAGTGGCCTAGTGCCAAGGCATTTAAAATTAGAGGAAAGCAAACCTTTTAATATAGCGTGTGGTTTAGGAGCTAAAGTTACTCAAGATTTGGAAAAAGATATGACTCATTTAGTCGCTGTAAGGTCTGGTACTGCTAAAGTAAGTATTTATATTCATGAATTTTTTGAATAAGCTTTTAATTTTAAATAGTACCCTTTTCTATAATTGAGAAACCTTTCTTAAAACTTAGACACACCTAGATTTTAAGACAAAGTGAAACAATGGTTTCTTTGTCTAACTTTAAAATGGCTAATATAAATGAAAAATGTTTATATTTTTAGCAAAATGTGTATTTTTTTAAGGCATATGTTTCTGAAAAAAATATACAATATATTATTACAATTCATCATACGCCAATTTAACTTTAACTGTTTACTGTGAAAACACGGTTTTTGGATAACAAAAACTCAGCTTTATCCTTTTAAAATTCAAACAGATAAAATATTTTTAGACACTATTACAATACAATATAATTGGAACAAAAACAGAGTATGATTTTTAGTATAGTGTAAAATAACTAAAAAATATTTTTACAAAACGAAATAAACAAAATATTTCCTTCTCCTTCATTTCAGAAACGTAAAAAGTTCTATAATTGATACATACATAATCTAAAAATACTTGTGAGAGAAAAAAATAAAATCATATAATTTACATTATTTCTACAAGAGTTCTGTTTCTTTTTCAATCACGTTTTCTCCTTCACACAAAGCTTTTGACTGAACTATATGCAAATGCACTTCTTACAGACATTGCACTTAATCATTTTTTTCTCTCACAGGAGTATGTTGAATACACCTTTCTTTTTTTCCATTAAGTGGCTTGGGGACATCTTCCTGTTGAGCTTGCTGCTGGGATTGCTCAACTTGGTCTTTTCCTAAAACTTTCCAGATACTTTTTTTCAAGTCTCAGGAGAGGTCCACCGTTTTTGACAGCCTCTTGCGAAGATGGTGACCACTCATTTCATGACCTAACTGCTTGACATTCAAAATAGTCATCTCTGATATGTCCTTGAAACTCATGAACATTACAGAGGAATATAAACTCCAATACTCAAAAATCTATAAAAAAACAGCTAGGAGCTAACACCCAGTTCTCCAGCTTGAAGTAAATATGGTACACTTCATATCGAGCTGGTCAACCTCACATTTTGTACTGTTTATTAACAGATGATCTCTGACTTCTCTCTTCTCTTTATTATTCTGAATACTATGATGCATAGATTATCTAAGAATGACTGCTCTATTCTTCTTTGGGATGAAGCTTAGAAGTGTCATAGATCCTATAAATCCATAAAAAGGGAGTTAACAGGTCGTTCACGGTTTTGTAGAAATTCCTCTGTAATATGTATTTTATCTTTTTAAATTTTGCCAAATAAGTCAATATTTCTTTATCAAGAAATTCATCGACATGAATGAGTTGTTGGCAGTGATGTTTCTGTTGGTTGCTTGAATTGGTTTCATAAAGCCTGAGCACAAATATACAGTTGTATTTCCTCTTCAGTTTGAACCACTATCATTTACACAATCCAAACATGAAATCTTGGAATCTGCAAACACATCAACTTTGAACAATGTATTTTTGAATTTTTTTATTCATGCACCTTTGTTGTTTTGTTTTCTTTGGATACATGTATGTGTGTTTCAAATATATAGTTACAATTACATATTGTCCTTTATCTGTTTCAAACATGTCTGTTTTAGTTGGAATATTCCCTAATCCCCTTGCACTTCTCTTTATGCCAGGTAAACCTGTTCGAGCTGGAGTTCTCATCTGTCTTAGAAGTTATGTATTTGTCCTACATTATGTGGCTAAATTTTTTATTTTTTAAATTTTTTTTCATACATTCAATAAAAATCTTTGTTATTGTTAAAAAAAAAAATTCTTTAATATATCCACATTGACGTTAGTTTCTTCCAGTAAAATATCTTCATCTAACTCTTAGAGTCCTTTATTACACCTTTCTTACTTGACGATACAAAGTTAGAGTCAGCATCTGAATTATCGATTTCGTCACTTTTGTTTTATGATTTTACATCATGTTCAGGGTCGAATTCTGTCACTAAATTCAGGGTTTGTAGTTTATTATGTAGACTAGTACTTTGTCAATCCGTTTTGATGTATAGAAGTAGTATAAAACTAAAGAAACACCCATCTCTCAGACTACTAAGCAAACTACACTAACAGAAATACAGACCGATAGAATTTCAAAAATAAATATATCTTAAAAAGACAAAAAGTATGTTTGGATGAGGGGAGAGGGAGAGAGGAAAATATCACATGAGTCTGCAGTCAAAGTTATATACAGTGCCACCACTATCACAAAATGAAATTAACTGGGGCCTGTGAGACCAATGTTTTGTTATTAGTGCTACGATTTTTATAGACCACGATTTTTAAGGACCACGATGTTATATTTCAAATTCAGATCGTATTCTCGAATAAACAGCACTAAAATTTTATTTTGATAGTTGTTAGTCGAAAAGTTTAAATGGAGAATAACTTTGCTTGTGATATTAAACGTCCCCATCTAAATCTTATTTGATTAAAATCAAGCTTTTAATTTTGGGGTCAAGGTTAATTCCCCCTCCCCCCCATTGAAAGTTCATAATTTTTTTTTTAATTGTGACTTTTGACATTAATTTCTCATCTCTAAAGGTGCTTGAACTTTCGAAAATGAACTTTTGAAGTTTGGTGCATAAACTTATAAAAATTTAATTAGACATAATGTATGAAGAGGAAATATAAATGCAGAAGTAAAATTAAAATAAGTCATTTATGGAACAAATAAAACACTGCTTATAGCCTAGTTACAGTAGATTTGACCTAGTTTTTATTATAATTTGTATAGGTAAATGCAGCACGAAAAATGAAAAATGTGAAAATGGTGACACCAGATTGGCTATGGGTATGTGCTGAAAGATGGGAGCATGTGTCAGAAGAATTGTTTCCTATAGGTTGTGAACGTGCTGGTTCACGACATCCACCACCTCATTGTGCAAGTCCACCTCACACAGTCACGCATGGTACACCTGCTCCACGACTTCGTACTCCTTCTGGTCGTTTTATGGATACAATTAACCCTCTCATGTCATTCTCTTCGGAAGACATCGCAGATATGGACGCTGAAGTTGAAGATATTTTTAATGAATCAGAAAGTGAAGGTGAAGGGAAATCAAGGAAACGACGACGGCAACCTCCACTAGTTGAAAGTGAAGAGTCAAGTTCGAGCTCAGCAGATTCATTGGCTGGTAAGATACTTGATCTATAGATCAGTAATTAGATTTTTTTTTTTTTTAAATCAAATTACTAAACAACATCTATTACTTAATTTTTACACCATTCTGACTTGCATTTTACGTTTGATGTTTTTAGTAATTTTATTATGTATACTACACTTCAAAGTTTACCACCAAATACATTAAAATTTACATTTTGTTGGACTAGTAGACAGTTTCAAACCATCTTGTAGGGAGCAGTATCCAATTTATTATAGGAATTTTTTCAATAAAATGTCCACAGTATTTGCTCTTAAGCCGTAAGAGTGATTCTCGGTTGTAAATGGCTCGATTTATTTTTAACAAAATTGTTTAACTATTCATAAAGTAAAACAAACCTATAAATTAAAATTAGAAACAAAATCTGACAAATGACAAAATTTACTAACACAAGACATATGTTTGTTTATAATATAACGCATCTTTTTATACAAATTTAGATTGTAATTTGTAGAAATTTGTTCAGAAGTTAGACATAAGTAATTTATATTATAAACCATAATATACTATACCATAAAATGCTGATAAAAAAAAAAAGTAGAAATATACTCATATGTATATAAATTAAGATATCAAAGAACTTCATAATATTTCATGAATATCAAAATTACAAAAAGAAGTGTTTAACTTATTTATTTTGTATTTAAAACTGTCTAAAAACTAATTTTCATGAAGTCTTTCCATATCTGTAATCCAAGGCATTTTCAGATTCATTATTTCTTTAGTGATATTTATTCTACTTCCTCCTTTCTGCCTCCAATTCAACTCAAAATAATTTTTTTTACCCGACAAGAATTCCTAGGTTTTTTAGGAAACTCTTGAAGACCTTGGGATCAGCTTTGTTAAAATCTTCAATTCCTATAAAGGGCCATTTAGTTATACTAAGCATCCATCAAACGTATGTTTGAACACCTCACAAAGTACAAGAGCAGAATCAACAAATGTGTTTTACAAACTCCTGTCATTTTTAGTTGGTATCACACTGACAGTGTCCAGTTAAAAGATCAATTACCGCTGTAAGTTTTGTCTCTTCAGTGAGAGTTACTTTATTGGTTTAGGCTTGGAGAATAGCACAAACTTTTTCATCTGTTTAAACTACTTTGTATACTGCATTACAGTATTACTACTTTGTATACTGTTTTTCTACAATGTATTTAAAAAAAAAATTTTATTATTATTTTTTTTTTTGTAGTCAAAGTATAGTTAAAAAGAAATAATTAACTGTAAATATGTTATGAATAGGCTAGATAGATAGGTGAAATGATTTACTTTGAATGCTAGCATAAATATAAACCACAGTAATATTTTCAGGTGATCATGTAAGAGGGTGGGGTAGGAAACGACCTCGAGAAGAAACAAGAACAGATGATGATGATGATGAATCAATAAGCACAAGGTTTCGAAGGGGTGGAGGACTACCGAGTGACATTGAATTAGGAGAAGGCAGTGGTAATAGTGTAGGCAGTGATGAACCTCCAGATGAGATTAGTGATGGTGAATGGAACATGATGGGTGCCACTTTAGAAAGAGAATTTCTTGAAGGCGACTGAAGTTAAATTGGTTTTTCTTTAACGCTATCTGTGATAATGCTTAACTTTTTAAAGTGAATAATCTGGAGTAGAGTTAAAACATTGTCATTTGCAAATATTAGTTTAGACAAGCATAGGAGTGCTTATTGTTAGATAAACGTTAATTCACACCAACTTATGTGTGTGTAATGTTAAGTACACTATAAAGATGATGTCCGTGATATAGTAATTCTTACCAGCTTCATAATGTTTTGTTCTTTTATTTTTTCTCACTGTTTCTTGTCAAGTTGTACTTATATAAATTATTAATATAAATTTTTGAGTCCATATTGATGAGAGAAATTAAAATAAATAGAAATCATAGCTTCAAAAATAAAATAACAAATACAAGAATAATCTACACATAAATTCTAAAAGTAGGCTATCCTAATGTCCTATCAAGTATTACTTTTACAAAAATCACTGACATTTCATTTGCTGGCAAGATACTGTCTACAGTTTTGCAATATTAATTACTCAGCGATATAACATTACACATGATATGTTGGTATGGAGTCTCACCTTAAGTTTTAATTTAAAATATCACTCTTGATACCTGAGAAATAATTGTGGGCCCACCCAAATAGTTATTTATTTATGTACAGAATGTAATTAATTTAGAGTGTCTAACAAAACTTTTGGGTTTTTTATTAATAACGTATATAAAATATCACCTAAATGAATAGATATCATGACCATTCACATTTTAATTTTAGTAGATTTATAACGTTTAATGGCTGTGATAATCCTCTTTAAAAGATGGTAAATGTCACAAGTCTTTTCTGAGTGTTCCATGTTTCAGAGAAAGAAAATCAAGAGAGAAATGTGTTGATCAAATGATCGGCCTTCTTCTTACAGTCCACCTTTTTGGAAACCTGTCTCACATGATTAGTGTAATATGATGGAGAATTTTGCTGAAAATAAATTGATCATTGAATTGTGAAAACACAAAAAGTTTCAACTTATCAGAGTAAATACTGTATCACCAAAATTTTTCTTAATAAAAATAAACAGCACCACATTATTATGGTTGTACATAAAACCATACCAAACATTAACTTCAAAAAATCTTGCTCCTATTGAATATCAATGGAAGCTCCAACCTCCAAATTCAGTGATTGTGGTGATTAACCAACTAATATGGAATGTCCCTTTATTAGTAAACATGACATTTTTTAAGGAATCATTTTCAATTAATTTTGTTTACCATGGAAACTGTGCAAACTTAAATTTATTAAGTTTGCTATTCGTTTCATTTTTATAAACAAGTTTTAACTTATAGAAATGAGTTTCACCCCTTTTTTATGTACCACTTTGTAACAGTAGATTTAGCTCAGATTGTCCCAATGTTTTCTTCTGATATGGATGGCCTTTTGAACGACTTTAAATTGTTTCCTAGGGCGAATATCTGAAGGGTAATATAACATTACCATATTCAATTGTCTTTGAATCATAAAAAACTAATTTTTTACTTTCAATGAACTGTTCTTCCTGGTATAATGTTATTATGATACTACTGACTCCAGTCCCAGTGCGATTCTCACTCGATCACCCAATTCTCATCTTAAAAACTGTAAAAATATAAACTTTCATAATAATCAAGATATAATCTATTCATTTAAATGATATTTTATACTTGGCATTAATAAAATTACTTTTGAAACTAAAAGTTCTTTATAAATACATCATTATTTTGTATGTATTACCTTATAAAACTATTATCAGTTGTATACAAAATGGTATATATTTGCAGTTTTGCATGTTTCAATAACGTATAACAGGTCAAAAAAAATATATATAACTCATGTTGTTTTAGTATTAAAATCATATATAAGAATAGAATATTATTACATTTTATCCATCCCTTAACTTCATTTATCTATGTTAACTATGAAATGTTTCGGATTGTTATGTCCCATCTCAAAAGAAGATCACTAGTACAAGGTCGTTTAGTGAACACAAATCATAATTATACAATTTACAAAACAAATATGTAATAAAAGAAGATACTTGAATACTGATGAGGAATTCAAAATGTATAGAAATTCTTCAAAAATAGTCAAGATTACTAAATGATAAACTCAACTTTCAATCAAACACGCTGTATGGCACTGTTATACAAATACAAGATAAGGAAGGACCATGCTATATATATTCTACGTAAACAGTGGTAGTCAGCTGATGTTACCACAGTGCACACCCGAAAATAATTTTGTTACTATGTACAAAATGTTATACAGAATGTCCCTTATATACTGAACAAATTTAGTAGGGTTTCTTTGCAAAAAAATAAAGAAAATTTTTCTATTAACATTGTGTCTTGAAAACACTTTGTTTTTATTTGTCAAGTCTATTTGTGTTTTCAAAACAAATTTATAACTTTTGAAAATGGGTAAGATATTCAGTCCAAATTTTGTATATGTACATTTTTATGTAACTTTTTAACAGTATACCTAAAACCAAGGCCTGAATTTTAGTTGTACTGTTAAAAGGTTGCATTTAAAATGTCTATATTGAATCTGGACTCGATATTTAAACCATCTACAAAGTTAAAAATTAGTTTTTTTTTTAAATAGGTCAACTTAGAAGAGTTGTTTTAAACTAAAACTATGTTTTAATACATATATGTTTATATGGACATTTTTTCTATATATTTATTTTTTTACATGTAATTTAGATACACTATATGTGTAAATTTTATTTAAATGTATTGACGATCTTCTGTGATTGATCTGTCTCTGAAGATGGAACATATGCTCCGAATTCACATAGATATATAAAGTCAAAAAATAGTAATAATAAATCTTTATTTAAATAAATAAAAGATAGTAATATTTATTTATATATTCTTTATAATAGATTCTTTAATACTACCTAAAGAATAAATCAAACTTAGAATTACGTTTATTATTATTATTATTATTACAGATAAAATTTTGTTATAAAATTGTTAGAATTTATATATTTGGATATGTCGGTTATGTGATGTAATATACGTAGTAAAAATATTGTAACATAACATATTTTATCAAACAAATTTTTTTAAGAATATATCTCACCAGTTCTTTCTTATATCTGTTTTAATTTAATTTTTTTTTTCTATGGAAAATTCAACAAATTTATGTATTATATAAATAGGACAAATAAAAATCTGTGTAATGTAATATAACGTTTACATTTAGATACATGCATAAGAACTTTTACAAAGGTAAATTTGTTGAGGAATTGTTGCCATTAAATTATACATAGCAAAAAATGTGGAGAGTGAGATAGTTTTCCATAACTTAACATTAAAATATTGTTAAAAAATAATCATTATAATGGGGGAAAAAATTATGGCACCAAGTTTTCAAACAGCAGAATACATTTCTTTGAAGCAACTTTCTTAACACAGATTTTATTTTGTCATTAACATCATTTTTTACAATGCAACCAATTTTAATTTTATGATATATAACTAGAACAAACCAAGACGTATGGTGTGACAAGCCAGATTTTGGAAATCTACTCTGTAGGGATGAGATATTTGAAAGTAACCCCAGTGTAATGACACCATCCCTCTATAGGCGATATAGAAAACTTTAATACAAAATTACACTGTACAAAATTGGTTGCTAATGAAACCAAGTTATTTATTATTCACTTTAAATAAGCAACATTTGTAACAAGATGATGCTGCAATGACTGTCACTATCTTCAGTTCTCTTGTAAGGTTATTGTGAAGAAAGTTAGTGTACATATAAAAACTTAAGATGATGATTTCCTATTGAAACGTCATACATTTTTTTCTCCTTGTTGTTTAAAGGTGAAGTGTTTACTGTGAATAATAATTGTAGTTTTCATTAATTTGTTGAAGGTTTTTTACTATCTATCAAGATAACCTAACCTTAAATTTTGAACATAGTAAAATATCTCTTAGTTAACAGTCTATTTCGTTTGTACTTGAGCTTTAATTATTGCAGCTATTTCCAATCGATTAAATTTTACATCAAAAAATTGAACCCACTAAAAGTGAATTTAAAAATAAACAAGTTTTTTGCACACTAGTGAGCCGTTCTTCAGTATAAGAAGCAATACAGTAGACTCTTGATAATCCGACAGGTATGGGGCCGAGAGGCTGTCGGATTACCGAAAATGTCTGGATTATCGAAAGTGATTTTGTAAATGTCCAAGATTAGCAGTAAGTTATAAGAATTACAGTAATTTTGTATGTAAAACCATTTAGGACAATAGACTGATAAAACAATTAATTTTACGCAGTGAGCACAAAGGAGTTACGAAAAAATGTATGTACTGTTATTTGAGTCATGTATGTAACTGGTAGAGATTCAGCCTAAATGTTTTTTAAATGCATGTGGAGATTTTGATATCCCCACAACCAAGAGTTTTAACACATGACTTCCTGATGCATTAGCATATTATATCATCAGAGTGATCCATTTTTTAAAAAAGTTTTCTTCCAGAAACATGTTTTTCCTCTTGAGTTACAAACGGGAAGTTGCCGCAAATTTAAGCCGGTCTCATCAGCGTTATAAACTTGTTCAGATGTTAGGCCTAGTTCAGTAATTTTTACTTTCAATTTCTGGATGAATTCAGAAATCTCGGACTCGTCAGCAGACAATTTTTTTCCACTCATCTGTAGAAATCGAATACCATGGCATTTTTTGAAATTTTCAAACCAACAATCACTAGCACGGAAGTTGTATTGTGTTTTTGAAATTCACTCATTTAAAATTTAGAATGGAGGGGAGACTTTAGGGACTTCTGATACCAAAAACTATGGATGTTTTTATGGAAGAAAAAATGGAAGGAGATACTAGTACTGGATGTTCACTTTGAAATAGACAAACTTTAGACTTTTTATTGTTTTAATAGAATATTTTTGAATGACAGGGGGAATCAACACACTATTTTTTACGCCTAAGAACCTCAGGAAATGTCTAGATAACTTATGCAAAGACCGTAATATAATAGTGACATTAGTATCTGATCTTGTGTGAGACTTATCACAAACTATTATTTTCGGCTGACTACTATGCATGTGGTTGCAAATTATTACAATACAATGTTGCCAAAGTTACCAATAACATGCAACGTAATGGTAACATTTGGGGAGATATGGTTACATAGGGGCGAATATTGGGGGTATTGGAATGCGTGTAAGCCCTTAAATTAATTAGCCATTATTGCAATTAACACTCCAGGTCACTGATACACTAAAGCCAACTTATAATGACTTAAACAATTAATTATTATATCAAATATGCTAAACTAGTGGTTACTTACATATTAACAATTCATTAAGAGGAAACATGGTCTGGTACAAATATAGTGTAACCGTTTTCTGTAATAACTATCTCTGATACAATTATGGTTAAATTCGCAAGCACTTAATTATCCATATTCCTGGGGGTCTTTAGACCAGTCCAAATGGTTTTAGCCGATCATTGTTCAGGTTGATATGGATGTCAAACTACAAGCGATCACCGGTTTAGTCACTGCGACTATTCTCTTTAACCTGCCACACACTCTGTGTGCAAGGACCGTCCTCTTGCGCAAGGCAAATAATGGATCTGGTGTCAATTTCCTGGCGTGATAATTCGAATTGCTACGAAACGCCACAGCCACCATTCAGAAGTCTTCATTTTTTATTTAAAACAAAAATTTAACAGAGTTTGGTAACTTTTGAATAATACTGTACTTCACTTAATATAAAAACAACATGTTCTGAATAACATTTTTACAATTGATAAAGTTCTCTGTTTGTACCTTTTATTATACAATCTGTTTCTCACTCTTGAAAATTACAGATAATCAAGTTCTGTATAATTATATAATACACTATACTGTATTCATGTTTTTTTTCTATTTGTCCTAATATTTTTTTGTATCTTTTTAATATAACGCTTTTGAAATTACTGACTTACATTTCTTTCAATCTTAAATCATGTACTTTGTACACTTAAATCAAACTTCTTCATGTACATAATTGTATTTATTGTGGGCTAATGTAATAATTAATAATTAGTGTGGGGAAACAAATCGTTGTAATGTTAATTATAGTTGATAATAGCTAGAACCAATTTTATGTTTATATACATTGCTGGTAATTGTTCAAATGAAAGTTATTTAGTATAATTTCATTTAGGTACGAGTCAATATATTAATCTAAAATCATGGTGTTATAAATTTCTGCACAAGATTATTTTTGTATACGTTTTGGATGAAAGAAAGTATGTAGAACTGCAATAATGCAATTTAATTTTTCACTTTTTCCTTCCTATTATTCTGCTGTATAGTACAAGTTGTTCATTGTTTTAAAGTAATAAAGTTGGAAAAATAAATAATTTTTTTAAGTAAATAGAAATAATTTACATCATTGTTTCCCATTACCTAACCACTAGGGGTTACATGTACAAATGAAATGAAGAAGAGTGTACTTTGTAGAGATGGATTAACAGGATTTGTCTGTGTCTGATATAGATACTCGCAGAACAGATATGAAGCCGGATGGCACACATAGGGTTAGAGACCGGAGGAAGAAGGAAACAGAATGAACATACACACCCTAAAAATATAATGTGAATGTCTTGAATTACAGTTCTAACCATAACACTAACACACTTGTGCCTAATATTTTTTGTTTATCTAACAAAAAACTGTTTTGTGGTACAGTATTTGGAAATTACGTGTGCAGTTTTTAATTATGAGGCTTATTTTAATGTATTTAGGTCAATAGATATAAACACTTGTGTCTTGTTTTCGTCCAAAGATTTGAGTGATACTGAAGAGCTACAAGTCACTGTCATCTACCATGCATGTGCACATAGGTATTCACAATCTGTGCATCCCTTGCCCTGCTTCATGTCTAATATGTTTATACAAAATAGAATCAAGTAAGGCCCATGTGAAAATAAACATACACACAAATTCATATTGTAATATTAAATTGTATTTAATGTTGATAATTAAAACAAACACTTTATAATAGTATAAACCACAACTTTATTTAAAATTTACCGACCATGGTTTCGCTAGTTACAGAATTGTCAAGGTAGTTTAATGTTGATATTAATTGCCAACCGTTGTTGAGGTGCCAAATTTTGTAATTTAAAAAAAAGGGTTAATAGCCTTTTATAAAATAAATAAAGTAATTTTTATTATTGAAATAAATCAGCCTCTCAACACCTGTTAACAGTTGTATTTAATACTAATTTTATTACCTGATTTAAAACAATTATTTAATACAATTACAAAGTATTTAATTATTGTATTATTTTATCTCAAGTACAGGGTTTAATATTTTATTATGAATTATTTTAGAGCTGTCTTTCTCTCGAGGTCTTTCAGATACGGACTCAATATATTTGCATTGAAAACTTATAAAATGATATGGTATATTATCTAATTCTAACCTGTAACAAATTTATTTCAAATCTGAATTTAAAAAAACTGAGAATATTAATCCTTATTCTTATAAATTCAAAGTCTAAATTACTTTCTTAAATTTTCGTAAATATTGAATTTAAAAGTCAATCTAAATTGTTTTTACAAATTTCAGATACAATATTGTTATTAAATTTCTTTATTATTTAGTAATGGTATTTGTAAATAATAATAATTGGATGGATATTAGCTTTCCTTTAGTAGGCTAAATTTATGTTTGCTGTATTAGGCACACGGAAAATAGTCTGCTTCTTTTAAATTCACCTTTTACTATAACAAACACTTAACTAAACAATCTAATTCCCTTCCCATATAAATTCATTGATTATTAAAGAAGTTCTATTTCTAGATCTGCAAAATTCATGTCTAATAGATGCAAATAAACACTAAAATGAGGGTCCCCGATTTAATTGTTGCCCACTTTTGGCTTGGGTTTCAAAACATATTAATACCATCTTTTTATCCACGTGCATTTTAATCTTATAGTAGATTCATAACTGTTTGTTCTTATGCACACTTCATATCAGGATATTTAACTATTTTATAATTACGGTATATGTCTAAATCGCTCATACATTTATTTTTATTTGTTATATTTTTTACTTAACTTCGATAATTTAACATTTATTCAGATTTATACCGAATTTCCCTCCATACATTTGAATCACAAGTGGGTGGAGCTTATTATTGTTGTCATAGTATGCTGCAGCACCACCTTGGTGTCCCCGATAATATGCATCTGTCTGCCTTCCCACAGCTGATTAATTTATAATTTCAACAATTACAAGGCATTATGTTGTTCTTAATTCCCTTTTCTACACCTACATTACATACCAAACCATATCTTTCCCAGAAATAAATTTCTATTTCAAATATGTGATTTTTTAATTAACCTAAATCCAACAAGGTTTGTACTAAGTATTTAAAATAATAAATATAAGAGTTGCTGTGTTGAACATTCTGTACTATTCTCGTTGTTAAACGACAGCAGCTTCCGCTATTCAGCCATTTTCAAGTTTATACCAGGTTTTTCCTTCGTCATGTAACACAAACACTTGTACATAATTACATGTAAACAACAACAAATACATTTATACTCTATGTATTATTTAAAAAGCACTAGACTCATGAGTCGACTACATTGTATGGTGTCCTTGTACATACTGTAGGTATGCGTGAGTTAATCGTTGCAAATTTCATGTTTTGTGTTGTCTTATGCAACTTCTTGCACTAAACTATATATAGGGCAAACAGGAAGATCGTTTAACAAAATGTTTAAAGAACACTTCCCGACAGCCAAACAAAATGTGAACCTCACAAAAACTGAGTCAAAGTTTGCTGCACATTTAATCCAAAATAACCATAGTTACTCCAACATAGGCAAATTTCCTCAAAAACTACATCGATGTAAAAAAGGAAAATTTATGAACGCATTGGAACAGTTTGAAATATACAAGAACTACAAAATAGATAGCAGCATATTATTAAACGAAAAGCAAAACTTTGATTCCAACGCTTTGTATGATACTTTGTTACCATTAGATAATACATCAACCCTTCCCAACGATTAATTCTCGCATACCTACAGTATGTACCGGGATACAATACAATACAGTAGACTCATGAGTCTAGTGCTTTTTAAATAATATGTAGTGCATAAATGTTTTTGTTATTGTTTATGTGTAATTATGTACAAGTGTTTGTGTTACATGACGTAGGGAAACCTGGTATAAACTTGAAAATGGTTGAACAGCCAAAACGGCCGTCGTTTAACGACGAGGATAATACAGAATATTGATATTTATTATAAGACGATAAGTCTTATATTTATTATTTAATATATCAATTTCGGAATGGCAAAATTATCATGTTATTTAGTATTTTATTATTTCTTTTAGTTATTATTTAGGTTTTAGTTGATAATATTGCTTAGCGCCAAATTTTGTAGAACAATTTAACAGTTATGTTTCCGTAGGGTTTTATATAGTACCCATCACATTATACATCATTGTTCCATAAAATCAAATAAGATGCCTTTCATATCCTAACAAATGAGTGACCTTGATTTTTCAGGGATAACGTACTTGTTTAAACTTCTTTGTTTTCCGAGATGATGTCTCGCCATTACAATGATCACTGTTGTGACAACATTTGTATATGAAACTCAAATTTCATCTCCAATGAAAATGCATTTTCAAAAAGCCCTTTCTTTGCAAAAATGTCCAGCTGAAGCCACACATTTTATTTTTGTAATGAAGTTTCTTTGTCACAATGTCATAAACTATTGACAACGAAACATTAGAAAATGAAAAGATAATTCCGAAACCGTGAATTGCCTATTTTCAAGAATTTTTTCATAAATTTGTTCGATTAAACTACTTGTCGTCACTATTGGACAACTGCTTATGCTCTTCATCACAACACGTTCATTACCCTCAGCGGGTTATAGTGAGTACAAGCTTAGCAATCCCAAGTTTACTAAGTTTAATGGATGTAAAATGTAGTCTTAAAAAACCTTTGTGGAAGAGTTTGGAACATTTCACCGCCCATTAGATATTTTTTTATGTAGCAGATTAAAAAATGTTTATACAAGGTGTTTCACAACTCCTGTCAGATATTTTAGGGAATTTTATACAAAAGACAAAAAGTTCCCTTTTTAATGACAAACCACATGGCTTTTGAATTTCTACTGTAGCTCGAAGGATAGTTGAGTTATCGAAAAAAAAACTGAAAACATAATTTCTTGGTAGTTTTCTACAACACTTAAAATTTACCTAGAACCAAAATATTTTTTATTTGTGACAATTTTTAATAACAACAAAATCCATCCATCTAATTTTAATTACATAAACTTATTCTTAGTAAAGAATGTAAATAAATATCCCTCCAAACAGCTACTTTTATCAACTAGGCCTACTCTTTTAGTAGTATTACAGTAGTGGTTTTAGGCCTACATTGAAAGAAAAACAATATTATCAAAATTAATCATCAGCTGTTTCATAATGGACAACAATTAAACCCATCAGCTGAGTCTTATTTCATTGTTGATAATGTTGTTTGTAATAACCAAGTAAACAAACCAGTAGTATCATTGCCTTTTAGAATAATTTATTTCTAGTTTTCATTGTTGCCATGGAATGCACAGTAGCCGAGTACTGATACGTGCATTTTATGTATGGGGCTGCTTCTTTCCCCAACCATCAAATTCCTTCTATTAAAGTGTTTATTAGAATACATAACAGATTGAGGGAAGTAGAGTAATTTGTTTTAGCATGAGAGACACGCAGGACAGTTCATAGCATAGAATTTGAGGAAGATGTTCTGGTAACGTTTGATGTCAACACAAGGCCCGCCAAAATAACTCAAGTGTTAGTACTGTATGGTTCTTCATGAAGAAAACCTTCATCCCTTCATCTTTCAAAAGCTCCAGTCTTTGCTTCCACATGAGTACGCTACAAGAGTGAACTGTGTGCAATGGTTTTTACAACAGGATGTTGACCCGAACTTCCTCCATAAGGTAATGTTTTCTGATGAGGCAACCTTTACCAGGGCCGGATTCAATTTCTGAAATAGTCACGTATAGGCTCTGGATAATCCGATGTGTAACCACCAGTTACAAATTTGCAGTAAATGTTTGGGCTAGCATCCTTAGTAACCATATAATTGGGCCCTACATTCTGCTAAATCGGCCTACTTATCTTGTTTTCTTGAGAGACATTCTTCCGCAACTCTTGGAGCATGTCTCTTTAGAAACCAGAGCTAACTTGTAGTTCCAGCATGATGGTGCTCCGGCTCATTTTGGAAATATCGAAAGGGATCACTTGGGTTTATGACCAACAATAGATCGGGCATGGTGGACCCATCTTATGGCCTTCTCGTTCTCCCTTAACCCTCTAGATTTTTTCTTTTGGGGTCGGATGAAAAAGTTAGTCTACAACACGCCTGTAGAGGAAGAGGGTGACCTCGTTGGTAGAACTGCTGCTGCCATACAAGATGAGGCTAATGTATTTCCACAAGTGTGAGGCACAATGATTAAAAGGTGTAGTTCATGTAATGTGTCTAGAGGGCAGCAATTCGAACACCTGTTGTAATGAGCAAAACTCTGATATTTTGTATTTTATTTCAAAAACTAAAGTGTCATTAAATTTTCTAAAAAAAATGTAATCTTTGGTATTCTATGGTTCTATGGTATTTTGTTTGTCTCGCCCCAAAAATATCTGATAGGAGTTCTGAAACACCCGGTATAATAAATAATTAAGCTTAATCAGTAATAGGCCTATATTCTCAACTAAAATTCAACATCATGTTTCAAGTTTAAAAATCTGTTAATAATGTGGTTTATAGTTGAGTAAAAGGATATACCTAATTATGAAATAATATCTCTTGTTGCAACTAAAAAAAGATAATAAAACAAAGTAAAAATGAATATATCTATATAATTATTCGAATTTACCCCTAACCACAATCACTGGAAACTTTAAAATAAAACACAATTTTTCGATTAATTGTTCTTTATTATTTTTTTCCAATAATTAAATTCCACAATTAATCAAATAATTGTGTTTTATTTTAAAGTTTACAGTTATTGTGGTTAGAGGTAAATTCAAATCATTATTGGGGATTTCACCACAGTGCTCAATAAGATTGTATATATCTATATGTTTATCAACAAGGGCAATACTAAAAGTATCATGTACTGGCCAGTATATCGTTTCAAATACAGCTACTCTCAAGTGGTTGACCTTAACAGAATCAGAAAAGTTTACTAGACCTTCATATAGCCAACCTACCACAATTTTTATTTATTTATTTAGTTGCAGAGGACAATATTAAATTATAATTTTTAAATAAATTACTTTAACAATTATCATAACAACAATAATAAATGTATTAAAATAATTAATTAAACATAAACAAATATATCATTCAAATGTGCAGAGCAGCGGCAACCTTCTCCACAGAGTAATATTAATATCCTCCACAAACACTAATTAGTGTTGCAAGCTTTTTTAAAAAAGGTTATTTATATTTTTTGATATCAGGAAGTTGATTTAAAAGTCTGATGGCAAACTGAGTAGAAAATCTTTCAAATAGTGGTTTTTTCACCCATAAATCTTATATAACAAGTGTTACACAAATGAATATCCCTATTCCTCATTCAATTAAGTGTTACTTTATCAAAATAAATAGTTCTTAGAATGTAAATACAAGGGATTGTAAGAAAGCTTAATTTTCTGAAAGCATTGTTACAAGATTAGTTTCTTCTCATAAACCTATTAACTTTTTTATAGAAGTGAAGTCTTCTGAATTCACAAAGCCTCTCCAAACAACAATACCATAATATAGGTAAGTTAGACCATACTATGCCATCTTCACTATATTAATGGGTCAATTTAGAAAGATAATGTAAGATGAGTAGACATGTAGTCAGTCTCTTGCATATCTTGACCACATAGTCCTTCCATGCCAAGCCACTAATAATGACTACCCCCAGAAACTCTGTGGAATCCACAGTCTTCTTTCTTTAAGGAAGACAATAGGCCCAATTTCTGTTAGCCACAGAATGTATTGCAAAACCACTATAATTAGATTTATTAATTAAGTTAATGTCTGATGAATACTGACCAACATTGTAACTTGCTGAAAAGTGTGGATCTCAAGTTGTTAGGCAGTCTTTCGTTTGAAACCGAGAGTAGTATCAACAGCATTCTGAATAAGATGACCAGGATTAAAGTACAGTTCCAGGCCATTGACAATAAAATAAATAATAGAGGTCCAAGAACAAATCTCTTGACATTTCATATTTTAAAAGAATTGCATTTGAAATCTTGCCTTCATCATGTACAGTAGAACCCCTCTAATCCACCCTCGGGTGGATCCGTTACTCCGGTTAGTCCGACCGTGCTCAAGCTCGCAATATTCTGCCGACTTGTCGATGTCTCACGGCTCGTCTGGCGGGTGCCATTCTTTTCGGTTTGTTATCGCTATCGCTTTCTCGCTTCAGTGCTGTGTCATCTCTCATGTTGTTTCTATTGATTTGCTATACAGTACAGTAGTGTACAGTACTTGCTAGACTCATTGTATGTGCAGTTGTTTATTTTTCAACATGTCAGGAGAAAAACATAAACACGCAATTCTTTCGCTAAATGAAAAATTAGCAGTGCTACAAAGTCTGGACAAAGGAGAATCGCTGCAAAAAATTGCAAAGGAACTGAATGTAGGCGTTACAACAATAAAGGATTGGAGAAAATATCGGAAAGACATTGAATCATATACAATTACAATTGATGGTGAAAACGCTCTTAAGAATCGCAAAACAATAAAAAAGCCTAAACTTGAACTGCTTGATAACGCATTGTGGATGTGGTTCTGTCAAGAAAGAAGGAAAGGTACCCCGATATCTGGGCCAATTTTAAAAGAAAAGACAATAGTTTTGCACAAAAAACTGGAAGCCGGAATTGAGTTCGCAGCTAGTGAGGGCTGGATTGATCGCTGGAAAACCCGGCATGGCGTCTGATTTGTTTCAATATCTGGTGAAAAACTATCTGCTGATGCCGAGGCTGCTAAGGAGTTTTCTATGAAGTTCCAAGAAATTGTCGAAGAAAATGAACTGCTACCTTGTCAAGTTTATAACATCAACGAGACAGGGCTAAACTTCAAAATGTTGCCGACCAAAACCCTCACAGCTTCAAATGAATCCGTGGCAGGAACGAAACTTATCAAAGATAGGATAACAGTCACTCCTTGTAGCAACGCAGATGGTACACACAAGCTTCCCCTGTTCGTTATTGGCAAATCCAAGAAGCCTAGGGCATTCAAAAACATAAACCCATCTTCCTTGCCGGTTTATTACCGCAACCAAAAATCTGCTTGGATGGACTGCAACCTTTTCAAATCTTAGTTTTTCGACAAGTTTGTCCCATCGGTCGAAAAAGATTTGAAACAAAAAAAGCTGCCTGTTCGTGCTCTACTGCTGTTGGATAACGCACCGTCACATGCATCTGAGGAAGATTTAGTGAAAGGGGACATAAAAGCTCTCTTTCTGCTTCCAAATGTAACTTCACTCATACAACCAATGGATCAGGGAGCGATTGAATGGTTAAAAAGGCGATATCGCAGAAAGTACATCAGCTCAATCTTAGAAAAATCTGAGGAAGGTACCTGTAGTAACATATTTGAGGCTATGAAATCCCTGAACAGCAAAGATGCTATCTACACAATTGCTGCGACATGTGATGAACTGAAACCTGACACACTGCGGAAATCATGGCGTAAGCTTTGGCCAGAAGTTATGACTGAAAATGACCAGACCGAAGACGAGCAAAACGACACACAGGAAATCGTTAAAGATCTACAAACTCTAGAGCCGAACATTCCTGCCAATGAAGTTGAAAATTGGATTTCCGAATGTGACAGTGACTTTGAAACCTATGAAGAGCTCAATGATGACCAGATTGTTGCCGCTGTTACATCGAGCAGAACCTAACCTCAACTCCAATGGACATTTTGTGGATCAAGAAATGGAGGGACACTGCAGCTAAGTCTAGAATTTCATCTGCTAAACAAAAATCTATAAATGACTTTTTTCTAAGTAATTTGTTATTTTACTGTAAACTTAGACTTATGACTTTTTAAAGTTTATATATTGCTTACACTTTATTTTATTTCACTGTAAAAAAATCTCTTTATATAATAAGTAATTAATATTGACTTTTTTCGGATAATCCGACCTTTTTTGCGTTCCGACCATGCCCCCAGCCCCGAAGGTGACGGATTAGAGGGGTTCTACTGTACATGCTATCTATCAAACTCAAATGACTGGATCCACCTCAGAGACACATCATGTAGTCTTCAATAGAAGTTACTTTTCTGGAAGATCTAGTCTTTATCAGGAGCAACAATGCACTCCACAATTATATACTAAAACATGACAAAAAGCATTTTCAACATATTATATATATATATATATATATATTAAATTATTAAATCATAATTATTCATACAGCGAAATCTTATACTACAATGGAAAGAAAACGAGGTAGCAATTATTACAACTGTATACAATTAAGAACTTATTACTACTGTTTATTATTTCTACAATTTTCTTTATACAGCATATGGTTGATCGTCATTGTCAAATTCGTGATATTTTTTATATGTAGGTTTGTCTGTGAAATCTTTTTTATTAGCTTGCCATCCTCGAGGAGGAGCACTCTCATAGTCAAAAGCATCTTTATTCTTTCCATACAGATTACTGATGTCTTCCACTTCATCCCTAGAAAACAAAAGTCTTAATATATATTCTTAAGTAAAACAGGTATTTTGTACATAATTTTCTTAACCCTCCCTTGTCCAAATTCCTCGTCCAGTATCTCAGCTCTCACATCTGAATGTTTCCAAATGCATTCAACTAGCATTTTTAGAACTGTTAGTAGATAATTGCTATTAACAAACATGTTATGCATAATATATTTTTATTAAAAACTACTCTAGTTTATTGCTTCATTGGAAGGCAAAATCCAGGATTTTGTCTTTAGTAATTAGTATAATTTGGAAGGACAGAGTAAATCGTTGCTCTTGTATGAATTTGATTATACATTTTTTTTAAATGTTAGTGATTTCAATGATAAGTGAGTTCAGATATAAGCTTTGTGGTGATAGTAAATTGTGACATAGACAAATTAGACAATGATATAGGCAGTAACACAATGGCTACTAGTCAATGGTTTTGTGTTATCAAATACAAAGAGCTGAAATTTTGTAATAGTGTACATTTTTAGTTCTTTGATCTTAAACAGAATGGAATATGTATTTTGATCTTAGGTAAAGTAGAGTATACGCCTAGACTTGATGAGTCAAGCAAAAAAGTATTTTGTTTTTCATTGAATAAATTAAAAAAGACTAAATTGGAAAATAAAATGAGTAATGACAAATGATCAGAGAAATTTATTCTATATATTGTAATAATTAGAATGATTATAAACTTTATAATTTAAAAAGTGCAGTATAAACATTTTGCATACAATGAAGAAAAATTGTGGATTTTACCGCCAACTGCAGTTAGCGGTAAAATCTACTGCGGTTAGCGGTTAGCAGTTTAGTCTAGATAGAACCTTCAAGGCGAATGGACGACGGCCGGACAGTCGTGTTCACTCTCGGACAAGGAAAAAGTAGAAAAAAAAGTGTTTTTTTCAATAGTTATGAACTGTTTTAGTAAAAAATGTTAAGTGGTAAATAATTCAATTATGTTTGAATCTAGAAAACGAACATTGAGTCTAGATAGTACTTAAAAAGTGAAAGCGTGTCATTAACGTAATTGTGTTCAATTTTGAACAAAGACAAAGCAATATAAAAAGTGTTTTCTATAATAAAAATGAACTGTTTTGATAAATAATGTAATATGATAAAGATTTAATCACATTAGAATTAATTATGAACGTTCAAAGTGAAAATATTGACTTATTAATTTTGTTCATTCAGTAAATGTATGTTACCAGAAAGTACAGATGTAAAGACTAAGTTTTTGATGTTTAATCTAAAATAAAAACAATTTGAATATTTAATTATTCTTTTCACAAAATGAACAATTGACATGTTCCTATTAGTAAGAAATGTTGACTTAAAACATTAACTTTCAATAAAGGCTGGAGTGATAGTGATGAAACGACGTCAATCATCTGCAACGAGGAAAAGTTGTGTTTTTTAAATTTAAAAAAATATTATTTCAAACAAATACACGTGTCTGGTAAAGCACGTATTAACAATTAATTATGTAAAATAAAATGTAATTGTTTAATGACTTATAACTTTGTTGAATCTTTTAATTTTGTATTTGTAATTTTGTTTGATGTCTCTTTATAAAAGACATGATATGTTATCTTGAATGTGATGTTAAAATCTTAAAACATATAAGAGATTTTTTTGATAAAAAAATTTTAGTTGAACATTTTTTAGTATGAATTCATAAAAGATATTTTAATAAGAATTAAAAATATATTAATTTTGAAAAAACATTTATAGGATGTTTTAACATGTAATAATTGTTTACAGGTATTTTGTTTTATATGTCTATGTTCTCTTGCTATAATAAGTTGTTAAAAAAAAATAATGTGCATTTCAGAATAAAAAAGACTTCTATATTTTTATCCAATATTCTATTTAGTACACTTTTTCTAAAGAATTCACGACACATGAGAAATTAGTATTCACTCTTAGAGTTATAAATTTTAAAATTTTAATTTTTTTTTTTTTGTAATCAAAGCATTACAAAATGGCGCCCAACTTAACTAGATAAAAACATTACAAAACTAGAGTCCTTTTTTATTAAATTATTTCAATTTTCACAAAGTTCTATGTTTAAACCATACATTACCATTCTCTATAGGATTGAATATTTCAATTATAACACTTAAAACATTGGTAAAATTATTGTTTGAATTTCAGTCCAGTTTAGCAAGACTGCTATGTGATTCTTGAATTTCGGAGCTACAAGTGTCAAAACACTAACTCATAATTTTACAAGTGAGTCTGTAATAAATTATGTAATCTACCTAATATTTTGTAATAATGTTAAACATATATTTACCTTGAACTTACTTTGAGCTTCATAACATAAACAAGCTATTTAAATAAATGATTGGTCAATTCAAAATCAAATTTAACATAAAAATAATTATATATAAAAAATGTCATATTTATCATAAAATGCTAATACATTTTTTTTCATCACTTAAATATTAAAACCCAGAATATTTGCTTTAAAACTATTTTATGTTGTTGTTGTTGTTGCTGTTCAAAGGTGAAAAACCTCTCGGTCATAATCACCTTATTTAAAAAAGAAAAATAGAATAAGAAATAAAGATATTTAATGTAACAGTAGATATTTCTTGTTGAAACTATATATTATAGATATGGAAACTCTTTCGAGATGACCAAATGTTCCGTTTTTATTTAGGATACTGAAGAAAACTCTTTCGGAACACTAAATCGGCCAATAATTCAATTTACTAATAATTAAATAAAAGGCAATTTGTACTTTCACAATATATTTTAATGAGCCGTGCCGACCAAGGTTTCGCCAACTACGGCATCGAAACCTTGGTCGGCACGGCTCATTCAAATATATTGTGGAAGTACAAATTGCCTTTTATTTAATTATTAATAATGGAATTCCACCAAGTACCTACGGTCGGTAGTATAAGTTCATTTAATTTACTGTTAACAAACTGATTATTTGTAGTAGCGAAGTGTTCAGTTTTTATAGTGGTGTCTAAGTGTGGGTATAAGGAAGAGTTTAAAGAATGGAAATATATTAAAAGAGGATGTTATGACACTGAAGCTGTATAGTGTGCAATAGTTTTCTTAGTATCGGACATGGTGGTCATTCAGAGTCTGTAGTATCTGTGAAATATAAGAATAGACTTAGTGCAGCGAGTTACAGTAAGTCTCTTTACGAGTTCATTGCTATAAAAAAAATTTCAGTAACATGTCCAAAACTGCTAATATTTTGGTTTAGGTCTATATTATAGGCTTACCTAAGCTGTATGTCCTTATGCTTCGCATATGATGCACACGCAATAGTGAGAAGGACAATGTGCGTCAGATCTGATAGATAAGCATTAAATATGTTAACAATTATTTTATAAAACTAGAATTTAATAAAGAAAGAAAAATTAGAGCAGCTGAACTTATTCAGGTCTACCATATGGCAAGAAGCCATCTAAGTTTTCGGTCAAATGACTAAACGGTCTGATGTTTAGTGACTCGTCAATTGCATCAGTTTAGTTGTGGAAGAATATAGCTATCTGCTTTGGTAACGGGTGTTTTAGCTCCATTCAACTTGAAAGGTAACAGTGACAAGATAAATAAATCTTCTTTTTACGGCATTTCAACAGATGTTAGTAATTACAAAGCTATTAAAAATTTTCCATTTGTAGTTCAGTTTTTTATATAAATGAAGGGATATTGTAAAAATTTCTGAGAGTTGATTCTTTGCCTTGTGAGACCACCGATGAAATATATAATTTCTGCTTGAACACCATTGATAAATATAAATTGAATAGAAGTAGCTAACATTGCTTTTTATGGTGACAACACTAACACGAACTTTGGTCTTTTGAACACAGGCTACAAAAATATAATATATTTATAAATTTGAAAGATAATTTATATGGTAATATTGAAGGGGTAGGTTGCCCAGCACATATGCTACATAATTGCATAAGTACAGCAGCTGACAGCTTAAGTTGTGACATAAAAAGTATGGTTGTAAAGTTGTTTTCTTATTTCTCAGTGTATACAGTATGCACAGAAAGGCTAAAAGAATTTTGTCATATGGTTTATTATCTTTAATTAATGCCTGTAGTATAGCTCATTTTAAAACTTTTTGATGCCCTAACGGACTTTTCTAAAAGATGAAAAGGCCCTAAAGACATTTGCTCATGTTTTTTAATGATCGTTTGAGTGAAGCATACTTATGGTTTATCCATAAACAGTTTAATACTTTCCAGCATGGAATTAAGAAAATTGAAAGAAATACAAATGTTATCAAGATCCATGCTATATTAGAAACCACACTTGAACCAATTTCTAAAAGAAAAGAGCAACAGTTTTGATCATTTAGTGTTAATCTGTTCTTAAGAGAAACAAAGTCAACAGATTTCTAAACATCGTAAACATACTTAGGGTTTAAAATGCAAAATTAAGTCAATGAAAATTGTTTATTGAAATTGTGGAAACTCAGGCTAAGATAAGCTGTACTTGAAAAGAGATTTATTGTGTTTAGATGGCTTATAAAATCAGAACTTTGCTCCTAATTTTGTAAAATTTCCCAACCCCCCCCTCACCACAAAGGGTATTCTATACCTCTTACTAATGGTAGCAGTCCCATTTTTCTCCTGTGACGATTTGGTCATCCTAATTTAGGTTCAACATAACTTGGTGTATCTAAAGCATAGGCAAGAGACAGTTAATTCTATGCAAACACAATGAGAAGGCATGTGTCATATTCATTGGTAAAGTGAATTTTAAATCCTGAATAAATGATATATTCATGCACATAAATTCTGCTCCTAAGATTGAGTTTGCATACAAAATGTTTATCCATACTATACACGTGCTTTTAATAATTTCACTCTCTATTTGTAATGAATTTTCGCTCAAAGAGATAAAAAATGACCTAGAATGATTTTGACTCAAGTGTAATAATTGATGCACTTCTTCCAAATGTACCAGTTATGCTTATGTAAAAAAAATAAAATAAATTATTATACATTATATCGGTTTAAAAAATTAATTTTAGTGTGGTTGCCATCACAAAACAGTTTTTGAGGAAGTTTTCAATTATTTTAAAAAGTTTCACAAAGATATAGGCCTAGCAAGAAAAAATAAAATAAAATGTTTCCACACATAATTTTACTAAATTACAAAAATTAATCATTTTGTTTGTAGCCCATTATTTGATTTAGTTGAGGAGGGTTAAGCTTTTTGTGCCATGTTACCTTAAATTATGTAAGTTTTTAGTTCCATGTTACTAAAACAAAGTATAAATCATGTGTATTATGTAAAGAGAAACGGCTGAGTATCATGGACAAATGTATAAACTTTGGTTTTATATATAAATCAAAACATAGTCCAAGTTTGTTTTTTTTAAATACTAGCAATGGAATGTGAATTTATGATCTTGTAAGAAACAAACAAATAAATATTCCAACAAGGAGGTAAATGTTTTATACTTCAAATAGATTTTCCAAAAATTCAACAACAACACAGTTTTTATTAATACTTTGTTTAGCTAATTCAAAATTGATATCAAACCTGTATTTGCCAACAATACATTTCTTCCCAGTAATAGGATCTGTTACATCTCCATATGGGTATACAACTTCTTTTACTCTATGTGTTATAATTTTGGTTAGTTTCTCTGGTAGTTGTTCAATCAATACAATATCTCCGGTTTTGCACTTCCTTTCTGGGTCATGTGCATAAATATGTTCAAGTTTGTAAAAATACTGCAATATACAGAAAGAACACATCATTAATGTTCTGATTATCAGAATTACAGTTTGTATACAATAATAATATTATAACTATTACAAATTTTGCAACAAGACACATTCATAATTACATTTGTGTAAGAATGGGAGACAAGATAAAAAAATCAATTGGTAATTATCGGTTGTACCTCGTCCTCAGATTTTTCTATAAAAAATTATGAAAACGTAAAGTATTTACCTTGTAATCAAAGGATCAGATCATATTATTTGTCGGACGAAATGTTTCAAGTCCCAAAATGCATTTAGTTTAGTAGAAAATGAGATTTATAAAAGTTTGAAATCCAGTTACATAGGTTTGAATACCATGTTAATACTAATTACAATGTTCATCAAGTCACTGAATGTATGATCGCTTGTTTTATAAAGTCTGGCTAGGTGACTATAGCCTATATATCTATTAGGCATGCACATTATAGCTTAGGCCTAATATTATGAAGTATGATTGATGAATCATATCTATTATCAAACATATTTTCAATATTAAAAACTAACTACTTTATTGGATCTAGTCAAGTGACCTTAATATATAGCTACCAGACCAGACCTCTCCTGCAACTTATATGCTACTCACTGTGAATTCGATTCCATACTTTAATATCGCCAATTTTCTAATAAACAAAAACATTTAAATACAACTTTAAAAGTAGGTCTTATCAGGTGGCTATATATATTGTCACCGGACCAGACTTCGCCTATGTCACTTACGTCCCGTTGCGTAACTTACGTAACTTAGATAATACTAACTGTGAAGTCAATTTCATACTTTAATATTGCCTATTTTTTAATAAACAAATGTATTTTGTGATTTTAAAAGTATCTTAGGAAATTTAAAATGATCTGATTGTTTTAATATAAGGTAGCAATAACACATACACTAACTTGACTAAGTTATTGGTTGTCAAGTTTAGTGCTTTCATTATTTCCTATTTTAAAATAGGAACATTATTTCATTAAAACCTATTAATAGAAAGTTTTGGTTATTCATAACTACTTCGTTCTCTTCTGCCCATTTGGAGAGTAATGACACTAGCCTATATACCCAAGTTAACCCTTTAGTGCAGTCAAGTCCTCAGAAGGGTAATTGTTTACAAAGAACGCTACCGGTATTTTTAGCAATTTTAAGAAAATCATGTTCTACATACTTATTTTCACGGATGAACAAAAACATTGATAGATTTGACATAAAATTGACTAACGAGATATCATATATAGGCCTAGTAAGGTAAAGAGCATAAATAACCTCAAAATGCCAGGCAATCGTCATTTTAAATCACTTGTTTTCGATGGAAAAAATGAATTTTGGTCATTCAAAAGTGAATTGCGAAGCAAAGGAGTATCAAAATGTTACAAAAAGAGATAGTCTATTTGGAAGATGACTCACCTACATTTAGTGAGAAAATCGCAATGACAGGAAGACTACATATTTACCAGTCCTTTTGTATTATCTATCCTATCAGGTCAATCTGGACAAACTGTATTTTACTTTCATATTTATACACTCTTCTGGCTAACCTAACCTAACCTATTTTTCTCGACAATGTTCTATTAAATAATACGTAATTTAAAACATATAGAGTACATAACTATAGTTTTAATAACGTCATTTTTAATCAAAACTTTGTTGGGCATTCCTTACCATTGTAAGATTAGTATCAAGTTCCATTCTTAGAACAGCTATTTTCGATGCGTTAGTTTTAACACATGGTACACATTTTCCTAATAATATTAATGATTGACCAATTTTACCAACAGACATTGTATTATTTTTAATAAATCTACTTCATTAATTATTACTTTGAAAATAACAATTTAGGTTATAACAACTCGCTCTAACAAAATTAAACACATGTAAACACAGTATACTTGATTACATATTTTACCTAAACCAAGACTACCATACAGTAGTCGGTATGTGAATTTTTAATTAGAACCAAGGTTACTCAGGTTCATTTTTTTTAAGTTTTATTTTATTCGCAATCATGGAATCGCAATGCCACAGACATGTGTTGCTCTGCGATGGCACGGCCATCATAGGAAATAAGTATTGTGTTTTTTGTGTTCTAGACTTGAACGGATTATTGACGAAAATTCAGAAACGATTGTTGTTAATTTAGATGAAGACTGAACCGACAGCGAAAACAGTGACCAAACTAAACAGGACGCCGGTGATGATTCCGATTCTGGCAGTGATGGATGTATGAGTGGTGTGAAGTATTTATAATTTGTAAGTAATTTGAATTCATCCTATAAAATGGTTGCTTTGTAATAATTATTGTAGGAGTGAAAGTTGGGAATTTATAAGAATCGGGTCCTTATAAATCATTCTCCCTTTAAAGAATACGTGTACTTGAGTTTGAGGATGGGTGTGTGAAAAATAGTAGATTTCATTTCCTTTTTACTAAATTTAGTGAGTTTTTTAATACTCTAGTTTGAAAATCGAAATAGTCTGACCATAAGTCAATTCTAATCTTGAATTACTATAGAGCTACGGCAATTGTAAAGACCAATTACAGCAGATGTTATTCATAGTTGAGCAACCACTACGGAAGTTACTATAAATGCTACATGATGATGTTTTTCAGTCGCATTGTGGAGTTTCTTCTCTTTTCTTTGTATTTGTCTTGTAAGTAGTATAATGAACGCAACATTAAAGTCTGTATACAGTAACTTGGCGTCTGAACCTTTGGCTACCTGCAAGCGGCCCGAACCGTCCTCCCTCCCCGTCGCTCCCTTCCTCACCCAGCTGTTTCAGTGATGAGTCACCTACTAGCGTTAACACTGCACTGTTTAACTTTTTTATGGGAAGCACAATTTAAAATTTTTTCCAATATAGTTAAAATGTTTACGAAAATATAGGCAAATTGATACCAAACACGACACTATTCCGTTTGTAAAAGCCGCCAGTAGAAAGCTCTTTACACAGCTACTATTTGCATAATCACATATTTATTATTTACATGTTTACGTACTTTTTACATACATTAGTTATTCAAAGTTGGTTATAATTCTATGTATCTTGGTTGGTTTGAATCTAAATAATAAAGCATTTTCTTCATGAGAAATTAAATTCAATCAAAAGAAAATTAAAGATAATACAATTACAATTTATTAATTCGGTAAAATTAAAATTAAACACGAAAATAAAACTTCACCAATAATTACACGATTTCACACTGAAGTTGTCAACTTACATACTAAATATTCGCATACTATAATTTACTAGTTAGGTTATATTTCTGTGTACAACAGCTATTTTCAAACACTTTAGTGGAATTTTACGTCTTACTTAAATTTAGAATGAAGTTAATTAATCCAATACTAATTGTAAACGTGAGTATGTATACGTATATTTGAAAGAGTATACATTATGTTTCTTTTAATTTAAGAGTTTGAACATTGTAAACTAAATATAAAATTGCAAATAGTAACATGTCACATCTTTATGAAGAATATGACGTGTCTAAATTAAGTTAGCATGCGTATTGTGAACACTGTTTAAGATTATTTTTCAAAATAGGTTTCTTTATGGCTGTATATAAAACAAATACAATTTCTAATGTTACATACCTGATTAATCTAGTATACTAGTATACAAATACTGCAAAACCGATGCTATTATTGTTCTTGCCTGATAGTTGTAAGGAGTTGTTCGTTTTTCTGTTGATGGCGGCATGTTCGGCGATGAAATAAAACAATCTTAATTATTCATTTAACGGCACGTAAACACAGAACGTCACATTAAACACTTCTACATGTTACCAGCGAAACACTTAAAAAATAGTAATAATATTATAAATGTAAAACTTAGAATCACTGAGAGATTAGTAATACACTATATATATACAGTAGAGTCCCGCAAACTCAGCGTAATGTGGACTGGAAGTGTGCCGAGTTTGTGAAATGCCGAGTTATCGGGAATAAGGGTAAAAAAATAAATTGTAATTTGGGGTCTGCCGAACTTTTACGAACAACGCTGTTTTTAGCAATATATTTTTTCGAAGTTTTACATATTAACCAAGTTTTACGCTTCCAGTAGCCATCTTTTGTCAGATGCACACATTCAGTGTTTGAGAGGTGTTGCTATGAGAGCTAGAATACATAATACTGTACAAACAAGTTTTGAAGTTGATAATAATACATATTACATGCTTTTAATAAAATCTTTAATATCTTTTTTTGGTGTAAACAATTTATTTCCAGCATTTCAAGATCGAATTATTGTTTTTGTTTTGTGGCTTTGTATAGACGTTATTACGAGACGAATCCTTCAGTTAGATTTTTATTTCATGGAGGTTTTTGAAATTTTTCCTAATTTGACTGGATTATAATTGATTAGAGCCTGCAATAAGAAAATATTGGTGCCAATCACTCAAAAGGGTAAGATCAGTGGGAAATTTACGGCATCAGGTGACAGCATTTCCTTAAGCTGAAAATCTATATTAAAAATTTAGGAATGTAAATGATCAATAAAAATGTAGGATATTCTTCATTTTAACAACAACAAAAAATTAACTCCATAACTATTCTGATTTCTAAAATAAAAATCAACACTTTATCCCATTAATTAATTTTTACATTAAAACAATGTGATTTAGAGTATTTATTAAGTGTAAAGTTAAATTCAATACAAAAAGGTTTACTAGGGAAATTTAGTTTTGTGAAGGGAAATTTGTAGGGAATTTCATCACGCGATCAACCCTGGAGACACACCAAACCAAGACGGGGAGTTGCAGTCGAGCACTGCCACTAGATACAGGGTTTTAAGAGTGATTTCTGAATATTATGAAAAGCATTTATGTATTCAATATATAATTCGTTTATCTAGATACATTAATATATCTGTATGACTTATTGTTTTGTATAATCAAGATAGGAAATAAATATATAGAATAATTTAACATAAGATTTTTTTTAAATGTGCAAAAAATACATTATAGTGAGAAGTAATAACAAATATGGTATGGGTGGGGAGCTTACAGATAATTAATTTTATAAATGAAGTTTAAAAATAGTGTTTTATTTTAATTTTAAAATGTTTAACATGCCAATAGTGTGTGACAGGTAAGCCAGTTCAAGTACTTTAATAATAGATTATTTATGTTTCTATTATGAAATAAATTTTGTAACAATTATAAAATTAATTTTACTTTTTATAATATATAGGCCCTATGTAGCTCAATATATAGAGAAAGTTATGTGATGGGTAAAAAAAATCATTTAATATTTGCTAAAAAATATCTGTTTGAGGTCGCCTAAGCTCTGTTAACTAATTTTGATGAGGTCATGTTTTTGGTCATATCTCAAAGGGAGTTTTCCCTTCGATAACTGCACATTTTGGTTTAGTTGTCATAAGACCAAAACTGAAAATTACGATTTTCTCAAAATATGTTATACCTATCTAAAATAATTGTACTAAAATGTAGTTTTAAATAACCTATACATAATGCATTCGTTGCCATTAATCAACAAATGGTAGTTCAAAAGTTATCGGTTATAAAAAACAGAAAACTAACCATGGACTTCGCCGTGTTAACTTTCGAATATCTCTAGATAGTCCGAAGATGTCAGTGAAAATATTGGTGAAGTGTGATTTTATAACTTAAACTAAGCGCTAACTACAAGTAAACAAAACAAATTACGGTACGATTAATTGGGGAAAAAACCAAAATCAACAAAAGAGAGAGCAGAAGTCATTTCTTGTTTTCACTATTTGGAGAAATTTGGTCTTTTATAACAAGTTCATGATTGAGTTTTTGGTTTTTTACTGATTATTTACTAACCGGCATTATGGGAGTTGACGACCAAAATAGCTTGTTTGAGTTTTTAGAGGCTAGATTTTATTATATATATATATATATATATATATATATATATATATATATATATATATATATATATTATAGGCGATTTTGGAAAAAAACGGAATTTGAATTTTGGTTTTAATCAACTACCAACCAGTTTTGTATAATGACAAAAACGCCTCAAATGGTCAAAATATGCTCAAAGGTTCTAAATTAAAAAATCTTTAAAAAAAAACTTCCAAATTATATTATTATGGCAAAATTTGAATATAAATAGTCCAGTCAAATTATCCATTTTGAGTTTAAACTTTGAAAATCTCCAGAATTAATTAAATAAAAATCTAACTTCAACAATTGCTTTGTAAGGAAAATAAAACAACACTTGTGTTTTAAATAATATTATTGTTTACATATAAAAGAGTGGAAAATTGACATGAACGTTTTCAAAATAATTTCCAAAAATGAGTTCACTTTTCTTTTATGTTTGTTTTTTTGCTATCGAAAAAAACCGCGTATTTTCCGAGATATAACCATTTGAAAAAGTCAAAAAAACGGGGAGAAGTTTAAAATTTGACAAAAAATCAGGAAGGTGTAAAATCAAAATACACAACTTATTTTCTTGTAACGCTATTAGCCCCCTTTCCATTCAGGCCTTTTATTTAACACATGTGCGCGGCAGGTTGTATACCTTTCAATAGGATATAGAGCATTCTGATTGCTTGGTCAGTCATTCAAATCGCTGCACAGCGGGACAGTGTGGAAACAGACCTTTGGAGACCACAGATGTGTTTATAGTGTCGTGTTAGTTTTTACTGTCCTGATCACCGTTGTCCCTAAAATAATTGGCTAAAATTATTTTGGACGGTTCTAGAAACCTCTAGGTAATTTATAATTTGCACATTCGCGAATTAGATTAAACGAGTTGATAATTATGAGATTCACACCTAATCACTGCCTACTCAATCTCATAGTCGGTTTGATCACCCTGTTTCTAAATTGTTGGTAATGTTAATGTAAATTGTGTGAACCTCACTAGGAGTTGGGTAGTGGAGATTTAATTTAGTTTAAGTAGATATAATAGCTGTGCTGCGACGCGATTTGGCAAAACGCGATCCTCCCCCTCCCCCTTCTGGGTATTACTAGCAAGTAGAGAGGTCTCTAAATTGCACATACGCTTCCATAACTAACTTATTAATAAACCAATACCACAAACTAACAAGCCACTTCCCCCACGATAATTAATCTTGCACCCTTTATAGCTTTTCGAAGCTTTATAGTTATTTTTTTCTGAAAAACCTTTAAATCTGTCTAAAATTAAGGATGAACACTTTTCTTAAAAATCTGAACTTGGGTTAACTAACAATTGAATTACCTTATATGGTTTCCGCCAGGTGACTTCTTTTTTTAAACACTAACGCGTTTGAGAGCATCTGCTCCATCTTCAAAGTTCTATTCACTCAGTTGAGATCGTTAACAACAATAAAACATAAAATATAAAAACACACGGACGGTCACATGGCGGAAACCATATAAGGTAATTCAATTGTTAGTTAAAACAATAGTGACTTGGATACTAGCAACATGATCCTGAACTTGGGTATTTAAACAATCTCTTTTTTATTACGTTATTACGAAGCGATCCCTCCGGTTAGATTCTTATTTTATTCACTCCTAGATATTTCCTAATTTTATTGAACATAATGAAACAATACAAAAATGTACACAGAATTAGCCAGTGTACAATTGTATTTAAAAGAAGTATAACCCTCACGGACTCACTGTAGTTCGAGCTTGGCAATCCCGAGGTAACCTAGCTGGATCTACACCTTTACTCGCGTAGTCTTACGTTAGATTTCTCAGGTCTCTCCTGACCAACTTTTATTCTCTTCCGACCCTGATGTTATTAGAGTATTCGAGGACTAAGGGTCTTTATTCTATACTATTTTCCTCTTCTTTTTTTTTAAAGGTAATAATGACCAAGAGGTTTTTTCGTCTTTAAATCACAAGGAAACATAATATGTTTGATTAAGTTTGAAGTTTAAAGGGTCAGAACCAGCACTGAGCACAGCGACCGACGGCCTATTGAACTACTAAAACCTCCTCATTCTAGCTTAGCAGATTTGTACGAGTTTGGTAAGCTCTTGCATTGATAGTTCTCCAGGAATTTGGAATCCAAAACCTTATGTCTCTTTTAAACGTAATATATTACAGCAAGATATATTCGTTTTAGTAAAACAGGAATGTCAATGTAGCCTACTATTTTCCAAATTGCGTTCATTGACTTTTTTGCAAGAATTAAATTATAAGATTTATTAGAAAGAATTCAACTGAAATCTATGTTTAAATACAGAAAGAAATTGTGTATGTTGTGAATAGAATTAACGAATTTTCACCCCTAAACATTTTTTTTTATATCTGGTCAGTAAACCGAATCATAGCTCTCCATTTATTCATCACTATGATGGAGCAATACCGACATATTTTAATCCTCTACGAGGATCGAACCAGGAACTTCTTGAACAGCTGGTGAGAGGTCTAGCCACTATAACTTTGGTCGGCCGCTCGATACTTGATTTCAACCCTAGACCCTCCGGCCAGGTAGACTTCCCTCAACGACACGGACTTTAGACCAACCGAGGTACATTTTATCACATTAAAAATAAAAATCTTTGTTCATTGGTTATTTAAGCCTAATAATATTGGTATACATTAACTGATAGGTTTTTATTTTGATTCTACGCGTGTTTGTTCTTATAACGATTAACATCATAGTGTAAAATTAAAAGCTCAATATAAAGGTAATTATACAAAGTTTGGATTTTTGATACGATGATACCTCTGGGTGTTTACAATTAAAGCGCGTAAAAATAGTGAACCCGTAGTGGGGATAATTTCCACTCCACCTTTAAAACACCATCGGATCATTTTATTGCATCGAAACTAGTATATAAAAAACCAAAATGTAAGAATTTTATGAACTTTAAACAGTTATTGAAAACATGTTTTCATAAAATTCACACTTCGATAGATAGTTTGCGATGTTTTAATCTGTTTACCCCTCCCCTTAAAAAGTAACTTCTAACAAAATCAGGACTCATCGATTTCATGAAAAGTAAGTATTTAAAAGTTATTTCTCGTTAGTTTTTGTACACTAATTTTCCCTTTTAGAAAAAATTTCGAGCTATTTTTCTGTACTAATTCCACAGTTTAAGAACCAATCTACTAAAGAATTTCAGTAAACGTTAATTATTTTTACAGGGTTGTAAAAGCTTCAAATTCTAATTATAAATAAATATTGTGAGATGTTTTAAAATTAAAATAAAATTCGACCACAATATATAGCAAATAATACGTTTATTAAGTCAAACTATATAAGTTAATATAGTTTGATTATATAGTTAATATAATCATTGTAGCAGAAGATGACGACAATGTCGTTGAAATTAGTTTTAGTTAATAAACGTATGTACTGAGTAAGAAATTGTGTTTCCAAGTTTTATTTTAATCAATTTTTATTTGTTCATAGAGAATTCGCTTGAAGAGGGAAAGTTTCAAAAATTAAACAAAATTTGTTATCTTTCTACAAACAGCATGCGCACATCAAAGTCCAGATCTTACCAGTTGAAAGAGGCGTCACGTCGTCTCCATAACATCCGCAAGATGTCCAAGAAATTGAATATTAGACCGCAAGATATGGCAACGCTGCAATCAGTATCCGAATTGAAGATGGTATGTTCCACTGGATGGCAGAGAGCTAACTTGGTCATCCTTGCTGGAGTCCTAGCCTCCATTGTACTTCTCATGACTGTATGCACAGGATTTCCAAATCCTCTGGGATGCGCTAAAAACTCTTCCGAGGTAAGTTTTATAAATTGTTTTATTTTCTCTGGTTTAATGGAGAAAAATTTCTTGATCTTCATCGTATTATATATAAAAAAAAGAAAAGGAATGCAATAAACACCTCTAGCCCTCGAATAGTCTTTATAGCGTAGAAGAGAACTAGATTTGGTCAAGAGAGACCTGATAGGAAAGATGAAATAGAGACTACATGAAAAAAGATGTAGATCCAGCTAGGTCCCTCGGGATTGTTTAGGCTAATCACTATAGGTGAGCCCCTATAATGTAAGTTGTTTTAAAAATAGTAACAAACCTTTCACGAAGAATGTGAGATTAATCCTACACTTTACAAAAGAACGAATTAAAAAGGAAATCATTGATATTAAATATTAAATTGAAAAGCAGTGGAACTGTTAAAGCGAATCAATGCCACGCGTTGCCGTGTAGGATATCGAATAGCGTCCTCTCTGAATCCCTACGGTATATGACAATGTGCTTGTAACGATTAATTACTGACTGAATAGTTCGAGATACGTATAAAGTTGGACAAACATTCTGAATACTAGAGTAATACTTGATTTTTAGTAATAACTCTTATTTGTTATCAAAGAAATATCATTTTCATTGTATACAGATATTATAGAGGCACAAAATTAGGTGTTTGTGGAACGACGTTTGGGTAAAAAAATTATCGTTAAAAACCTTCATTTTAATTTTGATATTTGAACGAATTTGAAAATTGAATTTACATATCAAATTTGAGCAAAATCAGACTAAAAATTGCTACATCTAGAACGCTCACGCGTTTATGAAATGATAAATCCCCACTTGCTTTGCTCTGTACATGAGTGAAAGAATTTCCACTCGCTACGCTTGTGATGGTGCTTCTGCCCATCGGATCTCGTTACGTTTTCTTGAGAGATCAGGATTGAAAATTATATTTTTAACCATAATTTAGCCATTTGTTATCGTAGTGATAACATTTATGTAGAATTGAAGTATGGAAATTTTTATCTAATTTTGCGTAACACAAAGCTATAGATAATAAACTGTTTAAAGTGGTCGCCATTTTCAAATTTTCATTTCGATTTTTTAAACTTTAGTAAGGTTCTATATCAGCACACCATACACCCTATACCCGTTTTCTATCCCTATCTTAATATTTTTTTCAAAGAAAATCACTAATTTTTCAGTTTTCTAATGTCATACCTAAAGGTTTGTCACATTTTTGACAATTAACAAATTTACTCTTTGTAAGTAAAAATTGGTGGAGAATTACTAAAATAACTAGAATCGATAGACATTTGTGGCAATAATTCCACGATATAGTATTTAAATTAGAAATTACTAATGATGTACACTATGTAATATCGACTAAATGCAAACATGCAGCTCTGATGGCATACAATGTAGTAATCATTGCCTCGCCGGACAGTAGGTCAACAAATATCAATATGCTCTTGGTTAGGGGGGGGGGGGGCGTTCGTCCAGATTCTTTAAACTTTTCTTTGGAGTTTATTATCCACGATTTTATTTTATTTTCTCTCATATACTTAGTATTGTAAAAGTTATACAATAGATTAAAAATCGATGTCGAAATGTTTACATAAATATTTTAAGATTCCTTTAACCTAAAAAGTATTTTGAGAATACTGTTGATCCCTCTGTCGTCTACAGCCCAAAGATTTAATCAAATTTGGTACGAGGGGATATTATAGGAAATTATTTTCATAAGTATATCTTTTATAACATTGATGTCTTTTCGGTTTGTTACAGTTAACTACAAACTCGTTACGTATTCTTGGTTATGTAAATACTAATGTCTCTACATTATACAGAGATTATATACATTATATACGCGGGCTATATAAAGATTCGCCCGCGGTTTCAGGGTACTTTCTAACATACAGATTCGCCCGCGGTCAGCCCCGACCCTTCCCACAGTCAGGTAGATGACCTCACCCGGCGCGTCATTGTTTACTTCCTGATGGAATTTCTACAGCCTACCCCCACCCGTCTCAAGCACCCCTCTTCGCATAGCCCAGTTTCTGATGGTGTCATTTAGTTGAGTGGTTTCGTTTATAAGTGGTCAAAGTACTTACGTATTAACGCCACCGCAGCAGAAGTTGCGCTAATGCGCATGCGCCAATAAAGAGCAAACTGGTTTAAGGGAAAGAGAATTCCATTTTTTCAGCTTTGAGATTCATATACTTTCATTTTATGATTTGTCGCAAAAATTTTAGGCGTAGATTGGCCGCACTTCACTTTTAAAGCTCATGTTTATCCATGATCTAATTTCAAATTATTAACTTCAATAAAATTACGAAAGGTTTGGCCAGGTGATTTTATATATATATATATATATATATATAAGGTTTGGCCAGGTGTTTATATATATATATATATATATATATATATATATATATATATATATAGCTACCTGGCCAAACCTGTCGTGATATATAATTATATCGCAAAGTAAGCAAATATTGGCGCATGCGCATTAGCAACTTCTGCTGCGGTGGCGTTAATACGTAAGTACCGTGGTCAACAATGGACGGTAGTGTTCGGTTTGTATTAAGTGAGAGGGGGCAGCAAGCTCTAATGTGTGACGGGTACAAATTTAATAAAAGGCGAGTGTGGAAGCGGTACAGTGGGTGCAAGGCTTTTTGTAGGTTAGGTTACGTTAGGTATCGTTGTATTGTATATTGTATATCATGTAATTGTAATACATCATTATATTTCGATGGGAATAGTTTATTTATTTCAATTCAAATCTTAGCCCAAAATACGTTGTAATTATAAGTCTACACAATAGTAATCGTATATATGTAATATAGGCTACGATTTTTAAATGTGCGCACTGAATTTACTGCATGTGTTTAA
The DNA here is from genome assembly GCA_963513935.1 of Aphrophora alni. NCBI lineage: Eukaryota > Metazoa > Arthropoda > Insecta > Hemiptera > Aphrophoridae > Aphrophora > Aphrophora alni. The sequence goes on from OY740770.1 coordinate 106,122,669, forward strand.
TTTTGGACTTTGTTTTGAGCAATACATTATTTTATAAAGAAGGAAGCAGTTTGTTCAGTTATGACCGCGGGCGAATCTGTATGCGCCCAATGTAGGACTACAAATAAAACAAATAATAATTGTGCAACAAATGCTAGTATTTAGTATAACCTATTTAAGGTAGTAGTGTAGAATACGCTGAGAAATTAAACAGCTTACTAGATTAAAATTTTTGAGCCGTACATTATTATTTACACATCCTAAACTATGCCTACTTACATATCTTGATTCAACAATGGGAAGTATGGAAAATCGCTTCCTGAAATAATTCAAATGATTAACTCGAAGCTTTAAGCGTATATTACTCAAAACGAGTATGATTTTCCAACAACAATAAAAAATAAAAAATAAATAAAAAAAGTTAAAATTTTGTATTAAATCCTAAAAAACCGTAAAAAATAGAGGTCTCCATACGAAATTAAAAGTTGGTAATCATATTGGAAAATGGCTGCCATTTTTCAGAGTTTGTAAAAGAGATTTTTAAGTTATAAGAAGTAACAACAGTCTCCCATCAAAAGTTTTCCATCAGATTAATAGTTTTACGATATACCAATAATGCCAACTATAAAACTCTGTATACATTTTTTGGGGGGATCAACTTTTCACCAATAAGAAGTAGTGTACATGGAAAAAAAACTCTGTAACATTGAAAATTACACTTTTCAATGGCGACTAATATTATCGGTTAGTAACAAACAAATTCTTTCCACTCACCGATGTCATTTACGGAATTAAGTAACACAGAGCGTCCAATATGACAAAGTTTGCGACTTTGTCACAATGACCAGATCACATAAACTAAAAATCAATCCCTGGTCTATATGTTATTTTTATTAGGAATATTAAAAAAAATAAACGCATAATTGGTTTTTACGAAGGTATTATTTGATGTCATTAAAAATTTATAGATTACCATAAAATTAATCCCAATTGTTATGAATGCAAATTAATTAAGAACGTCTATATTCATTATTATTTTAAAATTAAATTTACAAAGCTTTTGAAGCGAGGTTTTGTTTACTTCACTTGTTGGTTTTCCAAACTGGATTGTCATATTTGTGGTAATTATAAAAAACATTGAACTAATGTGTTGACACACACACAAACAAACACACACACAACCCCCCCACACACACTTTTCATTGTCTTTTCATTTTCTATTATTAGGTTTATTTAGTTTATTCACCTTTCACCTTTAAAATCTCAAAAAACTCCAAGAATGACTTTTCAAGTCCCTTTTCCCCTCATTAATATTATTATTTCTTCAGTTTTATTGTTGATTATTATTATGTCCCCTAAGGTTTATGACTCTATTGCTTTTGATTTTTATTTTCCCCCCTTTTTCAAATTTTAGGTTTTTTAGCCCATCTTATTTCCTTAATAACTTTTTTGCTTTAAGTTCAATTACATTTATTTTTTGATATTATTAATCGTCTGCTTCTAATGCATCATTATTTAGTTTTATATTTTACTTTTTTTAATAAAATTGGAAACACTATAAACTGTTCCGTCAGGCTCAGACCTGCAAAATTTTGCCTCGGCCTCGCGTGATGTCATCGCCTTACCGCATTCCAATTTTACAAAGTTTACCGAAGCAATTTAAATGGTTTGAAGTAGGCTTGAGACGACTGACTTTTCATTCCGTCTCAACACCCAAAGAATCAAAAGTACATAGTACATATTATACGAACCCCCGTAAAATAGATTAGTTAGGTCAGGTTATTATAGTTAAATAGCTAATTTAATACGTAAGAATTAAAAGTAGTGTCATGTCATGTTTTGTGTTATTATGTATGTACTGTGTATATTCTATTGACAAGCTCCATATGGAACGATTTAATATAAACTAAATACTTTATACGATCTGAAGATGGACTCACGAAGCCCGAAACTGCAGTAATCTGTAAATCAACGGAAGGATTAGTTGACGTACCGATAAGGTAATTAATTTACTTATTCATAAACATTTTGTTTATCAAAAATTAAAAAAAGGATGTTGGTTTTAACAGCACCATGATTAAAACGTCGCCTTCCACTTTCACCGCCGACTCCCACATGAATCAGACAAATATGTATCAAGATAATGTCGAGTAATGGCGGGATGTTTATTTCTCCATTTTGCAAAACCCCCCACATTTTTTCTACACGTTGTGTACTAGCACTGGTATCAGGATCCATAAAGTCATATTTATGATGGACTTTAAAATATGCAAAGCCGGCACTATTTAGTTCTTCTGTTTCTAACAGTCAGATTCAATATATGTTTCAGTGTAGCTGCTATTAATGTTTGAGCTGTTCTTTCTGGTAGCTGAGTAAAAAGAAAATCTTCACGCCAACAGTAAATTGCATTACCTTCAAACCACGTACCAGCTCTAATACCTAATTTCTCAATACATTTTTACACTTCCAAAACTGAAATTCTTTTCCAAAATGTAGGTTCATGGTCATTTCACATTTTCTTTCGTCACGTAACAAGATTTAGTAAATATTTATTGTAGATTGTCATCGGATTTTATTATAAAAAATGATGAAATCGTTAACTATTTACCTTGTATTCAAACAATTAGTTCATATTTTTTGTCGGAAGGCATTTTTCAAGCCCCAAAATGTATTTCTTCAGTGTCAAATAACAAATTGAAAACAAAGAATCCAATTGTTAGGTTAAATACAGCTCTGATAACGAAAGTTTACGTTATAAAACCTATTCATAACTAGGTTCGTCAAGTGTCATCTCTCGATGTTTATTATTAAAACTATAATATTATTATATGTTATTATTAATATTTACAATAATATTATAAATACTGTATAAATATTATAGCATTTAATTCCTGACCGCGTGAGGTTCCGATAATAGCCTGTCGTTGGACGCATGCGCATTACATGTTTTTTGACAGGTTAATATCATTACACTATATCAGTTCATAGTTCATAATGTTGCGAACTAGATCTCAGCAGGTCACTAGGTATATATATGAAGGTCTGGTAAGGTAACTATATATAGTGTAGTGACCTTCCTTGAGCTGTAGTTCCTTTACTAGGTGTCAAAGAGAGTTGTGAAATTCAACAAGCGATCACAAATTAACTGACTTGAAGAACATAATTAATTATAAAGTAACCTAAGCTGGATTTTGTACTTTTATATTTCTTATTTTCTACTAAAATAATGTATGTTGTGACTTTAAAGTGTCTTCCGACAAAATATATAACTGATTGTTCGAATACAAGGTAAATAGTTAACGATTTCATAATTTTTAATAATAAAATCCGATGATATTGTACAATAGATATTTACCCAAGATATCTGACAGTGTCTCATTAGACAGTAAGTCCCACAACATTGTAGCGCAATCTTCACACTATCAGATGAACAACAATATTGAGCAAAAGGTAAACCACAATACTGCCCAAATAAAGCTATTTATAATCCTAACTTAATCTACTTTACTGGTACTGAATCAAACACTAAACAGAAATACCATTATCCGCCTTAAGAATGTCTAAATATACTAACTTTAATCTAATTTATTTTTATATTACTGAGTTTTTTCTTCTTAAAAGAGATAAGTTGGTATGTTCCCTTTAAATTTTGAAAGATAATTTAAATAGTGCGTAAGTTTGCTATCTTAAGCGTAAATAGTATTCGATTGAAATGTAGTTTTTAATAACGACTATTATTTATTTATACAGAAAATCATATGATTCACATTGTCTTCGGAACATTTTCTACAAAATTACGCAACACTTTAGTCAAGCTTAGCTCTTTTAGGTTTACCTTACTCATTTTAAAATAGGATATGTTTTCTTTATTAATATTAATTTCATTCCCTGTATTTAAAAATTGATTCTGTGTTCTCAATAGCAAGTATTCATTGTCTTACTTATTTAAGTTTGTTGAAAGATTAAATTTTTTCAGGTAAATGGTGAAAGAGTGTAAGAATAAAATCTCTGAAATTGACCAGAATTTGCCTTCGGTAAATATTGTTATAGTTCTCAGACATCTTCTATGACAATCCTTTGTATTTATTTGAATTTCTTAAAAAATATATATTAAAAACTTATGACACAACTGAAGGATATTTACTTCTGTAAATAGTTGAACAGACGGATGGCATAAGAAGTTTTAATGAGGAATAACCCAAACGAGTTATACTCTATTATAAATGGACAGGTTTCATCTGAGCTGTGGAGTTTGGGTGCGCAGTAAGGTGGTGGGGGAAGCGGTCGCCTCAGTCTGTGTCGGGTGTAGGTACTAACAACGATGTCTACAAGACAGCCGGATCGGGGACAGTAGCCGGCGCTGACTGTTTCCCCTACAATGCCTCAGTCCCCACGCGGCCTCGAACTACAAACTTTACCTCCCCTCCACGCGCAGCTCACAGCTCAGATGAAACCTGTCCATTTATATATCTTCCCTGAACCAAAACAAAGAAAGTGCAGAATTCTAAGGGAATAGTGTTCTTACAACATATTCATTGTGTATTATTTTCTTTCCAGGTAAGTGTAAAATAAATAAAAATATGCCTAAATATTTAATTTCATTTACCTAATATTCATTGTTAACGCAACATCCCATTATGTGTCCACGTCTATAAGTCAGTTTTTTTTCTGTTTGTATCAATTTCCCGCCAAGTTCTCATCAGATTTCGCTACAATCATAGCTCTCCACTTTCCCTTGCGATACAAACGTCAATGCCAAAACGTTTTTAAGCCACCACAGAGTACGAAGCAGGAATATTTTAGAACTTACTCTACCAGGGGCTCAATCAATATTCCTATTGTTAAAAATATAAACAATACCCAAGAATAAAAAAGGCTCAAAATCTACTTTAAAATCAAAATTAAACATACAAAATTGGTGTTTGTAAAAGAAATGTTAAAGTTGGCCTCTATACGTATCGGAAAATGGTGCCCGAATTTAAAAAAAAAATAGGTAATGCAATTATTTGAAGTTTTCTTTAAATCTCATAGTTTCGTAGATCGCAATGGTGGTCCAGTTAAAAAGACACGCTGTTTATAGACTCGAGAGTAGAGTCTAGACATGGGGTAGAGCATTATGAGCTTGCACCCACAAGGCCAAATACCAAAACATACTACTGTACTTGAAGGCATCGGTCATCTTTCTGATGCCGTGTGGGCAAAGACAAGGTCTGTAAACAGCGATAACTTGACAGTTTCATCTCGGCAATGTACTATCTCACTTCTGATTCCAGTCTACAAATTAACGCAAAAGCGAGCGGATACACAGGCGAAAGAAATTCACAACCTAACATGTCAACATTCCGAAGATTATTAATACTTTCCCACATATACGTCGTATTGAGAAAGTTATGTGTTGGGTCAAAAATCGTTATCGGGAAATTTTTTGGTAAATCTCTTTTGGGACCCCCCCCCCCCCCCGAGTTTAAAGTCTAGCGTCTGTCTTCTGTTGTACAGTTTATCCATTCCGTTCTAGCATGGCCTCTGGATCTTACCGCCGCGCCGGGGTGTGATGCATTTGAGCAGTATTTTGTGTCGTTGAAGGCGCTACGTCTCCTCTCTGCTTAAATTACCGTAGAACTCGTAGAAGAAATACTGTAACTGCAAACACAGTTACACAGTCACATAACAACATAACATGTATACTTATAATATTTACACACACAACAATAATTTATTTAGTATTTGTATTAAAAGAATGACTTGTATCAATGTATAGTTGTTTGAGTTTAACTTATCCATTTACTAATTCTAAAAAGGCCTAATCATAAACCAAATAATTATAATAGACCTATTAAACTTTACGCTTATCGACTTTCTTCTTATAAGCTACCCCAGCCATTTCATGTAAGAAAATTGATAATAAAACAGATATCACACCAATATTCACTAATACACTCAAGAATGAACGAATTACAAAATGCACTTATGACAGACAGAGTTGACAATCGGTCCTGACAGTACTGAAACAAATTATTTCCGGCTGTGTTTACGCTTTGCTATCGGATGTTTACACATCCTTCCCCGTGATCGCCTTTTAATTGTATACTTCCACTATAAAAGATTATATCGAAATATTATTACAACTAAATAAATTTAATTGATAAGTCTATTAGTTTGCTTAACAAACAGATATTGTTGTAAAATATATATTTACAAATTTATGAAACAAAACGTGCAATGTAATTCGAATATTAATCACCAATTTCAGTTCTTAAATTCCCTAAAAATAATTACAATGATCCCAGATATAAACATGTCTCGATGTATTATCTCGGGCTAGCGCCTCCAATAAACATTAATCATGGGTAGGCCATGATCCAGAGGTTATGCTACGATGGATGAGCTGTAACACCGCCCCCCCACGCTTGGATAAATTTTAATCGAATTTGGTATGATTTATTTGAATCAAACTATTGACCATATTTTGACGATATCTCAAGACTTTTTTCCCTGCATTTTTGTCGATAATTCAAAATTTGGCTGTAGTTGCCATAAGAATCTCTAATGATTTTTATCAAATTTTAATCATGTGTCTCTAGAGACCTAAACAGAAATATATTGAACTCCATATCTTAAAACATGTCGGTTTATGGTTTATCTGTAAAAAACCAAAAATCGCCCAAGGGGCTGTTATAAAATACGTAATTTCTTAAAGTCCGCTCTTCCGATTTCGTTCAAATTTTATCGAAATATGAAGATTAATGACCAGAACTCGTATGCACAATCGTAAGTAAATATTTTTACAATTAAGTAATAATTGGCATACAAAAAAATTAAACCTTGACCTCCGCTATTGAAACTCGATTTTAATCAAATACTATTTATATTGAAGACGTGTTTACCAAGCGAAGCGAGTTTAGGTAATTATTTAATAAATAAACAAATTTCAAAGATGTAGTTCATGGTTTTTTCACTCTTTGTTTGACAACTATCAAACTGAGATTTTTGGTGACAATTAGTTTTGGTTCGGTCTTGGGGGTGAGGATGGACGAGGGAGAAACTTTACAATATTTATGCACCATTTATTAATAAGGAACATTGCGGCCAGTAGAGAGGCAACATTAAACCTAATTTAATTTTAATAATTATTAAATAGTGTTAATTAATTTTCGGAAGTGGAAATTTCAATTAATCAATTTTCTTTTTTATCTCTAGCTTTTGTACGTAGCGGCTGTTAAATTACTGACAAAAGCGAACTAATTAGGATATATAATCAAGCCCAGCTGTTAATGAGTTTGTATTTTATGTGATCATATTTCATCAATATTATTTAATTGAAATCTGCAAAACTCGGGTTCTTGCCTAGTTGCACAAACTTTAAACTTTAATAATGAAAACAAAGTGGTACATCGTGGTACTTGCCAAGACCCATCGTACAATGTAAGCAGATCCTCTAAATTTAATGCTCAAAAAATGATTTCTTGATTTTGTAGGACATGGTTAAATTGTACTGGTATATTAAAGGGTCTTATACAGTTGGGTAAGTTTGTTTAAAACAGTTTCACCCTCTGAACTTTATAATTGTGTATTACTACGTTCTTGACTTCAGATAGGGTCTTATGTTTTTCGTAGATGTGTATATATTAAGAAGTCCCTACTAGCTAGTTTCTTGGCCAATGCAAACCTCGAAGCAGTACATAAGTGAAGGAGCATCCACTTGCTACGCTCGTGTTGGTGACTCGGCCTTCATAACTATATGAATATCGCATTTTCTTGGAGAGTCAGAATTCTAAATTACATTTTTTTGTCATCATAGAGAGGTGGAGTTGGTACCATTACATGCAAATCTGAAAATCATATTCTTATTTAGTGTGTTATAAGTTGTATAACACCAAGAGATATGGACAACATAGTGTTTAATATGGCTGCCATTTCAGTTTGATTTTTCTGAATTTAAATAGGGTTCTATATGAGTACACTATATATAGTTCCCTATACCAAATTTCATGTTCCTATTTTAATTTATGTGGCCAATATAACCTAGACGGACGGACAACATGTCGAAAATACTTTTTCTGTTTTCTAAGACAATGAAACATAAAGCTCAGTCAAAAAACAAAGGTTGAAATGTTTGAATTACCAAAATTATTATATACTCCGTACATTTATGAAAATTTAATGAGGTTTTTGTGTATTTGTCATCATTGTAAAAAGGAAATAACGCATTGCTTTTCTCACAGATAGCCCTGCTTAGTATAGAACGTCATGTAATGAGTCAAAAATCTAAGCGAAAATATCCTTTTTGAGGTCTCTGTTAGGTTATTAGGATAGTTAGTTTTAATTAGAAATATAGTCCAAGTTCTTTTTAAGAAGCCAGAATGACAACAATTGATATGACGCGGGAATTCTTGAAGATAGCCAGACGGACTTTGTGAGTAAGAGCTTCCTGGGAGTATAATTTTTGAAGATAGCCAGACAGGCTTGGCAAGTAAGAGCTACCGAGAAGTATAATTCTTGAAGATAGCCAGACGTACTTGGTGAGTAAGAGCTACCTAGTAGAATTGAGACTTCAGGCGAGCATCCATAAGAGTGGCAAGCAGGGTGAGCAAACTTCGTGTATAAATCTTGTAATTATTTCAGAGACAAGTCATTATAAACTATAACGTAGAATCAGACCTGTGAGTGACAATAATTAGAGTCAATCAGGATTAATAGTAGTAATACAGATATTGCAGTATTGTAATAAGATAGGAGATAGTTATTCTTAATAATATAATTGTTAATAAAGATTAATTGAGTACTGAACCACTGATTTGATCATATTGAAAATAAAGAACCCAGGGAGTTCAAAGGAACTAATCCTAACATCTCCTTGATAACGTCACCTACACAGCAACTAGTTCACCTGACTAGTTTTCCCACAAAACACGGCAAACACTGCCAACACACATATTAGCCCGCCACATCAGTTCCCCGGCCTTAAATGGCTTTGCTTTGGCCAATCTAACTTAAAAACCACCGCATTAGTTACCCTGCTTCTGAGTAGCAGAATAGCTTCATGTTAGGTGATAGAGACGAGAAAAAGTGTGAATACGATACAAAGGCGTTCCGTCAACAACCTACAAACCAATCAAAGCCCAACTCGGTTCTGATTAGTTCGCACATCCACAATACAAGTACAAAGGCCAGCTAATTGTTCTTGAAGGACAATAAGCTGAAATTTGTATAAGTAGGGTGCGGAAACCAACAAAAATCATTCACTTCTCTTCTGGGAGACCACCACTACACAGAGCTTCTCATTAAATTCACTCCTCCTCTGGGAGAACATCGAGAATACACCCACTGATGACAAGTGTTGATGGGACCTTCTCACAGATTCTTGGAGGAACCAATACATGTCTACCTCATTAAAGACCGGACCCTGTTCTCTTGTCCGCTTTCCTTAAGGGATCACCTCCTGACAGCCGAAGAATACTCCATGAGTGCCTCCTTATTGGGAAATAAATAGGGGAAACTCTGGCACCGGCAGTACCATGAGCAATCCTATCACCTCCTGAAAAGGAAATGGTTAGAGCTCTGACTCTGGCGATCATGCCTAGGCTTTGGATACCCAAGATAAACAAAGATCGGCAAGTTGCCCACGGAGAGTTCTGAAGGCAGCAGAAGCTGGTCTGCCACTCTCAGCGCCCAAAGAGCGGATCTCCGCACAAACAGATCTCCAGAGAAATTCCATATAGTCTCTTCAAGCTAGTCTATATACCTATGCGGCCTGTTGTCCTTACCAATCCCAAACCCCAATAACCCAGAGCTCCCATATACGTTGTTATTATAAACTCCGTATATTTATGAAAATTTAATGAGGTTATTGTATATTTGTCATCATTGTAAAAAGAAAATAACTTATTGCTTTCTCAGAGATAGGCCTGCTTAATATAGAAAGTCATGTGATGAGTCAAAATTTGAAGTGGAAATATCCTTTTGAGGTCTCTGTTAGAAAATAGGATAGTTTTAGTTAGAAATATAGTCCAAGTTATTTTTAAAATACCAGAATGAAAACAATTGGATCTCTAGATAAATTTCATATAGTCCCCTCAAGCTGGTTCATCTGATGAAGCAGACCACCTGTGCAGTATTTATAGCTGTCTTACTAACTTACTTTAACACTTTTTCTTTCTCATTCCCCCCTAATTTGGCCTCACAGAATCCAATAAAATTACTTTTAATTTTGAAAAATTCACCAAAATGGCCCAATTTGGGGGGTAGGAGTGCTTTTTGAGGAATTTTCAAATGTAAACATAGGTTGTGTGATGCATCTATTTAAAGGTCCAATTACCCTGAACATTTTGGCGCAAACAAAAGTTAATTATCTTTAACCGTATGTACAGGGTGTACCAAAATGTTTTGAAATAGGACTTTAAAATAAAGTACCGTGTTACCCTAACTACAACACAGAACAGCATCAGATTTTTTCCAAGCTTATTATTGAGCTACTCATTAAGGAAACATGTGGTAGGGGCATTTTTCTCTTGATTTTGTAAATTTTAAAAATTCTCAAACTTGAAGAATACAAAAAAGCCTAAAACTCAAAATTCTTAAATAGCAACTTATAAAAAAATTTATATCAAATAAAAGGTCTTTTCAAAACGAACATTTTTTGTATTTGATCTTTTTTCTATCTTTTCCTTTTTTAAAATGGCAGCCGAAAAACTTAATTATGTGTGTTAGTTCACAAAATGTAACAAATTATTTTTAAATGATAATAAATCAAAAAATTTCCTACAATGTTTAATTGGCTTTATAGCTTTGAATGTCCTCTGAACTAACCATAATCATACCGTTCACTGATTTTGCTACATTAGTTATGGCTAGTTCAGAGGACATTCAGAGCTATGAAACCAATTAAATATTGTAGGAAAATTTTTGATTTAATATCATTTAAAATTAATTTGTTACATTTGGAAATTCCTCAAAAAGCACCCCTACCCTCCAAATTGTACCCTTTTGGGGAATTTTTCAAAATTGAAAATAATTTTATTGAATTCTGTGAGGCCAAGTTATGGGGAAATGAAAAAGAAAAAGTGTTAAAGTAAGTTAGTAAAACTGCACGGGTGGTCCGCCTCACCCTGTATACCTATTCGGTCCGCCGTCCTTACCAATCCACACCCCAATGACCCAGAGCTCACATATACGTTGTTCATAGCTCTAACGATTTCAACGAAATTATTACTATGTACCTTTAAAGACCCACACAAAATTTATTATTGGCCACTTTCCGAAAATGCCTATTATATAGGAATTTATAATTTTAAAAAATCATAAGATTGTCTGATTTTCGTTTACTGTTTATGTTCAAATTTTGAGGAATTATGACTATTAATTATACCCAAAAAATATGTAAATTACAAGACAAATAAAAGTGCAGTTTACATATAATAATTGGTAAAAATCAAAAATAAAAAATTTCCAATTCCTTTACATAACTTTCGACAAGTGAATAGAGAAACGAAGCAAGCTTAGGCTTTTAGTATCATTCGACCATTTTTTTAATTCACTAAAAGTTGATTAAGAGGTATCCTCCTATAACAACTTATTTTCCATAAGAAATAGATGTGGAGGGTGAACTCAGATAATGAAGAAATTCATTTTCTCTTCAAAAATTAGTGTAAGGAATTTTTGGAGAGATAACAACAAATATTATTTTTCGTTTTTTAGCCCTCAAGGGCTCACTATACCTGAGTTTGGGAGTGACAATCTGCAGGACCCTATAGCTGGAACTACCCTCTTTCATGTAGTGTTAGGTTCAAAATTCCTGTCAGGACTCTCTTAACAAACTCTTGTTCTTTTTCGACCCTGAAAATATTAGAGTATTTAAGGTCTTTACTTTATAATCTTTTTCTCTTCTTTTTTATGGTGATGATGATGACTGAGAAATTATTCTCCTTTAAACAACAAGGAACAAAACAAATAAAAATCCGTTTTGCGTGAGAGTTAACATAATGTTTTTGGACAATTTTATTTGTTGTATTTTTGTATAATATTAAATTTTATTAATAAATTACCTTATTTTTTTCCAGATTATAACAACAGAGAAATTAAAGACACAAAATACAATTGAAACAGAAATGAAAAAGACAACAGAAAGTAGAACAGAAATACCAGACCAATGGATGACAACTCAAATAGAATTACAAAGAGATCGGTAACAGAAAATACATATCAGTGAAAAGGACTATATTTGATTTGTAGAAGAAACTCTAACGTACGTGAGAATGAAATTAAAATAGTGAAAATAAAGTATAAATGGTTACTTATATAATTTTCCTAATATTGAACCCCTTATGTTCATCAATCCCACTCCAAATCCATGGCGTTAAATGCAATAGTAACTTAATCAATTTGATAACGTCACCACAACCGGGATCTAGTTCATCTGACTAGTTTCCCACCACTCACACGGCAATTGCCAACACACACGCTGACTAAACACATCCATTCCCCGACATTAAACAGCTTTACTTCAGCCAATATCACCTTACACGTCCCATACTCGCAACTTGTCTCTGATTGGGCGACATCTTCACGTAAGGGCGCCTAATTTTTTTTGGGGGGATGTAAAAATTCATTACGCAGATCTTCCTCCTCCTTGAGAGGTACTAACAACCTCTCCTTCCCCCACGGACATGCACTGGGGAGAGCAGTACCAGCATCTAGGGAACTCTCTAATGGCTGCAAGCTGCAAGAAGGTACTTTACTAGAACAGAGAAAATTGTTAGAGACATGCTTGAAAAATTCACCTTCTGTCTTTGAAAGTGCAGCAGGTTACAAAGTTACGGTGGTTTGTCCAAGATGGCGGCTGACTAAGGCCTACCGTCTTCAGGGATGGCGGGTCTCCTGCAGATATCTGCAACTTCTTGGTATCTCGATTCTTGGGCACTCTGAAACAGTCTATAGGCGCATCTTTTAGCATAAGCTTCTAGAGTAGGGAAACCAGCTGACCCTAGAATGGTGGCTTTGCTCACAAATCAAGGTTGGTGTGTGAGTCTGCATTGAGCGATTGTCTGGAGTCTCTCCAATTTCCTCCTGTTGGACTTGCTCGCCAGTGACCAAAAAGCCGTGGACATGTACATAATCACGGATCACACTGATAACAGAAACATTGTTACATTAGTGCAAACAGTTAGGGGGCTACGCCTTACCAGCAGGGGAGAGAGGCAACCTTGAATTCTCTTTCTTACAGTGACATTGTTCAGAACATGTTGCCTGAAGTGTCTGCTGTCCAGTGTGATGCCAAGATACTTGACAGTAGGGTTCCAAGGGATAGCCTCTCTGTCAATTACCAGCTCACGCAGATCTCTGCGTGTCCGTTTGAGTCTCTTCCTGAAACAGATGGAATCGGATTTGTCCACATTAATCTTTTATGCGCCATTTCTCCAGCGAATTTAGCTGCTTCTGTTTAGTTCTTGCTGCGAATACAAGATTTGCATTACTACAGTGTAGCAATGGATTGTCTGCATAAAGCGACAGTATCACACCTAGAACAGTTGAAAAGTTGTTAGTGAAAACAATATAAAATACTTGTCCCAGGGTTCTGCCTTGGAGAACTTCAGCAAGTATAGGCCGCAGCGATGATAGTTCACCATCTAAAAAGGTCCTAAAGGATCTGCCCGTGAGATAAGAGCAGATCAAATGTACGGCAGCCTCCGGCACAGGAGACTCGCTCAACTAGTAGAGGAGGCCTTCGTGCCATACCCTGACAAACACCTTACTGACCTCTAGAAGCACTACAACAGAAGATAAGTAATTATTATGGTTATCAACTAGATCATTGATGACTCTGGTCGGCGGTTGCATCATGGAATCCCTCTTTCGGAAGCCAAACTGCTCTGGTCTGATATAGTACTCTAGGTTGGGCTGCAACCTGGACAGAAAAAGTCTTTCAACAATCTTAGAGATCGTCGGCAGCAGAGATATCAGTTGATGACCAGCAGAATTCTGTGAAAAAAGATGGTCCTTTCCTGGCATCGGGATGAGGATGATCTCCACGGTCTTCCACTGCACTGTCTACAATACAATAGTGTCCTGCAACACTATTCCACACCAATCACAGCTTACCTTGTCTCTCATTGGTTCGCATCACATAGAACTTACACAATGGACAGCTCATTGTTTAGTCCAGTCCTAGGCAAGTTAGCTTCAAGCTACGAGAGCTGAAAGTTGTGTAAGTATCGGCCAAAAAACACCACAAATTGACTTCACCTCTACCCTCTAGTCAGAGACGAAGACCACCATACTACCACACAGGGAACGCTACCATGGAACAATACTCACCTTGCTGACTAGACCACTGAGCCACCTGCCGTCTACCAACTTGTTAAGCCATTACACTTTTTTGACCTTTGGGAATACCACATCACATGACTCCTGCCAACCTACCACTGAGATCACCGCTTTTCCGAGAAGTCACCCCTTGGCCTCCCGTAAGGGGAATGAAAAGGAGAAATCCGGGCAATGTCAGCAACCTGCACCCCCACATCGCCTCCTAAAATGGAAATTGTAGGGATTTTGGCACCAGCAATAGTGGGTGGGCGATAGTGGCAAATCATCCGCCCAAAGACCAGGAGGAAATCCAGAAATAAGCGGATTTCAGCCGAAATCGCTTACTCCATCCCGACCATCATCTCCTGCAGTTTAGCAGGATTTAGTCCACTACTGCACCGTATGTAATCTGGGGTCTGATAACCATTTCAGAGCCAGAAAGCTATATGAGGTCAAAGTCCCTAAGTGGTACCTATAAAGCGAGTTGATGTCATGAGCCCCCATTTCGCTTTATGGATAATGTTTTATAGATGTGCATTCTTCGTCAGCCTGTCATTCAGGATTACTTCAAAGTATCTGACTGATGTGGGCATTCTCAGTCAAACATTTCCCAAGTAATTTAACATACCTAAGGTGGTTAAGTTAATTTTTTTAAAGAAGGGAACAAAGGTTGTTTTGCTTAATTGACTTTGAGGTCTTCCTTCGTACACCAGGTTTCGACACATCTTAAACTATTGTTTATGATATCCGAGACATTGTTACATATTTACCAATTACCAAAATTGCTACGTTATCTGCATAGTCTAGGATGTATGTTCCTGCCTGATTGATTTTACCTTGAGGCAATCCACCACAAGGGGCAATCCTATGAAGATAGGAGAGGTTATAGTACTCCTTCCCTGTAGGCAGACCTTTGTGGATACAACCTCAAGCGATTCAATCAGTAAGGTGGATGGATTGAATGCACCTGCTGTGAAGAATGGAGTCAATCTAGCTCGCGTAAGTGTGCTTCATTCCTCCACTGTCTCCACATTATGCGGACCATTGTTTCATATGGCGTATTGTCAAATGTGACCTACATACCCAAGAAGGCACATGGGTTTATCCTTTCTTTCCAGGACATCCTCAATTATGCCTACAAGTTGGTCCTAAGCAGTTTTGAAGTATCCTCTCGGCTGATAAACATGCCGATTCGATGAAGGGGTTAATCGGAGAGTACTCATTTTCTTATGTACTTTTCCACAAATTTTTTTCTACTGTTTTCAAAAGAAATGAGGACATTCTGATGAGTCTGTATGCTTTGACATGAGAGTAGTCTTTTTTGACCCATGCTTTGGGATAAATACTGCTCTGCTAGCCCTCCATGCCTGCGGAATATATCCATAGGCTACACTGGGTCTGTATAGATTGCAAGATTAAAGATGTTAGTCCTTGCAAGATAGCAGGATAAATGCCATCTTCATCAGGTAACTTAAAGGGGCTGAATTTATTTATTACACTATACTTTAGAGAATGTGACTACGCTACTGGCTAGTCTCCAGTCTGCTCAGGAGACCTTCAGGCAAGAGCTCCCTTGCGTGGCTGGTGTTGTCGTTTACACACCTCGCTGGGTGTTCAGTCAGGAAAGGATGTTTCAAAGTAATAGCTTGAGGGTGTCTACTGTTATATTGGTATACTCTCCTGTTGGCGCTCATAGGGTGCCAATAGGATTCTGTGGTTTTGTGTCCATGGCTTTTGTAATATAATTGTTTCCTTGAAGCTGCACACTTTGATTGTGAATGCCTTCCAGGAATCTTGTGTGGCTTTTCTTATTATTTTTCTGTATGCTGTTTGAGCTGAATGAAACTCTTTCCAGTCACCACTTTGCTATGAAGAAGTGAAGAGGTTCTCACATTTCTATCAATTGATGAAGGTTGGTTGGCCACATAAGTGATTAGGCAAAATTAAATGTAAAAGTAACTCACCTCTAATGTATATCAGCTCTTTTATAAGCCTAGTAGTGTCTGAAGTGTGCAAGTAGTATCTGAAGTGTTTTCTTCTTGTCTGGATTAGATTTTCCCTATCTCTGGCCGGATTTGTGACCATGCTTTTGGAGCTAGGAGCCTCCTTTGTGACTGGTTTCCATCTGCCCCCAAAGGATGCAGATAGAGTCTTGTTGAACAGTCGAGGTTTGCTCTGAGGCAGCTCATTGTCTAGAGTTTTTGATAGCTGAGAGTACGTGCCATTCTAACGGTCTTGGGTACAAATCTATCGCACCCCAGAGACAAGGAAGAGTGTGTTGTGTTCCATGTGATGCACACCTCTTCGACTTTTCGATACCAAGAAGAATGATAGTAATGTTTACAGACAAAACTTATAGTAAACATTCAATGCTATTTGTGCAAGGAATTTGTTGTTAATCAGGAACTCAAGGGTGGTTTTATCAGTCATGTTGTTTAGTATTAGCTTTTATGCAATTATAAGGAAACTGGACATCAATCATGGTGGTCATATATACAATAGAACATTGCAGTAGGACTTCTAGAGAATTAATTATTGAAAAATTACAGAACAGCTGAATCAGTACTCAAAATTGATGGCTTGAAATTGATTACATGGTATGTTGTAGAATTATTAACGTACAGCAAAGCAATAAAAATTCCTTATTATACAGTGAAAACAAATTCCAGAGAATAAATTAATTCAAGAATCTATCAAGTAATGCACAATGAGGAACACGACATACAAACTGAAATTAGTAACTCTCGATTAGTAACCAAAAATGACTATTATGCGCTACAAGGATTATACTAGCAAAAAAATTAAAAGTGGAAATATATCGAGTGAAGTTGAGGGTAATATTTTTGTATGTATCAGAAGCGTAGACACTAATTAAAAAGAAGAACAGGTTGGAAATCTGAGAAAGCAAGATTCTGAGAAAAATTCTGACAAGGTATGCAAGGAATCAATTTATTTAAAGAAATGTGAAATTGGTATTTCTGTATAACAACTTAAACCTTTTAACAGAAATAAAAGAAAAAGAATCCAATAGCTGAGGTATATGGTGAGAATGAAGGGGGACAAGGTGGTGAAGAGGCTGTTAAATAAAGAGAAGTGTCTGTACACCAAGAAAACGATGCAGTTGAAAATTGGCTGAAGGAAATTTGTAGTAAAATAACTATGACAAAATTTTGAGAAGACGGAGAATAGGCATAAAAATCATTACCGGTATAGGAAGACGGAGGCTCTTCAAGGGTTGAAAAATTCCAAGATTAATTTGAATGACATCCCAAAATCAGATAATCAAAATTTAGTTGAACATTTTTTGACAAAACTAACTGATCCTTTGGTTTTATTATTAATTTTACAAACATTACAGCTGAATATAAATTGAATCACACTCTGCATTATTGAATAAACCAAACAATAACAAAAATTTAAAGTATTGCGCCAGTTGCTCGAAATCAAGCAATATTTTGCAATATATAAATATTTTAAATTTAAACACAGTTGTAAATTGATTAGAAGTGTTCATTCATTGGTCCAATTGTAAATATTATAACTTCAGCTGGCATCCTTAGTGCTCCTTTAAACAGGTGCCCCACAAAGGTATTTACATTTTTAAATAACTACCCCGTACATATGTGTCTACCAAATTTTAAGAATTCTTCATACATATTAGAAACCTATCCAAAAGTGTACCAACAAATTTTTACGCTGATATCTGCAATATAAATAAAATGACAGATGTTGATAGAAAAAATGCAGTTTAAAACGACAGCGCTTGCTGCCGGAGAACAAGATTACATAAAAGCTCCAAATGTTTGAACAGCCGGTTATTATAAACAATCAGCTGTTTTGTTTATTTCTGATCAGTGCATTGTTAACAACTTTTATTCTGTTCTCCTAGGCAACAAACATAACCTAGGTTGTTCTAGTTTTTTACCATGTTGTTTACGTTGGAGCAGCAAGAAGGTTTGGTGCTGTTCCTGAACTACTGCTTAATAATGAAAAAGAAGACCGGCCGTCTAGATCATCCGACTTAACAGTTTGTGACTTTTTTCTGTGGGTTATCTAAAAGAAAAGGTGTACTCCTACGACATAAAAACCTATGAGGATTTAAAAAGACTATAGAAGAAATGAAGAAATGCTTAACACCACTAGGGAATTCTTTAGGATATACCTTTGAGGCTTTTGTTCATCGATGCTACCAATGTGTTGCAGTAGACGGAATTCAATATGAATGATTATTGTTTTGGTTAAGAAACATTTTTTGTCATAAATAGAAATTTTATTTTTTGTTATATTGTGGTAATTAAATAAAAAAGTTATTAAAGTCTGTAAAAGAATAAAAAGTTATTTTCTCATGTAGTTGCGACGATTAACACGTCTTCAGTATAATAAGTTCCAATCCCTCTAATTGGATACATTATTACGATTAAAAGTACAATCAGAAAAAGTTCAATAAACTTTAAAAACTCCGTGGAAAAAATTATTGAAAAATCTACCTCAAAAATATCTTATTTTAAAGATTGAATAAACCAGTCAAAACGGTAATAACCATATTTTGTATAAAAAAAATAATAATAATGACAACAAGAATAACATGTTAAATTACACTTTTGTTATGTTTGCTTTAAATTATTTTTGTTTATATCAATAACAGCTAATTATTTGATTGGTGTAGTTAAATGTTAATATAAGAAAAAATTCTTAATATTATAAAGCCAGAAGTTTTAATTATTACAGATCTTTATAAATGCCAGCCACATGTTTTTAATTACAGATGTAATTTGGTGGTGATAGATATAATCTGTAGGAGTCTACATTCTGAACACAGATGGTACAGTTGAATCTGAACTGAATAACTTAACCTAACAAAACTCAAAACCAATAACAAAAAGAATAGACGGTAGACATCAAACCATAGTTGATTTTGCTATTGGTAAGTTATTGTTTATCAAGATTAATTTTCAATCAAGAAATTATTTTTAAGTTATAATTAATAACATCTACTATTGATTTCTATAATTCTTTATTACAGTAGTTGATTTAAATTTATTTAACCAATTTGTTCAATAAAACTCAACTAGGCTTGACTAATGCAACTAACTAAAATTGTGGTTTTATGTGCTTACATATACCGTTTTCAAAAACATAATTAAATAACATAACTAAACAAGATATATTTACCCACTTTTAGACAGACAAAAAAACACATTTAGCACTACGTACGCTATGCCATTTTTGTACCAGAGCTAATCTACAAGTAGGCTATGTAGATTTCTAGGTTTTATTTTCCATTATTATATTTAACATTTGGCAATAATGTTTATTACTCTCCTAAATTAAGCATCTACAGTTTTTTCCTTTTGATTGTTTCAAAGTATGACTTTTGTTTTGACAGTTTATGAAGTAACCTATGACCTATAATGGTAAATATCGGTTGTACCTCCTCCTACGAATTTTCTATATTAAGGTAAATATGCAGGAGACATGTTTAATCGTTTTTAAGTGTGAAAACTCGCCATTTCACCTTCAATATTGTGTTTTTGTGATACTTTCCCTCATTCTGAACAAAACTAGGTCAATGTTTACTTAAAGGTAACTTGTAATTTTCGGAGTTTTTTAAAAATTGTATACTACATACCTTACTTCTTAAGATTAAATAATGTTTTCCTTGTGGAGATCACTGTTTTTTTTACTGAAAAATTACAATCTAAAAACTATCAAATCCGACATATTTATAGGTTAGACACATTTACGTCTCATATGTTACTAAAGATATTTCATTCTATATATCCAAGATTTCTGACCCAAACTAGATATTAAGATGCAGTGTTGAATTAGTTCTTTAATATGTTTTGTTTATTTGCATTTGTTGTTCATATTAATTTACTTAGCAAATATAACCAAACAAAATGTATCATTACTCTTTAGATTTAGGCTATTAAATGTACACTTGGTATAGGGAACTCGTATAACCAAAATATAACTCTGCTAAACCGGTTGAGATATATAATTATATCGCAAAGTATGTAAATTATTAACTTCAATAAACGTATGAAAAAGAGCATTGGACAAACCTTTTGTGATATGAAATAGTGATCTAGCGTAGTCATTGTTTAATGCGAATGCATCAAACCATACGCTATTCTCATTGCTAATATGTCTTGCCATTATGTGTAATCTATAAACCTGTAGATTTCATAGTTTTTAGATTGTAATTTTTCAGTGAAAAATAGTGATCTGTGCAAGGAAAACATTATTTATTTTTAAGAAGTAATGTATGTAGTAAACAATGAAAAAACTCTAAAAATTACAAGTAAACATTTACCCTAAACTAGTCACTTTTTATGTTCCCCAATTCATTATTTCTGTCTGAAAACAGTGATTTAAAATGACTGTTTTATGGCATTTTGAGGTTTTATCGACACATATTTCATCATTTTAAGTAAAGTTAATCGATCTTTTTTTATTCAGCACGGGATAGTTCTGTTTTACGAACTGTCAAACTATGTTTCATTTACTACCTATCATTTAGTAAATGTGATAGTTCTTATCATTTAGATAGTTCTTATTTTACCTATAGTTCTTGTACTAGGTCTGGGTTTCAGAGACTTAGTCATCATGAATCTTAGATCATCGAGGCATAATAATATCAACCTGTATTAGTGAATGAAGTGCGCATGCACCCCATGAGTGAATCCAATATGGCTAGAATATGTAACAAAATGTACAATTTGAAAGATTGTGAAGTAAATAATGAATTTTGAGAGATAAAAAACCATTAGTTTTGTTCAGAATGATCGAAAGTATTGAAAAAATTACGAAAACAAAGTATTTACCTTGTAATCAAAAGATCAGATCATATTAGGCCTATGTGTCGCAATAAACATTTCATGTCCCCAAAAATGCATTAGTTTAATAGAAAATGAGATTTTTAAAATTACGAAATTCAGCTACGTAGGCATTATGAAATAATTGGACCATCTTTTAGCTGGGATCATCCTCTTTAAGCTAAATCCAACATTTTTGTCAAAAATGAGCATTTTACAAGTTTCCATTCAATGTTCATGATACACAATTAGCCTCTGTGTCTATGTTATGCATAGCTAGTAGAATAGCGTGTCTTTAGATGACAGTATATTATATAGCGCTGGTTTGTTTGTGTAGTTTGTTAGTGTAGAATATAAACAGATTCTTCATATTCTAACACACAGGGTTTGACTTTTAACTGCCTAGAATAGCTGCTTCAAATGATGAAACCGCTAGTCCTACTTTACATCATTAGAAAACCCCCTTGTGTTACATTTTTTAATGACCCAAACAGGGAACTAGGGTAGTGGTTTTTACATAATGTTGCAGTGGTAATTATTTTGTAAGTCGATAGGCCTATAGCCTACAGATGAATTTTAAATTTGTCTAATAATTCGTTTACTACATACATTATTTTGAAATTCTAATATAATATTTTAACACAGCAATCATTTTTTTTACTGAAATATTGAAAAGTATCTTTTTTAAAAGTAATATTTAGAATTAATAATCGTGTGCCTGATCTTCATCCACTTCGTCCATTATGTTAACATCCTGGTTCTAAATGACACAAGCAACATTCTATTGAAAAAAATATGTTTTAATATTAATGACTTATAAGACATGTAATACGCATGAATCATACGATATGTAAATCTTGAGATTAGGTGATATTAATTTGTCCCTTAATGGTTAAAGTGTAGTCAAAGCTTATAGATTAACACAGTATTCTCAATTTTCAATATTTTATAATTTGTAATTTTTATATTAAAATTTCACGGTTAAAAAATTATTTTATTTTAAATAGGTTTTTAAAGTTAACGTTTTAAAAATAATCTGTATATCGACTTACTAAATAATTACCCAATGGAATTTTCATAAAAGTGTCAAAAAAATGGAAAGAGACAAAGCGTCTGGGGATGAGGCTACAAAGGAGTATTATTATTTGTACAAAAACTTGGAGGAGAGGGGAAAAAATCATTGTTTTCTTCCACTGAAAGTTAAGAAACCTAAAAAAATCTTGCAAACAGATTTAGAACATGATTGTGATTTAGAGTTATTGAAACCGATAGCAATCAGATTTACGAAAACTGCATTACTTAGATCTTTGGAAACCTAAACTAGAAAGCCTACAACAACTCTCTTGGGCTAATTTGAGGGAATAATCCAAGTGGGAGGATTTGAAAAAAAAGGTCATTGTTTGAAAATGTTTTGCCTGACACTACGTCACTTTATGATATGTTCAATAATGATTGCTTTACTGAATGCGCTAAGCTTAAATTAACAACAGAGCAGAGATGTTTATCTCTTTTCAAGAATTTAAGTAAACAAGAGATTTTATTCCAACTATAATAAAAATCTGGAAGTTCGTACTATACCTTCCAGGAACCAATGCATCTGTTGAAAGGCCCTTTTCTGTCATCAACAATTTTTAACTTTTGGAAAAAGTATGAATGACTGTGTCATAGTTGTCTGATAATTCAAATGAATTTAATAGATTCAAATATCGAAATGCATGAAAAATAAAGAAGAACAAAGCATTGATAAACAAGTTATCTTCTAATGACAAGTACAAATGGAGCAAACCATCAACGTCAGCCTCTTGAACTGTTTAAACTAATTGTGTCCCATATGTTTCACAGCTTGAAATGTTCACTTATATCGTGTAGGCTACGGGTACAATTTTTAAATCTAGTTTTAGGTTAGATCCTTCTTGTTCATCTTCCTAATCAAGTTTGAGTAACTCTTGTTTTCTTCCAACTGTGACGCTATTAGTGTTGGCTATATTAGGAGCTAGGAGTCATTATTTTATTCTTCTTTTTTTATAATATGATGATGACCGTGAGGTTTTTGTCTAGAAACATACATATTGGTCTGAGACCAACATGATAATTGCACAATCAAGTCCCCCTTTTCTACTTGTATATATATGTTCGATATGTCATAATTAATATTTCCATTTTTATTTAATTTCAGACGTGTGTGTGCAGAAGTCTTTAGATGTCTCTAGGTTTGGTTGCCTATGGGAGTAGTGACGAAAGTGATAATGATGATTTATCTCCTCCTGGAACTGATGAAGTTCTGTTACCAAATGTGTTGTTAAAGAATAGTTCAAAAGACAGTACAAACTCGACAATAAATTTAAAACTAGAATCTACAAAGACAAATAAACATAGTGAATCGTCCAACTTATACACATTTCAAGATGATGATGACAACGACAATTCTTCAAAAGATAACATGCTATTATCATTACCAGCTCCAAAACTGAAACTACATGATCTTGATGTTGATGTGAAGAAGTTAAAAAGTTCAGGAACAGTCAGGATTTCAATACCATCTTTGTCACAAGTATGTTTAACTTATATTATATCAGTTTTTGTTTTATGTTAGCATAGTGTAGTGTAGTGTGAATTATCCACACACAAAAGGACTGGTGTTAACATAATGTGTTTCGAGTCAACATTTTACTTTTATTTGTCAACATTTCTCAAAATTTATACTAGTATGGTATTGGATCAGAGTAAAGTTGAATATACACTGCCGCTGGCTTAAACAAATAAATAAAAAAAATAAAAAATTAAACATTGATTGCATTTGGCCGCAGTAGTTAGATCCACTGTTAGGTTGGTGACATTAGAGTAGTGTGTTCTACTAAACATCTGTCCAACTGATTGCACCGATAGATTGAAATGGTAGGCCTAACTAAGCTGTCAAAATTCAAATATCATATCAGTGTAAAAAACAACAATGACGGATGAAATGTTGAATTTAGCTCTCTTTTTTATATGATAACATAATATTGTTGTTCTTGAAAATGCTGGAATAAATTTAGCCATACAACTGGATAATAAAAAAGTTAAAATGTTTTCAACATAGAAGAGAAATACCTTCCAAGAATGATAGGTATAAACAAAAAACCTTTCATTTTAAAGATGGTTTTCTCTGCCATGTTTTCTATCACGTATGAGGGGGGAACCAAAAGTAATGGGAATCGGGCTGGTGAGGGGAGGGGGTGGGCGTGGCCGATCGGCCGGAGAAGGAGTCTCGAGTCACATAGCTACACGTCCGTGTGCGACATTTGTTTGCGGTGAGTGGATCAGTTCGTCCGTGAGAACTTTTTTTGCAAAAGACCTTTTTCCGCTTTGGCGAAAATGTTAAATGGCTGACTGACGGGAGCAATGTGTGGCTGTGAAATTTAGTTTCCTGTTGAGGAAAACGCCCGCGGAAACTCTTGTAATGCTTCAAACAGCTTATGGGGAAGCTACTTTAAGTAAAACACGTTTTTACAAGTGGTTTCAGCGTTTTAAAAATGGAGAAATGTCGACTGAAGACTAGCCTCGTTCTGGCCGCCCTTCATGTCAAGAACTAATGACAGCATTGATAAAATCAACACTCTGGTTCGTGAAGAACCAGAAAATGACTGAGGGAGAGCATTTGAAGAATAAGGGCGGATTTGTGACGCACAGGGGATTGGTTCTTCCGTCATGACAATGCACCTGCCCATACCACCCTGTCTGTGAAGCAGTTTTTGACGAAAAACTATGACACCGATTGCTCCCCCCCCCCCTATTCACTGGATCTCGCTCCCTGCGACTTTTTTTCTGTCCCCGACTCAAAAGGGATATGAAAGGTAAACGTTTTGAGACTGTAGAAGAGATGAAACAAAAATCGCTGGATGGACTAAAGACCAGTCCATTAAGTGAATGTCAACAATGTTTTGAACAATGGAAGAAATGATTAGAGAAGTGGATTGCAATCAATGGTGATTACTTTGAAGGTGACCAAAGTTATGACCAAATTCCCGTTTTTTGGGTCCCCCCTCGTAATGTATTGCTAATTTACAGTGGTGGAAAAATGGCATCTGGTAAGAGATGTGATGTCATTTACAGCAGTCAGTTTAATGTTATTTACCCGCACTGATACCTGCCGGTGAATGCGGACAAATGAACCCATTATCTTTCTACCTTAGCTTAAAAATGGATGCTTTACCACATAATCCGTTTTTTTACCATATAAATTGATAAAGAAAAGGACGAATAACCAGTAAATGTGGCTACAAAGACATTACAATAGAATTAACGAGTCATCATATAAGTGATAACCAATGAATGTTTATTTAAAGAAGTCACTTTTAAAGCTATATAAAAACGAAAGAAACAAGCTAGCTTATTTCAATTTTAAAAACATGTTTTAACAATTTTAAAACCAATTGTCTCAAATGAAAATTAACAGTTAGAAATGTACGAAAAACTCTCTTTTGAAATTTACAACTTCCAAACTGTAATTATACATATTGTGAAAATCTATATATTTTTTAATCTGAATATTTTCTCTAAAGAATGGAACTTATATTAAATTCTCAAATTATTATTCGTAAAGGATGTTTGCAAACAATGTGACATCATAAATATCCTCTCCGTTGCAATGACAGTCACAAAACCACATGTGGTACACCAGGTTTCAAAACCTGTCGCCAGGTTTCAATTCATGTACAGATATAATTTTGTAGGAATGTAGGCCTAGCATTTTTTAAAAAGCCATTTAGGCTGTGCCATATGAAACCATATGAAGGGTATCGAGTATAGAGAAAAATATAGAGAAAGATATCGTAGAGACTTTTCAAGCCACTAAAATTTGTCTTTTTTATGCCCTTCAAAATGATTTGTAACATGATCGGAGTTCTATTTGAAAAAAATTATCATCCCCTCTTTTAACCTCCATTAAAAAGGGGGCTAAAATGTTTTAAGCCATAAAGAGTGAAAGGACTTACTCTATGAGATTTGGCGAAAGTTAGAAGTTTTTATTTCTACTTGTTCAGAAATTACCTAGAGGTTGCAAAACTTTTTTCCACTCGGTAGTATATAAATGACTGAAACGTTTAAAAAAAGTTGTATTAAAAATAAATCAAAATTGAGTTTTATCTGTACCCGACAAAATGGAGTGAAATAAGTAATGAAGACAATATTGTAATTCTATGATTTAATTTTTCATGTAGAGTTCATAACCTGACCATGTATAAGACAACTATATGCTCTTTGCATTTTCAGCTGTAACAATTAGATAGCTGTAACTTAATTTTAATAAATTAAATGCTATCCACTCATACATGAAATACAATATGTTAATATAAATTTTTTCAACAACTTGAATAACTTGTAAATTATTTTTTTTAAAAATCTATTTTTCTTGTCTTACTTACCGAGTATACAAAATACGAGTATAGGATGGGTTGGTAATTAAAAATAATTTCGACCTCCTAATCTTCAATTTTTTACTAATCTTCACGTTTTATGGGGGAATGGAGTGAAAGCCAGTCCCTGTTTAATGACACCTGTCATATCTCCACTTGAGGAACAAGGCCCACCCAGTAGGTAGAATTTGGGACTTGTTAGGATTTAGGATAAGAAATAGTCAACAGGATTAACAAATAATAGTCAAATGTTAGCGCCAGTTAAATCTTCAATATCAGATGTGTGGTAGTTATTGGGAAATAATTGAAAAAGTGTCGCAACTGCTTAGCTTGCAGGTCATTAGCATGACATGGATAGTGAAGCTCTATATAAACTGCTAGTGACTTAGAAAGAGGATCAGTAGTATCCGGAGACGCTGCTGGTCAGCTGAGAGACCAGCCCAGTGGGAGAGTGGCATCCAAAATGTCGGCGGGGACACGGAAACGCTGGCCACCAGAGAGACTTGACCCAGGAACGTATTTACAAAAGGAGCTCACTGGTAGTTTATAGAGATTCACAGCCTATGTTGAAAAGGTGAGCAGATTCATGTGTTTAGAAAACAAGAGTTGTTAAATTCAATAATTTGCCATTGCTCTGATTGAAGGTTTAAAGGTCTGATTAGGACAGATTATATTTTATAGGATTAAAAATCAGATAGGAATAAGAATATTCCTGATCTTACACTCACTTTTCGTGGCCATAGGAAACGGAAAAAGTGATTTTCACCATGCCATCCCTCAACTGTTGCTATCATTGACGTCGTTGTCTTTGTGTAAGTACTATAGTGGTAACAATATTTAAGGTAGGAACATGAAATTAGGTTTAGAGGGTTATAGCATTCTCATATAGAACTTTATTAAAATTCAGAAAAATTGAAAATGGCAGCAATTTTAAACAGTTTTGTGTTTATATCTCATGTGTTATTCAATTT
The DNA here is from genome assembly GCA_963513935.1 of Aphrophora alni. Lineage (NCBI taxonomy): Eukaryota > Metazoa > Arthropoda > Insecta > Hemiptera > Aphrophoridae > Aphrophora > Aphrophora alni. Next base: position 106,150,128 of record OY740770.1, read on the forward strand.
ATAACATACTAAAGTCAGTCTAAATTTTCAGATTTCAATTCTGCATGTAATATTACCAACCTTACCTCTCAAATATACCAAGTGAAATTATTGTAATAAATGTAATTTCCAATCCTGAGATCCCAAGAAACTGTGATATTCTTATAGTTGTTACGAGATTTGGTAGGGCCGAATCACCGACAGAAGCGTAGCGAGTAGAGGCTCCACATATGTACAGCTTCAATGCCTACTAAGGCCGAGACACAGACTAAAGCAAAGAGAGTGGAATGGCACCCCTTAACTTTTTTAGAAGAACCATGTAGCAGAATTAATTGTAAAAGAAGAATATAATTTTTTTTCACCATTTTGGCTTTAAAATATTAAAAAAATTATGCTTGCTTTTAGAAAAAAAACTTAGTTCAAATTTCTAGATAGAATTTTAAATAAGCAGTTTACTATACTAAGATAAATTAGATAAATAAAGTTATTGATTTATTTTAATTGTTTGAAACAAGTATTTTTTGTACATTTTATAATTCACTAAAAACATCTAAAAGAAATTAAATGGAATATGCATTATGAAATCTAATTTTTTTAACCAATGCCTTGGCTTCATCGGGTAGAAGCCAAGGGATGTATCTTTCTACCTCCCTCTTTCTCTCCCCACCCATTTTCCTTTACACTCCTCAACCCGACAAACTTTCTTGAAGGTGTTTGCATAGGCCTATTGTATTTAAAAAGAAGAAATATTGTTTTTTACTTTCTTGTGTATACATAATAGAGACAGAAGTTTACGTTATAAAAATAGATGCTATTATATTAATTGTCCATTTGAGGGGTCACTGACTCTAAAAGAATGTTTTCTTAGAATAATATCTGTTCTATGTCGGGCGTTCGCATATGTATATATGTGTAATGAGATATGATGAATGACCTAGGGCCTACTTGGTATAATTTAAAAATTGTAATATTAATAAATTAGGATTGATAATTAAAAATTTGGGGATACTTCCCAAATATAGCATCTAAGGTCTAGAGGTATTGATCCACAAGAGATAGTGATTTACAATTTTTATTGAAGTGTATCTATCCTGTTTGCGTAAGATAACGTTCAATAAATACTTTTTAAATTTTGAATTCTTACTCAGTTTACAGTATTGATATGAACCATCAAGCATTGTCTTAGTATCACTATGTGTACGTATCAACACATATGCAATGTTTGTTTGACATCAAGATAGTAGATATAAGTGAAGTACGTTAACCTAACCATTAATATTATTTTAGGTTTCAATTAAAATACATTTTGTTTACATAACAACAAAATAACAATGTAACAAAACAAATGTTATATTGTTAATTTTACAACATTTGTTTAGTTTATTATTGGTGGAGTATTTTAAAACAGAATCTATACATATCTTTCATCGATGGTTGCTAGTGTTATTTGTCATAAAAAAAAAAAAAAATCTAACTCTTATTATAATACATTACTGTAATAATAAGTTCATATTTTATTGTAATAATAATAATATAATTATTTGTTTTAATGGTGCAGTATTTTAACAAATTGGTCAGATTTTCTTTTTGTTTGATTTTAGTTGGATAGTGAGGAGTCTGCAGAGCCACCGTCCAAAAAGAAGTTAAAGCCATCTCAAGTAAGTTTTAATATGTTTAGTATAATACTATAAATAGTATTATTTTATCAATAAATCCTATTTGTTTTACTGTTAACGCTATAGTGGTATTTCTCTGCACACGTCAGCTTTATCAAGTGGAGTATATATAACACACCTTCTTATCCTGGAGTATAAGTAATCCTGCTTCAAACATTCATATTTTTTGATATAATTATATTGCGGTGATTTTGTGCTCGTTAAAAAGCATAAATGATGCCTCAGGGGGCTATTGGGGAGAGTTAGGAATAATGAGGTGAGGACCATCGATTTTACCATTTTTCGACCCGCCCGACTTTATTCATATGCCATCGATTAGTCCCACTTGACCAGTCATTTTTGGACGAGTTTCTATATTCGTAACTGTTAACTAATTAAAAACAATATAAATATAATATATAAATATTAACTTACGTGACCTTCAAATTTCATGAAATTAAATGGTTTGCACAGGTTTAAATCACTCGGCCTAACAGACCATCACGTTGGTTTTTCTTACAAAAATTTATTATTATTATAGTTTTGGGGTGCGCTTCCGGGGAATTCACTAGAGGTCGTCCAACCCATTTCCCAAATTCGACTAAGTGGTTATTTCTGCAATATTAAACCACATGTTGAATTGAGACATGTGACGGGCACTTCGCTGCTCGCTCCAACTTAGAGCTCCACGGCGATGGCGTGTCTCTGGTTGTCTGTTGAGGTCCTTATGCGCTCATTACTGCGCGTTCGAACTGTTTTCAGGATGTCGAAACAGCAGCCGGCGTAAGACCCTTGAAAATAGCTCGGGTGAGAAATTAAAGACAAACAGTGTATATTTAAATTAAACTATCTTTTATTACTCCATTTTACCTTACACGTGCTCTACTAACTCGGGCTACAAACTTAGGGGGATAAAAGCAAGAACTCGGAGGTCTGGCTCTGTTCACGGTTCTAGCCAGACTCTGCTCCTTCAGGTCTGTTGCAGAAGCATCAAGCCTCAAAGTGTCCTCCTCTTCTTTTCTAAAATCATGACTGCTGCATTTCCCAATATACCTTGTTCAGTGTATAAGGAGCCTTGTTGTACTTTCCTGTCATTATGTAAATGTATGTTATCATATTCATAATATAATGTGATTAATATAAGATGCAGAGTACCTGTCACAATAAAGCACAGCTACTCGATTTTCCCGTTTCAAGGCCGTGCACTAAGTGTGTCACTGTAAGCTTGCACTGCGCATTCCTCCCTTTCGGAAGGAGGGGGGGAAATATAGTTGAGCCTAAGTGTTTGATAAACGCCTGGGGGTCACCGTCTAGGCAACTCATAATACCCGCGTGAAATGTGGGTAGCACACAATGTATTTATTTGTTAAAACATAATGTATTATTTATTGTTTAATAAATTTACTTAAAAAAAAAATGTTTATGGTAAATAAAACATTTTTTTAATATTATTGTACTACTCTATTTGTAGGATATAGATAATAATTATTTTTCAAAATTAATTAATGGTGGGGCCTTATTCAAGATCTTTTTTTAAAATAAAGAGTGGACATATCAGTAATTGGAAGAAAATTATTCATGAATCTATCAACTTACCACAATTACAACCGTTATTAATGAATTTGAGTAGTCTATTTGACAAACCAGTAATATGCTATAGAAAAAACACACAAGCTTGAATAACAATTTTTAAAATGTAATTGTTATATATTTATATTTTAGGCCCTTAAAAAAAACCCTTTAGTATAAGTACATGAAAATACAAGAATAATACTAACAAGAAATTTAGTTTAGCCTATACTCATTATTTATTTAATAATTTTTAAATTATTTCTTTTAATTTCATTATTTTTTACATTTTATTAATTATAATAGATATATATCTTGCCCAAGCTTAGATAAAGGATTTAAAAGAAAATGTTTAAAATAAATATATAAAGGAAAAAAAGTTCTTTTTTATGATGTCACTAAAAGAAATTTACAGTAGTCCCTGTAGGACTAAAAACCAAAAGAAGGGACTAGTATCACCACCCTATGTGTTAAAAAAAAAAAAATTAACAGAATTTGATTAACATACAATTTCACTAAGTTAACATATTGATTAGTTTTTTTTAAATTACAAAAGTTAGATGTTGAAAGAAAAGTTCTTTTCTTCAGAATATGCACTGTTTTAAGGAATTCAAAATTTTCAAGTAGAAGTCTAGTTCTTGCATGGTTGCTGTTATATGAAGTGGTTGGTACCAACTTGGACCAGATTAGAACTAAATTTTATTTTTGAATTGTAGGTTTTCTTAATTTTGTTTGGTAGCCATAATTAGGCCTACGAACTCATTATTCACATTGATTTACAAATTAAAGCAATGTATGCCACTTTATTTATTTGATTTACAAAACATTGTTTTAAAAACTTGAAGTTCTAAATACACACTACATTACTATGAAGTCAAGTTTTAATTTTTGAAAGAAAAAAAATTTACAAAAAGTGCTGTGCAGACACTTGGTCATTTTTCTTGCAGTGACGGACTTTTAATCAGCTCTCGTGTAACTGAAAATGAAATCTAACTGGTAGCTCCACCTGACGTCTCAACAGGTTACTAAATTTTAGCTTATTTGAAAGGTGTTACATCATTAAGGTAAATTTGATTATTTGGTTTACATTAGATAGTAGACGAACAGACTTACTTTGGAATTGATATACATAGCTCCTATCAATACAAACCTATGTACCTATGTAGAGGGAAAACATAAACATTGAAATTTTTTTTAAGCAGTACTCATTTCATCAGCTTGTTTGAAAGACTAATTGAAACTCATATATATTATATGTGTTCAAGGAAAATGTATTTTGAATTACTGTAACATTTATTCATATAACTATTTTATGTAAAGTCAGAACAAATATTTCAACCCGAGATATTTCGTTGACAGCATTTGTCCAAAAATGAACCTACCCCAAGTTATTATGGGCAATATTAAAATAGCCGTTCTCATTTGGATTGGACTGAAATATCGCGTTCAAGTGTAATTCCACATTTCTTATCATGGTTACAGCACTTATCGGAAACCAGTTTATAAGTTTCTACTGTTATTCACTACGCAATGTTTAGCATCAATGTCAATGTCTGACAGTCTCGTAGTGTTTACATTACCATACACGTGCATTCTTACATTGCGTTCTAGATAGTTTTGTTATTTATTTTACAGTTTTGTTATAATTTTAATTGAAATAAAGTTTTTTGTTCTGTAATAAATTTGGATGTAGCTATATAATGATTATTTACTACTGATTTCGATACAATTTCCATGAGTTATTTCAGGATAATCTAAGTATCCAAATAAAGGTTTTAAAATTATCTTAAAAATTTTAATTATTTATATGAAAAATGCATTTTATAGTGTAGATAACTAATTTAATTATGTTACTACAATTTACTGAAAATTAAAATTTAACGAAATAACTCTGGTTAATCCTAGACACAATTTTTATTAGGCCAAAACAGCACTAAACCGTTTTTTAACAGTAGTACTGCTAAATGTTTATTGTAAAATACGGAATTCAAATTTTTTTAAATATGACCTGAAAATGAATATTTTTACAAAAAAACTCGACCTGGAAGCGGTTAATATAATTACAAAATATAATACAGTTGAATCTTTATAGCCAACATGTTTGGTAATTGGACAAACCTCTAACTTGTACGCACACTGTACCACAGGGGAGGAGGCTTTTGTCAAAACTCATACGAGTAGTTCAGTATAACCTTTGTTTATACTTAAAATGCTAATACAATACAATATTATAGTTGAGTTGTTTTGTGTTTTGCTATATAATTGTTTTTGTTAAAGTGATAGTTTTTTCATTTTTGTTTAAATATTGTGTTACCAATGGACTGTCAACTTTCAAAAGAAACAATATGTATTCATTACCCTTTAATGATAGCTGAGAAATAGTTGATAACTCAAAGACACGGATACTGTGAGACATTGGCTACTCTAAATACAGTTTATAAAATCTGTAGCTAGTGAACTGGATGATAGAAAAATGCTAAACATAGGTGAATTTCTATGGTGGAGGAAGCAATGTATGCATATTTACATCAACAAAGAGAAAAACATACTCTCATTTTGGGTGAAATTTTGAAGCAACATTTTTTTATGAAGAAATCACAAAACAGATTTCCATGCCAGTGGTGGCTGGTTTGGCAACTTCAAAACTGGCTTGCCATTGGTGAAAGGTTATCACCTGATGACTCAGAAATTCCTTACTTCATTTGAAAAAATTGAAGAAATAAACTTAACTCCTGATCAGTTGTACTACACATACAAGACTGCTTTAAATTGGCGGAAGTTCCCAACCAGTACATTTGTAACATGCGAGGAAGCTATTGCATTGGAGAGAGTAAACTTCAAAAAGTGCGCTTAACACTGATGCCATGTGCTAACGCATAAATTGAAGTTGTTGGTTGTAGGAAATACCAAAAAAGATTTGATCTCTTAAAATTTTGAAAATGGAAACTTCCAGTTGATTACAAAGCACAAAGCACAAAGCTGTACTATGAAAACTTTTTCCAACTGTAAATGAGTTTTTAAAGCAAAAAAGGTTTACTGTTATTCGACAATCCATTGGTTTACCCTATAAATGACGAGGAAATAATGAAAGTTAAAACTAAAGATGGGATTTAATGAGATTATTTTAATGACCAAAAACACTACGGCTATAATAATACAGCCATTTTACTAAAACGTTATTAAAACCATGAAGATGTACTGCAAAAACGTCTGTTAATTGACATTGTAAATGACTCAGAAAGTGACATTTTTTCTATCATAAATTTGACATAAGATCCCGTGATTGATTAATAGACCCTATCCCTGGGGACAAATTATAACAAATCTTGTGAAACCATAGAAGAATGTCTGGTCAAAACAACCTTTGTTAAAAGACGTAATTGACATAACAAGAAAATGACAGTGAAGACAAATTCTTCGATTTACTTTCCATGGTATGTGGCTTACAAATTAAACAGATTCATCGTGAAAATATGACAGTGAAACATCTGGTGAAATGGTTATGCTGTATGCTGATCTCACCAACCAAGAGATAGTGGACAAAATATCACAATGTGACAACATTCCAGACGACGGTGATCCAATGCAGGAAGCAGTGATGCCTGTACAAAGTCACAATTTCAACTGTGACTGCGCAATGTCTGTTGCAACCATTCTACATCATTCAACTAAGGAAAAGAGAGTCGGAATAGTTGTAGATCATAATGTTGAAAAGACTTCAAGAAAAGGTGATGTCCGAAACTTTTAAAACTAAAACTCAGAAGACCCTTAACAATAAACTTTTTAATGTACTGGTAAAATAGCTTTTAAAAATTTTTATTGAACAATTATTTTAATAGATAACTAAAAAAATAATACTGTATTTAACAATTAACTATATTTAACAATGGACCCTAACCGGGATATTGGTTAGTTTTTTCTGCTCGATTGCTTCCTTTGTAGTTGAGTACACTGTTTTTAGTTTTAAATCCTTACATTTTGCCAAAATTTAATTTTTGAAATTTGATTATGATATATTTGAACTTTTACTACAGTGCCCAAAATTTATTTCCCCCCCCCCTTTTAATCAATAACTCCAGAATAGGAATTTTTGGAGAGGTAGCAACCAAAACATTTTGTTTGGACCTTACAAAAAAAATCAAAATCATAAAAGCTAATTTTGAAAAACATGCTTTAACTTTTAATTTTATTTATTTATTTTTTATGGTGTGTAAGACATTTTGTGCACTGTTTTTGTTGCAGAAAGGATCAGGGCTGTTTGCTTTACTTCCAACTCCTAAAAACCAAGGTTTGGTTCCACAGTCGGTAGGTAATAGAGTACCTACTCCTGCGGTTAAACCAAACTCAGCTCTCAAACCTCGTGTCTCATTAAATCCAGCACCAGATACATCGGCTGTTACAAATGGAATGAAAAAGTCACTCCTTGCAGACTATGACGATTCTGGTGATGAGGATGATGAGTCAAACAAAGAAAAAGTCAAATTGGATTTCTTCTCGTTAGAAAAAGATGAAGAAGATTTACCAATGATACCTGTACCTGAGGCTTCTGTGGAGGAACAAAGTGTATTAGTTGAAGATGATGAAGAAGATAACAATGTGGCACTAACATTTCGTAATGATATGAAATCAACAGGATGGTCAAGAATGAAAACATCTGGTGAATCGTCTAATAGTTACAATGAATCCACACCTTCTTATCCGAGTACGCAAAATTTTATGTCAGTGTCAACTGATGATTTGGAGTTAGATGAAGAAGCAGTAAGTTGTTAGTATAAAGTCAATTGTTTTGGTTTATAGGCTAAATCAAAATGAACTGTTCTCTTTATTAACCCTTTGTAGTTCAATGTAATAACCATATTGTACTACCCAGCTTCAATTAGTTATTTCTTATATTTATAAAATATAATTTCACTACCTGATAACAGCTTAACCTGAAATTGCACAGATCAAAATTTGTCATATAATTATGGACCCAATATGTGTGTAAAATTTTATGTAGATTTTGGAAAATCCCTTCTTAGTAGGTCGTTACAGTAAGAATAGACTCTGCAATTTTCATCTTTCTAGGCCTAATGGTTTTATATATTGGTGACTCAGTCCGTCAGGATATTTACTTTTATGTATATAGATGAAATAAGGATTTTTTAACCATTTGTATGAGTAACCTATGTAAGCAGAAACCAAAAGGCCTATTGAGATATTCATGACACACATTTTATCTCTTAGGGGTTGAATTTTAGGAAATTCCCATCTTAGTGGATTTTATGGAAGGAATATACTCTGCGAATTTCATGTTTCAAGATGCAAGGATTTGATTGGGGGGGGGGACATTGATGAGTCAGTCAGAATATTTGCTTATATATTAGATAGAGTTATGAGATTATGATTAAAATATGTTGAGAAATAAGTGAAAACAAAATTTCCCCTTCTTAACACTTTAGAGGTGTAAATTTCTTTTAAAATCCCTTCGTGGTGTTTTTATATTGTAGAAAAAATATGCTCCACATATTTCATGTTTCTGTCTAGGACATTGATCAGTCAGTCAAGACATTTATCTTCATGTTTATAATATAATCTTGGGGATTGTATTTTTAGGCTTTTGTATGGTAAGAAAACACAAAGTCAATATTTCATTATGGTAGAGATATTGAAGAATCCCTTAACATCCAGTTTACTCCTTTTAACCCCTTTAGTGGTCGAATTTCAGAAAATTGCTTCTTAGCGAGCCCTTACATTATAAAGAATATAAGCCCAATCAATTTCATGATTGTAGATCTAGTTTGTCAAAAGCGTTATTTTAATAAGTAGTAAGAAAGGATATTAAAATATTATGTTTAAAACTGTTTTATATCTGTCGTAATTAGTTAAATATAGTCAGATTAATAAAAAATGTATGAGGTATACCCAGGATGTAACTTCTGATGGACTGTTAAGAAAAACTAAGAAAATACTTCTATAAACCATTTTTATTACTCTTCAATTAATACACTACATTTCAAAATAATTTACATCATTTGTTCATATACTTGTTGTAGAGCACCTACTAGTAGAAAGGTACCACATGTTAACAGTGATTATAATAACTTAATAACACTCTTCTTACAAATTTAGAATTTTTTTTTGAATTTTTCAATTTTTATTTTGTTTTTTCTAAAATGACTGTTTTTGTTGTAAATTTCAATTACTTTTAAAATTCACTAACTAAATTTAAAATTACATACATTAAAAACAAAAATAATTTTAAATAAAAGTTTATTATCCTGTAGAATTGTAGTTATTCAACTTTTTGATGTCAATTAAAATTATGTTAACATCAACTAATCATACAATTTATTACAGCTTCAACATTTATGTGGTCGTAGAGACAGAAATAAAATGCAAGGTGGTAATATGCAGTTGATAGACGTCAGTGGAGATGCAATAATGCCTGATAGTCGGGAATGGTTGACAAAACAACTGACGGAAGAAAAAAGTAATTTTGTACAAAGTCATAAGAGAAAAGATGGACCTACAAGTCAACAAAGGAGGAAACATCAAATCACTTATCTTGCTTTCCAGGTATGTGCTAAACTAAACAATACACACACACACACAAACAATATAATATTATATAAAATGTTGTAACTTTTGTTCCATTAATGATTTTTTAAATTTATTAGTCCCTCTATAACAAGTGGATAAAAAGTGTCCCCACCCCTTGTAGTATGTTTTATGATGTTTATAATATTTGGTCACAATCTTAGATTTGAGTAATTTTTAAAAAAATAGTTAACATTGTCACCTAACACATGATTAAACTTTGTTTCTCAATGCTGAGTTCAGTAGCAGATTTGTTTTTTAATACCTGTCACCTATCTCCATCTCTTCACAAAAAACTATCTGAAATTTAACTATTTTTTGTTAATACTTCCAAGATACATTTAATGTTTTAAAACCATTTGCGACTCATAATAATACATAAGACTTCAATATTAATCTCAATAGTGGCACCTGCTTTTCGTTATCTGCTTTTATTTATATTACATCTTAAAAGCTGATAACTTCAAAATGATTTGAAGTAGTTATAATGAGAAACAGGTTGCTCCTTTGAGATGAAAATCAGTTTCTCGTGCAAGTATTAGTGTCACACAAACAGTTTGTTTCACATCTGTTTATCAACTTATTAACAAATTATATATATTTAACAATATTTAAACCATTCTTTCCACAACTATATCTATTTATCAAATTGTTAAAACATTGTATGTATTTAACAATATTTCAACAATTCTTCACAATTACGAAAAAAATTTTTTTTTGTTGAATAGAAATAATAGTTATTTGTGCAACTAGTGAGCAAAGTGAGCATTTGCCTCACTCGAGAGAAATCCTTACTCACGAGCCGTAGGCGAGTGAGGAATGGTTTCTCGAGTGAGGCGATTGCACTTTGCACTCGAGTTGCACATTATATTTTTCCTACAGTTACCATAAAACAAATAAATTGGTAAAGAAACGTAACATATTTTTACACAGAAGTGAACTTACAAAAAAGCTATAAGTTTTTTGTAACTGCCAATGTTAATGTTATGTTTGATTTGAATTGTGGATTTAAGCATTGAATAAACGCCCCAAAGAGTAGAAGATTTATTAATCTTTGAATTTTCAGCAAAATATGCTAAAAGTACATTTTCCGTTGGGCTTTTTACATTCTTACTTTCACACCAGGATGTAAACAATTCATACCTTTTTTCATATTTATGTTTTGATTTCTCTGGAAGAAGATTTAGAGACACATTCCTCGCCACATTTTTTAATTCTTCTGGAGTACAAGATTCTTCTGGTGAACTATTATTACTAAAATCGTCATTAACGTCCATTTTGCGACAGCAAAACCACCTTCAATGTTTACAAATAGCAAATCAATGAAATGGTGGCTTCTGCCGTGACCGGAAGTGTTGTGACAAATACAACAGTACAACAGCTGACCAGCTGATTTACAGCCAGTGCTGCCAACGTATTTCGCGCGCATACGACCTTGTCTGCATGTTACACGCTCACTATTTCGTGCCTTCACGTTGCAAATCTGGAGTGAGACAAAGTAATTAGAGTGAGACAATGTTAACATTGTCTCACTGATGAGCGAATTGGCCACTTTGCTTTCTCAAATCAGTGAGAGAACATGTACATTGTTAGGTAACTGTAGGAAAAGGTGTATTGTTTTTATAAGTTGTATATTGAATTGAATAAAGTTTTTTTTTCCATTTTAAATTGTTTTATTTTTTGAAGATACAGAATAAAACAAATCCATAAACCATATAAAAAAATGTTACCATATAAAAAATGAATACAGATATGATGTATTCTTGGTCATTCTAAAATTGTAGGTTTAGTTTCCTAAGCTAACCATGCTATAGCTCTTTTCAAGATATCAAATGGCAATATACAGTAAGTCCTCTATTTACAAACTTATTGCGGTCGTTTGCAAATCGAAAAGTTTGTAACTCGTAAAATATGGTGTTCAGCATGAAAATTAAAAAACAACACTAATTTTACAATTAGATGGTTGTTAAATTAAATTGCTATAAGGAAGTAAAATAAAAATCTATAACATCATTTATTAAAATTACACCTCTAAAAACAACTACTGTACATATAAATTTTAAGCTGTAACTATTTTATTCAATTTTTGTGTAATTAATATTTTACAGAAATATTAGTGCTCATATTTCACATTGTTCATATGGATTTTGCAGCTTTTTCAAATAGACACACCTCGAGAAAGAGGTCTAATTGAAAGAGAAAGTACAGCTAGTCAGAAATTAAACAAAAAGAAGTTTAATAAAAATTAAACTAAGAATAAATCTTGCTCGAAACAAGCAAGTGAGATTCATTCTTGCAATCGAGCCGTAATCCCAAAATAAAAAATAAGAGTAAGTGAGGGAAGGGTGAGCTTGTTGCAGTATGTAATCCTAAACCATAGCAAAAGTTAACAGCCACGTTCGTTCTTCACACCTCTCATTCATGTCTTTCCCACCTCCTGTCAGTCATTTTTAATGCTTTTTTTCTTCTTTTAGTTTTTATTTAGGGTGTTCCTGGAGCTTTGTTTATAACTTTGAAAATGTTTATAAGTAAAGGACTTACTGTACTCATTTTAAAATAATGTTTGATTTTAGGCTAAGGAACATGAACTGGAGTTAAAGAACCAATGGGCTAATAACAGAGTGTCTAGGAAGCAAACTCAAGCAAAATATGGGTTTTAAATTGCATAGAAATTTTATAATCTTTTGATTTAATATTAAGTTACTAATGTAAATAAAAAGTGTAGAGTCTTGTATATTATGTTTTCATTTAATTAAATACTATAATTGAATTTATATAAAAATGCATTTTATTTACTCCTGAGTCAAATAATATTTCCATATTTAAAGATTCTCTTAGTTTTATTCTTACAAACAGGTTAGAATACTAAATAAATATTAATTTTGTTACCAAATCTTATTTTTTATTGTGTTACAATTATAGTGTTGTTGCACCACACACATTTGGCTTTGTTAGACAAAGTAAATAACATCACATACACTGATGACAAAAACTAGAATAGAAATCTTTGTTTAAACAAAAATAAATTACGTGGTGACATGTTTTTATAGATTCTGAAGTATCGCAAAACTTGAACTTTAAAAAAATGATGCTATTTTAAGACTGAAAATATCTTTTATAGTTTCTGAAAAATGAATTAGAAGAAATTGCTTTTTGACAATTGAACCATGTTACAAAAAATAATAGACATTCAAGTAAGTAGATGTTATTATAAATAACTTAATTTAATGTTGAAGTTTCAAAATGTATTGTGATTAAAAGCTTAAATGATTAAAGAAACCACTTTGATCCTGGAACTGAAAGTTAGGACGAATGCTTAACTTTTGAAAATAATTTACGATGCTGGAGGTTTGGCTTGATCATATTAGAGAAAAGATCAAGATAAGAATATGAAACTTTAACTTAAATCAAGAATAATTGTTTTCCATGATAAAGGTAAAATAAAGAAACACAATAAAGGTCAATTAAGCTATCAAGAGGTATGATAAAGAGACTTGCTCATTACCACTTGATGGAGTTATGGTGTCATTGTCGGTAGTGCTTGTTGGTACAAGATAGCTATAATTATAACCTACAAATGTATTGCCAAAAATAATGTTCAAATTATAAAAATTAAATTCTTGGTGAAGATTAGTTTTGGTTTGGAATTTATTTGGTTTTGGGGATGTGCAGATGAAAAAGTTTGTGCAATGGTTTGGCACAGTTTACTTTCATTATTTTCTGTTTTCTTTTGTTACTGAAATATGAACTGCCAAGGTCCATAGTCCATTCCAACAATCAAAATGGTAAAAAAAAAAATCTACTTACTGGGGTGATTTTAATGATATTGGTGGCGTTCAAAACCTTTTATTGAGTACTATTAATTGTTTTAAGAAAGGAGTATACCCGAAATACATCAACAAATGTGAGATTAATGAAGCTGGGAAAAGCTTACTAAGTATTCTTTGTTAATAATTCTTAAGTGTCATACAAACAGCACTTTTCACCAGGGGCATATGCAGGATTTATTTCGGGGAGAAATATTCCAAGGAATCTGATGGTCCTTCTTCCACAAAAATAAGGAAAAATCGATCCTTAAATCAGCCCTTTGGCACTAGTTTAAGTTCTTAAAAATCAGTATCATTCACTTAGCTGAGAAATAATTCATGGGAGTTTAATATTACTGGTACCTAAATATAAATTATAAAGCTAATATTTATTAAACAAAAAATAAGATTTTACAATTCAATCAATTTTAGGGGTTAGATATTTTTACAAAATTGAAACTTTTTTTTAAAATTTAACAAAAGTCGTCTAGATTTTTTAGACATTTCATCCAAAATTGAATCAATATTAATAAAAATATCTTTGTGAATATACATAGTCCATTAAGTCTTCCTTCTCCGGTGGAACTTACTCTTAAAGTCGAAAAAGACCGTTCAGGAGTTACCTCTGTGTAACGTTCACAATTTTGAGATCTTTATATCAATATATATATTTGGTTGGGAGAAATGGAATGGTTGCAAGTAACGTAATTAATCAATAAATGTAATGAAAATATAAAATATTTTATTGCATGGATTCATTGCGTTCAAAGTAAAAAAGTATAATTCAGAAGTTAAATGTAGACAGATAGACGAGATTTCAGAGTTGTTAAACTTACAGGATTATTTATGTGTGTGATTTAGAAACAATTGGAAAACTTATAAAAGATGTTAATTTTAGATTTCATGATTGTAATAAAATTAAGTTACAGTACTACCTTGTTTATCCGGACCTCGTTCAACCGGATGTCCGGATCGATCCGGAACAAAAAATATAAAATTTAATCAAGGATAAAATAAAGCAAAAGCTTAAAGTTTCAAAATATTTTAATAATTATTTTGAATAATATTTTTAATAATATTTATAATATTTTGAAACTTTAAGCTTTTGCTTTATTTTATCCTTGAATATGGAGTTTCAACAAGAAATATCTGCTATTATTACATTAATGTTGATAAAAACATGATTTCCTCAACACTACAGTGTCGCCTTGAGGTAGTAGGGCGGGTTGTTGATGCACTGGGAAGAGAAAGTGGAGGAGCAATGACCTCTGCGTCACCATCCCCCTACCCCGATGCGGCACGACTGTGACCTTGTCTATTGTCTACGCCGGCGGGTAGTCTGTCACATGCTAGCGACCGGAATACATCATTACCATATCGTGCTGTGCAGTGTTTAGTTTATTTACATTTTTGATCGGATACGGTTAATATTACAGGCACAGCATTTCTCACAACATCAACATGTCCATAATTTTACTGGAAAGGCATTCAAAATGTTAAATCCATACTGTATCCCAGCTAAACTAAAATTGCAGCAGTGTAGTGTAACACAAACACCATCAATCAGCAAAAATGCATAACCTCTACATTTCCATACCTGAACGTTAGCAAGTAAGACATGTATTACTTAAATATATCATGCCATTTACTAAGAGAATATTTCCAGTAATTTTACACTTTACATTGTCAATTTTAAAATAGAACATGTCACATTTCAGAGATTATGATATTACATAGTGGATTAATGTACAATGCACTTTACAGCTTGGCGTGTGATAGACACATGTGCAGGATATGGAATACCTCCATCACTAATTCATGGTTCCACTGGACAGTGATCAGTTTGTATAAATTGAAAATAGACCACTTGCTATCATTTGAAAGTTCATGTAGTTGGATTAAATTACATATTAAAAGTAGGGTAAATTAAATTTGGTAGGACATACAATTATGTTAAAAAAAAATAAAACAATTGTATAGGACATGAAATATTATAATACTGTACCATCTTTACTTTCAAACATGTATATAACATAGAAAAAGTTGTCATAAGTCAAAACACTAGTTTTGCATGATAATATCAATTTTAAGGTCTATTAGGCTAAAAAAAGTGATTTTTTGAATGATATCCATCTGTAGTCTGTCTACAGCCCAAATAAAAAGTGAACAAGTTCTGCAGTTTCTGTATAGGTAGTGTTAGAACTAAGGTGTTCAGGTGTTACTTGAATTATCTATGTTCAGTATAAAAACTCAGACTTTACTCTGTTTATCCTACTCAGTGAGATTGTAAACTTTAGGTTGGTACAAAACCTAAAGTACTTTCCAATTGAGGTCCCTCCCTCCTCTCTCCAATGGTTCAGAGTGTCTGATTTCACCCAAATCCTCAGGCAATATATATATTTTTTAAATGATTATTTTACTAATTTTCCAATACATATTAATTTTATAGCCCTTAATTAATTTGTCTAAAAAAAAAAAAAAAATTGAATGGACCTTTAATATATAAATCATAAAACAAATTTGTTATATAAAGAGACTCTGGTTGGTCTAGTAGCAAGCAGTGGCGGCTTACTCATAAGGACTCTCGGACGCCGCCCCCCCCAATGATAATATTATTTTAATAATGTAAATACCTACCTATATGTATTTAACTCTTTGGAGATAAATGAATTATGAATTGCCGCTATGGATTTCACCATCATTTGTAGCGGAAGTTTTACAATATAAAATATTTGACGAATATATTCTGGAGTTCGGACGGTGGCCAGAGCGTCCCAGTTTCATTGCATTTAGTCATATGGGGCAAGCAGCAGACAGAGCTGAGGGTGCCATGACGTCATATACACAGCGTGTAATGGGCTTCTAGGGCAGAGTCCGAAGCTACGCGCGCAGACATCAGTCAGTGAAGCCACCATAAATTAGATGTTCCGCATTACTAAAAACCTTGTTTTCGATGGGCAAAATAAGTTGGCGCAACTGTTCTAAATAGTGTCTCGCCACTCACATGAGTTGTTTGTTTATGTTTTTAAGTTTAACCCTTTGTGATTGTGAATGTTAAGTGAATGATAACATGCCTTCCCTTACGTGTATAAAATAAAACAGAGCCCTCCCATTGCCCTTAACCATCGGCCGCTACTGGTAGCAAGCTCTTGCTTTGGGTACCAGAAATCCTGAGTTAAATTCCTATAGGGAGCTTAACTTGCAGTGTTGATCTATGGTTAATATGTGATAAATCCAAAGATTGCCTAAGAAAACATTTATCTCTTTGACTTAGGAACAGACAATCCCTCAAGATAACCTCTTCTATATATTCTGAAATTCATGATGCTTACGTGGTTTTCAAGAATATCTAGTGGCATCACACCATCCTTTTACTTTTTGGAAGAACAACAAGGCTTTGAAGCTAAGTATCTAGAGATAAACCGCACAATTGAAGATGAAGAGGTAATTACAAATTTTAAATCAATTATGACAAAGGAATCTCATTGTACACACTGCACATCACCCAAATGATGCCATCTAGCAGACCTCTGCCTTTTATTATTAAGTTACAGTATTATTATTACAATTATACAAATATTAGATATAGAGGCTAAGTTTCTAATTAAAACATCAGTGTAAATTTGAAACAAGTTCTAAAAGATACGTCAATAGTTTTAAAATAATTCAACAAATAACACAAATCTAAAATCATAATAATATGAATAATACTTTACAAACCTTTGACTAAAATTTTTCAAAGTTCCCAGATTTAGTTATTAGAAAGTTAACCGACATGGGGGCAAAGATCTACTTAGTTACACTCTCCATAGAACAACTATGTATGAAAATCCACTCTATTATAGCCTGAGTATGTGAATGTTTTAGATTGTCCAAAATTTAAAAAAAAAAATGCCATTTTAAAGTGTTTTTTATCAAATATGTTTATATTCAGTTTGTGAATACATGCAGCATACCAAATTTCGTGCTTCCACTAATTTTGTTAATAACATTTGTTTAAAATTTGTTTTTTTAATGAGTTTTTTACTACATGATAAGTGAATTAATTGATTTTTCTTCTATTATTTATGTTAAACATTATTTTATAATTGCTAATTTTATATAGCAGCAACTATGTTTCTTAGAATATTAATTTTCTGACAAGCTACTTGGCATTGGATTGTTTCGTGTGTATGCTCTTATATGATAATTGTAATAAATAAATAATAAGACATGATTTGTTTCTAATGGACAGAAATTCTAGGACACCTTATATATAATACTTATAAATAATTAACACACCAGGTACAAAGACATTGCAATATTGTGTATTGTTCTGAGGGATCAGCTAAGATGCTTCCATCATATTTTCATTGTCATTAGCAGGTTCATTCACATCCACCTGTAAACAGTACAAAAATATTTACTATAAAACTAAAGAAAACAAGACCAACATACAAAACAATACACAAGATGTGCAGTCGATTGGAATAAAAAAAATCCTCTACATTTTCCAATTTTTTCCCACACATCCTGGAAATATCCTGTACATATAGTCCTATGAACAGTCCTATGAACTGGCGAGGGGGGGGGGTGCATATACAAGAATTTGACTTTAACTTTGAAAAATGTAATATTATACAAATTATAACTGTATAGTATTTATAGATTGGTGTTATTTGATTACATTGTTGTACTAGTATAATTTATGGTGATATATCATACACATTGGATGAAAATAATTCTCAATTTTAATAGTCTGTTACAGTTTAAAAAAAATGTTTATTCACTACACAAATAAATAACAAAAAGAGAGTTAGAATGTATTAATAGATTCTTTGTGTTATAATGTCACCTTCTTCCAGCATTAGGCCTTATTACTAGATAACAGGAAAAACAGTTTCAGATACAAAAACTAAAATAAAAATAGTTTTTCCATTTTTATTGTTTATATACAATCATTTATAGATGTTTACAGTATAACGAAAAATATAGTTCATCACTAGGACCAAAAGAAGCTTTTTGATCCTCGCTCATTTTCTGGTCTTGACCGTTAAACTTGAGCTTGTATCGAAAAGCTTCACTTTTGGTCCTAGTGATGAAATATACTATTTTGATAAAGTTGCATTCCTCTTGAAAAAGTTTAAAAATAAATAAGTTGTCAACAAATAGGAATGAAGATGGGTTTTTAATAATAATTTTGTATGCTGTTGTAAAATTATATAATATTTTTCAAAAATAAAAAGGGAAAATTTTAAAGGCATAAAATGTGAGTTATAGGTTTTTTACTATTTCTTATCAGGACCAACTCTTGTTCTCTTCTTATTCTAACACCTTTAGAGTACTCAAGAGATTAAACATTGGAGTTTTATTCATTTTCATTTCTTCTTATTTTTTATAAGACAATGATGACAGAGAAAATTTTTGGCTTTAAACAAGGAAAAACTGAGGGATACAAGAGTCTGGAATTTCACCATACTGGATAAATTTCATAAGAGCTGGAATTCTTATGAATGGAAAAAATCTTATTATCATATATACTTAACTTTTCTTTTAAATTGGAGTAATTTTTTCTCCCAGGAATTCACAATGGTCTAAAATAATATAGTATGTATATAGAATAGCTACTTTTTTACATTTTAAAAATCTGTATGCTACAACACTAAATATATTTCTTTTAGTCTTTTTCTATGTTTTTAGGTAGAATATGGTAGTCTTTCAGTCAAAAATTATGTTCATTAATAATGAATTGACACTCAATTCAGTGTGGCAAATAATTCCACACTGAATTTAATAGTTATCAACAGATAACACCATTACTATGTTGTTATCTATGACTACAATACAACCAATCAGTGATATAACACCGAAAAACAACACGGGTAGTTATCGGTACTTACAATATTAACAATGACATGATCAGAATACTAAAACTGTTTAAATATGGGTATTCAGTGTGGTGATAACACCTACTGTTGTTGATATCTGTCGACCAAGATGAAGGGTTCAACAAATTTTTGCCACATTACAAAAAGTGCTTAGATTTTCATATAAATTACATAAATTAAAGAAACGTAGTTTGTATCAACAGTTGAAATTTTGTTAACTAATAAAATTTTCTGTTCCCGATAATAAAACAGTTTTTACCTCAAATACGAACCTCGTATTATCAAGACCTAAATATACATGATTATGAATGACTATATATTCAGTAAATTGTGATTTTTTTACTGTTGAAGTTCTGCATATATTCTTTGAATGGCCATCCAGTTTGTCCAATATAATAAAAAATACATAATGCAAAATAAAAATTACAACAGGATTGTAAATAAAGGTAAATTTTAAAATTAATTGGTATAATACAGGTGAGTCATAACATAAACTTACATCATTTCTACATTCTTGTTTTCCGTATGGATTCTGATATGTTTTCATTGTTTTGTAGTAACGATCGTTTTCTTTTTTCATAAGTTGTGAAATATTTTTCAAATCTTTTCCAATTAAATATGCTTCATGAACTGGTATATTAAGATTTTCTGGTAGCATGAATGGTTTGATCCATCCGACCAATGGAGTTCGTCCTGGTTCATAAAACCCAAGCTTATGATAAAATAACAAACCGTCTAATTCAGGAGTGTTGTCAGAAAAAATCGGATATGAACCCATGAGTGCTCCAAGATCTGATATTGAATAATGTGGAAGAAGGACAAGTTTTGCATAATTATCATCAGAATTATCCGTGACGTCTAGCGACAGGTCCTTCCATTTGCTTTTCAACCAGTAAAACCTGAATTCAGCCTGAAACAGAACCACATTTAATTACGTAGTTAATTTGTTTGCTTATGTTTAAAAAACTATTTTTTTCTCAATGGTCATACATTATCCAGTAAGACTAATGATAATCGTAAACCACCATAACCAAGTAAAAAAAAAAAACGGATTAACAGGGACTCAAACACTCGATCAGAGTAAAGATCATACTAAATGTGATAGTTGTATAAAATGAATAGTCTAAATGTTCAATATCTGTGAATTAAAACTGTAAGAAACTATATTTTGATGATATGCATCATTTCCCCGGTAGATCACATGCAGGTTGCCCATCAAACCATCGAGCGTTGTGTCTTGCCTACGGTGCAGATTGAAGGCGCAGTATAGCTTTCAAAATTAGCATTTCCCTCCATGTTAACAGCTGGGATGTATGAGCGTTTCCTTGTTCGACCATCAGCGTACGTCAAAATACGTAGTGACAGGCGATTTCCTCAGTCATCAGCAGTGTTCACCAGTATATTGGTCATCCCTGAAATGATCAGCTAGTACATTTTGGAACGGGCCTTCTGGCCCAGGATAGGACAAATACCCACCCCCATAATTTTGGAATCATAAGTTTATGTAATGTATAAATTCTTATTGAGATACCTCACCACGTTCGGGCTTGTGCAAGTTTAAACCATCCCACATTACCTTACTTGTTTTTTACTATATCTACCTTAATATTAAATATGTTTATGTTCTTATAATTAATTAGTGAGTATTATTAGGGCTCATCCAAATGGCTGGCCAAGTGGGATTAACCCATAAGTGTAGTTGTTGGTGTAATCTGCATGAATACCCAAGAAGCTGAAGCACAAGATCCATGCCTCACATTGCAATGGAAATTCCGGTTTTATTAATTTAGATAGTAGTAACCCTATTTTCCTTGCCTATATAAACACCACTCACTTTTAATCACTACAATTATTGGTAGCAGAACATGGTTATGATCCACGGACCTCTAGGTTATGCACCCAGCATGCTTTCACTGCAACATAATCAATTTTTTTCCCACCATACAAAACGGACTTGTAAATAGTGCATCAGTAAATTAAAACAGATCTATGACAAGCTAGACATAACATTCTTTTTACATTTTCTGTGCATTCCCCTAGCAAGAAAGTTCAGCAGCCAAAGATGCATTACATGATGAAAGATGTATGTTCGCTGTAAATGCAGACACACAGTATCTCAGCCTTAGTAACACTCTCACTAACAAGAAAACTTGAAATTGCACATCAGTGGTATTGCTGATACTAGTTTTACAAATAGTCACTTGGTGTAGAGGATGTTGTGGTAGATGTACGAGATAGCACAGATACAGAATTTGGTATTTTTTCTCCTTGAAATGCACGAAGGCTTTGGCTGAGAGCCATTCTTCAAAATTGTTAAAAATGCCTGATATTTTTTCGTTCTTATTATGACTTGTCACTGAATCAAATCCTGAATGAGAAACACTGAATGTTTTTTACACAGCAAAAAGCACAGTATTTATCTTTTCCTTCCCGTAACCACATTTTCAAGTCTGGGTCTTCAACCCAACTACTCTGAATATGCCAATTACCAGGCACTTTTTTTATATATAGCTATACATATGAAGGTATCACATCCACCTTCTATGCTTTGTTTTGGCAGAAAAAAATCAGATCAGATACTTTTTGAAAAACCTCACCTTTCACTGAAGCACAGTAAATATTTTAAAACAAGTAGGTTACCAAAAATGTTTATAATAGGGTATTTTAAATGTATGTTAGTAATGTAAATGTATTTTTAAACTGTACTAAAAATAATATTTTACATATCTTACCGTAGATGATAAAACAGGAAAGTTCCAGTGAAGTACATCCAAAACATAATGTACTTCATTCTCATAGTTGTAGATACAATCTAGAACAATGTTTCCATTCTTGACATGGCCATCTACTGGATTACCTCCAGGTAACTGAGACTTCATGGTTCTTCTAACACCACCATTTTTAAAATATGATAATGTTCTCCCCTAAAACAAATATTATCAATTAATTAATTAAATATAGGATTTTTGTTTATTAGAGGGAATTTATTAATCGACTATTAAAAAATTATGAAACTAACAAAGAACAACCCATGCTTAACTTTCTCAAACAAACACACACACACACACACACACACACACACCTATACTTGTTTACTGTAGCGTACATGCATTGTCAACTTTTCTGTAATACTTAAAATATCAATAATATTTATTACCTATACTAATAAAATTACACCAAAACCAGGTATGACAATTTTTTTTCCAATAAAGGGTATTTTTAAAACATGCACAGTACATACACTGCGAGCAAATGTACCCATCCTGACAGATACACTACTCTGTGTAGGGTATACATACATATAGTAAGTTTATTCCCAAGCATTTCTTTTTATTTGTCAACCAGAAATTATACAGGATGTTGATGACACTGTTCTTTAAATTTGAAAACACATGCACCCCTATCTTTTGAAAACACGACCATGGAAATAAAATTGTTTTTAGACAGGCATTAAGAATGTTCTGTCATTTTGAAGGTAAGGAAAAAATTAAGCCATAAATATAAAAAAAAGAAGATGATTGATGGGAACATTTTTTACCTATACCATGAAATGTGACAGTTACTTTTGGTTGCATCTCTTGTAATAAATTAAACTTAAAATTATAAAATGACCCTGAAACAAAACAGCAATCATCCCAGTAGAAATCACCAAATTCTGCAAGACCCAAATAAGCGCTTGCCAAGTTCGGATAATATTAAGTCAATGCACATTTGCTCTTTTGATCTGAAATGTGTTATCCACAAAGAATTACTTCCACAAGGACTGACAATGAATGGAGAATTCTACAGGAAAATAAAAGGGGTTTGTAATATTTGAATTCGCCGAACATGTCCTCAGTAGTCAGCTAGTAAGTTTATTGTATTGCATCATGACAATGCACCTGCTGTGTGTGCATTTTTAGCCTCGACAAACTTCACTGTCATTCCCCACCCTCCCGATTTGGCACTGTTTGCTTTTTTTTATATTTTCTAAGTTGAAGAAGCGACTTAAGAGACAACGCTTTGATACAGAAAGTAACAAAAGATTTACTTCAAAGCTCTAAAATCTCAGTGGGATAGGTGTATCATTTCAGGAGAGGACTACTTTGAAATATCTGATGAGAATTAATTCTTATTTTGTATGTATATTTTTAAGTCAATTCTCGTACATTCCAAGGATCTTTTGGATGACACCTCATAACTCGCTTATTTATTTACCATGGAAAACATAATTAAGCATAATAATTGAATGTCATTTTAAAACTATTCAACACTAGTCATTTTGGGATGCTATAGGACCTATAGGTGTAAATTTATTGTAATTTTCACCATTTAAAAATTTTTATAATAGGCCACCATTTTGAAACAGTTATATCAAAAATTATAATCTTTCAAAATCAGAATACGTTAAAAAATATTTGCATACAAATTTGAACTCTATATCTAAATCTATTCCATAGATATACACATTTTTTTCAGAAAATATATAAATGGACAAACAGATATCAAACATAGCTTTACCGGACACTTGTTCTATGGAACTTTTTTGTTTTTTTCAGACCACTCGAATCTCTATGTCATTAAAAATATAGATTACTATTTAAATAATTTTTCAATCTATCACTTTAAAATAAAATGAACTTGGGAGCCAGATGGCAAGAAAGGAATTGGAAAGCCAGTGATGAGATTTGTGGTAAGCACCAACGCTAAGACTTTTAGGCGTCACGAACTAATGACCATTGCTAGAGATAACGGAGAACCATTAAGAACCCAGCAATAAACTGTAGTGCCACAGTGTATGTAAGAGATAGCAATGGTGGCCCACAAAAAAAAGCATGTACATATTTTAAAAGACAAACTAGATGTATTTAATTGTGTGCAATAGTGTTTTAAATAAGCAAATATAAAAAAAATATATATCCTACAACTCTAAGAGGGACCTAGTATATATAAAATTGTAAACTTACATGACTTGTAACCAGCAATGTTCTCTGGCCAACTGGGCAAGGCTTCACTAACCAATTTGTGTCAAAATCATAAGGAATGTCTAAGAGCCATTCTGAAAACATTATCTGTTTTACAAAAAGTAAATCCTCTTTCTTATTCTTCAATTTTTTCTTTTTGTTCTGAAAAAAAAAAACATTACAAAAATAAATAATCAACCTTTATTACATACAATAGGTTGAATAAAAGTCACTCTCTCCCTTAATTTTTACCTCCTACAGATTTTCCTAATTTATTTTTTATATAAATCATTTTATATTAGACATAAAACATCAAATTACTTCAAGATTTTAGGGGTTATATTTCATCTATGTTGGAGGGGTCAACTTCAAAATTTAAAACAAAGGTCATATGACGTCCTTTAGGTTTAAAATATGACACAAACTGAACTCAAAAATATTTTACTAAAGTTAAAATATTTAACTTTTGTAACAATTTACAATAATAATTTTACTTTTGTATAATTAGTTATAGATCTAGAATAAATGAGCCTTACATAAAATTTCTTTATTAGCTTTAACAGAATAATGTTGTTTAGGAATATTTTGAAAACTAACCAAAACTATAGCGTAGATGATGTTATACCGAAAGTAAACATACAAGATTTAGCCAATAACAAAATATGTACTAACTATAGGCTAATCTTTTAATCAGATCATCTCAAAGAAAATATTAGTGGAATTAGAATAGATTTTAGAAAGAACATCACATTTCACTAGAGTTAAACCTAAGAAAATGTAGGTTAGAATTGAAATATCTAGGTAGAAACTTCTGATGATAAGTAAACATCTGATCCTTTAATAATATAACCACAACCCTCAAGCCAATGTCTGATATCGGTAGTTTATTTTACATAAAATAATTAATAAGTAAAATAAAGAACCAAATCTTTTCTAAATACACTTAGTAAATTCCAGAATGAAATTTAAATACCATATATTATTTAAATAATACAATATATGAATAAAAAAGTGACTGTGTTTATTCCTCTCCACGCCAGAAGACAAACTACCAATAACAAAAAAATTGACGCACTAATACATGAGTGAGCGGACCATGTGATCACTGTGGAATTTTCCTAACCAATAGGAAACAAGACATGTCTACACATTTCAAATTCAAACAAGAACAGAAGGGGAAGCTTGAACCACCCACGTTATTCAGTGTCGCTATGAATACAGAAGAGAAAAGATGTGTTAAGTTGTATGAGTCCTTTTTAAAATCAGTGTTTTTGTAAATCCAAACGTCAAAGTCAACATTGTCAGATTAGTAATAGACATCTTATTTTAAATTATTTGAAGACTAAAAATTTAATATTCAAAAGATAAGGAAAAAACTAATAGAAATTTTAATGAAATGAAATAGAACTGAAATTCAAAATTTTCCTTTCAATTTACTGGAACCAAATTAATATTTTTTGATTTTATTGAAATATTTAAAAATAAGTAAATTCATGATTGCGAACAATTTCCATTAAATCCAGCATAAGTTCCCTTCTCTGAGATATTTGATGGGACCTATAGAATTTTAAAATTGTTTTTTAAGAGTTCATTGTGCTTACCAGAATTTTGTTAGCCGAGGCGTAATTAATTATTTTTTAATTTCAAGTTAATTGAACATGAACGGACACAGAAATTAAACTTATAATGAATACTGTATTTTAATAATGAAAGTTTTGTAATTTTGGTAATTTCAATTTGAATGTTATTAAAATAATGTCTGTATAATTTCTTGACTATCATTCTTTCATTACTATACAAAAGGGAGGTTTTTTTTTACTTTCTGAGTAAAATAATACATAAAAAGTTGTGTTTTGCGTAATATTACTATTTTTTATGAACTTTTAAAAAAAAGAGCAAAATAGCTCGACTTTATGGTAGGCAGTTAAAAGGTCAAGGTACATTATATAAAAAAAGAAGTATATTAGAGAATATGTGGTCATGCCAAACTAAACAGTATACAGCCATGCATGGACTTGAACTAACCTGTTAATGGGCGTTGAAAATTTTGAACATTTTATCAAGAGGACATCGGTGGCAGGGAATATGGGGGGAAGGTGAATCGTAACCCTGCCTGAGCTACTAACTGCAATGCAATTGCTACCATTGCAACGTGATACGACTGTTTAGGGGGAAATAAAGTAATTTGATGCCAGGTGTTACGCTAACCTAAGATACAGTTAACAAAGATATCATGGTCGCCCATGCCTTAATGACGTCTATCACAGCCAATACCAGCTAACACTATCTTGGATAACCAGCTTTTAGTAAGTTATTACACTAAATTAATTTGGAGGGTGTATACACTTCTAATTATAAAAGTAATTGCTCACAACACGAAATATATATATATATATATATATATATATATATATATATATATATGTATACAATATATATATATATATATACAGGCTGATTCGAATTAGGTTCCGAGCACTTTCTGAATGAACTGATTCCACTAGCAAAAATAATGAAAAAAGTTCATATAAAGATAGGTAGGGAAATGCTTTGTTTTCAAGTTATCTGTCATTTTGTTTTTGTATAAAAAACTTAATATTTTTAAAAGTAAAAAAGATATTGAGCTCAAACTTTTACAGCTATTTGTTGCATAACTGTTTATCGCTTCACTAAAAACCAGAACGTTCTTTTTAATATTTTCAAAATGGCGGCTGTTTAAACTTATTATTCTCAAATATCTCGAAAACCACTAATTCTCTCCATAAAACATCAATGTAAATGAGTGTTTTGTAAATTTTGTTAATTAAGTTTAAAAGTATATTAAATAAAGTTGAAACAAATTAAATTGTTCTTTTTAAAAAAAGTAATTTCCTCCATTGAAAAACATAACTTACATACACACAAATACATGTAATAAAGTATTAGAATAAAAAATTAAAAAATTGTTAATTTGGTCAGCATATGTTTCCAAATAAGTGTGTAAAAATTAACGTTAAATTAAATTTAGTATCTAAAAATACAAAATCATTACATGAGTTTTATAAAAATATTATGGTAGTAAATTAAAATGACTAAACTTCAAAAACATGGATTTATTTTAGAGTTTTGGGTAACCCGGCTACTGAATCTATAAAAAAACTAATAAACTCGGCATTCTAAAATACATAAATATTATGAGAATTGTTTTTAATATCTTCCCTTTAATTCTGTTGCACCTTATAAACACGGGAATAGTGTTAATACACGGCAGAACACAAAATGTAACATACAAAATAAATAAACTTTAGTCACATTCTATAAATGTTGAACACAAAACACAACACAATCCACTACATGGTTATCATATTGAACCTTTATTCACAATATAAACAACAACAAATAAAGGCTTATAAATGTGATTTAAAAACAATTCTAATTTTTATTAAAACTATTCATAAAATAGTACCAGGTTTTCAAAATAAAAAACCAGAAATTGTACAAATAGCTTACCTTTTTTGCTTCACTCCATTCCATGCAATCTTGGTCTTTCAAATGAACTTCTTCAAGTAATCCTCGAAATTTTGTTAACACATCATCTCGCCTCCTATTCAGAAATTGTATATTTTAGAATTTTAAATATTCTATAATGATACAACAAAAATGTAGGTATTTGCATATTTTAAAACTTGAAAAATAAATATTATTCATCAGTAACATCACATATTTAAGAAAGAAATAAGAAATAATTCATTAATAAACAAAACTCCACAGGCCTGTACATATTGTCATCTTAAATACTCACTATCATCCATAAATGAAGCATGTCCATTTTAATTGCCTATTTCATTTCTTACAATATTTAAGAATCTTTAACATTTTTAGTATTAAAATCAGAACAAGGATGATATTAAATATAAATTCAAATCAAGTATCTTTTACAAGTGTCTCGGTAACAAAAACGTACCACAGAATATCTGCATGATCAAAACGGAATATTCTGGAAGAAAATTTTTAACAAAGAATAAATAAAATAAAGAAATTTTAAAGAAGACCCAACAATTTTAAATATATAGGCTTCAGACACCAAGTGAATCTCATATAAAAAGAAAAGTATCTCTACAGTAGGATAGTAAATGTAAAACAGAAATAAAAGTAATTCAGACAACAAATAAGTAATTTCATAATGATCTTACAATATATAAACAAAGATATAGGCCTAGTTCTGGAATTACTAGCAATAATATCCAGTATCTTATGGCTAGTTTAGAATGAAATGATAAATAACAAAAAGATAGAAACCAGCCTTTAATACAGAAAAAAATAATATTTCATAGAATGACAACCACAGAATTTCTCAGTCTAATAGGGTTATGTTTAAAGCAATAACAAATTACTTAATTAACCTAATCAAGACAAATAAGTTACAAAATCTACATTTATATTCACGAGTTATATTAGGAATGTTATTAACTCTCTTTTCTTTCTTTTATTACAAAGAAGGCTATGTAAGTTATCTATTTTATATTTGCTTAACCCTAGAACGACCTAACCCAGCCCGACCGTTTATGGTACAAGTTTGTACCAGTGTAGTCTGCATTTTATTTAGGTATATTATAGTTTTACTGGTTACTTTAACATTTATTTTTTATGAGTTAACATAGAAACCATCATTATAAAGTTTTCAGTGAAACATGGCAACGGAAAACCTTTCTAACAATGAAATTGACAGAATGTTTTTTAATTCGGACGATTCTGACGTGGATCCTGACTTTGAAATAAGTAGTTGCCATGGCAGTAATAGTGAATTGAGTGCTGATGAAGAGGAAGTTAATCAGCCTTCATTATCTTTTGAACCTCAGCCTTCTACCAGTACCAGAACCCCCTGCTGAACTTCAGGCTTCAACCTGCACTGATGTTATTCAATTCCAACTTCTGTAACTGACTCAAGTACGCCTGCTCCACATTTTTATAAAGGAAGGAACAAAACAACTAAATGGAGAAAACCTGTTTTCCACAGAATGTTAGAACCAGAAATCATAATTTAGTTACCATGCATTTGCCTGGATGTACTTGAGCTGCATGTACAACTCCGATAGATTCATGGCAATTATTTTTTAGCAATCCATTAATTGATTTAGTTCTTGAATCAACCAATATCTTCATTGATTCAATTCGAACCAATTATACAAGTGACCCAAATATGGCTAGGGCTACAAGTTTTGATGAAAAACTTTATTATATATATATATATACCACCTTACCTGACCTACATGTAAATTTGAAAAAAAAAAAAGAAATTGTGTGTGTGGTCCCAAGAGGTCATCTATAGTACTAACCACTCTCAATATTGCTTGACTTCAGAGTTCTTTAAATACATTGAATTCTGTAGTTTTGAAATCATGATTTTTCGGTGAAAAAGTTAGCTCGCGTTGAAAATTTATTTTATTATTAATAAATAAAGTATGTAGGAACATGATTAAAAAAAAAATCACCAAAAAAGACCAGTTGAGGTCACAGTAAAGAATTACCGCTTCTAGATATTGCCCAATACAACAAGTATTTTATGGTAGTTATATTGATTATTGATCACACTGATTTGTAATGCAACTATTGGCATGAATTTGTTCTATTACACTATAATGGCTCTAATTGGTAATGTACGATAATTTAATATGAAATAAAAATTTTAAAAATAAAAAATTTATTCAACTTTTATTCATATGAAATACTGTTTATATATATTCGGTATTGTAACTATCAAAATTGTTATATTTTAATACAACTACAATAACTCTATAGATGGCATGTTTAATGTTATCTTGATGGTTAAAATGTAATCAAAGTCTTGTTTATGAAGACAGTATTGTAATTTTATGTTACAATAGGCTGTAAATATGACCATTTTAGAAGTAGGCAAATATGAAACTTTTGAGTTCCTACTGCCATACCAACAAAACCTAATATTTGTAGGCTACTTTTCAATTTTAACAATGAAAAACTGAAATGCGCTACTAAATAATAATATTTTTTTCTTGACAAAGTAATATTTATACTGAATGAATTAAAAAAAATTCTACATTTTACCGATTGAAGGAATAGTGATAACGTAAAAATAGGGAGAAAAAAATTACTTTGGATATACTGAAGTGGCTCAAAATACCAGATGTTTTTTCAAAATATGACTTTCCACTTTGTTTTATAACACTGTCATAATATTTATAAATACATTGGATTTGGTAGGTTTTAGGTGGTAATTTTTCAGTGAAAAATAGTGATCTGCGCAAGGAAAACATTATTTATTCTTAAGAAGTAAGGTATGTAGTACACAATAAAAAAAAAGAAGAAATTCAGAAAATAAGGTGCCACCTTTAAGTAAATAATTACAGAGCTGGATTTAACCTAACAAAGGCTCAGTCCCTTCTTTTCTATTTGTTACTTGACAGTGAAGAAATGCATTTTATGATTTGAAATGTGGCTTCTGACAAATAATTTGATCTGATTGAAAACAAGGTAATTAGTTAATGATTTTAATTTTTAATAACAAAATCTCATAATAATGTACAATAGTAAATTTTACTGGTTTACTTATTACTTACTGTTTTTGTTTTTCAAGTACTTTTTGTCGCCTATCATCATGACTAGAAACACATCTTCCAATTAGTTTATATTGAGATAATCTTGAATGAGGAGTACCAGCTTCATTATTACCGGAACAGTAAACCTCTAAAGAGGTTTCAATCATTGTAGTCAATTCATCCATTGAATGATTGGAAAACCTGAATATTACAACTGTTACAAACTTAGATACTAGAATGTATTTTTACACATAATCATTTCCACATAATAAATTAATAATAATACACATATAAAAATTAATTAATAATTTTTCAACAACACAACACAAATAACATAAACATTTGGTTAGCAGTGTTAGCACTTAGCACACAGTAGTTTCAGTTCAGTTCAGTACTCACTACTCAGTAGTCAGTACTAGTACTCACTACTCAGTACTCAGCAGTAGGCACGCCAGTCACAGAGTCAACATCTCAGATTCCTATGTTTTCTCAAATTATCAATCCAGTTACAGATTACATCTCACTTTTTGGATCTACTGTAGTATTTTATGAGACAGTATCATAGCGAGGCACTACAGGCCTGATTAGTCATTTAGTAATTACTATACTGTATTGTAAATCAAATAGTTTTCTGAATGACTAACGTAACAGAAAAATAATATCCAACTGCGCTGGAAATTACCGCTTATTAATTTTATAAAGCTGAGTGAATTACATTTTACCGTATTACACATCTTGCAACGTTGAAATTATTCTAAGCATAATATATGTATTAATGATTAATTTATTGTTATTATTTATAATATTATTATTATTGTTGAAAATAAATATTGCAAATGAAAGATTTGGACGATTTGGTATATTCGCTTTATCTTGACTCCATTTGAATTGCTTTATTAGGTCTAGTTAGGCCACTTTAAACATAGTCACCTGGCCAGAACTTATTTTGTGTATCTTTTTCTTCTTTTTTTTTTTTTTTAAAGTGGGTGGAGATAAAATAATGGAAAGTACCTACAAAAGATTATTGAAGTGAAAACTTCTTTAGCTGCGTTGGGCACTTTTTGGTAGGGGGCACTTATGGGTTCGCGTCACCGACATGCTCATGACTGCGCATGCGCAGCGGCCGTGTGCTGTGCGCGTTAGACGCTTTTTGGATGGGTGAAATCTCGTGTTCGCGTTACCAACATGCTTAATAGCAGTATATCTGTAGCTATACAGCTGACGTATTGTGCAACATTTAGTGCTGTGTATATCTTGTGATTTCGTTTGATCATTATTTGAATTGTTGAAGTGTTTAATAAAATTGTAGAATTACTGTGCAGTACAATAGAGAGTACTAAATAAATATACTAATATTCTTAATATGAAAAATAAATAACAGAAAATTATTTTAAATCTTCGTATTTATTTTGGCGTTTGAAAATTTTATATTATTTATTTTCTAATATTTTAACCTCTGCAATTCATCACACAATTAGTATTTCACAGTGGCTTGGACGTTGTCTTACTACCGTGGTAAAACAGATTTCTAGTTGTTTAATCATATTTTTATCGTGTATTTTGAAATTAAAATTTTTATAAAATCTAATAATAATTTGATTAATGTGTTGAAGTTTAAAATATGATTATTAATGCAAAATTATAGTTTATTACCTTATGTTATTAAAATCTTTAGTTTAAAATGATGAAAAAGGCTCCGACTCTCATTCCATTAAATAAATATTTTATTTTATTAAAAAATTTAATATTTCGAAATCATGATTTATTAATTTAAATAATTGTGAAATAAATTTTTTTTTTTTTTTTTTTTTTTTTTTATGGAGGTGAAAATCTTCAAAAGACACCATTGCACGCAATGGTAGTGTGGGATTTTTACCC
This sequence comes from Aphrophora alni, assembly GCA_963513935.1. Classification (NCBI taxonomy): domain Eukaryota; kingdom Metazoa; phylum Arthropoda; class Insecta; order Hemiptera; family Aphrophoridae; genus Aphrophora; species Aphrophora alni. Next base: position 106,182,958 of record OY740770.1, read on the forward strand.
ACTAAAAAACACCCCCGGTTATCATAACCAGTCCACCAGACCTAAGGCGACGGATGTCACCGCCTACGTTTAGTACACTTAGCATGTCAGGATTTACATGCTTCCGCAATCGCATGTCATGTCCACATGCATACCTCTTCATCTCCTCCGTTACCAGGCCAATTCGCAGGTCACGATGGAGATCTTTATTTCTTACGTACCATGGCGCGTTGACCATTCCTCGCAGTACTTTGTTCTGAAATTTTTGAATCATCTGAGCATTTGTGTTCTTTGTACAGCCCCATAATTGAATGCCATACGTCCACACTGGCTTCAAAATTTGTTTATAAAGCAAGATTTTGTTTCCGATCGACAGTCCGGAGTTACGTCCGAGCAGCCAGTAAAGGTTTCGATACTTGATATTCAGTTCCTCTTTTTTCTTTTTCACATGCTCCCTCCACTTGAGCTTTACATCCAGGGTCATACCCAAATATTTAGCAGTGTTAGCACAGGGTATGATTTTATTGTGAATGGTAATGTGGGCATTTACTATCTTCTTGTATGTGAAATTTATATGTGTGGATTTGTCTTCATTGAGTTTTATGCGCCATAATTCTGTCCAGTTTACTACATTGTTAAGAGCTTTTTGCAGCTTATTCCTGGCACAATCAATGTTGGTATCGACCGCGAGGATTGCTGTGTCATCCGCAAATGTTGCCATCATAGTTCCGCCATCATGTACTATGTCTCTGGTGTACAAAAGATAGAGTACAGGGCCGAGGACACTTCCCTGGGGAACTCCTGCTGCTATATCTTTCAAGTCTGAAAATTCTGAGCCGTATCGAACTCTAAAGCATCTGTCTGCTAGGTATGATCTTAGAATTTCAAAATATTGTTTAGGTAGATCTCTATGCAATTTGTAAATGAGGCCTTCATGCCAAACGTCATCAAGGCTTGCGCAACGTCAAGGAACACTGCAGAACAAATTTTATTTTCCTCAAGTGTGTTTTCCACAATATTGGTTATGCGATGCACCTGGTCTATTGTCGAGTGCTTCCTTCTGAAGCCAAACTGATGGTTCGGTATCAGCTTTCTTTTCATTATGATACGCTCAAGTCTTTTCATGAGTAGTTTTTCAAAGATCTTTGACATTACAGGTAATAGAGAAATTGGTCTATACGATGTGACCTCTGTGGGTGGTTTTCCTTGCTTTGGTATGACAATAACCTCTGCAATTTTCCAGAGTCGAGGAACATGCTTGAGATTTAGGCAGGCGTTAATTATGTATTGTAATTTAATGAGTGCTATCTCTGGCAGCTCCTTTATAATCCGTCCTGTAATAAGGTCGAAACCAGGTGCTTTGTTGTTGTTGAGGTGTCTACATATGTGTTTGAGTTCTTTAAGAGAAACGAGTGGTATTTCAACGTCGTCTACCTTATCTACAAGCACTGTGTTTTCTTTATCTGTGATTTGTTGGAAGGGTTTAAACACATTTGATAGGTGGTCTGCGAAAACATCAGCTTTTTTCTTTGAATTTCCTACCCAAGAACCATCTTGCATTTTTAAGGGTGGGTCCTGAAGTGGGGGCCTTTTAAATCGCCTCGCTGTTTTCCAGAGCGAGTAGTTTGTTTTATCATCGGCAGTCAGGTTACAAAGGAAATTTCCAAAAGACTCATTTTTAAAATCTTTTATTGCACTTTTTAGTCGATTACTAAGACGGTTTGCAATGATTTTGTCACCAGGAAACCTTGATCGTTGCCACTTTCTTCGAGCATTCCTTTTCTCCATGATTAGTTCTATGATATCAGCCGGATAGGTTGTTGCAACTTGATGGATTTTATTTACAGTTGGAGTACTATTTTTCGCTGCTTCCTGTACGTCAGCAACAAATTGTTCAATTTCTTGATCTATTTGACTCGCACTCAGCAATGGCACTTCAATGTCAACAAAGTTCTCAATCTCAGTTCTGAATTTGTTCCAGTTAGTTTTATTATTTGTGAGTCTGGGAAGTTGTTTTTTCATAAGAACAGATTCACTGACTGACAGAATCACAGGGGTATGATCTGACAAGAGATCATCATTACCTTCAGCATACATATGATTGCTTGATAACCCTTTGGTGACAAAAAAGTCAATTAAGTCTGGTATTTTCACTGGATCAGTTGGCCAGTAAGTTGGTGATCGTGAAGAGATAAATACACAATTGTGCTTACACCCCGCCTGATAAAGCTCTTTACCTTTTGAGGTGATTAGTCTTGAGCCCCATTGTGTATGTTTGGCATTGAAATCCCCTCCAATGATGAAGTAGTTTCCAAGTGTCTTGAAGATATTGAAATAGTCATCTCTCTTGAGCGATGACCTAGGTGGGCAATAAATAGCCGCAACCTTGAAGTCTCTATTCTTCATTTGAATATTGATAGCAGTCAGTTGTAAAGTTTGCTTTATAGTCACCGGCTCTTCGTGATGCTGGATGTTGCTTTTTATTAGTACTGCAGTACCCCCTCTTGCGTGAAATAAATAATAATACTAAAAGTTCTAAGTTTTCACTTCTATCGGCAGTCCCTATAACTGCCAATTTTTAAATATTTTTTTCTTTATATTGGTATTACAAGATCCGCTCTATAATAATATATATAACTTGTTATGTTAGCAAAATAAGTCAAATGAATAAAAGAGAGCATACTTATTGTTAAAATATATGTATTTAAAGTGTTGGTCAAAAGATAATAAGTGAATAACTGAAACACTAAAACATTCAACAATTCGTGACTCTAACGTGATAGGTACTAAATTAATTAATCATATTATAGAATTACAATTTGTTTTATCAGTTTTACTGACTTTACTAAACTAAAGGGGCGTTTACACTAGCATGTAGCGCTTGCGTAAGTTTTATTTGCATACAACTTGCAGGAAAACTTGCAAATATAAACACTAAAATGAACGAAAGTTTAACTTGCAATGCGGACTTACATGCTTTGTTGCTTTCGCAAATAATATCTGTTTTGACAGAAATTGCTTGCGCAACTAACAACTTTCGTGAAAGCTCCACTTGCGCGCTAATTGTACTTTCCTGTGTAAACATGTTGCTTGCAGACAACTACTACTTGTAAACAAGTGACGAGAGTGTTTAGTCGTGTGTCTGTGCATTGAGTTGAATTTTGTGTTATAAATAGTTTAGTGAGTTGTCATGGCTGATCCAGACTTCAACAATGCAGGTGATGAACCAGTGATAGGAAGGGATACAGTAAAGAAGGAAGGCAAAACGGCCCAAAAGTTACATAAATGGAATTTAACAACTATTGAAACTTTTTTGGAACTTAATGAAGGACACCCTTGGTTGTGGGACTATAAATTGCCTGAATACAAAGACAGAAATGTTAAAGAAGAAGCCTGGTTACAGATGGTAAAACCAATGAATTTGAAAAACTTTAACGTTAAAGAAGCCAACGATAAGATTCACAGCCTGAGAAATACGTATTCAAGCGAGCTAGTTAAAATATCAAAAAGCAAGTCTTCAGGATCTGGTCTGGATGACGTGTATACTCCGACACTTAGGTGGTTTTCAACAATGGACCGCATTTTAGGAACAGCCGTGAAGACAAGGGAGAGCCAAACAATTGGAATTCCAAAAGATGTTAACAAGGTACAGGGCTTAAGTTCTGTCAATGTAGGTACTAAATAAATTTTCACGATACTATTGGAATATCAGTTGCTTTTCTATTGAGCATATTGCCAGGTTAAGTTCGTCCTGGTTAACACTAGTGAGGATAAATTATATTCTGATTAGTGAGGATAAATCCGCTGATTATAAATCTGACTGGACTTTAAGCAAGTTTTCCTTGCAAAGAAGGTAGGTGTGTAGTGTAAACCTTAACTTGAATGCAAGTACAGTTTGCAATAACTTGCATGTCCTACTTACGCAAGCACTACATGCTAGTGTAAATGCCGCTTAAAACCAATACATTATTTATTAAAATGGATCTTTAACCCTTTGCCCTCGGATGGCCAACCCTACTGGCTACTGCCATTTTCATATGAGCTCGGCATTGTACAGTTTAATTTGTCCCCTGGGTTTGGGTGGCCAACTGTGGTGGCCGCGGCCATTTATCGTTTCAGCTTAGGCAGGCTCTTAATGCTTTGTCCTCTGGGATCGGATGTCTAATTTTGTTGGCCAATAATGATTTCCGTACCCACTCGGTTGGCCATCTCTGGTACCACCGTATATGTCTTTATATTTTATTAAATATAAATTGTCTGACTGGATTTAAAACAAGACTGACAGCTGTTTAACTAAGTCGAGGTTTTGTTTTATAGGTTGGCAACACTTACATTTCACTTTCGCGCCAATAATATGTTATTTTATGCTTTGGATTCACTGAATGGTAGTACTTCTAACCTAATTTGATTATATTCTTGTGTAGTAATTGTTTTAATCTAGTTATTATTGGTGAAATGGTTAATTATTTTAAAAATCTGACTTTAGTGTGAAATAATGTAAGTATGTAAATATGGTTCTATTAGTTTATCTTTCTCGAACAGTTATTTTTCTTGAACAATAGTGTGAAATAGTGTAAATATTAGTTAATCTTTCATGAACATTTATTTATTGTGAACTTTAGCATTTTGAGTTACTATCAAAATGAGCAATTTGTTTGATATACTCGATAAATCTGATGAAATACGGGATGCTTTGAACGAAGAAGTAGATAGTAACTGTGATTCCGTTCATCTCAGTGGTATTGGTTCTGATGAACAGTTTGATGTAGAAGCACAAAAGAAAACTGGCAACAGTACATTAATGAGAATGAATCTGAAGAATATAATAATTTGTGGATTGACCGGAGAAGAGACTGAAGAAAATGGAGAGGCGAATGGAGAACAGTCAGATGTAGATTCAGAAGGGGAGGGAGGCCAGAATATAACAGAAATATGAAAATGATACTTCAGGAGAGGGATGGAGAAAATGAAGTGACAATGACATGCGTTTGAATAAGTATATTTATGTATATGACAGCGGCTTCCAATGCCACAGTCAGAATTAGATTATTTTCAATTATTCTTTACCGATAGCTTACTCACACAAATTGTAAATGAGACCAATAGATATTCCAAAGAAAAGATTCTAAATCTTTTGTAAGACTCCATTATGCAAAAATCTATCTCGTGGTCATGGAAAGACTTAACACTCCTTGAAATGAAAGTTTTCTTAGGGGTTTTAATCAATACGGGAATGAACCCCAAATCTGAAATAGAAGACTACTTTTCTGACGATTACGTTGTTTATCAACCTTTTTTAAAGATACTTTTTCAAAAGACAGATTCCACCAAATATTTTGGAACCTCATGACCTGTACAAACATGTTTCTTTTTGTAAACATCATTTACCACAAAAAGGGATCATGTTCACATAAAAATAATAATTCCTACAAACATAAATAAACACGTGGAATATATATATCTTTTAGACTCATAGTAAAAGTAGTATAACTAGAAAAAAATTTAAAACCCTAAGTTCGAAAGTAAAGAGTACAAACAGTTTTTTGTCGTTCCTGTAAAATTGGGATTTGTGGACGTGTTGCCTTTCTGCAGTTAGCGATTCATGTAAGCCCTCCTACATCAGGCCCTGTAGGAGGACATCTAATACGTTCTGGGAAGGCACGCAGAGTTGTCATGTATTTGGACAAAAAGTATAGATAATTCTACATCCCACAACACAAAGTTAGTGTGGACGAAAGTACAGTGGCTCTCAAAGGTAGGATTTATTTTAAGATGTATTATAAGGACAAACCAATTAAATAGGAGATAAAGATTTGGGTATTATCAAAGTCAGCAACCGGCTTTATTTGCGCCCTAGAGCCAAATATGCAACCGACAGTATGAACATACAAGAGTTGGGAGTCACTAGCCGAGTGGTCTTACATTTAGTACTAAAATTGAAAGACGATTATTGTTCAGTTGAAGGTCTACACGTATTCACCAATCGGTTATACACCAATTTAGACTTGGCATCAGCACTGCATGACACTGCATGAAAGCACACATAACCGGCACAATTGTCTACATATCTTCCTATCCCTTCATTTGAAAATCTATTAAATTGGTGGAGAAAAATCTTATTTTGGCTTTTTGAAACAGCAATTGTCAATTCATTTAGTTTATTTAATAACAACAAACGTCCAAAACAGCAAGTGATACAAAGAAAATTTACGAAGCAGCTAGTGAAACAACTATTGGGCGAGGTTTGAAATGTAATTAAAAGGCATAAGATTATGCAATACTGTTGATGAACAGTTACTAGATGGTACACTACCTACACATCATGTATCCACTGGAAGGAAAAAAACAAAAGACTGTACTGTTTGTAGCAACTGCAATGAAGGAAGTGTCAGAAAACGGACAATATTTTTTTGTAAAACTTTTGCTGTTAAACCAGGACTCTGTCCTGGGCTGTGTTTTGAAAAGTACCATACGCAGGAAAATTTTAAAGACTAATTTTTATATATTTAATTTAATGTTTGCTTGTTGACATGATTTTTAAATTAAGTATTGCCATCATGTTTAAGTTAAAACATTATGTCTTATATTGTATATTTATCATAAGTAATCTTGTAATCATGTACTCCAATTGTTTAAAACCATTTAAAAGTGTGTCATTGCAACTAAATGAGTCATTATTTATTTATAACCAGCCTCTATAATGACACTATCTGAGCTATTGAGATCGTAAACCAATTTTTCATCAAAGTTTGTTAACTACAGGAATTTCAAAAGTCTGTTTTTTTAAAAAAAGATTGGTTAATTTAAGTAATTTTCATGACTATTATATTTAAAAAAATGTTTAAATATCATGTTCTTTGGAACGTACATTTTTCTATTTCTTTGACATTTAATATAATATACTACATTATGTAGTATCATAACAAAAACGACATCATGCAATTCTACATATTTTACATATCGCAAACAAATCACAACATTGCCATTTAAGTCAAATTAGGAATTTTAAATAATTAAAAACGAAGTCCATCCATAATATCATTTAATAACACTGCTCAGATTATGAATGGCTACGTTAATATTTATGACTTATGACTACGTTCCTCAAGTTAGTAAATGTGTGATTGCTTGTTTTATTAGCTCTGGTTAGATGACTATATATATATGGTGCATGCAGATTACAGTTTAATATTATGACATATGATTGAAGAATCATGTTAATAGGTTTGGGCAGTCCTAGCCAGAGCTAATAAAACAAATACTTTTTATCCTGAAAAATATGTGTTTTAATAATAAACATTGAGCAATGACACATTCACTAACTGAAGGTAGTCATAAATATTAAGGTAGGAATTTGTAACCAGAACTGGATTTGCATTCATAGTATACTAATGTATTTTGGTACCTACTTCAAAAGTATGTACAGACATAAAATATATGATCTGATTGTTTCAAAATAAGGTGGGTTGTAAATGTTTTCGACAATTTTAGGGCAAATTAGAATGCCCTGGTCTCACCTAGCCAGACCAGGTTTACTGAAAAATTTTAACCAATCACATATTCACTAACTTGACCAACATAGTTATACACATTAACGAAGGGGATTCGTAATAACTTAAGCAGAGCTGGATTTTGTATTTTTATTTACTGCCTAATTTCTACTTAAGTGTAAGATGATTTTATACTTTATCCAATGAGGGATGAATGGCATTTTAAAAATCACTTTTTCGGTTTCCTGAGGCCACGAAATGTGAAAACAGTTAAAAACATAGGTTGAAATTTTTGGCGATTGTCAAACATACTTCGTAGGTAGGTCCTAAGTAAAATTGATTATCATTGAATTATTTTCAGATATGATACTGACAGGTATGGCATTAAGTTTCATATTTTTATAAAGTAATCCAAGTTGAAAATCAATATAAAATTTTGGCACTTGTATTTTAGTTACTTTTTCTTATACCTGTGTAATATTTTTAAATGGTAAATTATTAACTCACACCAGCCTGTTCGTTTCTAATAATAGTAACCGTGGCAGAGTTTACCTCTGGAGAGATGACACATATCAGTGAGGGATGAAACGGAGTGTACTTAAGACTTGCCCTCACTAGTGGTATCATGCCTCTATGGCATGTTGATTGAATTCATACAAAGAAGAATGACTATTAATGGTAACACATACTATAAGACCCTGTGGAAAGTTAACAAGTTATACAAAATAAAAGATATAGCGAACTTTTAGGAAAAGAAACAAGGGAGTACAGTACCCTCAGACTAGGAGTGTGTCTGGTGTAATGGGCGTGTCCTCCCTCCTACTTGCTTCCCTAGCCTAACTTGCCATTCCAAGAAAACTAGGTACACAAATTACTACTTAGCTACATTTAATTCCTAAAGTTACAACTTCCTGACAGACTGCATCTCATTTATCTTATGATTTTACCTATTGGCACACAATATTTATTTATAAAAACTAAAACCTAACAAAGTATAAAGTTGTGTAAAAAAGTAAGTTTATGTAATGATAAACTGTAAAAAGTGTTTATATAATAAAAGTAATGACACAAATATTTAAAACGAGGAAAATTTATATTTCTCGGCTAAATGATAACTTCCTGCAAGAAAGTTGTAGATATTATTTTGTTGATAGATTATTTTTTTACAATTAGATTAGGCACATTCTAAAAGTATTCGAATGAATACTGGGCGTACTGGCTAGGTTAATTGAACATCTAAGAATGACATGTAATATTTATTATATTTTTGTGGGAGAGGTAAACAGGATGATAAGGGGATCCCAGGAAATACTTCCCGCCTTCCTGATGGCTTTGTACTTTGATTCCAAGAATGCATTCACGTGATAACTTTAAGGCTCTGCTCCACCTCCGCCATATTGGATTCATCTCCTATAAGAGTAATGCTACACTTTAGCAGTTGTACTGATGTCAGTTTTCATCTGCAGTTAGATCAGAATCACATTTATTTAAAATATGTCTATTAAAGACAGAAACACAAGATATATTTCTAGTATGTAGCTTGCTACTTGAGAAAAGAAAGACTTTAAGGGAAAATTTCGGACTTTACTCCTCACGCTGAAGTCACTGATTTTTCCATGAACTTGTCAGTCATAAACTGTGGAGAGTTGCTGCTGCATTATACTTTGGACATCATGAAGTAGGTATCACATGAAGCTGACACCATGTATAAGTAAGACCACTCTTTCATATATTTGTCAAAGTTTAAGTACAAAAGATCCATTGCGACTGTGGTGTGACTGGACCTCTTATTCCCCTCCTAAACAAATAACTCTAATTTGTTTGATAAGCCTTTAATATTTACAGAATAATTTTTAACCAAACAATTAGATGATATCAAGTTTGATGAGTTAGTATGGTAAAAGTGGTGGTTTTGGTTTAACTTGGAATACTGGTACAGTTTGACTTTTAAAGTACATATTGTCGACTTGTAATAAGGCAAGGTTTGTAAATATTTGCACTATTAAAGCTCCAAATCCTTTATATAAGCCAAATGTTGTTTCTTCTTTCAATATAGTTTCATAACAGTCAATTACATCTTGGTAATTTGTTAGTATTGGTATTACTTCAGATCCTGTTTCTAAGTTATCTATTATTGTTCTTGTTCCTTGTAAATGTAATCTGTAACAAAAACACTTTTATGTCTTGTTAATTTCTAGAAAAAGATGTTCTTGAAATTCAAATGTATTCTATATTTTGATGAAATTAAAATTAACTAACTTACTCCATAGTTTAAATCCTTAAAGGGTCTAAATTAAAAAAAAAGTATATATAATAAAACAAAGTAGAGTGACTATTGACCAAATATTTAGTATTCTGAAAATTCTTGTAAAGAACTAGGAATTTAATAAACCAGTACACTAGATACAATAGGATTAACTTTACTAAATTTGTATGATAACTTCAGTCTTCTTGAAATTAAAAAATAATTAACTCACCGATGCAAGATAGTTTCCATTGGATACAATAAAATTTCTGCTGCAAGAAACCCCACGAAAGAAGACTTCTTTTCTATTTCTTGAATTATGTCTGTATGTAAATCATCTCCATCAATGCAGTATCCTTTCTAAAAAAAATGAAAGACAAACAAGAAAATTTTACTATTGTTGGTATTATTTGAATGAATAATCTAAAAAAATATTATCAAAAATTTCTCCTTACCGTACTTTAGCCATTCCAGCATAATAATCTCTTGAAATAAACAAAAATGAGATTTCCACCTTCCTCCTTATTTAAGATGTTTTTTCAGCATCTTATATACTTTAGGGGTATACAGGAAATCAACCATTTTAAATGGTTTCTTTAGATAATCAGTTCCATTTTAATCACAAGTCATAAATTCAATTCTCTTCTGTAGAACATTCTTTATGAGCCTGTCAGTCTCCAATGGGAGTAAATTTGCTCCATATATGTTTTAGCATTGGGAGATTTCCTTACAACATGCCTAAATAGAGATCAAAGATGCTTCTAAAATATTAGAATTTTACTTATCCGCGAAATTCACATAATCATTATTATGTGCTTACAACATGGTTTTAAAGTGAATGTGTGTCCCATCTTGCTAAACATTGGTAATCACTGTTGCTATTAAAATGTTTATTTTGCTTCCTACAAATTAACAGTTATCCATGTGTTTTAACCACGAGATGCTGCTTGAAGGGGCACTTTTTGGTAATGTAATTAAACTTAAATACTTCCTTTAGTATCAAAAGCCTAGCTCATGAAATAGTACCATCTATCAATTCTAAGAGAGTACAAAGACTGTATCAAGTTATAACATTACCATTTCTTCAAAATTAACTCTATAGGTAGTGGTGCATAAATTTTACAATAGGTGGGGTCACATGAGAAGGATATCTTCAGGTATAAAATTAATGCTATTTTGTATGTAAAATACACATATTTGTTTAAAAATCAGGGAGAAAATCCTTCAAAATAAAAAATTTGTGCAAAAAATTAATAATTATTTTGCTTATTGAATATATAAAATATGTCATAAATATCTCTTATTTTTTTTTTTTTGAAAACTGAGAAAAGGAGTTTTTATAAATAACAAAATTTATATTCTACAATTTTACAAATTATAATATTGGAATTAAATACAGAAACATTAATAAAAAAATAAAAAATAAGATATTACATAGTAAAATTACATTATAATTATGTATCAACTATTAAAAATAATGAGCATAAACATTTATTTCTATGAATTACATTACTATTCAATGTTCAAAAAGAGAATCGACACTCCTAGAATGATAATATAATATATAATGAGTTTTCTAAATTTATATAGAGGGCACATATATAACAAAAAATAAATAAACTTACACATATTAAATAGAGTAGTTATCAAAAAACTAATGTACCTACAATGCCACTGTTCTAAGAGAATTGATTCTTTTGGATTAGTGGTACAAAGTTAAGGACTAGTAATAACTAATAATGATGTATTAGTCATTGATATATCATCTTGTTGGTGTGTTTGATTATTGTGGAAATTTCAGTACTTCATTAACTCTAACAAGTTTTGTTCAATATATTTAAGGGAACGACTATAAATTATAACTATAATTTGACTCGTTAGTATGTTTACTTGTTGTGGAATGAGTGTATAATTAAATGTGTATTCTTAGTTATTATTTTTTGTAAATAGACCTTCTGCTTGTTTTGCTTATGTTATAAAGTCATCAATAAGCAGTTGACTGAAATCAATTTATTATATCAGTAAATCAGTGTTTATATGTGTTTTTGTTTTACCAATTACGCTTTAGCCATAACTAAATTTTACTGTGATTTGGTAAACTATTGATTGGGTAATATTTCAATTTTAGCAAAATTGGTAATGCCAACTTGGAAAATTGATTTTGTTTCTTTTTTTACTGATAATCCCCAAATTTACTTTTTTTGAGAAGTGGAGATAAATTAATTTTTTTTGAACTGTGACAAAATTAGTTCTAATGTGAGCATTTATTTAAATATATATTAAAAAATATATACTTTATTCTCTCTTACACCAGGTACTACACAATCTTGAGTAACAATATAATATTTCATATGCATAATTAAAAGTAAAAACCTCCTGGAAACTAATTTCAAACAAAATTGGTCCAACGGATTCCCAAAGATTCACTACAGATTGAAATATGTAAATACATTTTCTAACTAAAAATTTGAGAGTAATCTACTTGTCATAAAACTAAAACTCAAAATTGTGATCATCAGTAGATATTTTACATCAAATTTTAATAAAATTCTTAATATGATATTCATATTTTGGAGCATTAAGTTTGATTTTGGTTTATACCTATCTAGCTGCCTTATTCCCAAAACATAATTTGTATTTAAGAAATTGGAAAGTCAGGTACTGATCACATAAACAATTGGTTATTTAAAAATTTTGAATTATTTCATTGGTAACATATTTACATTACCTGTGAATGTTGTTTCCACAGTTCCTTAAATTTAAGAGTAAAGCTCATAACGGAGTAAACAAATTCAGCAATGCTATGTTTTAGAAAACCACAAAGTACCGTAGGACCTAGTAGAGTGTACACTGACAGCATTCGTCCTAAAACAAAGACAAATAAATTATAATAATAAATTTGATTCATACATAATGAGATAAAAGTCCATCCATTATAACACCTTTATAAGCCCTGAAAAGCAGACAGGTTCCCGTACAATTTTCTTAATAAAAGTTTGTTTGTAAAATTTCAAATATGAAACCATTCATTGTGCTAACATTTTGACAGAAACTGAGACACTCAAAAAATTCTGATTGATCTTACATGTTCAGACCTTTGTTTATGGATGATTGCAAATGTCAATACAATATATAGCAGGAAGGAATCAAGAATGGATTGCAGAACACTTTTTACTTGATGGTGAAGGATTTGATAAAGATGGGAGCACTTGATTGTAAAAGGAAATCACTATGTTACTGATTTATTTATTTTCTCTTGCCACTGAAATAACATGACATACATAATATAAGAAAAAAGTAAATAATGTATGATTACAAGATTATCTCGTAAATTGAAGATTACGTCCAGGACTATTAGTATCATGGACTTGTAAATAGCTTGTATTACAGATAGATTATAGACAGCCTAGGAGTTTGGTGAGAGCATAAGATGAGGAAAAGGAATGGGATTCATGAGTCATTTTATAATGTTGATTGGTCTGTTAATAGGTCACTGTTTCTTGTACAGACATCTTAACATATTAGGTAGGAGTGATGATCCAGCTTGCTTTATATAAGAGGAGAATGCAACATTGGCATCTCTGAGAGGTGTGAAGTGTTTATGGACAAGTGGAACTGACATTTAAGAAACTTTAAAATGTGTACATAAGAATCTTATGATCTGTGGGAACCATAGGTAGGTTTAGCAAGTGGTAAAATACTCTTTAATAGGCAGAAAGGACCTATAGTGATCTAACTGGATGGTTCTTTACAGTCACAAAGTAATTAAATACTACAAGTACTATGGAGCAAGAAAATAATATCTATTTAAGATAATAATTTTATATCATTTACTTCAAAACATGATCAAGATTTAGTAAACTGAAATCAATATTTTTTTCATCACCTGTTGACGAAATGGCTGCTATCACTGAAAATCCTGTTTTTCATTTTCTGTAGATCTGTTTTTCATTTTCTGTAGATAAAGAGCTATACAGCAGCGAACATTCATCATGAACTTTGTGCAGTGTATGGAAAGAACATATATTATTAACTAGTTATAGTTTTGATATTGTAGCTCATGTATCACTGAGAATGGCGACTTTTTCATTGAAACACGTTTGATTAAGTAAAGGTAATTTTTGTGAGATCTTGTGTTCAAGTTTTTTTCTATCTAATATTATCTCACAAGTCAAGCTCAATATTTACTTATAGTGATAGTGCTGTTGAAAATAGTCCCTTTTATTCTGGGATGGATGGAATAATGTGGACGACCATCTGTTGTAACGGATTAACTTGTTGAAAAGGTGAATGAGAAAGTCCAAATTACGGAATTATCGGATCTCTTCCTCTAGGTATCATGAACAGTTTTGTACAAAGTGATAAATAACAAGTTAGGGTACCATGAGTTTTGTGCATACTGGGTGTCTAAACTTCTCACTGATGACCAGAGGATGAGTGTTGGACTAGTTTTCCTTGCTATAATACAAAAATAATGATTTTCTTAGTCATATTGTGACAGGCGATGAGACTTGGGTGTTATACATCAATGTGGAGACAAAAAATCAGTTCATGGAGTGGGGCCACATTAGTTCACCGCAAAAACTTCTAAAGTGTTGGGAAACATTTTCTGCAAGGAAGCTTATGACAACAGTTTTTTGGGACAGAAAAGGTGTACTCATGGTGAATTTTATAGCCCAAAGCACTACAATAAACTCTACACTTTATTGTGACACTTGAATGGAGCTGAGGAGCTATTCAGAACAAATGGTGTGGCATGTTGAGTTCTGTCATTGTCTTTTGCATGATAACACTTACTTGTCCCCATACTGCCGCAGGCACACAAGGCCTACTAAACAGTTTCAAATGAGCAATTGTTTAACATTCCTCCGTATGCTCTAATTTGACTTTTATACTTCTAGTGATTATTAAAATTTTTCTAACATTAAAAAACGGTTAGGGTCATAGTGGTTAGAAAAGGACAAGGAGTTGTAGGGCAGTGTGTCAACATGTGTGGCTTAACTAACAGGCTGTGGAGTTCTAAGATGACAAGTTCCTTAATGTAGCAGGAAATTATGTGAAAAAAAAATAGGTAATTGTTGTAATTTTAATTTGAGTATAATTAAAATCTTCCCATTGTATTGGTGTCTTTTATTATATTAAAACAGATATTACTTTCCTAACAGCTAAACACAATAATGTTTGCTTGTAAACACAAATTAATTTATTTGTGTATATTCTTCTATCAATCTTAGTATTTCCTAACTCTTCTGATGACCTATTTTGGATGAACTCATTTTCCAAAAGTTATATATGTAGACTACTCTTTTGAAAATGGACTTCTTTGGAAACACATCTGCAGAATTTAAAACAATGGTAGGAATGGCAGAAGAATATAATAATTCAATTTAATTATGTACATCTTAGTAGAACTATAGTACAATGTATTAATAAATATAAATTACTTCTAAATATTTGAATTAACCACTAAACTTACCTCTGTTTGTTGAACGGACTCTAACAAATCGTTTCAAACCATCTCGCAACAGATCAATAAGTCCTGTCCTCTGCCATACTACAAAACTTTCTACAGTTTCTGCTAGGCTTATTGAGTACCAGGGAGTCATCACAGAAAGAGTTATACTAGAAAAAACAGAGTATTTAGTATGTATACCGATTTATATTGAAGACTATTTGAAAAAATAATACCCTGGGAACCTTTTGCTATGCTAAACACATATCTAAAAATTAAACATTTTATCAACTTAATTTTGTAAGCAATAATAATATGAAACAACTCACAAACTAATCTTTGTGTGACTTTTTATTATTTGTGATACTTACCATTTAACTAGAACATGTTTTCCGTAAGTTGTCCATGTGTAGCATTTGTCTTCTCTGAAATAAATAAACAATATTACTATTTTAAATGAAATCGAATTATCTGAATATGTTGTGATGTGTTTATTTAACATAAAACTTATTTAAATACTTTGAATTGTCAAAATAATTTAATGAGACTTTCTTTGAATCTCAAATACCAAAGTAATATTATATTTTTTATTATTGCGCTAATTTCAAGAAATAAGTTCTAGCAATGATAATACATGATAACTCTAAAATGATAATTCTTTGGAAAAGATCTGTAAATGCTTCTTGCATTTTCCAAGGAAGTTAAATGGAAGACTTTCTACATAATGCAGTAACATTCAAAGTTATGGTAATGTTTAAAGTGCATCAAAACAAATATATCTACATATATATTGAAATAATGTTATGCATGAATTTAGAGAAGCTGATAACAAATTACTCCATTACAATTTTCACATTGATGTTGCGATTTAGGAAATGTTTTTTTCTCAGATAAAGCATGTTCCCATTTTAGTTACTGTCTGTTGAGTATAGCAGAATGTGGAATTTTGAAAACCTGCACATTTTTCACAAAAAGATTCAATTCTCAATAACTATGTGTATGGTTTGCTATTTCAATGAAAAAAATCATGTGCCCATTATTTTTAATAGTTACATTTATGGCTGGATGTTACCAGGACATATCAGTTCATATCGCTCTTAGAAAGTGATGAATAAAGTGTTTGTTACAGAAAAACATGGAAATAGCGCACATATCACATAGCAAATTCCATGATGCTCATGTTGCATGAGTTCTTTGGAGATCGCATATTGTCTCGTGAATAGGGGCTGAAAATGTTGAAAACAACCAATATTAACATTTTATCAAGATCACAACACCAATACTTTCTTTACTATTTAAGAGAAAAGTAATTAAAACTAAAGATATTTTACAAAATTTGAAAATATTTTAAATTACTTTGACAAACCCAATGACCAACTGATGATATTCTCGAGTGATAATGAGATTCCCTTGACAACAACAGTGGTGGCCAATCCTTTCCATAAAGCTAAGATCCCTTGGGTTTCACTCAGTTTAAAAATGACTGGTATTAGTGTAAAAGGTAGTATGTGCAATTTTTGTGAGCTGCTGTTAACCTGCACAGAGTGTATGTGTTTTTTCATTTTATATATACAGTAAAGAGCATTTTTGCATTTTATGTTTGTTTTTAATAACTATTTGAATAACAAAAGACATATCTTTTTGGTTTCTGTTTTCTATTAGTAAAGGTTTCTGTGATAACCACCAAAATTGGAAGTATATTTTAAATATAAATAATATGTCCATTATTTCCTACATATTTATTCACTACATTAATATTTAGTAACCTTCTTAATATTTACTCACCACTGAATATTTAGCACTGTAATATTGGCTCTCCTTCTAAATATTTATTCTCGCCTAGATATTTTCTCATCACTTCAATATCTACACACAACCTTAGTATTTACTCACCATCTCAATATTTACTCAACACTTCAATATTTACTTATCATGTCAATATTAACTAGCCACTTTTATATAATACGTTACACTTATACATTTAGTAAAACATAGTATATATATATATATATATATATATAACACTTAATTTGTGATTTTCATACCTATGTTTTAACTATGAATCTCTGATCTAATCTTGAAAACTGTGGAATATACAAATGTTTGGTAGCAATTGTGATTATTATATTATTATACTTTATATTAAAGTTGATAACAAAGTATATTTAAATTGATCAGTAATCAATTGTTTACTTTATTTAAAGACACTTGACTTCAAGTCAAGTTAAGCAAGTGTTTTATGTCATCGACCTCTCAACATGGAAACAGGCATTTTTGTGTACCTTTTAATGGACTCAATATTTATGGTTAGATAATAAAAATCATATTAGTGTTGCCAGTTATATGGTCTGAGAGAGATAATATACCTAATTACATACTGTATACCTGAAGACTATATTTGTATCAGCAAAAAAAAAAAAGAATGAAATAGACAGGATATTCATTCTATTAACAATACTAGAAATGTAGACGAGGCATTTTGATAATTGTACGTAAATTAGAAGATAGAAATTTTTTAAATTCTCTTTTCGGGTTAAGAAATTAAACCTAGGTTATTGTTTAAGAAAGAGTCACATGTTATGAAATAGTCTAGGTCTAATCCTGGATTTAGCTATTCCATAACTCTACTTTTAAACTAACTTCAAATACAGAAGTGTAGTTATTCCTGACAGAAACCAGGTCGAAGTTACATTTAAATAGGAATTGCATACATGAAATATATTACATTCTCTATCCATTGGTCCTTTTTATTTTTTCCTTGTGTTCTTCCGACAAAGAAACCCAAATCGTCCTTTGCTTTTGTAAAGGGTTCTGTGTTTAAAATCACTTATTAAATAATTATAATAACAACCACAGACTACAATAAAAAACAAAAGCTAATGGCAAGCTGTATAATTACTTACTTTTCACGCGTGTAAAACTTTTCACGTCAGGACGCAAAAATAGTGATGAAAAATGCAGCCACAGATCGTTGCATACAATATTTGACAAATAATAAGCCAAAGCGTTGCCAGATTTTCCAAAACTTATTAATAGAAACTCGGTTCTTGGTGCACACGGGGCGAAATTAATACTGAAGGCCTAAATAATTCTCAATTTAAGGTTGTAATAAGCCAGCTGTTTAATTATCAGCTGACATTGTAATTTGTTTTCTTTATTTTCCTTATTATAGTGATAAATTACTTGATTTACTTAACTCAATCTTAAAGTGATGGGACTTTTAAGTTAATTATATAAATACAATTAACTATTATTTAAAACACCGTTTCTTATAAATTTAAAATCTTGATTCAAAACAAAAACAAACTTTTAAATGTAATAAGTCAGGGCGAAATTAATATGTAGGCCTAAATAATTCTCAGTTTTAGGTTGAAATAAGCCAGCTGTTTAATTATCAGCTGATATTGTAATTTTTTCCCATTTATTTTCCTTATATAATATAAATATATAGTGCTAAATTATAGGTTATGTTAAATTACTTGATTTACTTAATTTAAAAAATTTTAAATTCAAATTTTGAAAAAATAGCTTCGAGGTACACAAGGACACCCCTCGCCGCTTGTCCGCTAGATCGCACGCAGACAGACAGACAGACAGACACTCGCTTTTATTAATATAGATAAGCTAATTTTTTTAAATATGTTTTGTGTATTTTTATCAGTGTAAAGGAGAGAGAAATAGCAGAATAAATAAATAATAGCCGCTTCTTAACTTGTGACAATTAGGAACTTACAGTAAGTTTAAAGCTTTTTCAGCTGCGCAATCCTAATCAACTAACCTGACATTGACGACGTAAAACAATTAAAGGGTGTGTCACTAATAACTGTACCATTCCAACGTTCATCCAATTGTCGATATTCTCATAACCTGGAAGAAACAAACACTTTGTTAGTCTTAACTTATAACTGAATTTATAAATATGGAAAAAATCATAAATAATCACACGGAATAATTACCGATCATATTCCACTAGGAAGGAAATCAAAACAAACTAGAAAGTTAGGGCTAAATATTTGTTCTTGGTAATAATAATGGAATAACGAATTTCTTCACTGTAAAAAAAAACAAAACAAAACAAAATGTACAAAATAAAAATAATAATATACTCGTATAGTCTATATATACAAATATTTTTAAATTTTTGAATTTCTTCGCACCACTCATATTTCTATTTCAGAAGAAACGTTGGTATAGAATGAAGGATATTAAGGAGGATGTCCTTTTTACAAAATCGTCGTCTCTATTGAAGTTTTGAGGCTCTCAGGGAGAGAAATAAAAAAGGTAGTTTTAATAGGCAACGTCTTATTTACCAATGATTTTCATAAAGTAGACTATTACATCTGTAGGCCTATTATAATTAATTGTCTTGTTTATCATAAGAATAAATAATCCTGGTTTCATTTTAATACGTAATTCTTTTTAATAACTATTTATAAAACAATTATTTTATTTTATTAATTTTACGTAGCAGCAAACAGGTGTTTACTTCTTAATAACGATGACAGAATCGTTTGCTGCACATGTGTCACTAAACAAGGACAGAGTGACCCCTCCTATGAATATTTTTTTCTTGGGGTAAATTGTTTTTTACTCACTTTATTATTGACACTACCCAACTGAAAAACCATACCACCAGATTGACACTAAAATTACAAACAAATTTAACTTTTTATAAAATTAAATTAACCTAAAATATTTCCCATACCTATTAAATTACCGGTACAAACAATTTGTTTACAATCAGTAGCGTCAGTATCCATGTTTTTAACACCAGCCATATTTAATTCTTACGTACACTCTAAAATAAAAATAAACGAAGGGAACTTAATAGAGACATTATTACTTCAGATTTAAAAAATAAATAAACATTCTAAATATCAGCTGGAATTTGATTGTTATTTTCAGCTGATTTTAAACATTGTGTAATAATTATGCAAATTCAAAATAATTTTCTTTCTTTTCTGTTAATTTAATTTAAAGAAATAGTCCCTCCGATTTTATACTAGAGGGAAATTATTCCAAAAACTGATGAGAAGTTATGTAACTGGGAAGTTGATTTTGTTTTTTCTTTTTGTAGATGCAACCGAGAGGGGAAAAAAAAAATAAATAAAAAAAAATAAAATAGCAATATAGGACTGAAGCTTCTCTAGAAACGTGCATAAAAGTACATTTTGGATGCATTTTTAGTGAATCGTTACACTATTTCTTAAATATCTCCAGCTCTATGAATCGTAGGAAAAAAAAGAACTAAAAAATGGTAAGGTAAAGTAACATTAAGAGTAGCCTACTTCCTAACCTAAAAATTAGAATTTCTGGATTTAAGATTTTGTTCACTAATAATACAACAAATGTGGTAAGAATCATCAGATCTTTAGAAAAATTGGACAAAATTATGTGCCTACATTAGAAATCGGTGGTCAATTTATAAAAAAAAAATCATTTTTACGGCAACAGTTGGCCATTTTCGAAAAAAATTTAAAACATTGTAATTTAATGAGAAGTGGTCGTAGAGTAAACTTATTTTTAAATGTCTATTTTACCTACGTTCTAGTGAACATAATGCAAGAATTTATTTATCAAGGTAAAGTCCCCCTTTTTAATAGTCCCTTCATTTCTGAGTATTTTCGTTTGATATATATGTTTCTACGACCCATAGAGCCTGAAATATTTAAAAAAATAGTGTAGCCATGCTCTCAAAATACATAAAAAATGCCCCTTTATGCACTTTTCTCACGAAGCTTCAGTCCTATTTTGCTAATGTTTTCGGTTTCCCACTCAGTTTATTGTATAAAAAGAAAAAGAAAATCAACTTCCTAGTTATATCACTTTTATAATATTCTAATTTCCCTCTACTACTAAGAGTGGCTGGACCTTAAAACGAGGGTCGAAGTAGAACAGAGTTCATAGAGGCTCTCCATAATGTCACAATGTCTAGAAAATCACTTTCCATGCATTTAGATTTGTCTTCTAACAACCTTAATTTTAATTTTAGAGACATCTGTTAAAGAAAAGTTTTCTAAAAAATTCTATTTATAATTCATAAAAATCATAAAATCATTGACGATTAGTTGTTTTCAATTACTTTAGCTTAAAATAGTATTTTCCTTCTTGTTCATTAATAAATACATATTAGGTAATATTTAGGTAATATTATTATTTAAAATTTGTTTCTAATACATATTATAGGTTTTAGATGTTCACAAAAAAAATTCCATCTAATTAATCTTTACAATTCTATAATAAAGTGGTGAGGTTACAGATTACTGCACGTATTAGTTTTCATCAGGAGGATTAACAAAGTTAACATTTCCTTACCAGCGTTACAAGGGAGACAGCTGTGTTATCATAGGAGGTAATAGAGTTCTAATCAATTGCATAATAAAGTGGTGAGATTACAGATTACTGCACAAATTAGTTTTCATCAGTAGGATTAACAAAATTAACATTTCCTTACCAGCGTTACAAGGGAGACAGCGGTGTTATCATAGGAGCGTAATAGAGTTCTAATCAATTGCATAATAAAGTGGTGAGATTACAGATTACTGCACGTATTAGTTTTCATCAGGAGGATTAACAAAATTAACATATCCTTACCAGCGTTACAAGGGAGACAGCTGAGTTATCATAGGAGCGTAATAGAGTTCTAATCAATTGCATAATAAAGTGGTGAGATTACAGATTACTGCACGTATTAGTTTTCATCAGGAGGATTAACAAAATTAACATTTCCTTACCAGCGTTACAAGGGAGACAGCTGTGTTATCATAGGAGCGTAATAGAGTTCTAATCAATTGCATAATAAAGTGGTGAGATTACAGATTACTGCACGTATTAGTTTTCATCAGCAGGATTAACAAAGTTAACAATTTCCTTACCAGCGTTACAAGGGAGACAGCTGTGTTATCATAGGAGGTAATAGAGTTCTAATCAATTGCATAATAAAGTGGTGAGATTACAGATTACTGCACGTATTAGTTTTCATCAGGAGGATTAACAAAATTAACATTTCCTTACCAGCGTTACAAGGGAGACAGCTGTGTTATCATAGGAGCGTAATAGAGTTCTAATCAATTGCATAATAAAGTGGTGAGGTTACAGATTACTGCACGTATTAGTTTTCATCAGCAGGATTAACAAAATTAACATTTCCTTACCAGCGTTACAAGGGAGACAGCTGTGTTATCATAGGAGGTAATAGAGTTCTAATCAATTGCATAATAAAGTGGTGAGATTACAGATTACTGCACGTATTAGTTTTCATCAGGAGGATTAACATAGTTAACAATTTCCTTACCAGCGTTACAAGGGAGACAGCTGTGTTATCATAGGAGGTAATAGAGTTCTAATCAATTGCATAATAAAGTGGTGAGATTACAGATTACTGCACGTATTAGTTTTCATCAGGAGGATTAACAAAATTAACATTTCCTTACCAGCGTGACAAGGGAGACAGCTGTGTTATCATAGGAGCGTAATAGAGTTCTAATCAATTGCATAATAAAGTGGTGAGATTACAGATTACTGCACGTATTAGTTTTCATCAGGAGGATTAACAAAATTAACATTTCCTTACCAGCGTTACAAGGGAGACAGCTGAGTTATCATAGGAGCGTAATAGAGTTCTAATCAATTGCATAATAAAGTGGTGAGATTACAGATTACTGCACGTATTAGTTTTCATCAGGAGGATTAACATAGTTAACAATTTCCTTACCAGCGGTACAAGGGAGACAGCTGTGTTACCATAGGAGGTAATAGAGTTCTAATCAATTGCATAATAAAGTGGTGAGATTACAGATTACTGCACGTATTAGTTTTCATCAGGAGGATTAACAAAATTAACATTTCCTTACCAGCGTTACAAGGGAGACAGCTGTGTTACCATAGGAGGTAATAGAGTTCTAATCAATTGCATAATAAAGTGGTGAGATTACAGATTACTGCACGTATTAGTTTTCATCAGGAGGATTAACATAGTTAACAATTTCCTTACCAGCGTTACAAGGGAGACAGCTGTGTTACCATAGGAGGTAATAGAGTTCTAATCAATTGCATAATAAAGTGGTGAGATTACAGATTACTGCACGTATTAGTTTTCATCAGGAGGATTAACAAAGTTAACAATTTCCTTATCAGCGTTACAAGGGAGACAGCTGTGTTACCATAGGAGCGTAATAGAGTTCTAATCAATTGCATAATAAAGTGGCGAGATTACAGATTACTGCACGTATTAGTTTTCATCAGCAGGATTAACAAAGTTAACAATTTCCTTATCAGCGTTACAAGGGAGACAGCTGTGTTACCATAGGAGGTAATAGAGTTCTAATCAATTGCATAATAAAGTGGTGAGGTTACAGATTACTGCACGTATTAGTTTTCATCAGCAGGATTAACAAAGTTAACAATTTCCTTACCACCGTTACAAGGGAGACAGCTGTGTTACCATAGGAGCGTAATCGAGGTCTACGAAAACAAAATAATTCACTTTATATCATTTAGCCGTAACCTATCAGCTCCTTTGTGGATACCAAAACAAGATCATCACGTTTAAGGTTGAAAGGGTAATGCATTTTGCATGTTAAAAATATTTTGTATAATAATCCATTTTCAGGTATTTTACAACAAAAATTATAAATGGTTGCCAATTTGAATCAGTTTTGTCGTAATTTAAATATTTTGTTTTAAATGCTGATTCAAAAACTTATACAAATTTGGAGTACATCTCTAATTTCGTTTCTTATAAATTGAGCCGTATAGGCTTATAAACCCCTTTTCGGGTTTTAAGTGAACTGGCATAGTTTGATATGAAATCCTTTCAAATGTTAGTTAAAATGAACTATAAGAAGTGAGGGGAGGTAATTTTTCAAATGTCTGTTATTTGTAATTTTAAGTATCCTACATGTTTTAACAGTACTTGATATTTCTGGTATGTTTTAAACATATTTTTTATAGTTGTTTTATTGACTTATTTTATTAAACATTAAAAAATGAATGAGAAAATGAAACAAAAATCGTATAGTAATAGTATTCACAAGAAAGACAAAATAAAACGAACAAAGACATTCTGGTAGCCATGGTAAGAACTACAAGATTCATACCTATCAAATTGTATCCAAATCTCAAAATGTAATGACATTCGTCAATTGACTGTAAATCCAAAAAGAACAGGGGAAATAAAGTGCGATAAAGTACTTTTCACCTTATGAAGGAAAAAAATTAACGGAATGATTTTTATACATCTGTTAAAAAACCGAACATTAAGACCGAAGATTCACTTAAACTTAATCTTTTAATATACCAGAAAAAGTTAGCACAATACAGTATATGAGTTTGAGAAGAGATTTCATAAATAAAGGGAAAACCGATACCTACTTTCTTACTATCACATTTGATTATGCTCAACGTTTTCCAGTGGTCAAACTAAACGTTACAAGACAATTTTGTAAATGTCTTTTATGGCTTTACGCCTTTGATGTTCACTTTCTTAAAAAAAATACTTTATATTTTTTATGGAAATACCAGCGAAAAAAGAATATATTTTAGTCATTTCATTTCTCAAAGATATTATTGAAAAAAAAGAAGATGTGGATTTCTAAATAAAAAAAATATAGTTTCGCTTTCCGATACTTGTGGAGGGAAAAATAAAAGTATTGTTATGGTATCGTTTAGTTCATGGTTAGCTAGAGTGTACAACGTAGAGGTCACATGTCTTCTCTGTAAGAGGTCACTGCAAGGTCAATGTGACTGTAACTTCGGGTTAAAAAGAAAAAAAAAGAAAAAAAGAAAAATAACAACAGCGTCTATGGTTGAATGCACGGGACAGCTATATCCATTTTCAGTTTATATAGGTTGGAATATTATTGAAGAAAGAAGGAAGTACTGGAGAAATCAGTCACCAAAGGCTGTGCTTTTACAATTCAAAAATACTGCATCTTAAGATACAAAAATGATGGAACTGTACTCGGTCCAATAACTTATGTTGGAACACTCCTTTTTGAATTTCGATCCAAAGTTATACAGTTGAGGAGTTACAAGGAATAACATTGAGTCAAGTATTCACAAGTAAACTCCCAAATGAAAATGATCTAAAAGAGCTTTTTAAGTTTATTGACAATGATGGTGTCTCCTGGATCGAAAACATGTTGGAAGAGTCATAATGAATCTGCTACTGAGTAATAGCAGTTAAAAAAACTATTGCTTCAAGTTTTGTAGTTTAAGAAAATACTGATGATTTTTATTATTAATATCTTTATTATTTTGACCTTCTGTATTTATAGTGTTAAAAAGAGTAATCCTTTATTTTAAAATTTTGTGTAGTGTGGTTAAAAGAAAGACTCTTGCTTTTTTGACCTGCTGTAGTATAATGTAAAAAAGACTGATTATTTATTTTGTATGTTTGAGATTCTGTGTTCATTTTAGTAATTCATTTTTAGAGAATATTTTTCTTTAGTAGGTTATAAAAGATTTATATATATATATATATTCATATATCAACTTATTTGTCTATTGTACTACCTGTCATATTAACAAATTTACGGAAAAAGGGCTCATGCAGTCTGTTATTAAATCAGCTGTCAAATCAACACACATAGACTAAAGTAATATTATGTTGTTTGAGTAAATAAGTATAACAATTTTCTTTAAAAATCACCTTAACACTAATGTAAAAATTAAAATTATATACGTTACGTGAAGTAGTTAAACGCCCTTCTTCAGGAAATGACACAATTTCAATTTTGAGAAACATACACACAAATAGACAAACACAGAATATACAAAGCGTTTTTGATATTTTATTTATAATTTTTTATTTATATAGACCCTTTAAATATATAGAGTGGATGAGAAGAAATTTGTAGAACTTTTAATTTGTAATTAATAGAAAACACGGTTAGTGGTTAATTTCTTTATCGTGAATATCTGCTTCTATTAGCCGATGTTTTTTTCAATAATTGACTGGGGGGGGGGGGAAGGACAGGAATTAATTAGTAATTTGCAAAATTTTGTCATATGATACAACATTTTAAAGGGCGAAAGGTAAAAAAAAAAAAAGTAATCAATATTTGAATGAAATATAAATATTTCATAATTAAAAATTAATTTGAAAATTTAAAAAGGAATAGTTTTTGATTTTTTAATTTTCTTGATACAATCACGTTTTTGGCCTTTATTTGGTATAAATGGTTATGTAATTCCATTCAAAGAAATGTTTTACGTATCGTCTCGCTAAGGTCTATAAAGTGACATCGTATTATCATACATCCTAAAGTTTAAGTTGACAGCCCAGCTAAGCACTTCTTATCTCAGAACATTATTAAATAATAACAAAGTTAAGATGGGGAGATGGATTTTATTTTTAGCTATTTTAATAGAATCACAATAAAATTAATTTTAGATGTAGTAATCGAAATACATTTTTCTTGTCACATCAAAAAGGTGAATCACATTATTATATATCTTATTTTAAATTTTTGACTTAACCCTGCCCTCCCCACCTCCTAAAATAAAGAAAATGAATAAACGTGAGCTCATAGAAGCAGCCCCTTATTGCAAAAAATATTGCTGCAAGTCATGTTTAGCTATTTTAACAAAGTTAAGGGTGAGGGTTATAATTTTTTATTTTCGTTCACTTTATAACAATTACCACCACTACCTCTAGAACCACCTTCCATGTGTTTTAAATGACAGGATATTTCATAATTTGGTTCAAAGACGTCTCAATAACTTCAACTTTCTAAAGCGGGATAGGAAAAGTTTTGTGATTGGCCTTGTTAACTTTTACGTGAAAATATCTGTTTTAAGGCCCTTGAATCCTAAAAAAGTAGGTTTTGTAATAATGATTGCTTGATTAGGTACGTGATTCACGCGGTGTTATGCAACCTAACCGGGGGTAGACAAATATGTTAATTGTTTCTCTAATTATTTTTGTATAAATAAAAATTTAAGAACAGATTTGTGGATTTTCTATTGTTGGGAGAAATATCATCATTTAATACCTAATACTTAGGTATACTTTATGATTGGCTTAACCAAGGAAAACTACGTGGTCATAAATCACTTAGTCCCGTCAGACTAAACACCACTATAGGTAACCACCTCTTAATGAGTTTATTATAGTTAATTAATTTTGATGACTTACGTTCTAGTTATAAACTGCACACTATTAATTTAAACGGGGTGGTCGTAAGCCTATTTGTAACTCACCCATTTTAAATATATATATATATATATAATTACCGAGGTGGGACATTATTTAGGGCTTCCTGAGAATCCGGGAACGTCATTTCCTGAAACTTACCCCGACATAATAATTTTAAAATTAGACTGGAATATATAATCTAAATAAATTCTGAGGCCTGTGTTCAAGTCCAGGTCACGCTACTAAATCTCATTAACTCTCAATAGCTGAGCAGCTCGATCTATACGTTGTGTTGTCCAATCAAGTCCAGGTCTGCACCACAGAGATTAATAAGTGAAAGCCCATGGTACAAGTTGGTGCATTGTAACCATGATTGGCAATCGAAGTTGTTCTCATATCTGGACTGCGACCAAGGGGAGACTAGTAACCATGAAACTAAAGCGTCACCGATAATTCAATTAAAAACACAAAATTAGGACTTTTTTAAATAGACTCTAACGATTTAGATTAAATGTATTTTATAAGGATCGAAACAAAAGGTATTGTCACATCTTTCAAAAAATACCGGTTCGGGAGATATCAGAAAAAACCGTCTAATCATGAAAGGCATAACTTCTCATAAAGGGGCGTTATCGATTTCATTCAAATTTGGGTGAGCTGTGAAATCAATGACACAAATCTAATTAAATAAAATTAGGGATCAGGTAAAATGAAAAAAACAAACATAATAAGACTTGACTGTCTTCACTATAAACTGGATTTGGATAAAATACAATTTATGCTTAGGATGGAACAAGATAATTAAGCATAGGCTGTATTTAAATACATAAATAGAGATTAGAATGAGAGAAGAGAGAATCCTAAGAAAAGTGATGGAATTCAGGAAAAAGAAGCAGAAGACATCCGCAATGAATATCAAATATAACATGGTGTTTATATTTGAAAATATAAAACCCATCAAAAGAAAGGGCTAGAGGGAAATTAAAAAATGAATAATTATAGACCGAAGAGAGTCTTTCTCCCAGGTCCAGATGTTATTGGTCCAGCATTAAAGAAGAAAAAATATTTTGTATTAAAACAATTGCAAAATATTGTACTTTAAGACCTTCTTTCATATTATCTATAAATAATAAATGGAAAAAACTCAATAATTGTCATAATTAAATAAACGTAAATGAAGAAAAGAAAGATGTTTTGTTTTATTAATAGGTGTGAGAAAACGTTTGTGCAATATTTGTATTCCGTTTATATCATATGTAAAAGTTTATAATCCACTTAAAACATCTGATACTAATTTGATGTTAAAAAAAAAAAAAAAAAAAAATCTAAAGGTCTTTATGCAAATTAAGTCATAAATATTATGTTTGTAAAACCAGTAGTTTTAGTTTAGGAACTAGAATGACTGGTTATCGTTTTATTGTATTCATAAAAATCTTGGATAGACCTGAAACTGCATACCGATCACAATCAGGATTACCGAGAGCAGGTTCGGGTCCTGATGACGGAGAATTCTGCCTCTCTTCCCACCCTCCTCACACCGAAAACAATAAGTTGTTAGCTAACTTTGAAACACACGTAAACAAGGGGAAAACAACAGAAAATATGAAAAACAGATAATTTTTCGTCGTCACAATGCTAAATAAAACTTACCCTACATATCAAATGTAGCACAATAGATCTTAAAACGCAACCTCTAAAAGTTAAAAGTAATCCAACAAACATTTTTTATTTTTGGGTTTTTATTTTAGTTTTAAATTCTCCAACAAAGAAACCGGCATAAAATTAGAACTCAGCACTTCAATAATCATTTGAAATTCGAAAAATGAAATCTAGTAATAATTAACAATGTTACCAACTGCTTAAACGGGTTAAAATAAAACAAAAACCAACAATATGTGAACTTATTTATTTACGTTAACTTTGAACATATAATGTTACAAATAACAGTAAATAATAGAAATAAATTACATTTCATTTCTGTCTTGATTTATATTTTAACAATAATTCATAATTTAAACAATAAATTCTTGTGCCAAATCATATCGTGGGTCATGTGGTGCAACATTTTAATTTTTATCTTTTTCAACAAAGGCTAAATATCTCTCGGTTATCGTCACCTTATAAAAATAGGGAGGAAAGAACATTAAATAGTTACTCCTAGCCCTTTAATACTTTAATAGCGTCAGGATCAGAAGAGAACAAGAGTTGGTCAAGAGAGACCACTAACGCAAGACTACAGATGAAAAGTTGTGGATTCAGTTAGGTTTTCTCGGGATTACTAAGACCGTAGTGAGCCCCCAAGGGTTCTATCTCAAACCCTTCGTCAACATTGATACACAATTAGTCTTAGAATTGTACCATATTATTTCAATCCAGAGATGGCAGAACCAGAACACCCCAACTTTTACCAAAGGCTTGAAAATTAACGAGTGTTTTTTACTAGATTGATTTTTTAAAATTATTTCTATTCTATATAAACATTTTTGTTTTGACAAAACAAATTATGATTTATCTATAAGTCAAATATCACTTCATCAGCGTATCTTCGAAACCACTTGACCTAGGAAGTTTAAATTTTACACGAATCTTACTCGTAGGTGCTATTTTCACGTTAAGAAAGCTTTTGAAAAATCCAACTCTCTAAGAAAGTTAAAAAGTCATTTAATCCCAAAAATCAAAACTAGTGTTTTATAAATTGCTATGAAATTCGGCGTATTTTTTTACATAGTTGTAAATAATAAACATTAATCACTTCAAAAAACAAAATTTAAGTAACGTATAAAATAAAAATATTTTTTTTATTTATCTAGTTAATCATAAATGATAAATATGATGAAATATAATATTACTAGTAGATTCCAGTTAAATAATTTAACAAATTTGAAAAAAAACAACAAAAAACGATGTTAAACCGTCAAATTTACGAGATGTAAGCAATAAATCTTAAATAAAGTAAGCGCTAAGTAGTATGTATGTTCAGTTAAGGTGTTAACTTTTACGAGATAAAAAAATTCATACCAATTGACATACATACTTACATAACAATATACAAACAAACATACTTACATAACAATATACAAACAAACATACATACATATCCTACATACATACATACATACATACATACATACATACATACATACATACATACATACATACATACATACATACATACATACATACATACATACATACATACATACATACATACATACATACATACATACATACATACATACATACATACATACATACATACATACATACATACATACATACATACATACATACATACATACATACATACATACATACATACATACATACATACATACATACATACATACATACCTACATACATACATACATACATACATACATACATACATACATACATACATACATACATACATACATACATACATACATACAAACATACATACATACAATTAACAATAAACGATATAAACAGTTCAGTTTTACGAAATGTAAGCAATCAATAACAACACATCCCCAAAAAGAAAGTCAGCACTATATAAGTTAATCTAAAAATGATTTAAAACTTTTTTTTATAAATTCTCAAGCAAAAACAACAAAATAAAAAATATTAGGAATTTACAACAGCTATTTCAAATTATTTTTTATTGTGAATCGTGTTATTTAACATTAACAAGCAATTTATTTTAATGATGAATTGAAGTTAACCTAAAAATAATTTAAAACTGCTCTTATAAATTCTCGTAAAAAAATAAAAATAAAATGTACTTGAGAATTTATATAGCGGGTTCAAATTATTTTTGTTGTGAAACAAGTTAATTTACCAATAACTGACATGTTATTTAAACTATAAATTTATTACCAAAAAAAGTGTTTCCAAAGAAGATGAATAATTATCGACAAACCTGCGTTTAACACTATTTAATTTGACAACTCAATAATTAATTATAAACGACCATAAAATAAAGATATATTCGAATAGATTAGAATTGGTTTAGCAAATTAAATATAAAAGATTTTTCAATAATAATAAATTATTTACGTTTTTAGACTTTCTTACGATTTTAACATTCAAAATTTTACAAATACATATTTATAATAATATCGGTTAGAATTTCAATACCTTGAACTCTCTCTCTCCCCCCCCCCTTAAATGAAAACCACATTCCGATTCTACTACTATGTAAAATTGCTGAACCTTTTATAACATCGAGTGTTTGAGTTTCAGTGGTGAATATAAAAATAACTAGAATCCAGAAATTCGCGTCACATAACGACAGTGTATAAGCTCCGTCTTTTGAAATACATCAGAAAAACTCCAAAGTTCGGCCTCGAATCATGTACGCAAGCAGTAAGAACCTGTATTTCTTAACTATTGTTTTAATTTGATTTTATTCTCTACTAATTGGTAAAGTACGTAAAAAGATAACGAAAACCTGTGGTGACTCTTAGATTTTGACGACAGTGCGTGCGTCATAGAAAGAACATTAAACAAGATTGGTGTCAGAAGTCGATGGTTGTTTAGTTTGACGCAACACTTTATCAAGTTAGAAATATTTTTAATGAGCCAAGAATATTATAAATATACGGTAAACAAACAATGACAAAATGTTTTATATACATATATTCTAAACTAGAGGCAGTGGAACTTGGGGATACATAAATCAAATCTCTTTAATCACTGTAGTAATGAAACCACGTGACCCAGCAAGTTGAAATTTCACACAAAGGCTTCTCTGAGGTCTTAGATATTTAGTAAGAAAGGTTTTTGAAAAATTCAACCTCTAAGATGGTTAAATTTTAGAAAAAATTGCCTTTCTTCTCCTTTTATAAATTGCAAGAAGGTTGAAATTCAACACAGTTATTATAAAACGTAAACATAGAAATAAGAAACGTATCTAAAAACTACAATTTAGGAGGTTTTAAAAAAAGATCTAATTAATAAAAAAGATAAAACTAACCAAATATAATAATTATACTACATCATTCACCAATAATAATACATGTTATATATTTTAGGCCTATAATATACGTTCAAAAGTTTTGTTTATATATTTCGATGGATGAGAATTTGCTCAAAAAGCTGGAAAGTTAAGTTGGGGACCCTTATAAATTCTGACTACTTATTGAAAACCATACTTTGCAGCCCCTGTACAAAACCTAGCTCAATACTAGGAGACCTTTATAAGATTAAAAGTTAAAATTTCGACTTCTTAACCGATTTTGATGAAAATTTTGTAAATTGAAGGCTTTAAATGTTTAAACGAATTTGTCGATATCTCTTCCAATAGTGGTTTGTAATTGTAATTGGCGAATATCTCTAAAAGTGAGAAAGGAATTCTAATAAAACTTTAATGAAATATGAACATTTAAAACATTAACTAATGTGAAAAACAACAAGTATAAGAATATAACAGTTCGTGAATAAAAGAAAAATGTAGTAGAGTTTTAAAAAATTGGAAGTTTGAATGTTTTTTATAATAGGTATCAAATTTTTAGTCTGATAAAAACTATAAAATATTAAGATATTGTCAAAATAAGTTTAAAAAAAGTAAAAACCGATGGATTTATTCATTTGGGGTGTAGTGCACGGACAGACACCATTCCCAAAAGAAACGATTTTGAGTTCAGAGTACTCAAAATAAATATATTAACGCAAAAACCAACATTGCCTTGACTGCCACAGAATTTTCTCGATATTACGTACTTGTAAGGAAGTTAATTTTTAGATATTATGTATTTGTAAGGAAGTTAATTTTTTAATTTTCGTCACTTTAAAAAAGATAAATTTTCATTTTCTTACACTAAATAGGGAGAAATCCATTTTGAGATTATTATGGTTACGGATCACCAGAAAGTGGAAAAAGTGTTTAAAAAATATCCGTATATGCGAGTTCCTAGTTATTTATTTAAAAAATTCTCTGATGGATTTTATAAATAATTTGATACAAAGTAATTAGAGAAAAGACTTTTTCTCAAAATTGGTTAGTACAATTTTAGTACACAGTTTGTTTGAATGCCCCACCTAAGGGTCAAAATGTAGTAGACTCATTCTATCCTTTCAAAATTCTAGGTTCAGGAGTTAAAGATACAAAAACAATATCAAAAATGTAGCTGTTATAAATAACAGTAATTCTCATAATCGGTTACATCTATTTCGATAAAATTTCTGTTAAATTATTAATAAAACAACCAATTAAACAATAATTACAAACGGTTTGTAAGTAGTTGAGAAAACAAATTTTAGGTTCGAGGTGAATAAACAAGAATGTTACCCTCACATTACACCAATCTCCTCCTCTAACTTCAGTCCGAAATGGAGCCTTGTCTTTCCAACTTTATTCACAGCAAAAGACTTCCATCCTTACATTCCCAGAATCTCTTTGACATCTGCAGCAACATCATCCTCCAATTTCTTTATTTTGGCCTTTTACCTTCCATATTTCTCACAACATGGATAGCTACATTGCAACTTGTTCAGTTGCTTGACGTGTTCAGTGGCACAGTCAGCATGGATATGACCTGAGATTGCCGTAGTTGAGTCTTTGGTTGCCGTTTAATTCGGATTGAAATCTCGATTGCGACCGTATTATGAGGATTATAAGTAGCAGGTCTGTGACATGGATAGAGAGAGGACGAGGTGTGTGGTTTTGGATCTGGAACTGTACGGACGGTCGTGGTCAAGCTTGACTCAAGTTAAAAGTCGGGATAAACGCCGGCCAATGGCGTTCCCGCTATTCTCGGCAAGTGAATCATTTCGGTATGTTTCGGCAGGTGGTACGTTCAGCCCGCAAACCTATTTGGTCCACCTGAGAATATTGTTTGGTGTTGTGGGCAGTTATTTTATAATAACTAATTAAGTTCTTCAACATTATTTAGACATAGTTGACTCATTAAAACCTGGTTATACAAAAGTGGTTTTGGGTCCGGCCGGCTAAGGTTTGACCTTGTTGGGTATGAGCAAATCGTATTCCAAGTTAATCTCAAGATAAGTTAACGCAACTCCAGGTATAAAATCAGGTTTTCTCCCCTAAGCAACCCTTTCGCATTGTAGTTGTATGTTGTTTTTGGCGTTGGTTGTTTGAGTGACAGTATATATCGTATCCTCCAGTGCCTGTCTCTCTCTATATATGGGCCTAATATCCACCCTTCAAGTGGTCTTTGTGTTAATTTGCAGACTTCACTAACAAAACATATGATAGTGGTTCGCATTATAGTTTTGTATAAGAGCAGTTTTGTCTGCTTGTGGATATTCATTGACTTAAAGATGAAGATAAACACACAACTGGGCTTGTTGGTTAGAGTTATCCTCCTTAACTCCTCTGCCTTCTCTCTCATATCCCCAGGAATGTGGAACAGCCGACATTTCCTATAGAGTCGTGTTTTGTCCGGGACGGGTGCAACTTAACTCATTTATTATTTTGGTTTTATCTACATTTATTGATAATCTTATCCCTTTTATACTCTTTCCTCCGCTTTATCTCCTGCAGAGCCAAAACCGATTATAATTATAACCAAGTCGATTACTACATCATGGTCATAGGTCGCTATTGTTATTATAAAGTACACCTAAACTATCTACATCCATTATTTTATTTAGAGCGAGGTTAAATAGGGGAGGAGCTCATGATTCGGTGAGTTTATTCTGTATTCACATTTGTTCAATTATTCTGTCATGGTTATTTTTGTTAGATTGACCAACTTTGTTATATAATTTGTCTTAAATTATTTGTTATTTTCATATATCTGACGGAAATCTATATGTAATTGATATACATCCTCATCACACTCACAACAATTAGTCAGGCTACTCTAACACATATGAAAACACAATAAATCGTATGAAACAAAAAGTATTTGTTAGTATCTGATCTAAAATTCTAAATTAAAAATGATTGGTGAAAAATCGAAAAAAAACCCACTAAAGATGTTCTAAAATTATGATTATTTCAAAGTCAGTCCGTTTAGTCATAATTTGTTTTGACCTATATTCTATAATTAGATCAACATTTAATCAAAGTGTTTAGAGCCAAATTTATTTTGATTTTATTGTATGTATGCCATACACGATATGTGGCTGAACCCTTTTGGGGTGAAGAGTACTACAAATCAGCTCTGGTTTTGATAAAATTTTAACCAAAATATAGCCTTCAAGGAGAACAATAAAACTCATTGATCACCATCTCCCCAAAAATTCAGGTTCAGGAGTTATCGGTCAAAAAGTGAAAATGTACCAACAACGCTGTATTAGAAGATCGAACTCTTAAAATTCTATCCTCATTCAAATGTTGGTGGAGTGTACCATCTAAAGGGTACCTCGGGTGACATGTAAAAAAGTGAGATAAGAAGTCGGTTAACACTCCGACTATTCAGTATAATTTAAGATACTGAACATAGAACACAGATACAGGGATACTCGTCCTATTATCAATATTAGGTTTTAAAACTATACAAATATTTACGCCAGTGACATTCTTTTGTATATCAATAGGAGAACAGAGAATATCGGGTTTTCACATATAACAACAGAGAAGAAAAATAGATATATGTTTTGATTTTGCATATTATAAATATAGCAAAGGTTAAAAGTAAATAAGACGTTTCATTTAGGATAATGATAATTTAAATATAAAACTAACACCTACTTTACAAACAATTTTACTAATATAATTTATTATATTAATAAGAGGTTCTGTATTCAATGCCATAAAAACAGTTTATTCAATAGTAAAGATAATACTCCAATAAAATACTCATATTCACTCGCTAAATATAAAAATCATTGACAAAGTTTTACTAAACAATATTGCAAGCATTTAATAAATTATAATAATTGAAATCATTATCATTATTGTTTGCTTTAGTTCATCGTATTTATTATATTTATGTCGAATTGCAAAGATTAAGACTGTTGACAGAGGAGTGGGGCGGAATGGCGGTACTCTTCCTTATTATTACAACCAGTTGACAGTAATAAAGTTAAATAAATGTGGATTCCAAATTAAATTTTAATTTTATGTCTGTTGAATATAAACCGGTAAACTATTGAAGGTCGTGTGTGTCAAAAGATAAAACATACGTAATACATTATTTTTGCATGGAGGCTAAAAATCGGAACAATTAGCTCCTCGACAGTAGTTGCTGCGGGACGCAGCAAAAGTATTTCAATGTTGGTAAGGGTGGCAACCCTGGTATAATATAAAGGATTAACAAACAAACGAATGAGCTAAACCACATTTTAAAGAAATTTACTGTTCGTAGCTAATTTTACAAACATAAAAATCAATCCAACAGCAGTAAGAATTCATTTTGTTATTTTATAATTTACTCAATCTTTAATATTCTTATTCATTATACTTCACTGTAAACAGCCGTTTTACATTTGTGGCTTTAATATAGAAAACAGCTGCTTTTGAGATTGAATATATAAATAGATGTTCCAGGCCTAGGGGGAAAATATATTTTCCGAATTCCAGCAGATTTCAAACAATACTTCAACTGTTTATTAAATCAACAATTAACCTCAAAAATACAATTACAATAGTAAACAGTAGCATTATATTTGTTGTGTTCCCTGTATTTTTTATTAATTTACTAATTAATAATTATGTATTTAAATGATGGAGATGACATAGGTGTTCTTGAAGACATTTTACTTCAATCATCTGAAATTAGATTAGAATTAGTATCATCGAAACCTGTATTAAGATGTGAAAAAGAGTAGAAAGTTTTTTTAAAAAATGGCGTGTCCTAATAAAATAAAAACGGTAAGTTCTTCTTGTTTATATGTCACAGAAGCCAAAAACTATGAAAGATACCACTTTATGGTCTAAATATTCTGGGCTAAAAAGCTGTCTATCGTGAAAGAAAATGTAGATGTTAATCACTTCTCACAAACTATTGCCTTTACTAAACGACAACCTACTGGTTACAAACCTAAAAAAAAAACCCAAAATTTTGACCTCAGAACAAGTTACACAATTCTCCTTGAAGCACCGGATGAGAAATGGTTGCTAACCAAGGTAGTTTTGATATTTGGTATTTTTGGATTTTGCCGTACAGATGAACTAATACGTTTGATTTTGAATGACATGAAGGAAATGGACGTATTTTGTTGGTTTTCATTTGTAATGGGAAAATCAATAACCTAGACGATGAACTATTTTAGATGAAGGATGCTCTTTCATGTAATCCCTGCAGTTTGTACAATAAATACACAGCGTTAAAACCTTTAAACAGATTTTCATAGAATTTGTCAATGGTAAATATATTGCGTAAAATGTAGGAGACCACACTAGGTTCTATTCCAAAACAAATTGTAAAATTAAATAACTCTGAACAAAAAACTGGGCAACAATGATACTTTAGAAAATCACCAGCAACAATGTTGGTGGAAGGGAAAAGAGTTTTATTGGCTTTAAAGAGACATGGAGGATAGAAATCTTCTAATGTGGCTGAAGGCTATATTGAATATCTGTACGGAATAAAGTCAAATCATTCAAGAAGTTGTCTATTAATTAGACAGGCGAAGCGTCAAGTGAAGTAATTCTAGTTGAGAGTAATCTAGAAAATATTGAAGGTGGAAGTCATGTTTGTGAAGGAACATCTTCAACATCAATAAGTACGAACATCCCGATGGGACCAAATGCATTACGTACAGAAGGATTTTTAACATTTGTCATATACTAATTGTACCATGACTATTCCCTTTGGTAACAACTAGAAATTGAATTAGATTTATTTAATTGATTAAATTTTAATCCTTCACTGTTTAATTAAATAATGTTTAAATTTAATAAATATTACCACAATAAAATAATAAAGTTTAATGCAAAATAGCGTACATTACTATCTCGGGATATGTTTTTTCTGTTTTTGCACGACTTTACGGAATTGCTCACTTTCTGGTCCATTACCGTAATATACTATTGAAGAAGTGGCTTATCACATCTTTTGGTTCATATCTACAATATCTAAAATGGATAGATTACGACAAACTATATTTTATATGGCCATAATCATAATAGAATTTCAATAATATAGTTTATTTGAACGTTTACGTGTATTAATCTTATATGCTACATTTCGAAAGTATGGATCAACTGACAAACCTACATTTCCGTTATCAACTGACAAACCTAGAAAATGAGAAATATAAAAAACAAAATAACATAATCTAATAGTCTTTAGCCGTATTGGAAACTTAAACTAAAATCAGTAATCTTAGACAAGGAAGAAAAGTCTTAGTTATCAAAATACTACGTACAAATGTTATCAATAAAACCATAAGTGACAGACCTGAACAGAGATAATACAGTGGCCAACTAAAAAAAGAGGACTTGTATGTCAGCGGAGTAGTTACCTAACGGTTTTATCGTGGTAAACATGATTTCGTTCCCTTTCTTTCAAGAGTTTAACGCCTGACCTTGGTATTATCAATTGTGGACAATAAACCGGCTAAATTTCAATATTAGTTCAAACTTTTAAATTTATTTTTTCCCGATGTATTTATCTGTGCTTCTTCCTAATTAAATTTATGACTGTCGGAACAAACATGTTTAGCTATTTTAATTTGAAATGTGATTACATTCTTCAGCCACCACCTAAGCATTATTCTAATTTGTTCTGGCTCGTTTTAGATGAAATCTATTTTCAAATGATACATACATACTTTAATCAAAGTCGAGTAACTAGCTTTATAAAACGGAGTTCATCCGAACAAAACTGCATAAGTTAAGGCAATGGTGGGAAGTGGCAGAAATTTGTACTCAAAACAATTCTGTACGTTCTGGGAGAAGTATAGATTATCATAGTAATTTAGGCTTTTCTTGATAAAAGGTGTCTCTCCATATTCTTGAATCGTCGTGTATTCATATGTATACATTAGTTATGGGAATATGTCCAAATAAATAGTTCGAATAATATGAACATATCACCACTATCCCAATAACTTTACCAGTATCCGACAACTTAAAATCTAGAATGCAGTGTTGAGACAATATAATACGGTATTTAAAAATGTATTAAAACTAAAAATAACTAATAAATAAATAAAAATAATGAAGATATTGATCATCCGAACAATTGTGTTACTAAATGTGGCTTTAAAACATGGTATAAATATCACAACTCCTTATGAATCCATAGTAGGTTATAGAAACTCACTCACTAAGTAGAATGATTCCAACAACAAAAGTTGTTTTAGAACAATTTAAAATTTCTTAACATATTCTTTTAGTTTTATGAAGTGTAATAAATGCTGTCAGAGAAGGGTTTTAAACCAGTCTGTCAAGAAAGCTGCATGTAAACATTTTTATGTTTACATTATGAGGGACTTTTGGTGTTATAATTATGACAATATTTTGGAATAAACGTATTCACAATTGATATATATCATTATAATATTATATGTATATACCATTACATATATATTAAACATATATATATATGTAATGGTCTCAAAACATATATACTTAAGAAAGTTAATATTTTTAAATCTCTGAATGGTAACCTGCAGGATTATATGTTTTTAGTATATATAGTCGTAACTTTTGTATATATTTATTTATTATTTTCCCCCATATAAGTATAACACCTTATGTACTACATTTAAATTACAAATATTTATTAATAACTGCATGAAAAGAGTTTTCAATGTACGTCGGCCAGATACAGTTTAAAATAGAGAACAAGAGGAAAGATTTGGATAAGTTAAAATCGCTATGGTTATCGCCAGAGGAAGTAAAATAGCTGATGAAAATAGTTGTTAAATATCTGATGAAAGTATTGGTCGGCAAACTCTGGAGAAGGATAAGATATGATAGATCAAAGATAACTTGGTGAGGGAGAGTAGAAGGGGTAATAAGAGGATGAAGACCTAGTGAGAGTTGAAAAACCTGACACGGATTCGTATTCTGTGGGGGTATTTTGCAGTGATCCTACTTCCCCCAAAGAATTAAAACAAATGAGGTGAGCAAGTCAACTCTTTCTTCTCAACTTCTCGACTAGATTTGTTGTCTTTGTTTAAAGGCAAAAATCCTTTCAGTCATCATTGCCTTAAGAAGAAAATAACATAAATTAGAGACCCCCTAGCTTTCGGTTCATCTGACAGTGTAACGGTTTGCAAACTATTTGCAACGACATCGTTACACGGGAGGGGGGAGGGGCTAAGCTAGGATTTGCATTTCCGAAAGCGAGACTGGATAATTCGTCCATTTGAGGTCTAATTCGTTACCCCAGTCTGCCCATGCACCATAGGTTATCCAGCTTTGAAGTGATTAATTAAATTAATATTAAATTTCCTAATTCAAACTAATTACAAATGAATTAGTCTACTCACACAACACTAATTAAGAACCGAGTTGACGTTGGGTGATGAGCATTGTCAAACTCATTTCGTTTATTTAATAAATTAACGCGTCCGAGTTGGGGATTGTTCCTCTGGAAAACCTCAAACGCTATGATTCCAATTAATTTACCAGCCGTAGTTAATTTGGAATTAATGTATAAAAACCAAAGTTAAAACAAGACTGCGATACAAAGCCAGTCGGCCATTATATTTCTCCTTTTTCCTGCGTGGTCTGCTCAACATAGCTACAGACCAAGTTCCGGTCAGATGTTCACGTTGTATGGCAAAACGGACGCTGCTTAAGTAGCCTGCTTCAACTTCCGGTTCCGAACTCAGAGACATCGTCAAAACAGTGTCAGGGCAGGAAGAGAACAAGAATTGACGTAGAGAGATAGAAAAAAAGAGATGGATTTAGCTCAAGATTACAGGAAGAAAAGAGTAGTTCCTGCTAGTACCCACGGCATTACGACACCTCTACTCACTATAAATGAACTCTAGAGGAATTTTCTACTTGAAGTGTCACCCCATGTTTAAGATGTGATAAAATCCATAAGAGAACGTAATAAGTTTTTGTCTAGTGCATTTACGTTTCACCTCTATAACGGCATCATTACCCAAAATAATTTAAAGTGTTAACTGGTGGTCATTTTGTTTCAAGCTATAATTAACCATAATGTTTTGTCTAGATTTATCAAGTCACTTTCTAAAAGTACTGATTTGTCTAATTTATATTTTAAAATGAATTTTACGTAAATAATAATGTGGATTAATCATAAAACTGATTTATCATCAATATATTGTACCAGATGATAAATATGATTATAAATCATGTATGTATAAACTGAATAAAACACGATCTTTATTTTGATTATTATTTGAATTAGTGGGTCTATTATTTTTTATTATTTTGCTTACTCTATAGTACCCTTATTTGATAGACTTACTCCATTTCAATCAAATACGGTTTGGGCTGAAGATGCGTTTATGTCACAATTTAAGCAAGTCTAGAAATATAAATAATTTTAATATACAACTTAGCTTCCATGATTACAACTGAAACTATAGAACTGACATGTGGTAAAGTATAATTTTGGTAAATTTTTATTTCGTTTTGGGATGGGCTAGTGAAAAAGTCTGTGCAATTTTTTGCACCGTATCACAAACAAAGTCTAAAAATATTAGCGAAATAGGTTAATTTGACAGCCATTTTGAAACCACAAGAGATATTTTAAAACTGTAAATTAAAAAATATCTCTGTTGCAAAAACTTTTATTTGAAGTACAATTCTTATCATTTGAAAATTTCCGAATATGTATAGTTAATAACTTTTATATTAAAATGACAGTGCGATATAAAATTTTAAAGTTAAAATAATGTTAATCTCATATTTATTTAATGAATAATTAAAAACCATAACCAAGATATTACACAAGATGTACGCAAAATTCAATATTTCAGATATTTTAGCCCTCCATTTTAAAATAGTGTTAAAATAGTGATAAGATTAAATTTATTGCTGAAATGATTAGTTTCGAAATACCTTTAAAATTACTTTACCAGTTTACATTTGAACATTTCTAGAAACATACCCCTACCTTTCAAAATATGCTGCTTTAAAATGAAATATAAATAAATAAATCCTTGGAATAACAACTCGTTGTTGGCTTAGGTCTGTTCACCGGATGATGTGTGGTCAGCACATTGAGTTCCCGCTGCTGTAATTCTAGCTATCGTGACCAGTATTAGCTACTTATCGTAACCCCCCCATCTTCTTAACGAATAGTCTCCACGGGGATCGAATACGGAATCTCTTCCATACAAGCCGAAAACTCTAGCCACCAGACCAACCGGGGGTTTAAAATAGACCTAATTCTTCGTGCTTCCTAACTTTGAAAAATAATTTTATCTTTAGATTTCAAATGAAAAATTGTAAGGTAAAACAAACCATTTGCCCACAGTTAATTTGATACAGTAATTCTGCAACACTCTGTATATTATAGAGCTAATTTAGTCATGAAACCTACGAGCAGGTTCGACGAACATTTCATTGCTCTCATCTCGGGTTTTCCATGATCGCTAAAATTTCTGAATTAGACTATTCGCTAATAACAACAAACATGCAAAACAACATAACTTTACATTTACGTCCTTGCTGGAAGAGAATCTTTAAAAGAGCTTGCAACACTACCTAACAGTTTATTCTGTCAACGATCGCCATCTGGTGATGAATATCTCAACTTAGTTTACTTCTAAATTATGTGTATCGATAACTTTATATTTTTGGACGGGATCAGTAACAAATTGTGTTAACTATTTTATTACCAGTTCGGTTTATGTTTATGTGTGTGTGTTGTAAATTATTACAATGGTTGGTGGAGTTCGTAAGTATTATTGTATTATTATATTAACAGCAAGTGTTATAAATATTATTGCAATTATATTTTGGAAATATATATTTGTATATTTTATTAATTGTTTATTGAATAAACGAGGTAAACTAGAGAGGGGTATGTTCATAGTTTACTACAGGACGACTTGCCCTTAAATTTATTAATTTTCATTCACTTTCTATATAATTAGGTAGATAAAACCACGTACCCTTATAATTTAACGCATGTATCTGTTTGTATGTCTTAACCAGCCTACACAGACAATACTATAAATCTTATATATTTCAAATTTTGTATTTACATTCTTTGTATTGTTTCATATAGGAAAAATATAATGATAAAAAAATGACTTTGGGGTAGTTAAGGGACAAAAACTATAGAGTTGAAAAATTTGTT
The DNA here is from genome assembly GCA_963513935.1 of Aphrophora alni. NCBI lineage: Eukaryota > Metazoa > Arthropoda > Insecta > Hemiptera > Aphrophoridae > Aphrophora > Aphrophora alni. The sequence goes on from OY740770.1 coordinate 106,226,394, forward strand.
TTTGAAATTTTATCAGTGGAGTATTGAATAAAACTAGAAGCTTTCTGATTACAAATATATATATATATATATATATATATATATATATATATATATATATATAGGTATATGTTTATTTGACGAAGAAATTAATACAGTATGTTGATGCTAGACCGCAAAATTACAACTTTACAAAAATAACTCTCTCTATTTGCCTACGGACCCTAAATAGTATGGTTTTAACACATACCTGACCCCCTTTTTTTTTTAAATGTAATTTGTCTCATCTTACCAATATCTATGAAATGAGGTATAACATGACCTAGTTAAAAATGTCGAGGTAACCCAACCTCTGAATGGTCAAAACCCGAAATTACCACTTATCGAGGTAGTCTCTATTATCCGAGGAAATTCTCAATTAATAATAAAGTTAAGGTTAGGAGATACAATTTCCTTTTAATTTAGCTATCATAATACAATTAATTTAAAGATCATAATTTAATTACAATAAAAAAAAGTTATTTTTTGGTCTCATCAAGCCTTTTAAAATAATGTATCGCATGATCATATATACCGTCGCCCCCTGCCCTTTCACCCCTAAAGTCCAAAATTGAAAACAACTCTCACTTCAAAATGGTGCAAATCGTGCATAGCTATTTTAATTAATAACAAAGTTATATGTGTTGCAAGTCACTCTGTATACTGAAACATTGATTGTTAAGAACTCTATGTTGTTCTATCTATTTTGTGACAGTTTGTATGAGAAAGGTTTAAAAATATTTTTATCATTTAAAATAAAGACAAAAAGCACCAATTGATCTATATGAGACACAACAAAAATAATATACTGATGATAACATTTTGTGGATATAACATCAAACTATTTTAGGTTATCCTAATGAATAAGATGTTTTTAAATTAAAAAAAATTAATTGTTATGAAAAGGAGTGTTTAAATTATTTGAATTGTCAAGAAATAGGCTTATTTTTAATTTCTGTAACGTTGACATTTTTGGTCAATTATAACTTATAAAAAATGTTAAAAATAAAAAATGGTCAATACTTCTCTCATTGTCTCAGTCGAAAGTCCACACTCAAGAGACGGACAGTGCAGAGAGAAAGAATGTTAAAATTATTTTAATCTACATATGAATCATCTATTATAAATGTACTTAACGGTTTCAATATGGGAACCATTTATATTTTTTAAAGTTAAATTATAGAGAAACAAAACAAATTATAAATGTCCGCTTTTTGAAATCGTTGGGTGAAAAATTATAATTTTTTTTAAACTCTAAATTAATGGTATAAACTAATTGCAAAATTTTGTATCTATATCTCTATTCGTTGTGGAGGTATATCTTGTTATTGAAAAAAAAAAAAAAAACACACACACACACAAAATGGAGGATGAAGGGAAAAGAATACGTTTTATGGCAAATCTCTACATATATTTTTAATTACTATCAACTCTCAAAGTTTGGCAAAACATTTTATAAACACACTTTATATAATTTATGGTGAGGAAAATTCCTTAACCGTTGAATTATAAGAACATTATTTATAATAATTATTACCCTCTCTAAAACTATAATGGGACAAGGGACCTTAATTTTTTGTTACTATCAACTCCGAAAGTTTGGCAAAACATTTTATGAAAACGCTTATATGGTGAGGCAAATTCCTTAACCGTTTAATTATAAGAACGTTATTTATAATTACCCTTTCTAAATCTATAATGGGACAAGGGACCTTAATTTTTTGTTACTATCAACTCCGAAAGTTTGGCAAAACATTTTATGAACACGCTTTATATATGCTGAGGCAAATTCTGTAACCATTCAATTATAAGAAGATTTATTTATAATTACCCTCTTAAAACCTCTAATGGGACAAGGGACCTTAATTTTTTGTTACTATCAACTCCGAAAGTTTGGCAAAACATTTTATGAACACGCTTTATATATGCTGAAGCAAATTCTGTAACCATTCAATTATAAGAAGATTTATTTATAATTACCCTCTCTAAACCTATAATTGGACAAGGAACCTTAATGTTTTGTTACTATCAACTCCGAAAGTTTGGCAAAACATTTTATGATCACGCTTTATTATGGTGAGGCAAATTCCTTAACCGTTGAATTATAAGAAGATTTATTTATAATTACCCTCTCTAAACCTATAATTGGACAAGGGACCTTAATGTTTTGTTACTATCAACTCCGAAAGTTTGGCAAAACATTTTATGAACACGCTTTATATATGCTGAGACAAATTCTGTAACCGTTGAATTAAGAGAAGATTTATTTATAATTACCCTCTTAAAACCTATAATGGGACAAGGGACCTTAATTTTTTGTTACTATCAACTCCGAAAGTTTGGCAAAACATTTTATGAACACGCTTTATATATGCTGAAGCAAATTCTGTAACCATTCAATTATAAGAAGATTTATTTATAATTACCCTCTCTAAACCTATAATTGGACAAGGAACCTTAATGTTTTGTTACTATCAACTCCGAAAGTTTGGCAAAACATTTTATGATCACGCTTTATTATGGTGAGGCAAATTCCTTAACCGTTGAATTATAAGAAGATTTATTTATAATTACCCTCTCTAAACCTATAATTGGACAAGGGACCTTAATGTTTTGTTACTATCAACTCCGAAAGTTTGGCAAAACATTTTATGAACACGCTTTATATATGCTGAGACAAATTCTGTAACCGTTGAATTAAGAGAAGATTTATTTATAATTACCCTCTTAAAACCTATAATGGGACAAGGGACCTTAATGTTTTGTTACTATCAACTCCGAAAGTTTGGGAAAACATTTTATAAACACGCTTTATATATGGTGAGGCAAATTCTGTAACCATTCAATTATAAGAAGATTTATTTATAATTACCCTCTCTAAACCTATAATGGGACAAGGAACCTTAAATGCGACTGAAGTTTAATTTTTCAAAGAAATATTTAAATTATGATTACGTCAAAGTGTTCGGATATAAAAAAAAAGAAAAAGAATAAAAGAGTCTATATACAACTGCCATTTGACAGACTTACTTTTTAATGAACATTAATGCAAAGTAGATTAATGTACTGTTAAATTATTATTAATTACTTTACTTAAAACAGTTATATAAGTTAGATTAAGTTTGGGTACCTTTGAACAACCTGATGACTTGGTTATTGAAACGTTGTCTAGATTTTGATAAAGTGTTATTCTAGAAATTTGTATATTTATTTAATTTTTGATTTTAATTTACAAAATTGTTGCTCATTATAATATTTTTTAGTTTTTATATGTGAATTTTAATATCTTGATTTATTAAAATTTTGCAATTTTGTTTTCAGTTGTGAGCAATGTTCTAAATTTAGCCAAAGCTACGAGTGTTACAACTTTAATTATCACCATCATAGGTATTGTCCTATTCATAATATTGATCGATTATTCAAGAAGACCAACAGTTCCAAAACTCGATTCATCCCAAATTCCCCCACTGTCAAGACAACTACCATGGGTAGGACCTCTCTACTGGTACTATAAGGCGTACACCGAAGGTAAATATCAGAATTATAATTCAAGTCCCCCATGGAATTTTAATTTAAAATTTAATAAAGTAACATATATACATTAATAGTAAAACCTGACCTACAACTTATATTCGACTGAAATCCAACTAAAATTTCAACTATTCAAATATGACACTTTCGCTGTTGTAATTTTTGAGGTTATGCGGTTAGCCTAATAAAAAGAGAATGAAATATATAAGGGATAATTCTGTCCTTGTTTAATTACGCATGTGCAGTTAAAGAGTTTACAAACGAAGTCAACAACAGTCATGTTGTTTAAATTATTTAAAATGTAAATTAATGTTTTTAGATATAGTATTAGTATAATTATTAAGGTACTATACAAGAAACCAGGTTCATTTAGTCTTCAATTAATATTAGGCCTACTGCGATAGTAGTTTATTTTATGAAAATTAGAACAGTGATGACATTATTTACAAATGAAAACCAGTAATAAACTAGGACTTATAAAACCCAATGATTTTCTGTTTTACATATCTCACAAACGCTTGTCATTGTTCAATTTATTTTATACTTCTTATTTCTCACGACAAGATCATCAATATTCTGTGTGCATTTGAACAGTGTTTTCAAACATTACTACCAACACATTAGTAGACAAAAACCAGCCTTAATGTTTCAATAGACTACAGTGCGTTTAGTGTCGTAATTGTGTTATCTTAAAATGCCTTATTCTCTGTAAGAAAGGATTGAAATAGTCGAAGCTTGTGTTCGTTCACCATTATTTAAGGGAACAAAGGAAATAATCGCTGTTAAGTTTCCCGAATAAGATGGGTTAGAAATGGGGGTAGTACACGATTTTTGATAAATACAAAATAGAATAACCTACATTCTGTTAGCACACAAGGCTGTAGCCGGTATTCATCACAGGATTTACGCCGGTCCGAAACTTCCACAGAAAAGTGATATACACTTCGATACATTCTTTAAATTTGAAACCATATCGTATAACATTTATGCAACAACTGAAGAATCCAAACTTTTAATTGTTCATTTTTAATAAAGCTGAAATTATACTTGACTTCTCAATGAAATCGTTGATGTTGAAGTAATTCTGTGGATTTGAAAAATTCCAGAGATACACTCCTTCTGTTACACATTATCTGAGCAGCAATTACAGACAGCTCATTTTATATAGTATTATTTGCTACTATAGTATTATGTAATAACTGAACTTTTATCTAGATTTAAAATTTACATTAACTTATAAGCCAGCGAGATAAAACTGTTAGGTTTTATAAATAGAGCTAGTATGAGGACTTTATGTTTTGATTATTAAATAAATATTTAATTGTGTTTGTTATTTTGCTCAGGTATTTGGGAAACATGGTTGTGTATACTGAACAAATATCCCAGTTGTTTTTACCTGTGGATATTTTCACACTTATGGGTTATCATATCATCACCTAAAGATCTTGAGGTAAGCAATTTTTTGTATCCATTAAGGTTCTTATAGATAGTGATTATGTAGATTAAAAATGAAAGTGTTTTATTATTTGACATTCAAAGGGCATAGTGTAGGGTAGCTAGGTCTACGCCCAGGCAGTTGTAATAGAAAGGTTTAGAATTTTGGGAGGTATATTCGTTTAGGTTAGGTCTCAAAAAGTAGTTGTTGGAAAGATCTGTGTTTGTCGTCTATGCAGTTCTCTACAGCCTCCCAAAAGTAAAAATAAATTCTCAGAATTGGCTTTTTTGGACGATTTTGCTAGAATATAGCTTCCAAGAAGCTTTCAAAACAAAATTTAGAGTTTCATTCTATAAAAATGTCAGTTGGTGCGTTATCAATAAAATATAAAGACAAAAAAAGTCAACTTCAAATATCGAAATTTGATTGAAATGTAAAGTTTAATGACCCAAACCATTGTGTTAAATGTGAGTAAAATAATGGTTCGATTTAGAAATACAGTAATTTGAAACATCGAAAATGAACCTTGATCCTTCGATTTACCCTCTGGCGCAGATAAATCAAGTTGTAAACTATTCAAACTCTATATAAATATGATATAATGAAAAATATTTAATATCATACAGGGTGATATTACATATTACATCCCCCCCACATCCCCAAAATGGGGGATTTCGGAGGGATCTAAAAAATCTTAAATGTCAAGACCCACCGAGAGACATCTCTTTTTAAAGGTTTTGACAAAAGAAGAAGAACAGTGAAAACCATAGGTCTCTATCTCAACCCAGTACATCATCTAAATCTTAAGATCTGTTCGAAAAGAAAACAAAACTGTTTGTCATTAGACTTACCAACTTGTGTATATTATAAAAGATGCTCAAGGACGGTTTGGCAGTTTCCAATTCTACTATAAAAAATTGAAACGGCGAGTTGTATGGATTGCCCTGGAACTCTTTACACTTCCACTACTATTTTGGTTCTTAGATCATTAATGCACTGTGGTTTTGTTTCATACAGGTTTCCTTTGATGTGATCCCATACAAAGTAATCCATTGGTGATAAATCAGGTGACCTTAGAGGCTACTCAATACTACCCTTCTAAATATCCAGTGATTGGGGAAAATACTCACGGGCATGCAGACGTGTGGAGGTGGTCCATTTTGATGGAACCATACTTTATTACTATTGCTAGTTGCTAATTGGACAGCTGGAAAAATCTGTTGTTGGAGCATTATCCAGTACACCTCTCCATTACGATTTCCTTCAATAAAGATAGGTCCAATAAATTGGTTTCCCATAATACCAAGCAAAAAATTTAGTTTTTGGGGATATTGAGTGTCTTGTTCTCTCACCCAGTGAGGGTTATTATCAGCAGTTATGTCCGTTAACATTCCCGTTTAACATAAAAGTTGCGTCATTGGAGAAAACAATGTTGTCACCTGTACAAGCATAATCTCGTATATGCATCATAAGCTCGCGAAATTCTACTTGACATTCGAAATCGTCCTCAGAAAGTTTCCGAAATAAATGAATTTTGTACGCTCTGAATTTGTTATTGTGTAAAACGTACTCACTGATAACCCATTTTGGGGTTGCGGCCAAATTTGTGATACTAACCAAAAAGTACATTTTTATTTCCTAGAAAAGTGTCCAGTGTTTGATTTTCCTATTTCCACCCATTACAAAGTTATCAGGTTGTAACACACTTTTGCCAAACCCTTGTATTTATTTTATAGTACAGGATGATTGATATAAGTGTGCCATCTGTTTTATTTGAAGTATTTGATATATTAAAAAAATTAAAATATCAACTCTCTTAAACTTTTTATGATGTTTTATTAAATTTTATTACATATCATTTTTTTTCAATATGGTGGGTAATTTTGAAATTTCTTATAGAAACACTTACTTTGTATGATGGTCTCAGCTTTTACAAATAATTTTGACTTTATTTTTATTACTGTGTATTTTTTATATATCTAACTGTTTAGGAGCTCAAAAAAATGAAATCAGTATTTTAGGCTTTTTCATGAGTCCATTTTCTGTTTAAACCGAGATTAGAATTGGAACGCACATAGAGTATAAAGTAATAAAAACTACTAGAAATTTGAAATCAACAAAATAAATTTTGTTACACACTTCACAGAGTAATAAGTGGCGATATTTAATAATTAATAATTTTCCTGATTAACGTTTTATACTAGTTATTTGTAGTTTTACAAAAAAAAATACTAGTTTTAGTTCATTTAATGCTAAGCAAGATGATATGTTTATTTTTATTGTACGTTATTTGGTAGTAGAGATATCGATAAAATAACTTGTAAAATTCTTGGCAGTTTACTAAAACAGACAAGAGTCCATTTTTTTAATCATTGAATTGAATTTTATTAATTGTAACATGCTATATGTTTATTTTCAAATTTCTAGTAGAATTAGTAGGCTATTTCAAATGTGTGAATGTCAATACATGTTAGTGTGTTGTGTAGGAACAAATGAACGTGTTTTTTGTCTTGTGTGTGCTACGCCTGAAGATGTCTGTGTGAAAGTGAAACAGCTGTAGCTACTAAATAGAATACACAACTACTCTTGACGAAACTAAAGAAAATACGTTATTAACATTATTTGTTTTTGCTGTTTTATAGTCTGTGTTTCTGAGTGACAATGCTACTGATAAAGGAGCTATTTATGCCTTCTTTGGGAATAAATCAGAAGGAATATTCACGGCAGAAGGTAATAAAACTAAAAATATTAAGATACTTAATTTAATAATATAATGAAACGGGTTTTGAGTACTGAGTTAGTTCGGAAATAACAAGTAGAATGATAAAAAACTCTTATCATAATCCCAATCTAAAAGTAAATCCAGGATAGTTATATTTCCTTAGTAACATAATCCTGTTTCAGTAAAGAAGAAATGAGGGAATGTTATTTTACCTTAATTCAATGTTGAAAAGTTCTCTTTTCAATATGACATTGAATTGTTGGTATTTTCGGGTTATAATACAGATCTTGGTGGGCTTAGCTTCCCCAAGTTTTTTTCTCTATTTCTCGTTAATCTTCTCCTGTCTCTAATACCCATCACTTCAGTAACATCATCATCCATCTTTTCTTTTATCAATCTTTCTTTCTTCTTCCATGACACCTTAGTCATCTTAGTTTCATAAATTCTTTCAAAATGACCTAGTCAAATAATTCTTCAATATTTTTGTTTTCAATCAAATTCTTCAACTCTTAATTTAGTCATCCTTTTTAATGATCTACACCTTTAAGTTCAAACATATTTCAAGACGAGACTTGAAAGAAGTGAAGAAGGCAGTAGATACGAAACTCTGGAAAGAAACCAAAGAACTGATTGAAGCTCAGGAAATTCTCGGGAATTACAACAGCAAGAGATACAGGGATTGCAATAGTGTATTTAAGAATAGGTTAAGACTTAAACAGGTTTCCTTAAGGGGCACGGCACACTCAGAGGACATCTCTGAAAACTTGGCCTAACGGGTGATAAGACCTTTAGGTACTGTAAGGAGAGTGAGGAAACTCTTTATCACCTACTAATAGACTACGAGGACATACCTATTAAAAGAGCAAGAACTTTGGGAAGATACCAATTAGATGTGGGAGATCTTTCCTCTCTAAATCCCCTACAAATTGTGCAATTTATGGTGACTACGGAATTGTAAAGGATGTGTAACAGAGTATTTCATGTATAATGAAAGAGAGGCACAATAGATCTATAAAAGTTGCACTGTAGTGGTAACCACTAATATACAATACGAGGCCAAACATTCTTCTCAAATATTTAGTCTTTGGAGGTATAGTGGTTCTTAAAATGAAATCACTACTGGTGAAGAACTGTTAGATGGCTTTCCAGTCGGGTAATATATTCTCACAACACTAAGATTACTTCGTCGTAATTCTAGTATTCACAATCAGAATTCGCTGCCAATCGTGGGTACCCATATTCCTCACGCTGGTTAGTCAACATCGTGTGTTTTAACCCTCAACAAAATTAAACCTGAAAATTCTGGCTCAAAAAGCTAAAGCGCAACTTAGGGAACATTTTATATTTACATCAAAACTTAGAAACTCCTAAAAGATTATTAGCTAGTCAACAACTGTTCAATATTCGTCCCACTCACTAATGTACGGCTTATCTTAAATCTCACCTGTTTTCGATTCTTATGGATAGTCAATAAATAATGTAATAAATACTGAGGTTTTCATTTATGTTAAGAACAAACTAAGTTTATCGATGATGTTTAATACTTAAGAGCCAGCATAATCTGGTTTTTAATTTCATCATATTTAATGTTTTTAATTTAAATCACTTTATTAGCATTTGTCAAAAAATTATAATTCTTGCAGTTTTTGAAACAGCTAAAAATCTACTGGGGCGTCAGTTATACTTTATATAATCTCAGTTCACTAGTATCAACAAAGTGTTATTAAAACATCATTTTGTTGCTGTGAGTGAATCTCTATTGATGATTTCTTGTGTTATTACCCCTAGCTTAATTTTGAGGTTATGTTCACGTTATTTTTCAAAACAAATGTGCAGAACTTCTGTCTCGTAACAATTGATTTATTTTACTGTTTTTTTTTTTTTTTTTTAAACTAGGTGACAATTGGAGGAAACTTCGTGCTTTGCTTAATCCTGCTTTCCATACAAAACTACTCGCTCAGTTCCTGGAGACGATGGTAGTAAAGGCGGATGTATTAATGAAAATACTGGATTCAGAAGTAGACAAAACTATCGATATAAGCGAATACGTTGGTCGATGGACCCTCGATATTATTTGTGGTAAGTTAATATAAATAATTTATAAATTTATCTGTTTCATAGTTTTATTTCCTTTCAAACATGCAGCATAGAGGAAGCTAAGAATTATAGTTGAATTTTTTTACAGAATAATTGACGTTTTCAAAGTCAAAAAAGTGTGCTCGTGTTTGTTTAAGTAATATCTGCCTGTCATTTTAACGCCGATTTTCAGTGTTTAACAGCCTATAATAGTGGATAAATTTTAAGGTTTACATTACTACTGAGCTAAAACAGCAAAATAGTTTTGGCGCTCCAATATTTATGGAAAAATTCTTCTAATTTTAGACAAATGTATGTAACGGAAATGTTTATGAAAAATTCTAATTTATAATTTGTTTAAAAATAATACACGATTAACTGTTTTCAACTAATTAAGCGTAAAGTAATATTTTCCCTCTTTTTTATATAATAATATCATTAGGTGTTATTAACAATTTTAAATTTGTGTTTTCCACAAATGATAGTTAGGACGTTTAAGATCAAATTCAATCAGTTTATCTGTAGATTTGGATATATAAGGGTCATATTGTAGAAAACCGAAAGACTCAGTTTCGACCTAATAAGTTTGTATGAGGAACATTTTGCACATGTCTTCATGCTTTTAAAAATTATTTTTTAGTATAATTTAAAATATAGTTAGAACATACCACACTAAAATTCACATTAAAATTTTATAAAAATTTGCTTAAATTATTTTGATCAACGTTTTGAGCACTCTATTTTTTTTTTATATGGAAGGTTTTTGTCTGTAGTTTCTTAAATAAATAAAAGGGTCAAAGGTATGCTAAAACCACATGACCTAGGGCATCTAGACGTACAGGGATAGTTATTTTTATAAAGTTAATGTTTTTTAAGCCGCCTAACGCAAATATATTAATTCATTCATTGAATAAAACATACATATTCGTAATCAGTATAACTTCTAGTTTCTTTAATACCCCACACATTATATTTCCAAAAACAACATTTTTCAATTCCATAGTTTTGGTCCTTTAATCAAAGGTCATTGTTATTGCTTTATTTTTCCTGTGAGGGACAATACAAAGAATTTAAATGCAAAGTTTGAAATATATAAGATTTATAGTCTTGTCTGTGTAGACCGGTTGCGACTTCCACAGATAGACGGACAGACACGCACATGAAATTATATAGGTCCTTGGTTATACCTACGGATCCTGAAAAATATAAAATAACTATTTACTTAACTTTTTTTATAAAACAATTTTTTTTGATAAGTGTTAAATGTTAACAATACCATGTGATTAGATTAACACTTGAACACACCTTTTTTATTGTTTTTTATTATAATCTACCTCAGTTCTGAATTTATGTACAAAAAGAAGACGCGATATATCAATTTCACTGTCAATAACGTGTGTTATCTTTTTAAACATTATAAACATTCTAAGTTTGAATTTAGATTTCAATGGCTAATTCGACAGTCAGTTAGATAATACCTACAGCTGTTTTTTATCCCACTTTGGAGGTTTATAGTCTTTTGGTTTATTTATTGCCGATATTAGCATTTTACGATTCACTCTCTTAAGTTATGTCCGCTTTTTATAGGTGTTGAGATTGTCAAGTACATATATGAATGATTTCAACTACTAACAAAAAAGTGTTATGTTATTAAAGGCTTCCGTTACTTAACATATTACTTTATGCTTGTTATACTAATGAAAAAGGTAATAAATAGAGAAAGGAAACAATCTCGAATCTGTGTATCTGTGACAGTTCACTAGTTTGCACTGCAGCGAGATAACTGAGCGCTCAATCAACTCTCCTCCGAGGCGGAACAAACAAGGATGTCTTCGTAAATAGACGAGATCTACGCATGACGTCAGCCTGGAACCACCAACGGGGGGCTTGACGGTCCGTTGCTTCCCAGAGTGCAATCACTAAAAACCATTTACTGTTACAGTAGTAGCATAGAAGAAGGAATTAGAATAAGAAAGTCACAGCCCATGTTAAACAGCGTGATACAAAATGTCCTTAGTTTGGCCACTGGACAACAAAAAGCGCTAGTAGCATCGGGACAAAAAGGCTTGGCTACTGTATCACAAGCCCTGTTGGCTATTAGCGCTTTCTGTTGTCCAGTAGTCAAACTAAGGATATTTTGTATCACGCTAGAGCCTATACCTGTGACTTTCTTAGGCTATTATAATTCCTTCTTCTATGGTAGTATCCTATTCATAACCTTGTGGGACTCATCAATACAAATTGTAGCTTACTTCCAGATGAACCTTACTTAACCTAACCTAACGTAACATTGCTTTTACCCTGCAACCAAAGGGAAAATTCCAAAAGTTGAAATTTTAAAATTTTAACTCCGAAAAAATACAAACTGGCGAACGCAACTTTAAAGTCGATGTAAACTTTTTCCGAGGCCTATTGTGGTTAAACGGTAAGAACTATCGAAAACTGATTGCACCAGATAGCTATGCTTTGGCGAGATCTTCGCGTTTGTTTCTATGTCTTTTTCCTATTTTCATCTGTTATGCCTTAGATAGAGCTAGATTTTTTTATATTAGGTAAATTTTGTGCATTTCCCAAAAAATATTTAGGCCTAATCATTTGATTCATTCTTAGGACAGCTACAATAATCCAATTTGGCACGCCCATGGAAGTTGGATGTGCCAATATGCCTGCCAAATTTGACGATTCTAAACGTCCTATAAGTGTGTCAGAAATTCTGAGTTACAAACAATGTGTGGAAATTACTGAGTTTTGATCTATAACTTTGATCCAATGTCAACTAACCTCATCACATTTCCCTGGTTTTTCAACAGTTATATATTGTAATAATGCTAATTAGTAATTGTACTAATGTAATATTGTTTTAAGTTTAGTTTTCACTTTTATAAATTGCCATTCACATAGTGGGGTGGATTGACAAAATCGAGTAAATTAGATGTAACGAAATTTGAGACGTATCAAATACATAATCAAATTTAGCTTTCATAATAACTGATAATATTAAGATCATAAAATCCATTTGAATGGCAGGATTGTGAAGTCAAACTTTTGTTATTTTAATTTAAAATGTATTTAGATATGTACAATATTTTCTTGCAATAAGTTATTAATGAACACTTACATCGTAAAATTTGATAGTGAAAATGAATGAATTAAATAGCTATCATATTTAATTACAACGATATTTATTCCAAAGACAGCAAAAAATTAAATACATTACTTCATTAAATTATAAATAATATTTCATTATTAGTTAAAGTTCAAATATTAAAGTTGTAGGCAATTCAAACACTTAAGTGTGTTGAAATTTCTAATCTAAAAAGTTATTTTAAAAGACAGATTTCAAAAACTAGTGGATTGAACGATCATTATTAAAAAACAAATTAAGTTAAATTATAAAAAAATATTCTTTATGAATTAAAGTTTTAAAAGTAATATAGTAGTGAATTCGATGATGTGAATTTACTGCAATTACTATAGTTTAAATAAATCGTAAGACTTTTTTTAAAAAACAGTGAAACAAAATTATTTAGTTTACACATACTTTATTTACAAATTAAATTTTTGAATGTATACGATAAATAACTAATAATCTGTGAATAATCAAAAATGAAAGAGTGTAGACACTACGTTAAACAAGGTGGGTGAAAGAGCGAGCGGTGGCATCTGCTTCCACTCTGACGTCACGCTGTCGCTTCTAGCCTTGTTAGTTCCGCAATGTCTCTCCTCAATATAAAAACAGTTCAATCCAATCATCCAATTCATTATCAACTCTGGCTCGGCTGGATGGGCGAGGGGAGAGGAGGGCTTGGCCCACCCCTCTTACTATATACATCTTGATCTAGCACTACCAAATTTTATACCTTGTCCCGTCCTTATACATCATTCCCGTCCCGCGCACGGCGTACCTCTTTTTTTTGTTTTTTTGGCTAGAGGGGGTGACTTTGGTGATTAGCCTCCACTCCCCCTCCCCTTCAATATCTCGTATGTGCGCGAGGCGACTAGATAAGGGAGAGCAGTGTATCAACCACCAGTGAGGGAAGACGTCTGCACAGCGTTAATCTTTGGTTTATTATAGTGCCGAAATTATAACTATGCCTTGCTAAACCTAAAGGAATAGGGCCGGTACGGCCCTAGGGTTTATGTCCGGGCGCATCGCGTTTTTGGTTATTGTAATATTATTAGTCGAACTAATACGCGGCCATGATAGGCATTAGTATTAGACCGACATGCCGTGACAATACAGAGTAGTTAATTTTAATATTGGTTTTAGTGTAAATTGGTTAGTTTTAGTAAATTAGTTTGTAGCAATAATCGTCAAAAATGGCTGGCCTAGATCGAGTTACGCCCAGTGTACTTATATTAATTTTACCACGCGATAGGACGACCCGGCAATGCATTACAAAGTAGATTCACGTACCACCCAAACCGAACCCCCCCCCCCCAAGCTATCGCTCTTTCTTTGCAAACACTAACTTTCTTTCACACCCATCTACAATAATTTTAGTCGCCATCTTCCTCTAAATGTCACTTTACTATTTAATTAAAGTGAGGAAACAAATGTAAGTTTTTTCCCCCAGTTTTCCCCTTTTATTTGATTAGGGAGATAAGTTAAGATGAAGCGATATCAACGTTTTGTAATTTTTTTCATTAGTTTTTTTCTCTCAATATTATATATTTGAACGTTAACTCATATTAAGGTCGATAGATTTTGATCATGTACTAAATAATGTTCGTCACGATATACGGCTGTAGGATGCGAAATTCGCGTCATATCATCAACAACACAGTCTCTTTGGATTGGTTAACACAACAAGATTTCGTCCCTTTTTTAGTTATTAATACGTTAAAAAATGGCAGTAACACAATTGATTGTTTTCATTTCAATTTTTGGTATGTAACAGAACAAAATAACGTCTAAAACCACAAATTAACTAGAGTTATCATTTCTCCCAGACCTCACAGCTGTGTTGGTCTGGATAAATTGGTGAATGTAGTTAAAATTTATCGTTCTGTTTTATTACTTTTCCCAGAATCAACCGTTATTATACATAACAGCTGATAAACTGATCAACACAGTATTATTATCACATTCACTGATTTCAGTAAGATAGATAGCTGGATAAAGTGATAGATAAATCATCATTAATCACTTTGACCAAATTCACTAGCTACTATAAGGGTCGCCACTGATGGTTGGGGAAGTGCTGCCTATGGCGCGGGAGGGAGTGCGGGTACTTTTCTGAAAACATTGGGGTTTTCCTAGAAGTAAACTAAAGAACTCGCGCAGTGTTCATTTATGCTCAAGGCAGATACAGGGTGAAGGTATACAGTCAAGCTGTAGTATTCTGACGGTCATTGTAAGATAGTGTCGTTTATGTGTTTTATAAAACTTTGCAAACGTACAATCGGCTAGTCACAAATCATCCCTCTTTCTTTCAATCAACCTACAACTGACAGTAAAATGCGAATCAAAAGCTAGTTTTTGTTACATTAACATGAGATTCTATATAAATTCTTCAAACAAAACGGCGCGGCGCGGCGTCGGAACAGTCATGTTTTCAGAATTGGTAGTAGAGCCGACTCATCCGTCAAGATATGTGGCGACCCTTATAATCATATTGTCGGGATATTATACATAATAGCTAGATTAATTACTTTGGTTGTAACATATTCGTGTGTCTCTGCTCTAGGTACACAGATGGGAGTTGAAACCACGGAATTGGAAGATAACAAATACGATTTCCTAGCTTGTTCAGCCAAGTAAGTTTGTCAACTGATTTATTAAGTAATTCTGATTTTTGATTGATCAAGTTGTATTTTAGTCTTAGACTAAATGAGATTGTGTATAAAGTTTCATTATGGGAAATATGTCGTGTAGTTATATTTGCTTTCAATAGAGTGGTGGCTGTATGGGAACATTGAAAAATAGAGGGATTCTCAGAATTATTAAAAATGCAGGTCTCAATTCATTAAGAGTAAATCATGAGATACCACCGGATGAGGAGGGGATGACCTTCCCACTATCTATGGTGTATGGTAATGATTAGCTACTAGACACTAGCGATGTTGATACTCGGGTGAAATAGATACTCGCAATACTCGGCTTCGAATTATTTCAATACTCGTATTATTAATTCGACATCGAGTATCTGCGCAGAATGATTATGCGCATCGAACTCAGTTTCACCAATCAGAATAATCAGATCGTTTTAGATAAAAATTCACTTATGCGTTTAATATAACCGAATGTTTTTTGAAACTATAGTAGAATAACCAAGGTCAAAGATTTATTATGATACAATGTTTACAACCTGTCAATAATATGTCTGTCTCTGTTTACAGACTACAACATTAATAATTTAGTTATTATTTAAAATAAGTTAATTTACTATATTTTTTATAAAGATGGTAACCTAATAATATTTATTTAAATATAAGTACAGTAATAACAATTAAATAATAATTTAATTTACTTTTTGTTAATGTGGAAATAAATTAATATTATTGTTATTTTAAATTGAACTTGTTACCGAATCTAAATCATTATAACTCAAAATCGTAATGTTTAATTAATGTGTAGTAAAAATCAGCTTAGAAACAAATGTAACCAAAGTAGAAACACCGAGTATTTTGTTTGGAATTGACACAACACTAACGAATACAGTTGTCCGAGGATACTCGCCGCACACCGAGGATACTCGCAGACCGAGGATACTCGCTATGACTCGCACATTACTTCCTCCTTGTTCCTAGTTACGAGGATTTTGACCGAGTATTTTAATTCGAAACCGAGGATTTTAATACTCGGACTCTTCCGAGGATTCTGATACTCGGAATCACCGAGTATTTTAATTCGAACTCGCACATCACTACTAGACACTAGACAGGCTGAGATTGGAAGGACTGCACGCACAGCATTATTCTGTGCTGCACGCACAGCAT
This sequence comes from Aphrophora alni, assembly GCA_963513935.1. Taxonomy (NCBI): domain Eukaryota; kingdom Metazoa; phylum Arthropoda; class Insecta; order Hemiptera; family Aphrophoridae; genus Aphrophora; species Aphrophora alni. The sequence continues at coordinate 106,243,118 of OY740770.1, forward strand.
ATGGTTCTGTTTTGGTACCGGATATGTGAGCCATTGCAAAGGACTTGTGATGCGATACAGGCTCGGTCTGATCAGTAAGGTATTTCAATTAATCAGGTAAAACGGATCTAGTGCTCGTCAAGAACAGAAGGAAGATGAATTGTCTTAAAGTTGTTTGGTATTAGGTTGGAATTAACACAGCCTGTTAAATACTTGATACTAAACTTAGGTGAAGGTGCTCGCAGTGGCCTCTGCTTCCACTATAACCTATAACGTCACGCTGTCGCTTGTAGCCATGTCCAAATGGGCATGGGCACACCATTTTTTTTCACCCATGCCTCTTATCAATAAAAAAAAGGACACTATCTTTCTCTCACACACATCTATAATAAAAAATCAAGACATTAGTGACATCACCCTCAAAATGTCGCTCTACTACTTTACGGCGAGGAAACAAATTCTGAGTTGCTGTTTGTCTATACGGGTGAGTGGTACTGGCTTTGTTAGCTTTGGAGTTTATTGAGAAACTGGATATCTTGAATAGTTACTTATCGGCGGCCCAAACACTTTCCTACTGATTAACCAAATAAATTTATTAAATAATATAAAATCCTGAATATTTTGTTATTATTTACCAAACTTAGAACGAATAGTTTTTGTGTTCATTTTTTTCACATATACATTTGTATTTTTTTACGATGATAAATAAATAAACTCTTATTTGTTACAGAACGACGGATTTGATTATACAGCGGATGTTCTCTCCATTATTACATTCGGATTTTATTTACAAATCAACAAAGTTATATCAGCAAATTAAAGCATTGTGTAAACCGATGCATAATTTTGCAAGAATGGTGAGTACCAATTCAACGTAAAATAACACAAGTAAAATATTAAAAATATCATAAGACATATGTCAGTTAACAATTAGAATTCCACATGATGTTTTCATGTGGGGGAATAATGTAAGACAAAGTGTTTTCAACCAAACTAAGAGATCTGGGTCATGATGAGGATACATTTTAAATAAAATTTCATATTGCGTGAAAATTATGTGGCCAAACATTGTTTAAAATCTTTAGAAATTAATAACCGAAATTTTGAATAGTTTTAGTATAAGGGTCGCCACGTATCTTGACTGATGGTTTGGCAAGCGCTGGGTTAGGCGAGGGGAGGAGTGCGGATACCTTCCTAAAAACATTGATTTTCAAATGTCAACTAATGTCCGTGAACAAATTATGTATACCCGAGTTTTCGATATCACATCTCCGAAACGGCCCGTTCAATTTTGACGAGTGACCTATCAAATTAAAGGAAATATTGTCTAATGTTATGTTACGGAGGTTCAACTTTTTACATAACTTGTTATAATTTATATCTTGAAGAAAATGGGGAAAACAGTGATTTTTCACAATTTGTAAGTTATTCTCAACTTCAGACGATTATTACTAAATACCTATTAAACGTATCAGCTTCAAATTTCAATGGCGTATATGAGTTTGATTTACAAACATTTTTATCAGGTTTCATAATATCAGTTTGAATAGCATGGGATCGTGGTCCGCGACGACGCCGACTGCGGTGCGCGTATAACTGAACATAGCGGTTATTTACATCGGAGTATTGAACAAACTAGAAGTTCTATCAAAAATATTTTAGAATACATTTTTAAGATCAACTAATTTGCTACAACTTTCTCGCTGGAAGTTTGTTTCTACTACAAAAAAAAAATTCTCGCTTACTGACTTTTTCATGTCATTTTGTTTCAACTTTCTAATATTTTTCATTATTAAAAATTACACATAATTTTAAAACTAAAATATATTTATACCCTTGTATGCGGAAATTCATGCAGAAAAGGCATATACAAGCTTCATTGTAGTTTTATTATTCTCAAGATGTCTTTGAACGTGTAAACGACAACGCGCTCACCGCTCTGGATCACTCCGTTTTGCCGTATTATAGCCTGGATTACCGCTGGCGCTGGTTCGCTGTTTCAGAATGGCTAGTAGCGCCGATTCATCGGTCAAGATCTGTGGCGACCCTTATAGTCGTGATGTAAGAATATAACTAAAATGTACTTTTCTGAGACAAAATATTATAAATATTGGAAAAAAATACATCATTATGAAACCAGGCACTTTATGTAACCAAAAATTCAATATAGGAATTTGTTTCTGCATCTTAGGTCGACTGAATTATGCCACATTCTGGATAAGGTTTCGTTGACTATGATTAATACTCACTTGGAATATTTACTCGAAACGTAAATCACAAATTTCTTCCCTCCGCAAAGATCGGGTACGAAATTCCGATCTCACAATTACATATTATTGTAATAGTTGGGAGCATTAATGTGAATTTTTCGGGACTTTTTATAACTCTGTAATCGGATAATTTGATATATGACCTATTTGGAAAGTTATAAATATGTTTTTTTTTTAATTCACGAAAAATGATATATAGATAAAGAAACGTTTTCGAATATATGTTTATAGGAAAGTTTTAGTTATGTTTATGTGAGGAAACCACTTCCAAACTTTCTTCTTGTATTCCATAATAGGAAATTTCCTTTTCTCACCCTCAATGGTGTCAACTCTATAAATTTACATAAAACGTGACTGTACTGATAATAAATCCATTAATGTTTTGTTCCAGATTATCACCAGAAGAAAAGAGTTTTTGGAAGAAGAAGAGCTTAAACCAAAAGGTAATAATTTGTAATAAAAAGTAACTTGTTTTTGGTTTATTGTGTCCTTTAGGGGAGCTGTGTAGTGCTTTTGGTTACGACATGTCTACATCTATGCAAGTTACACTTAGGAATCGCCAAGATTCAAGGCCACAGTTGTTGGAATATTTCTTTCCTTTTATAATTCTGCAAAATGAAAAGAAAAGAAAAAAGTTATATAGTACCATTATACTATTGAAGCCGCTAGTACTGCTGCGATAAGGAATTAGAGGATTAGCAAATATTTTAGTTGATACTAAACATCTCACTACTACTCTAATTATTAACATTGACTTAACGGTTTGACACGATAAAAAATCCGAATTTTTTTCATCTGAAACCCATTTCCTTCAAAATTTTACGAAGACTGTCCTGCTTCCAAGGAAAATAACTTTAATAACTATACTATCTACACTGAAATCATACATAGCATACGCTTACGCTTAACCACTCACAACTGTGGAAAATCTCAAGCTGATATTTTCTAACCGATTAGTACGGTAGTTATTAAAGGGACTTTACTAGCCTAGTAATCTAAATGTGATCAGCGCATGCGCAGTTCCCTCTTCAACCCTCATACGTTGCGTTCATTCTTGTGATCGTCAGACAGTAAACAGCCTGGCCTTGTGACTCGGTTTTTTTTCTCGCTCGCTGTGACAGCGCTTGCCCACGATTCTTCGGCAGTTGCTTTCATAGGCAATCAGCAAAATCATAGAGACTGCATTTAATTTTGCGTTAATTTATCTAAAATTTAACGAACAATAATATTTATAATAATAAAATAGCTACTTTCCTTTCTTGTAAACAAATCATCAGAAATGTATCAACGAAAACTATTTTTCCGACTAAATAAACAAATGTTATGAAAATCTTTCCCCTTAAATTGCAAGAAACTTCAATACAAAATTTATATTTATTTTTGTACTGGGTTAATATAATTATTACAGGGGAAATAATTATTACCGTCAATGCAAACGATGTTTAAAAAATAAATGTGTCAGTTTTGACATACTAATAATGCATCAGTTAGACTAAACATGTTTAAATTATTGAAACAAAATTTTTCGTTTACCTCACAAAGACCTACGCATATATAATATAAAACTACTTCTTTTCACAACTTTATCAGCATTGCGAGACGGCGCGTCGGTAGCCTTGCTCGGTGGTTAACCTCGTGCAGGGTGTTGTTCTTATTTGGTACTCTTGCTATCCAAAGGACATGATTAGTGGCGCATAATATAAATATGGTTTAAGCTCGGAAGTGCTGCCATATAACGCCCTACTTCTGGTAATTTCAAGGACAGGACTCTTTCCACTTTAGCGCCTTCTGAACCTAAAACCACAAAACTACAACTGTCATTCCAAATGTTGAAACCTTTATTATCGTATGTAAAGGGATTTCGTCTTAAATATTGGCAATGGTTGTACTAAACCACGAGGAGGTTGTATTAACACACGTCTGGTAAAGATTTATAACCCTATATGTGTAAAATATAACAAAATCAGTTGAGAAACCATAAAAGTGATTTTGTCATGTTGTTTTTTTAAGAAGTATCTGATATTACAAAGTCATCTATGTTGGTAAATTTGAAACCAGTGTCAAACATTTTTTTTTTTTTTTTTTGGAAATAAGTATTATTCAAAATTTGTAATTAAAAATACACGTGGAAAGTAACTTTTATAAAAATCGGTTGAGAATCAAATGTTATCAATTTTGGTTGTTATTTGTTTTTAAATCAGTCTAAGTTCTACGTAAAAGGGGATAGCATTTTAAAATATGCGTGATAAATAACTTTCATAAAAACAATTGAGAAACTAAATAAATAAAACTTTTGGCAGACATTTTGTTTTTTTAAGATCCTATGTAATAGGCGACAATAAATACCAATTAAGTTTGATAAACAAAAATGTTAACATATTTGGCCTTCATTTTGTTTAATGAGAATCACTTTGTCTTACGTAAAAGTAGGTAATACATATTAAATCAGTGTCATAACAATTTTATGGGTAATAAGTGTCATAAAAACCAGTCGTTGAAAACCATAAAACAAAAAATGTTGAAGTTTTAGGTCGAAATTTTTTTTTACTGGTCATGTTTGTAGTCCTATGTAGAAAGCTTTGAAAATAACCATCCTATAACTCATACACTAACACGGTTTAAATTGTTTGTAAAACAAAAATATTGGTCGCCATTTTGTGGGGGGGGGAAGGGGAGTGTAAAGTAATTCGTAAAAGTGATATTAAGTTTTGAAATTAGTTTTCTGAAAATACATAATATTGGAAAAAAGTTTTTAGCATAGAATATTGGGGAATGAATGGAATATGAACCTTAAGTTGGGAACTAGCCTACAGCATACATAGTACGTTACTCAGTGTAATATATTTTCTCATGAGACTTTTAACCATAACCCCCTCCCGCCCCCCCAATATTGTACTCGGAATTTCAATTTTAAATCGGAACTTTTGAAATATTGTGGATATTATTTAAAAAATTTAAAATACTTTGGTGATTATTTATTTTGAATTTCAAAAAATTAGAGGACCAGAAAAACCAATTTTAAATTCCAACTATACATTTCAAAATACATATAATAATTTTCAAGGAAGGCTAATTAAAAAATGCACTAAAAAGAGTTGGTAAAGCAATTTAATCATTTGTGTGGTCTCATTGAGGAAAATAAAAGAATACTGTAAAGTTTGTTAAATTTTTTACTTACGACTAAATACAGACCTTGTACTTTTGTTCAGTGAGAATATTATTTCCGATTTTAGAATTGTAGATTTAAATTACAATTACTGTAAACTACAACAAGATATATATAACACTAAACATAGTGAAACAGCAACTTTATTTATTAACTAGGTGCTGCTATCCAGGTAAAATATTTTGAACTTCTTAAAATTCTTAGAAGTCTGCTGCCACCTGTGTACTGAATTTTGAACATTTTTTAAGAATTAACAATTGAAGGGCCCAGGGGAATAACTTGATAACTCCATTTTTTTAGATTTTCTGTTTTTGCTTGATTTATGTTGGCAGAATCAGGACCTTAATCATATGTAAATATTAAGGGGAATAACATGATATCTTCAAAGATATGAAGGAAGAAAAATTTGGTAGTCAGGGGAATAACTTGATAAATCCAAGACTCTGTGGGGAACAACTTGACAACTCCATAGTTCTCGCTTAGGCCGCTGTAAGCGCCACTGACAGTAGCATCTGTCACATGAGTTTGCACATTTCACTAAAGGTTATGTTTATCTTATTGAGTGATTCTTTGATAGGTTTTTTATATATATTATTTTAATTAACTTTAAGAAGTGTTTTGTTTTTTTAGCAACAGTGTTTGTTCAAAGTGAGTGTTTTTGGTTTTAGTTAATGCTTGCTGTGTAGGCCTAGGTTGGAGGTTGTTAAAATATAATATTTTTTATTCACAATGGAAGATTTTTCTACAGAAGATGAAACAACTTGTCCATCTTATCCTCCTTTCAGCAAAAAAAGGCCTAAGCACGGGCGGATGCAAGAAGTAATTAAAAAAATTAATTTACAAAGCAGAGAAACAGGTGAGCCTTGTAAGTGTAAAGACAAATGTTTTGAGAAGATCAATGCAGGTGAAATAGCTGAAGTATTAAAGCATGTAAATTCACTTAAAAGCCATGATGAGGTCAATCTTTACTTAACAGGTTTGGTTAACATCTTACCTATTCAGCGCCATAGAGTTAAGAACGAATTAGATGCAAATTTCCGAGATGCCTCGTATTCTTATTCTATTAGGGTTAAGAGAAATGATTGCGTTGAAGAAATCAAAGTTTGTAAAAATGCTTTTTTATCGATGAACGGTATTTCAAGAGGCAAAATTGATTACATACTAAAGCAACTGAAAACCATAGGGCACGCCCCTACGTATAAGAAAGGACAACATGGCAATAGGCCGCACAAATTGTCTGATATAGTTGTTGAAGCTATTATAAATCACATAAAATCCTTTAAAGGACGTGAAAGTCATTACAGTAAGAAAGATTCAACCAAAACTTATTTACCTAGCGAGTTAAATGTGTCTAAAATGTTTAAGCTGTTCCAAGAAAAGAATGAACACGTATGTAGCTTAGAGTCGTACCGTACCATATTTAACAATAAGTTTAACATATCGTTCGGGTACCCGAGGACCGACACTTGTAGTTCATGCGACTCGCATATTGCAAAAAAAAAGTATTTAGAAAAACAACTAGCCGAAGAGCGCGATACAGATAAAAAAGACATTTTATTCAGTGAATTCAGAAAAATGGATATTGATCACCAGGTTCACTTATCAAAGGCCCAGACATTTTATGACAGGAAAAAGGCAGCAAAAATGTCGAGTAGGAAATCAAAGAACAAGGAAGCAATATGCATGGATTTTGCCAAAAACTATCCATGTCCTAACATTGCTACAAACGACGTCTACTATAAGAGACAGCTTTCCTTGTATGCCTTCAACATTCACATTTTGTCTGATAGTAGAAGCTTTTTTTATGTTTATCCACAGACAGTTGCAAACAAAGGGAGCGATGAAGTGGCGTCATTTTTCCATCACTTTGTGTACAATCATTTAGAGAAAGATATTACTCATCTAGAAATCTTTTCGGATTCATGTGGCGGCCAAAATAAAAACAAAACTCTTCTGAGACTTCTCCACTACTTAGTGCATGTTGAGAACCGATTTGATTACATCAAAATGACTTTTCCAATCCGTGGACACTCGTACATGGAGTGCGACAAAAATACAGCATTGGTAAAACACTCTTCCCCAGCTGAAACACCACAAGATTGGGTTAATGTCTTCCAAGCGGCAAGGTGTAAGCCTTCACCATTTAACATTGAAGAAGTAGACCAGGAAATGGTGAAAGGTTGGTCAACTTTTTTGGATAAAAAGTACTCTAACAAGAAGCTTCCATGCAAGTCCAGGCAAATAAGAGAATTTGAAGTCATGAAGGAACATCCTGTTCTTATTAGAACCCGTGATACATTCAATGGACATTGGAATGAAATAATATTAATATTGCTACAACCAAAAGGAAATAATAAGAAAAATATGTCTTCCGAACAAGTTCTAAAACGTTTCGAAGAGTGGAAGAGAGGAGACTTACCAGAAGGTCAATTCCACTTACCTCCTCCTGTGTATGAGGGTAAGTAGTGTATGTAATATACAAATAATTGCAACATTTGTAGTAGTGCGAATCATTAACATTACATTAACTTACATTAAAAATATATAAGAATAAGTCCTATTATGCTATGGGTTTTTACAGATTTGATTCCAATATCTCGTGAAAAGTATATGGATGTCAACCATTTGAAAGTGTTTTGCCGGCCAGAAGCTGCAGATTATTTTTCGAAGCTGCCGCACAAAAAAGAATAGCCATTCTTCAGTTGACCATTATGATACAGCTATATACTATCTTATTGTTCACTTTTAAACGGTTTTTTTTACCATTAAAAGTGTGTTACTACATCATTTTGGGTTTTTATTTGTTCAAAACCCCTGAAATTAAAGGGGAATAACTTGATAAGTCCTGGAGTTATCAAGTTCTTTCATGGTAAACTTTGACTTATACTTGTTTTTTTTAACAGTAATCTAATACTCTTTACAAAAAATAATTTTAATTTGTAAATACTTGTTAACAAATAGTTTATACATCAGTTACCATTGTTTGATGTAAAAATCCCAAAAAGCGAAAAATATATAAAGCTACAAACTTTGTGTTTGCTCTCCTGTAAAATTTAGAAATTGGTTGTTATCATGTTATTCCCCTGGACCCTTCAATTTGAAAGAATTAAAATGATGGCAGAAAATAAATTTCATTTTATATAAATGTAAAAGTACTGTCATTATTAAAATAAGAAGTATTATAAAATTTACGCTTTTGCACATATTTGTGGTAAGTCTATGCGTTGAATTAAAAAAAAAAAAAAGATTTTTGAATTATTGAAAATATATCCATTACAATAAAATGATCTTCTTATGTCTGTCTGGGCACGTTATGTATTGTGATGGGCTGGGCATTATATAACTCGTTTTTAATGAGTTCTTAGGAACAAATCAAAAACTTTGTCAGAATGATATCAGAATGTCAGTCTATTATTTTGTCAGGTAATATCGAAAGGACAGGTGACAGGTGGTTCGATTGAATTCAAATTTTATAATATTATATAGGGTGTGTATCCCATGTAATGATAAATAGATTGCTACGAATTTGTAAGTACGGTAAGGTTGATTGATTAAAAATTTTACACAAGATAGCTGTAACACGGGTTGAGGACGGCTTGCCAATCCCGACGTAACCTAGCTGAATCTACACATTTTTAGCTCCCCCTCTTTTTGGATGGTTGAACTTGTAGACTTTTTAGAGAATGATGTATGACTGTCTAGTATGTCAACCTGTGTTATGGAATTTTGGCAACCATTATTTAAAAAAAAAAAAACGGTTCAAGTTATTCCAAATTTTGAATTTGCACGTAGAGTGGATGAAGTGATTAGATATTGGCCAAATTAGCTTAAGTGTTGAGAGTGGAAACTAAGTGTTACGCATAATCTGAAGAATTCCCTCAGATTGTGTGGATTAATGAGGACAATAGCTGGATTCCACACCTTTTTTCATGTAGTCCTGGATTAGATCCCTTTCTTTCATCTTTTCTATGAGGTCTCTCTTAACCAACTCTTCTTCTCTTCCGACCCTGACGAGGGTTAGGAATCACCTTCTTATGCTCTTTTCTTCTTCTTTTGATACGACGATCAATATCGAGAGTTTTTTCACCATTGAACAACCAAGTGGAAAAAAACAATATGTGAAGAACTGATATTCAGATTGATTAAAATTTTGTGTATTGAGCGAAGGGAATGAATAAAAAGTGGTAACTCTTATAAACTTTTATTAATTGACGGTTTAAAAAAAAAGTTATAATATTTATGTATTATTTAATTCAAATTGATATTATTCCGTCAATATCTACCCCATCTAATCCCATTCCGAATAGGGTGTATGGATTAGGGGATGAAGGGTGTGGAAGTAAATGTAATAAGCATTTTCTGATGAACCGGATAATAAAATTTAATAATTTGTTGAGAGGTAGGTCAAAGTAGCTTAATGGAGTAAAAATAGGGTTGGTAAAAAATGTATTAACATTTTAGTTTATTTTCTGTTTTTTTATGAAACTTTTAATTTTCGTGTATTTTAGAGCGCTGAGTTTGAATTTGATAATTTCAATATCAGTTTGTACGCACGTGACCCCTCTTGTATATTTTAAATAAAAAAATAGAATATCCAATGTTTATGTTTTATTATTCACCGATGTTGTTAAAACTTTTCAGTTTTCATGCACTTATGATGTTGGTTCGAAATAAAATAGCTTATTAACGAAATTAAGAGGAAAGTTTTACAAAGTACAGGAATTGATAAATTATCACATTTCGAATTGTTTGTCCAGAATTTCTATATTTTTGGGAAAAATAAAAATTTAGCATGTCCATATTCTAAAATTAAAATCCAGGTCTAAAATTAAAATACAGATTTTATTCATAAACATCACTGAAGATTGGAATATATTTTTTCGAAACTATAGTCCCTCCTGCGCCATTCTTTCAAAATACCAGTTCTATAATCAACGATCAAAGAGAGTAAATAATTGTAGACAACTTCTTAAAAAAAAATTAATTAGTCGATCTGTTTTCGTTATTTTAACAAAAGTTTTGTAAAATGGGAAGTTTTAACTGGACGTAATAGAAAATTATATATTATAAAATTAAACCTGACCGCCATCAGAGTCAAATTTGGTCAATTTTAATATCTGAATACAGGCAAAACAACTTTAAACAGGGGACAGTTGTTAATTTATTATACAACTAAAAAATCTGTTTTTCAAATTTTGAAAAATGGCATCCATTTTCCAATATGGCTGCCAACTTCTTAATTTTTTACTGAAACTCCTATTTTTTATAGTTTTTTTTGGATTATGTACAAATGTTTAAGACCTTTTAATTATTGATTGCTAAACTTACTTATATAGAAATAATAGACTCTTAAAGTTTGAAATATTTTAGGATTGATTCATTTTCTGAAGGCGATTTTCCATATTTCCCATTTTCGAATTAAGATAAAATGTAAATAGGTAAACTTTAGGATATGCAAATACTAATGTAGGACTAAACAAAAAGAAATAAAAATTTAGGCGAAGTAAGTAGTACTGTAGAATAAGCTAAGTAAGGAATTAAATAGCCTGAGAAAATAATATTACATAGATGTATAATCGTATTTACACATCAACAGACTATGCCTACCTTGATTCAACAATTGAAAATCGTGTCCTGTAAATCCTTAAACGTCCAATGTTAGAAACTTATGCGTCTATTATTTCTAAATTAGTAGGTTTATCAAATAATAACCGAGGATAAAAAAGGCTTATATTTTTGTACAGAATCATAAAAATCAATAAAAATAGGGGTCCCTGTATGAAATAAAAAAGTTGGCAGTTATATTGGAAAATGGCGGCCATTTTTCAAAGTTTTGAAAACAGATTTTTACGTTATCTGAAAAAGTAACAACTGTAACACTTTAAATTTCTTCATGAGATAAATATTCTATGATATACCAATAGTGTCTAGGATAAAAGAATCACACTTTATTTAGTACAGAGAAAGTTATACGAAAGGTAGAACCATTGATATTGAGTTTCTTTTTACTGAAATGTCCTTTTTGTGGTCCACTGAGACCAAATTACAGTTAGTCTGTTTTCGATCATTTTGTTGTGCGTTTTAGCACAACGGAAATGTTCATATTCAAGTTGTTTTCGAAATATTTTGTTTCATATAGACTATATTGAGTAAAATAGTTAAAACGAATAATAAGAAAATAAAAATTTTGAGTTTTCGTATTTAAATTTTATGGTGATTTTTGATTTTTAAGAGAGCTTATGCACCGTTTATTTTAAGACTTTAATAATTTTTTCTTTGTTTGTTTGTTTTTTTTTTTTTTTTTTTACAGAAAAGAAGGAACAAATTTACTTAGATGGCGTTTTATCTTTCTTTTCTGAAGCCGACGAGCAATCATTAATAAGAAAAGTAACTGATATTCTGATAGCTGTAAGTATTATTAACACTGTTATAAGCGATATAATGTAATTTCTCAAATATAAATATTAGTTATTGCAATAACCGTCTTAGAATTGTAAACACGGAGACCACAATGTATTAATTGGAGTAATTTGGCAGTTACTTTTTCAACACTGATATCTAACGACCTGTCCTTATACTATAAAATTTATCTTGAAGGGCTATGTGGAAATTAATCGAATCTACAGTTTTCTGATGTCAGAAAACAAGAGAAATATTTAGGCCTACTTTGGAAAAACTCATTTAGATTGTTAAATAATCATATTGTTAAAACTTTTAAAAATCTGCCTTTCTAACCGCCGGAAAAAAGTAATACACTCAAATATTTCAACGTTGATCACTTTCTTCTATAGACTTTATGTAAATTCTACATTTTTTATCATTTAAAAAAATCATACTTAGAATGATAAGCGCAATTAATTTTCCACTTGTAAAATAAATTTAGAAGCTTGAATAAATCAAACAAGCAATTATTTTCAACATGTTAGACCACGGATTGGATAATTTCATCAATTATAAAACTAGGTACAATACCTGCTAATCAATATTTCAAATGTTCTTTAAAAAGTGTTTTAAATGTATTTTGTGATGCGTGTTTTTTGTGACATTTATTTTGTGTAACTTATAACATATTTGACGACCACATAATGACGGGATTTGTGTAATTTCTGTGATCTGAAGATGGGTACGTAGGATACCCGAAACCGCGGTAATCACCTAGTGATTTCTGGATTGGAATAAGACAAAAAGCAAGTATTGTACCTAGTTTTAAATTGAAGCAATTATTGTATATTTTGAAAATTTTATCTTGAAAATGGGATCAAAGGATTTTGTTGGGATTGGATGATTTCATTGCTTACTTAGGTCATGACTTTGGAAAACTCAATTAGGGTGTTAGATAGCTGTATCGGTTTTAACGGACTAATAAAATTAATCTAAACTGGACGTGAATCTATGTTAACAATGCCCTATCTCCCCTCCCTATCCAGCAATAATTTTGAATTGCCAAGCGTAAACACAAAATACAAATGTAAGGAATCCTGTACTTAATTCGTAGATAGAATGTAAATGTTAGAAATAAATGATTTTATTATTACACACCATGCAGTAGCCATGGCGCGTGGATTCCCTGAACTCCATCTGACTGTTTTCTTATACCATTAGAGTTTTGGGTGTCTAATACGTAATCTCTTTTCGGTCTATAAAGTTTAATGTTTGTGATAGGTTATAAACAAATACTCGTTCTTCTCTTGTTGAATCGTTAAATCACAAAATTACTAAACAACGTTAAACATTACCTTACTACTACAAAATTTAAAACAGTTGATAACAAAATAACAATCCACTACTAAATTTTCTTCTTCCAACGGACGGCCCTGAAACTTGTCTTGGGTTTTGCTCCTCCTCTAGAATTCTTCTCCACACACCTCTCTCGGCAGCAACCATTCTCCAGTTGTTCATGTACAACATACGCAGGTCCTCTTCAACATCATCGCTTCCTCCCTTTGAGATGTCCCTCTGAGATGTCATTCAAACCAACGTCCCCTTTGGGACTTTACACATCTCACAATATCCTTCTTTCCAATCGACATATTGGTTACTTCTAATTCTACATGTTCTACCCTCATCCTATTTTGATTAATAATGAGTTGCGTAAATCTGTAGTTACATTATGTTTGTGTGGTTTTTTTTTATGAATTCAACGATAAGTGTTTTGTTTTAATAATTTAAACACTTTTAGTTTATCTGATGCACTAACGTTGTCAGCGATACTGACATATTTATTATTATTTTTTTTTTGCTTTAACGATAATATTTATTTTCTTTGTAATAATAATTGTTGCGTGTGTTATGTTATAAACAAAGATCTATTAGTTACCGAGGGACCAGAGTTTTGTAGTGAACTCAAACTTTATAAGTTCCAACGAGTGGTTGAATGACGGTACAGAGTTTATGTTAATTAGACTTTCATACAATCTGTGTAAATAATAATTGAGTAACAGTAAAGTTCATTACCTTGAATTGATGCAATGTCCAATTGTCCAACAGGGTAATTCAGGAAGCGATGTAGACAGACGTAGCACTACACTTAACACAGCTAGCTGGTTATCGTAATTATTCTATTGTTTATATTTGTAACTGTTAAATCTTCACAGATTGCACTTATAAAATAGGTTAATAATTAAAAAGCGTGGCAGAGCCGAATGGTAATAAATTCAGCGTTGCGTTATGAAAACTATGCACTTGCATATAAAATTAAAGCGAGTTGAAAGGAATGAGCGTTTGCGTGATACACAGATGAGATGTTCTTTTACAACAGAACTAACTTTCTACCCTTCAAGAAGATGGGAAGCGTCCCCAATCACGTGATATAGTCCGATTGTTCTGGACCAATGGGAGGCTATGATGATGTGATTTAGCCTTGAACATTTCTGCAATTGTGGGTAAAAACACCCCTCGTGTGACTGACATGGACTCTTCTGGATTGTATGATCGACTAATTATTGTGGTCTGATATTGTTAGACGGAGACAGAAAACCGCAAATGTAGAGAAACCAGTTTATTCGAAAAGGGCATATAAAAATACTGAACAATAGTATTAACCCAAAATATTTTAATTGAAGCTTATTGCAATTTTAAGAGATTTCTATTACATTTATTTATTTAGTAGGAAAAATATTGTTTTCGTTTGAGAAATTTGTAATGATTTGTTTACAATGTAGGAAAGCAGCTACGTATATTATAAAAAATAGTTCGGTAAATTATTATCTTTGGTATTGTGATGCGAAATGAAATGCAGTTTATGATTTTTCCGCGCGAAAGAATATAGAAGAATTGCTATGCAAAGCGTTGTCACATCGGGGAAAGGAGCTGGCAACACACGCTCGGTCCTATTGGTTTCTTCAAGCTCAGTCTGTCTACCGACTCCTCCCTCAACGGATTTGACTCGTGGCGGCATATATAGTTAAATAAGATTGTAGTCGTTCTTTTGTTTCCCCCCCATTATATTAATGTAATATCCATGACAAATTGAAAATATTAAAATTTGACCTTTAGCCACCATAATTCCTGTTAGCAATATTGTACACTTTTCAAGGGCTATATATATATAGCCTTCAAAATGATACTTGTATGTCACACGATGAGGTTGCTATTTGATAAAAATTAAAGTGCTCCTTTTTCTTCCCTTAAAAAGGGGATAGAAATATTTTCACCATAAAAAAGTGAAAAGTTTGGTGAAGGTTAGAAGTTTTCATCTCTATTCCTTCAGTAATTACCTAGGGGTTGCAAGACTTTTCTTCCACTCTGCATAAGCTTCTTACAAACAAAGCAACTTACGTTACCAGCTGTGATTCTTTTCTTCATCTCTTCTTACTAATTATCAACTTAACATTAACTATCGTATTTCTAGCACTTTTAAAATTACAAATTGAAATTATTGCACAAAATAAAATGAACAAGTATATTTTGTAGAGTGTAATGTCTTATGAGACAACACTATGGGAGTGTTTAATAAACTATTGCTTTTCAGGGTTCAGACACTACACAAGTTGTGACCAGTTATGCGCTTTTGCTGATGGGAATGTACCCTGATGTACAAGAGAAGATTTATCAGGAACAATGTAACATTATCGCTAACCATTCAGCTGAATTCACCATAGGTACTTTGGCAAGGATGAAATACTTAGAAATGGTAATCAAAGAAACTTTACGTCTGTACACTGTGCCAGGAATTGTACGGAAACTGACCAAACCGGTCAAATTAGGTAAATGTATTGTTAATCTGTAGATATACAAATTTAGCTAAGACCAGTTTAACTAGCTATGACTTGAATTTAGGGTGGCAAGGTAAATGTATTGTTAATCTGTAGATATACAATTTTAGCTGAGATCTGTCTAACTTGCTATGACTTGAATTTAGGATGGCAAGGCAAATGTATTGTTTATCTGTAGATATACAATTTTAGGTGAGATCTGTCTAACTTGCTATGACTTGAATTTAGGATGGCAAGGTAAATGTATTGTTAATCTGTAGATATACAATTTTAGGTGAGATCTGTCTAACTTGCTATGACTTGAATTTAGGGTGGCAAGGTAAATGTATTGTTAATCTGTAGATATACAATTTTAGCTGAGATCTGTCTATCTTGCTATGACTTGAATTTAGAATGGCAAGGCAAATGTATTGTTAATCTGTAGATATACAATTTTAGGTGAGATCTGTCTAACTTGCTATGACTTGAATTTAGGGTGGCAAGGTAAATGTATTGTTAATCTGTAGATATACAATTTTAGCTGAGATCTGTCTATCTTGCTATGACTTGAATTTAGAATGGCAAGGCAAATGTATTGTTTATCTGTAGATATAAAATTTGAGGTGAGATCTGTCTAACTTGCTATGACTTGAATTTAGGGTGGCAAGGTAAATGTATTGTTAATCTGTAGATATACAATTTTAGCTGAGATCTGTCTAACTTGCTATGACTTGAATTTAGGATGGCAAGGCAAATGTATTGTTTATCTGTAGATATACAAATTTAACTAAGACCTGTATAGCTTGCTATGACTTGAATTTAGGGTGGCAAGGTAAATATATTGTTAATCTGTAGATATACAATTTTAGCTGAGATCTGTCTATCTTGCTATGACTTGAATTTAGAATGGCAAGGTGAAAGTTAGTATTGTTAATCTGTAGATATACAAATTTAGCTAAGATCTGTATATCTTGCTATGACTTGAATTTAGAATGGCAAGGTGAAAGTTAGTATTGTTAATCTGTAGATATACAAATTTAGCTAAGATCTGTATAGCTTGCTATGACTTGAATTTAGGGTGGCAAGGTAAATATATTGTTAATCTGTAGATATACAATTTTAGCTGAGATCTGTCTATCTTGCTATGACTTGAATTTAGAATGGCAAGGTGAAAGTTAGTATTGTTAATCTGTAGATATACAAATTTAGCTAAGATCTGTATAGCTTGCTATGACTTGAATTTAGGGTGGCAAGGTAAATATATTGTTAATCTGTAGATATACAATTTTAGCTGAGATCTGTCTATCTTGCTATGACTTGAATTTAGAAAGGCAAGGTGAAAGTTAGTATTGTTAATCTGTAGATATACAAATTTAGCTAAGATCTGTATAGCTTGCTATGACTTGAATTTAGGGTGGCAAGGTAAATATATTGTTAATCTGTAGATATACAATTTTAGCTGAGAACTGTCTATCTTGCTATGACTTGAATTTAGAATGGCAAGGTGAAAGTTAGTATTGTTAATCTGTAGATATACAAATTTAGCTAAGATCTGTATAGCTTGCTATGACTTGAATTTAGGGTGGCAAGGTAAATATATTGTTAATCTGTAGATACACACATTTAGCTAAGACCTGTATAGCTTGCTATAACTTGAATTTAGGGTGGCAAGGTAAATATATTGTTAATCTGTAGATACACACATTTAGCTAAGACCTGTATAGCTTGCTATAACTTGAATTTAGGGTGGCAAGGTAAATATATTGTTAGTCTGTAGATACACACATTTAGCTAAGACCTGTATAGCTTGCTATAACTTGAATTTAGGGTGGCAAGGTAAATGTATTGTTAATCTGTAGAATACAAATTTAGCTGAGATCTGTCTAACTTGCTATGACTTGAATTTAGGATGGCAAGGTAAATGCTACTCATAAATTTAGAAAATAAGTCCCGAAATGTGTCAAAAATATGTGCATATACCAAAATTGATTATAAATCGGGCTACACATTTGAACTCTAGAGTATTGAACACACATCATTTCATAACTATTTCATTTAACTCAAGGGACTTCAAAATAGTTGGAGTAGAACTTCAAATACATTTGTAGGTCCATTACTTAACTCTATGTGAGAAATTAAAATTGAAATGAACCAATGATGCAGTTTTAGTATGTCTGTGAATTATTTTAAACAATATTTAAATAAGAACTAAACTTGCTTCAGTTGTGTCATAAACTAATCTTAAGCATAGATATTACACAATAAAATCAAGTTTAAGTTAGGCTCTCAATTCTCGTTTCAATTTTAGGAATCATTCAATATTAACAGGGTTTGGGTCATTAATGTAAAGGTCATACAGAGGTAATTCCATTTGACCATTACCTGAATCCTAATTCGTGTTTCTCACCTGGTTGTCGTTCTAAGGTAATCTAGCGATTGCTATACTTCCCTAGCGCCCTGTATATTAAATTTATAATATATTTTTTCATTATGTTTTTACAGAGAATGGAGTATTAGTGCCCACTGGAAGTTCTGTATACATGTCTATGTACAAGGTTCACAGAAACCCTAAAATATGGGCGCGTCCAAACGAGTTCTATCCGGAACACTTTCTACCAGAAAACGTAGCTACAAGACCAAAATATAGTTTTATACCATTCAGTGCAGGACCAAGAAATTGTCCAGGTAAGTACCTGTCTGAGAGCGAACACAATATACATATAAGTATTTATTAAAAAAAAAATTGAGAAATTTCCTCGATGCCGAATATTTATTCCATCATAAATCAAAACAAGCAATGAAATCTTTTGTGAATAAAAGGAATTTCGTCAAAGTATCTCCATGTACTTTGCTGTTGCATTTCTCTCAACATTTATTTAGGTTCGCTATTAAATTATTCAGTAAACAATATGCCGAAAAATGATAATAAACAAATAGTTTTTATATTATTAAAAAGCCTATACATAAATTACAATGCAAATTTTTATTCGATTTTTTAAAATTTCAAATCAATACTCGTTTAACTATTAAATGCTATAGAGGACAAGCTTACTTCGGGTTTCTGGGAGTTCATTTTAATCACTTTGCTACCACGATGATTCCCTAGTGAAGCAAACGAAAACAGTGTTTGTGAATTTTAACTTTAAGTAGCACCATTTTCTTTTAGTATATTTTGAAAGATTTAAACAAATATATAATTTAAAGTATACAAAAAATGCAATCAAAAAACTTTTCTTTGTCAAATGTCCTAGTAGCACTTTGGAGATATTTTCAACAAGGAAAAGAAATAATTCCCAACCAAAAAACAAGACTTTAACTTTCCATTTTGTATATTTTGATGACATAGTCCTCAGAGAGTTACAGCTAAACTGAAACAGACTAAGAATAAAAGTAAACATATGTACTAAAATTCAATCCCTCCCACTTTTAACAGGCCAATCATGACCCGAGGATGTAGAACCAAGGGGTGTGTGCTCTCTGCAACCTACTGACCTACACCTACTACTAAAAATTGATATGGAAATATAAATTAAAATCAACAAATTGAAACTATATCAAATTATACAGCACTGAAATATAAATTAAAAATTACTTTTCAAACATAAAATACCTCCTTGTGATTTGTTCTTTTAACAGTGGGAGGAGGATGCTAATTAGTATACAGCTGGATATAACTGCATGAAATCTATAATAAACTCTGTAAGATAAAACAATTAATTGACAATACATATCATTATTGCGGTTGCTATGGTGTAAAGTGTTATTTATTTACTTATTGTTGTGGTGGAAAACCTTTAGTTTTTTCTCTATAGTAAATACGAATTTGCTTCAGAAATTGCATAAACCTTAAATAAATCCTATAGAAAAACGTGGGAAAATCAAAATGACTCTTTAAAATAAATGTTGAAGTGTCCTCCTCCTCAAAATCCAGAAATTCGTATCTCTTCATTTTGCCTCTCGATGCACAAGTAACTTAACACAGTCACTTTGAACCCATTCAGAGATTGCAATCAGTATTTTCAATTACAGAAATTATAATACCTTAAATAGTCCACTAAACTTCTTCAATTGAAACTATTCTCATTGATTTGGTTTTCTGTTTCAGGGATGGCGTTTGCTTATCTTTCAGTGAAGACGATTCTTTCAAATTTTGTACGAAATTATAAAATCCACAGTGATGAGAAATTTAGCGAATTTAAACATAAAATGTGTCTCATGTTAGAACGAGAGAACGGATATCCGATCAAGTTAACAAGAAGATAAAAATAAGATGTTCCTTGTTGAATATTGTTTATAGTTAATATTTTTACTATTTAACTTGTACACGGTGTTCTAAAAGTACGTATCCGAATTGTGAAAGTAATCGAGGATTTAGTTAAAGAAAAATGTTCCTTAAATCAGATGACGCTTTTTTAGCGTCGTAAGTCTTTTTTTGTATCTTTTATAAATCAATATTTATATAATGAAAGATAAAATTGCATACAATTTGTGTAGAAAACCTCTGTATAAACAAGGTTCGAATTTTTTTTTTTTATCTACCTTACATTTAAATACAATGAGAAAAACTTTTGGAAAATGCGTAATAAATAATAACTAAAAACTCAAATTACAAAAACAAGAAACCTCATCAACATGACGACGTCTCGACTAAGTTGTCATCATTAGGTGCAATCAGCACAAACTCCTATAAAACATAATTATTGCTACTGTAGGTAAGAACCTATTAGGGTGACAAATTGAAGGGGGAAGTACATTTAAGTAAAATTAGTAGTAATATAACTAGCAATATATATTCATTTTTAAATTGCAACTATGATATCATAATAACAAACGTCAAACAAATACTCATTGAATTTTAGTCGTCAGTTAGAATGGTTAGTAAAGTGTTGAAAAGAACTGAAACTAGGCAATAACGACACTGACGATAATCAGTTCTCACTCCAAGTTAGCGATCAAATCACTGGTCATTGTTTATCACGTTTAGTACATTACGAATAAGGTTAGGTCCTAATGGTGATTTTACCATAACTTTGAGAAATCACAGATTAATGAATCACCGATTATTACTAATTCCAAATGAAGATGAGTATTTAGTCGTAGAAATGATCTATGTGTTTTTGTGTGTGAAATTTTAGTTTTTCTTAAATTGCTGTATACGTGGATTCTAAAACGTTTCTCATTATGTTTTGTAAAATATTTCATTAATTTAAAAAATTTATTCTGTATGAAATTTTACGAAACCATATAAGTTCACAATTGATCCCTCTATAACTTTTGTTTTTATAGTAGAATCTTGAATAAAATTTTAAAATTTGGACATGGATAGATATTTTTAGACACTCTATATATAATATACTCTCTAGCCTGTACATTTACAGTTTAATAAATATAAAATATACAGTGTATTTCTATACCTGTATATATTTATAGTTAGCAGTACATAAATTGAAGGTATGTTAATGTAAATACGAAAGTACAATTTATAATATTCAAATTATTTCTTCATTGAGCGATAAATTGTTTTATTCGACACTGTACACTGTCGGAATGAATATCTCCATTTCATTTTGAATTATATTGGTTTTATCACTTTCTGTTTATCTACAAACATTCACATCTCTATAATATTCAATCCACAAGTATTATTAACTTTGTATCGTCAGATTTTTCCCATGGACTTGTCAAATAGCATCTACCTCACTAGTGGTTCTGCAGTAAGGATATCGCTCCTAAAAACTTTCCACTAATTCTTTAAATCAATTTTGGCACAGCCTAATCCATGCCGCGAAATCCTACACAATTCATAGAGCAAGACGCAAATAAGACCACATTAACTGTACACATGAACAAAACACAAGCCACAGAGAAAAACTTTTGAAGTTATTTATATTTTGTGAGTTAAAAAGTACCGTGGAAAATGTTTAGAGAACAGATTTCATGAAATTTTTTGTTCCATTGTTCTTTACGAATTGTTTACGCAATTATATTCAATACGAAAAGTGAAACTGTTTAGTGTTGTGTAGGAAAGTGTGAGAAAGTTTGTGCTCACCTTAGTTAACTCTCACAAACCTTCGTCAAAGGAAATATTAGTTATATGTAGTATTTTCCACCGAAGAACATACAATGGATTAGTGAAATCTAGATACTTATAAGTAGAGTTGAGATAACCATACACACAGTGTAGTGTCGAAGTTTATTGAAAATATATCATTTTACATAATCCGATCAATTTAGGTCAGAGTGAAGTTTGAATTTAGGTTAGATTATGTGATGAAATTAATTTGTAATTGTATAAGTTTAAATAAGTAGGTTTTAAGTGATTATTTGATATTTATACTTGTATTATGAATGTCAGCTGTGTTGTTTGTAAACATGAGAAATTGACTAACGTAGAATGAGAAATAAAACAAATTTTAAAACCTAAAATCAAAGTATCTGTTATTATTGTCTTCTTTATACCGTCTTTAATTATGCCTATAATACGAACCGTTGAGCTCCTGGTTGATGTTTAAACAAACTCTTTCTTTTTTACATTTAATTTGTTTCATTTAATTTTTTTCAGACTTGGACAAACTATAGTTTGTGTGCCAATAGTCACATTTCAATTTGTTTAAAAGTTAAATGATGTTTCAGATATATTAAATCAGTAAACCAAGATTAAAAAAAAAAAAAAAACACTACAATGGAATGAATAAATTAAAATAGTATATAAAAATATTGATAAAATGAAATTGTATTATTAAATATAGTTATAGAAGTTTTCTGTAAACATTTAGCTTATGCAAACTTAAGTAAATAGTTTCCTCCTCTGGTGTTATAATCATGACAAATCCGTTATAAACTACTTTACATCTGATCCAATTATTTAAAGTAAAAAAAATATAAGGACTTGAGAGAGTTATAATTTGTCTATCTTTGATTAACTTCTTTCAGGATTCTCTTTTTAAACCAGTAATAACACTAATTGACTCTAATTTTTTTTTTAAATGTGAACCCTTTTGTTTTTCTCAACTTGAAGAAACACTCCATATTTCAGATGTAGCTACATAAGTCCAAAATAGGACACAAATTACGTGTTTGTTTAGTGTAGTAACATTTAAGGTTTTTAAATATAACTCTACAATGAATTTTGACATATAACGCATCTACTACATTCTACGATTAATTGTGGATATCAACTGTCATCAGATCTACAAATTGCGGTGGGTGCCAACTTCTTAGAAATAAAGTTTATGGATGTTTTCGAGTTCATCCAGATGAGGAAAACAATAATTGATTAATATATCGAGATACACGATTCCATTAATTTTTTATGAGACGATTTTTCATCACACCACACCAAACATTAACTTTAGGCGAGTTTCGTATTTTCTCAAAAATTGTATGTAGGTTTTCAGATCCCCATATACGTGAATTGTGTCTGTTGACAGACCCATTGATATGGAATGTAGCTTTGTCTGAAATAATTATATCATCTAAAAATGATTAGTTTTCATGAATCTTGTTCAACTTTTCAACAGCGAAATAAAAAGGTTTTGCACCATCATCAGGTTTCAATTTCTGTAATAGCTGGATTTTATATGTGTGTAATTTCAGTCTTTTGTGTAAATCTTTGTAGATTGTTGTTTTTGAAATACCTAACTCAAGGCTTCGTCAAGGTATTGACTTCTTAAGACTTATAATTGCAGATTGTCTAATAAGTTTAACTTTTTCTTCTGATCACTTGGTCTGGTAGATGATTTCTACTTTTGTACTGATCCAGTTTTTTTCGAATTGTTTGAAGCAAACGTCATATGTTATTTTCATGTGGTGGATCCTTTCTGTCTTCACGTCGAAATGCACGTTGCACTGAAATTACAAACTTGAATTCAGCCAGCAACAAAACAAACTTTGCTTTTTTTACTAGAGTACATAGTCGATACAGCGTGAACAGTAACTTTTGTATGATCAGCATATTGTACCTAGTGGTGTAATTAATACAACCCAGTTTAAGGACAGAGCCTTGAGAAATCCCGAACCTAACTTCCAGTACCCTTTGAGTCGTATCATACTTAGTATATTTTATTCATTAAATTGGTAGATCTTTTATTTTAAATTTATTGTGCATTGTTCGGAAATCCACACAGTCAAAAGTTTTAAATAGGTTAACACACATATTCTTAAATTAAAAAGTTTTAATTTTTTTGGAAATGATGGTAAGTAGGTTTAAATTTAGTGATTTACTAAATAGAATTTGTATCCAAATCTTATTGTTGTTATCAATGAAAAACCATAAATTATTATGCTTTACTAGGGTCGTTTATATGTTATTTTTGTCGACAATTCCATCAAAAATGGGGAAATAATTGGTCATATATTCGGGGTGATACGTTTGTGCATTTACGAGACGTGTGAAAATATCTATGGAAAAGTAATATTTATTGGGAAATCGACGGAATGTAGGTATTCAACGGAATTATTCACCATATTCGAGAATATTGTGGGAGCGGGTTAAGTGTTAGAATATTTGTCAATTCACAAGGGAAATTAAACGTCTAATATCGGTGTAAGAAATTCACCATCAGTATTTTATAGCGCTCTTTTAAAGATCGATTATTAAAATCCGTTATGTTTACAAATTGAGGAAATTCACACTTGAATCAAATCAAATACTGTCAATATACTTTTTCTGAAAGATTGAAAAGTTATCGTGTAGGCTATATTGTGAATTTACATCGAATTAAATTATAAAACTTAATTTAATTAATCCCTACCTGTGAGAATCGTCAATTGTTTTTTTAGTAATTACTATTACTAATGCTTTGATGCTTTGATGTTTTCTGAAGCGAGAAGCTTTGTTTGTTTGAAATTACGTAATTAAAGAAATGTCATTATCAGCGTAAAATGAAAATTCCAAAACATATTCCACCTCTCCCACGTTTTCATTTCTTCACCTCTTGTCGTGTTTCTCTAAATTTGTTGTAATTATACGACAGTACATGCATATTAAGACAAAATATATTGCTCTAAAATTTTCACAAAAATAATATTAAAAATATTATTCCTTTTTTATTTGATTTATTTACCACTTACGATAATACATTTTACCTTAACAAATACGTTTACATTTTAAAAAAAATTAAAAAATCATATTGACATGAGTATAAGGCTGTGCGTGGGTATGGATATGCTTGAATGTAGAGATGAAAGTTTGTGTATTATGCACCATTATATAATTCCTACAACACTAATCAAAGAAACATTAATATACAGACTTGGCTCAACATAGATACTCGACCATCTGAAATATATAATGTATATATTTAATATCCTGCTTATTTCCCTCTCCTCCATCTTAGAACATCCATGTATTTAACACTTAAAAATATATGTAACACAGAATATATTAAATTATCTTTTAATTACTTTAGCGTGTTTTTAAATAAAAAAAATGTATGCTATAACAACAATAATTTGTACTTGAAAAGTTTCATAATTTTGGGACGTACATAATCAATCTTAGTTTGCGTACATTTTGTACAGTTTGTGTACGAAATAAATTTTCGATTTCTTTTTACTTGAATTTTTCTTTGCGCCCTGTACGCCAATTTTTGTGGTGCAGTGAAAACGAATTTAGAGGAACGAAAAAGTGAAACGGAAGTATGAATGCGCATGCACAGTAAATAAATTACGAAGCAGTCTACTACTCTGTGATTCTGTGTTTGAACTAACCTAATATGCGCCAAAGAAACATTTTAACTTAAACATAATTCAGTGCAAGACTACCACGAATTCTTACAATCTTATTGGCTATGTCAGAATGAGCAGATTTTTAAACAGTCGATAAGTATTAATTGTATACTAATAAATGTCTTTTTAGCGAGAAGAAGAATAAATAATATCGTAACAAACAAATTAGGTTACAATAACAATCAATATACTTATTCAATATACAATTCACTTATTTTTAATGTATGTGATGTGTTGCTGCCATGTACCAAAATAAACTAAGCAATACATTTCTGATTAAAAATCATTTTTAATGTATGTGATGTTTTGTTGCAATGTACCAAAATAAACCAGCAATAGCTTTCTTAGTTAAAAATCATTATTAATATGTTTCTTATATTGTTTATGGCATGTACGAAAGTAAACTAAGTAATAATTTTCTTAGTTATAAAATCATTATTAATGTGAGTGATGTGTTGCTTCGTGTATCAAAATAAAGTAAGCAATAACTTTCTCAGATAAAATCATCTGTATTATGTGTAATGTGTTACTGCCATGTACCGAAATACCATGTAGTAAATGTGTAAACTTGTGTATCTATGATTAAACTTCTACTTTTTCTTCTTCTTTTACGAAGTTCCACTTCTAGCGTCTGTAGGTGCTTACGCATCAGTTTATCTTTTATTAAATATAAGATGGTGTGACAAATTCATTCTATCATTTATATCACTGTATTTAAAAATTGCACGTTCTAAATACTAATATATGTACCATCTTTCGACAAATAACAACTGCATGTGTGTAACTTTAAACATGAATTATTGTCTGCCCCAAAGCATAGCAACGATAGTGACATGAAATTTTAAAATGTTAAGACGAAGTAAATTATGACTAATAACTTTTTTTTAAAAATTCAATTTATCGCGAATCGACTTTTAATAAATGGTAAGTTATTCCTAGTTTTGTGAAGTTACGAATTTCATTTTGCTCTATGGATATGATGTGTGAGTCGAAACCTTGTAGTGTGAGTTGAAATTTTTGAAACGATGACTTTAGTTTAAAAAAGAAAATCACTGTGAATCACCATTTCTTGCAGAACTGTTTCGGAACCGATAGTTTTTGTGGTTGAAGGAGTTATCCCCTTAGTTCTAATGTGTGTAGAGAGACAACAATACATGTGTTCTTCTACAACACAGTCATGTGTGTAGAGAGGGTGCAAGAAAAAATAGGGCAGAACCGATCGAACTATGAAACCAGAGGATGGTAGACGAAAAAACTGGTCAGTGACCTAAGTGGGTGATAGTAAGTGGATGAAGTCAATTAACTCAGATACTCACCGGAGTTGGAGCCCAATAAATATCATTGAGGGCCTTACAATGCTGCATTTATCAACAATTTTAACAAAGGCGTTAAAGCTGATTTAAATAAATACGAATATTTATGCTTTTTTCCATAAGGGAGATACTCCCAAATTTTTAGTTACATTACATTTTTACTTAGCAGAACTAAAGACAATGGCAGAATATATTCAAATCAATATGCAATATATTCCACATATATAAATTAGTGGAATTTTTATAGATTTTGACTGAAAGACGATGAATAACTAAATATGTTAATGAAGTACCTCGAGATAAAAATTAGAAATGATATTTAAACTAAATAACTAAATTTGATTTATAGTCAATTCAGAATAATTAACTATTTCTATATTAAATGGTATCTATGTGATAAACAATTATAACAAAAACTAAAACTAATATTTTCAAAAGAATCATTATAAGTGTTAACAACGTTGATCAAATTTGTATTAGCGTAGTTTTTTCACTCAAAGGAAATGGATCAATTGCCAACTTCCCCAAAAGCAGGTTTGAGAGTTATTAGTAAAGAAGAAAAAATGTATGTAACTATAATAATAGACTGAATAACTGTCTGTATTCTAATTCGTTCAAATTTGGTTGAAATTTGAAGAATAAGGCTCAAATTAGTTTAAGAAATCGCAAATATAGAAAGGAATAGTTAGGTTTTTTTTATATAGCCAAAAACTCCATTTTAATCAAATACGATGTAGGGTTAGGGCGAGCCTATGGAAGAAATATCCCTTAAGTAATACTTGTATTAAGCTATAGAAGTAAATTACGCTTTTATTTCTCGTGTAAACGTCGTGGACATTTTGGAGAGATGTTGATGTGATTTTGTTTTCTTTTAATACTTGATTTTTTGGTGTGAGAGCAATGTTGTACAGTGTTTATATCAATCATATTCGTGGAATCTTATTTTAAGTGTTGAATTTTCAATTACTAAAGGTATTTTTTTTTTACTTTGAGTTTATGTTTATAGCAATTTTGTTTTTAGTAATAACTCTCTTGGTTTACAGACTTGAAATCAGTACAAAATTAATTTTTGTAAGTTTTATACGACGTTTAATTAAAATTTTTTTTTTACAATTCAAAATCATCCGCTATTTTCATGTTTATTGACGAATTTTCTAGTTAACAAACTCAACTAATTAAAAAAAAAAATCATACTAAATTTCAGCAAAATTGGACTAAAATTACCTTATCAATATACTATCAATTTAATATATACCATTTATGTATACCACTATACATAAACTGTTGAGATAAATGCAAAAAACTCTAAGAGATAGAATCTATGGACATTTCTTTCCCTTGAGTGTTTCCACAAGGATGATTTAATTTGCTAGAAATTCACAAACATTTATCAATAATTAATTAAAACCAATGTTTGCCAACTTCTAAAAAACACAATATCGTATTATATGGTTATCAAAATATTTCATTTAACTGAAGTGGAAATTTAAGAGTTCAAAGGCTACAAGTCAATACTAGTATTTAGTTTAAAATAAAGAAGTCACAATAGGGACAGAGAGAGGCACAATTTGTCCGGCAAGAAGATGCTTTACGTTTTTACCTGACTGCGTTTTAACAAAGCCACATCTTCTCTATACGGCAGCAATTTACTTTAACCCTGACAGATGTAACCTACTTCCAATGTATTGAAACTTACTCGAGTAGATATAACACAGTTTGATCACAGTTACACCATAAGATTTAGTTATAATAGTAAAAATAAATAGTTTAAATCTTAGAAATTATTTATCTAAACTAGTTTTATCTTGTCACATGTAAGTAGTATAGAGGAGGTTGTAACCGCTTCCACTCTTGGGAATATTTTATCTAAATGCAGAGTATTTTACCCATTTATTTAGCTTTTCCTTCTACATAGAAGGAATATTACGATTGGAAAAATCAACTTTGAAATAAACCAATTTGTCACGTAATTTTCTTGATTAATTAAAACTTTTTTTTTTAAATAGAAATGTTCCCCATTTATAGGATTAGATTCTTTAATGGTTGTAGAAATAAAAATCATGAACCCCTTACAAAAAAATATACCTCTTCACTCTAAAGAGATTTATTCTTTCTATTTTATTTTCATCGTTGAAAGTACAGGGATATTTCACATCATTTGCACCATTGCTCTTTTATGACTCACAACCAGGAAAACATTGGAACCAGATGGATCAGCTATTACGTTTTATGATGTAACAGTTATGGCTGTGTCCAAACAAAGTGTGTTACGTTACGATTCACAAGGTATTATGTAGAAGGCATAATGTAAGTCAGAAATATTCGTCACGTATACGCTGATACGACACAAATAATTGTTGCTGTTCTTTGTGTATCTCCTTTATTATGTAATGAACCGTGACGTTAATATATAGATACCATTTTAAGCTCAATAAAATGGTCTTTTGCATAGTCAAGTAGGATTTAGATAAGAAGGAGCTACAAAAATTATCGCCATTTAAAAACTGCGCAATCATTTCTTTTAGCAGTCACATGTTTAATAGTAAATCTCAGATTACTATGACTAAAAAATGATCTAAAATTCTGCCTATTATTGCATACACTTAATTTATATTGTATTCTAAATAAAAAGATAAACTTTAAATATGGACAACAACAAAATAATTCAAATGTAACGCAGAGTAAATATTTGCTGTTAATGTATTGATATATATATATATATATATATATATATATATATATATATATATATACAAATCTTGTTTCATTCCAATACCTGTTCAACTTACAACGCAATATTATAGGAAAACGACCGTTTGTAGGTTGAATAAGAAATTAAGTTGTTACGAAATCAATTGTTAAACATTATTGCTTAGGAAAATTGTTGCTTCATGTAAGAAATCCAATAATATCTTCCAAGTGGCCATTAATTAGCATACAAAAAATTATGAATACTTACCTTTAATTCAGATGTAAATTACTTTAAGAAGACCAGGACGCCCATTCTCCGAGTAACCACTTGTAATTTCGCAGATGAAATGATGTGGCTTAATGAAATTTTCCGTAGACCTAATTGAAGTTTAGGGAATATCGGTTTTCCAAAACAGAATAATTGCATAAACAAAAAATTAGGTGTTGTAGAAAGCACGATAATGATTACACAAATTAACATATATTTTTAATTTGTTAAAGGGGATTAAATATGGAGAGCGCGTAACCGATTAATATTTAGAAAAATCAAATACCATTTTCAAAGTGGTACTTACCTTAAGCTTCTTTAATTTTAAAGAAATATAAATTTTATACGATAAATTTAGTAAAAAATTGCTAATTTTCATTGTGCATTTATTGAATTACTACAACTTTAAAAATGCAAAATAAGCTTGTACCCATTTTGACCAATTAAGTACGACATATTATGTAACTGTCAAAGTTATAAATCACAAAAATAAAGCGGTAACAAGAAAAAAATGGGTGGAGAAGCTCGTTCAAGAATAATGGCTTGTTCTAAAATAACAAAATTAACACTTGTGTTAGGAAAAGGGTGACAAGAATCTGCCAGATATCTACCGGTCCATAGCAATTGTACCTATTTCAAGAAGATAATCGAATCTTGTATAAGATGTCGGCGTTACAATTACCTTCATTGTAGTGGGTTGCTTTATCAGTATGGTTTTAGGCTAGAATATGCCACCACGATGGTGGCAGAAACAATCAGGAAAGCTTATGAATAGTTTTAACAATTAAATTTACTTCATATGAACATTTTCTTGATGTATCTAAGACATTTGATTGTATTTCAAATTAAATACTCTGACATAATCTTGAATTTTATGGTTTGGCTTAAGGAATATAATCGGATCAGATCATATCTTAAGGATAGAAAAGGGACAGTGTTTCTCAATAACTGCGTCTCTAAGTATATGGATCTTACCGCAGGGTCTCAGGGCTCTGTTCTGGGCCTTTCTGATTTTAATTGTTATGAATAATTTTTATTGTAACATTCCATCCTTTTCTGTTCTACGCGCACCAAAAAAAAAAATAATAAAACGCTGTGTTAGCAATAAGGTGCTTCTTATCACATATTATGGTCCATTTTAATCGTTGTTAATGTGAGGTGACGATTATGACGTAATTCAATTCTTTACAAAAATTCATTGGAATCATTAAGGGTTTATCAAATTTACAATCGTGTAGACTTATATTATATGTACTCCAGATTATAACAGAAACTATTATTACCTATCTTATCTGACCTTATTGCTCCCTTTATTAGACTAGTTTAAGATATATAAAATAAATTACTACAAGTAACGCAAGTTATTTGTTAAATTACCTGTGCGTATTAGAAATATGCCAGAAAGATTATTGCAAACTGTTATTGAAAAATGGGTAAAAAAAGAGATTTTTTATTCTATAAATGACTATATTTAATGTGATTTATGTCATATCTCTTCGGTGTAAAATACAATGTAATGTAGCTGTAATGTAAAGACTTTACAAAAAGATAAAATATTGTTTAAGGAACACTACAACTGACTGAAAAAATGGTATTTATTATAACATTAATGTAAAAACAATGAATATTTATTTTTAGTTAGCACTGCATTGTAAGGAGACATGGCAAGACAAGACATACATTGTAATAGACTTATTTCTTCACTCAATGAGTTTACAGGCTCAATTTATTTAAATTAACAAAATGAAAACTTAAAACCAACATGTTAAATGGTTTTCACTTACTCAATGTTAATATCACAATTCAAATAATCCTTCAAGTTATAAAACAGTTACTCTTGCAGCCAACAATAAAATATGTGATTAAAAGTCTTGTTTTGCAACTTTAGCATGGTTACAAAAGGTTTTCTGTAAAGTTTAATTCCTAGAATTGAACAATATGTCATTGATTTACTATCTATATCTTGTTTGTTCAAACTTATAACTAAATCTAGTATTACATACATGTATTTGTCCTCAAAGTGATTACATATGTCAATTATTTTTTACGTAAATTACTACATCTAAAATATAGAAGTTAATAATAGTTAAGATACTAGTTTCAATAAACAGTGGCTTAAAATGTTCTAATTCTGTCCACAATCAGGTGCTTACCATCCTTTGTTTAGTGTAGACTTGTGTGTGGTGGTTTTATTTGATCATCGTTGTATTAATTAAGTCTTAGTTTTAACTGCTTATGCTTAGTTTTAGACTCGAGTTCTTTTCTTTGTTTATTGATTTACTTTAGTTTACACCACGGGACCACGGGACGGCTACTAGGCTACAGGGCGATGTTTGTGCTTTTATCTTTTATGTTCTAGGTTTTACACTTGATAACGAGAGTTGATTTATACTCTCGAATTATTTTGTATTAGTTTTTATATACACAAATGTTGGTAAATATCCGATTACAACATATTGATAATATAAAGAATTCATTAATTCAAATAACTTTAACTGTAGAATATGCGCCATGTTGAAGTTGAGTGTCACTCTACGCCACAACGATCGAAGCTTGCAATCAAACGTAAAATAATTGCATTAGACATATGATATAAAACATATGTAATGTAACCTTTACTAATGTGATGTAATGTATAAGGATCTGTGTATATTTAGTTACCCGAATGTGTGTGTTATAGCACTGAAGAATGTATTTTATTTTAAATGGACGTATTTACGATGAAAATTGGAATTATATTCAGATTTCTTACAATTATGTAATGAGAGAACATTTTATTTTCTTACCGGAATAAAATTGTTTAATAAATTGATTGATAAAAGTAAATTTTTTGTTTAAAAATGTTATCTGAATAAGTGGACAATACTTTAATTAAGGTGAAAATATCTCCATTAATCATCTCAATCGGAATTGAACACCTTCTAAAAACTTCCTCCTTTGTCAGAAAGATAACTTTCTATCGATCAACTTTCCATTCACTTATAAATTTCCCTTTCAAAGAGTTATTAAAGAAAGTTATCAATTAATATTACGGATTATTAATTTTTCAAAATAAATTAATATAACAAAGCACAGAAAACTTAAGTTAAACATATTTATTTAATAGTTAATTTATAAATTTTGAAAATATTTACAACGCAGCTTGATTTCGTGTTGTAATTTAAGTTAGGATTAAGAAGGAGTTGTAACGGATTCATTTTCAACCTTAAAAAATGGAAAAAATAGGGAGATCAAGAAATACTACAGAAATGAACGTTAGGCCAACAGATGTGAACGTTCTAAGCTCTAAGCACAGACTGATCGAATTTAACCACTGCGAATGCGCGGCGCCGAAAAGTATATAAAGGCACGGAGAGCAAGGCAAAAAACACTCCAGGTTGAGCTTCTACTCTCTGAGAGAAGATTGAGATACGTTCATAGAAGTTATGTTTGGACACATTGGGTGAGCAACACTAATTATTATACACTAGTACATAAGCTTAGGATACTAAATAAAGAATTAGTATCGGCTTATAGTGAAATTGTTAGTATTACATTGTAAGGGATAGGTAAATAGAGTATCCCTAGAGCTCCAAAACGGATTTCGGGATTTTCTTAATCATTGTTAAGTTTAAGCTGGTGATTTGAATATTCCACCTCCGCGCTCCCCGCAGGAGAATATCAGCCTCCCCATTCTTAGCTGAAGAATGTTCAACCTCCCCGTTCCTAGCTGGATAATATTCAGCTTTCCCCTTCATAACTGGAGAATATTCAGCCTTCCCGTTCATAGATGGAGAATATTCAGCCTTCCCCTTCCTAGCTAGAAAATATTCAGCTTTCCCCTTCATAACTGGAGAATATTCAGCCTTCCCGTTCATAGCTGGAGAATATTCAGCCTTCCCCTTCCTAGCTAGAAAATATTCAGCCTTCCCGTTCCTAGCTCGAGAATATTTAGCCTTCCATTTCCTAGCTGGAGAATATTTAGCCTTCCCGTTCTTAGCTGGAGAATATTCACCCTTCACGTTTCTAGCTGGAGAATATTCAGCATTCACGATCCTAGTTGGAGAATATTCAGTCTCCCCGTTCCTAGCTGTAGAATATTCAGCCTTTCCCTTCTTAGCTGGAGAATATTTAACCTCCCCGTTCCTAGCTGGAAAATATTCAGCCTTCCCGTTCCTATCTGGAAAATATTCAGCATTCCCGATCCTAGTTGGAGAATATTCAGCCTCCCTGTTCATAGCTGTAGAATATTCAGCCTTCCCGTTCCTAGCTAGAGAATATTCAGCCTCCCCGTTTCTAGTTGGAGAATATTCAGCCTCCTTGTTCGTATTTGGAAAATATTCAGCCTTCCCGTCCCTATTTGGACAATATTCAGCCTTCCCGTTCATAGCTGGAGAATATTCAGCCTCCCCGTTCCTAGCTGGAGAATATTCAGCACCCCCGTTAATAGCTGGAGAATATTCACCCTCCCCGTTCGTAGCTTTAGAATATTCAACCTCCCCGTTCCTAGCTGGAGAATATCAGCACCCCCGTTCCTAGCTGGAGAATATTCAGCCCCCCCGTTCGTGGCTGAAGATTATTCAGCCTCCCCGTTCCTAGCTGGAGAATATTTAGCCTTCCATTTTCTCGCTGGAGAATATTCAGCTTTTTCCTTGCCATGGGCCCATAGTTAGGCAGGTCGTTTACAATAGGATAGTTTCTAAATCTTTTATATCTGAACCGGACGATTAGTAGCTATAGGGTTAGGACGTCTTTCACCCCAAACCTTTCCGGAAAAGACCTTTTGGCCATGATGAACTATTAAGGGCAGAGTGTAAACCTTTGGTTTGCTACTGAACGCCCTGAAACTGAGCCAAGAACCTTTCCAAAAACCTATCCTCAGATCTATATCTTGCCGGACCCCTGGAACTTATGCCATTCCGACTAAAGCGAATCCGAAAAAAAAAAAAAAGGTGACGGTTATTACGTGAGAACGTAATCGCGAGAAGAAGAAAAAAAATCGTCACAGAGTCTTAACTTGATTTTATTTAAATATCAAGTCACTTATAGAGTGAGTTTAATTAGAAAAAAAAACTAGAAAAACGATCTCCTTAAAATCAGTTCATCTGAAACGTTTTTATGCAATATTTTTAAGAAGGTCTCAACAGACACGATTAATATTCATGAGTGGATTCTTTACACACAAATAAGAAAAATATGCTCTTGAAGTGTCCGAATTGAGCCGTTTTGTAGTACAATAGATTAACTGTTAACTTTATTAGGTACCAAATTGAAATGACGAAAATTAAAGTAAAAAGCAAATGAGGGGGTGGACTTTTTTTAGTCATTTGTTTCACGTGTATACAGCAGAAAGAATGAATATAAGGTTCATACATGATGTGCTGTCGTTCACTTCAGAACTCTTGAATGCAATATTTTGATCATTCTTACCCCTTAAAATGAAATTGTCCGGGAAGGATCATATTTATTCGCCAGATAGTTGGCCTGACAGTTTTTTTTTGTTGATAAATCTACAATTTTTACGAAACATGTTTATGTTTATAATATTCTACTTTTAGGGTTTGTATAAAGATTTCCTAGATCAAAATTTTATTTTCTATGTAGTTAGGAGCTGATGAAACTGATCTGGTTTTTTTTTAATACAACATTTTACAAATATTTTTTTATATATAATTTTACTTAAACCCCTTTTATATTTGTGTGTGTGTTTCTAATCCAAACAGTTTCACTCTTCTATCATTAAAACCAACGAAAATTATTCTTTACCAAAACCTTCTGGTACTTTTCGTTCAAAAATAGAAAATAAAATATGGACACAGTTTTTGAAAAAAATTATGTATAAATTTTAATAGTGCATAAATTTGTATCACTTGTGCCATAATCACATTTTCAGATAAAATAGTATTTGCTTAAAATAGAGTTATTAATGACGGCTTTCAAAGGTTTTTTTGCCAATTATTTCTCAACAGTAATATCTTTTTAAATTACCAATTTACACACGTGTTTAGATATTTTACCTTCACATATTACTAAAGTTTGATTGGGATGGATTGACCCTTTTTTAGATAATTACGGTTTGTAAACTGTTCCAAAGCTGATTTATTATTTTTTTTACCGATGACTCTCAAACTGGAAGTTTTGAAGAGATCGCAATCGATGCTTGCGTCTTTTGGGGTAGCACTTATGCAAAATTTTATCAATATCGTTAGGGCAGATTTGCACAAAATCATAATTTTTTGTTTTTTTTGGCATCGAATTTTGAATAATCAAAAACATTTTTTAAATACTTAAGATTTTAATAAGAAAATTTGTGTAAAATCTGTCCATACGTTTGGCTGTAGAACACAGTACAGAAGACAAATGACGTACGTCAGACGGCAGAGAAACAGGCGGAGAAGGACACAATACTAAAATACATTTACGGAGAACTCAAAACTTATACATGTGAAAAACTTGACATCAATTTTTGACCCATCACATATTTCCTCTGCACTACTTAAAAAGTAAAAATAGCTTTTTGATTGTTAGGATAAACTGTATAAAAGTACACATCTTGTCTATAACAAAACAATAGTGTCCTAAATAAATCAAAGACAATATCGAAAATAATACAAAATGTATTGTCAGTCTATTGACAACAAGAATAAATAAGTGTGACAGATTCGGATGACCCTTTTATTCCCAAGGGATTGCAACATTCGTTATGAAATACGTTGTGGCTAAAGTTCCGGGAATAATATTATTTAAACAATGAAATATTTTTATTCGTCAGGACTGTAAAAAGTCCAGAAGACATATTTGAACCTTATTCTTGTATGTAAATTGAACACTTTAAATACAATTTATATAAAACAACGTAGCCTGTGTTTTTATCATTAGCGAGTGACGAGTTTGAATGACCACCACAAAAAAATAACGAGAATCGTAAAAATGAGTTTAATCACGAATATTGACACAAAATGACATGAAATTGGCGGTCAGAGTTACCCCAAAATATTCACAAAAAGAAACGTTCATCACATATGTTTGACACAATGATATTTTTTGTAAATCTCAACATTTCACCAAAATTTCATCAACATCACTAATATTAAGATATTAAAATGTTCATTTACTTTTTTAAACGATAACTTCCAAAACGCCATTTTTTGTAACAATAGCAATTATTAAAACGTTAGGTTTAAATTATTTTATGACAAATTTATTAAATCTGATTTTTAAAGCCTGTATGTAAGCCATTTTGAGATATCGAAATTAAAAAAAAATTCCGATAAGGTTAAAACAGCCCCACATATCAGATTTTGGGCTGTAGATCATTGCACAGATGAAAAATTAAATCATTCCAAAAATCACTTCATTACCACTCATGTTATCACGAAATGGATATTTATTTTCGAGGCTCACTGTCGTAAGTATGTACGATGTACGTGGCTATTCCAAAGGACCCTATGTTGATCTACAAGCTTTTTCACGTAGTATACTCCCTTTCTTTCAATTTCCCTATTAGGTCTTTTTGATCAAATTATGTTCTCTTCCGACGCATGACGTTGTTACTGTATTCTATGGTTAGGGGTCTTTATTTGATTTTTCTTTTCGCATTTTTTTTTTAAAGGCGAAGTTGACCGAGAGGTTTTTAGTCTTAAAAAGAACGGATATTTTCGCAACAAAAATTAAAGCACAGGCGCTATTTTGATTTTGCTAATCAAAACTTGTATAAATCAAATTAGTTTTTATTGTTACGGTACTGTAGACCTACTATTTGATTTGTTTTCAGTATGTGTGAGAATCTATTCCATATTTTATGTCTGTAAGACTAATGAAAATGAGAAACTTTCATAGCCAAGCTGAAAAGTAACGAAGCTAACAGTGGCTAAAACCTCCGATCAAAGAAGGTTCTTTCTTAATAATATTTTCTCATTCTGTCACTTAGCAGTAGAATAGAGACAAGTTGATGATGCTATAAGGACAAAATCGACGTTATTTTTTGCATTAAGTATTTGTTTAAATACTTAATTAAGGACTTTTGAATTAAAACTTTTCTTATTATAAAAATAACATATGTCCGTTGAACTACAGTCAAAAAGCCTGAGAGTGATTATCATTAAGTGTGGAGCGTGTGGGTCATTTTAAAATAATTAATAACTGTAACCACTGGAGACCAGTACATTTTCAAGGTCAGGCGCTCTCTACAAATCCTCCACAACGTTGCCAGTGTATATAATTCTACGCATGCTAGTTATTTGTTAAAGTTACATTGTAAAACACTATATCGATCACCAATCCCACCAATATTGAAGTACAAGCTCAAATTTTAGGATTAAAAAAATGGAAAAGAAAGACCGACCGTGCGGTTCATCGACTTTTAAGGGTGTTGGGGACGGAGATATTAACGATGGTGTAGGCTGTTTAGTGAAGGAAGAAACCATAATGTTCATGATGAGTCACCACCGGACGGCCACCTGTCATCAATGTAAAATACTGTCGATACAAATTTTTACGAGAACAGGTATATAAGTTTAAGATTGTTATTATTTATGACATCGTTTCTGTTAACCTCCAGTACAAGAAAAAGTACACCACATTTATATTGCATTCAGAGGAATACTAGAAAGAGTTAATGGTTGCTGTTCTATCGCCGCAAACGTCTACAATGAAGACGGATTGTCAGTTGAAATTTAGAACTGTAACTAAACGGTTCTTTTCCAGATCGGGTCAGTGAGTACACGTATCCAGGCAATATCGAGTGACTCTACCTCGATCTATAGGTTTTTTTCATGTAGTCATGGGTTTAATATACCTCTCCATCATTTTTCTCATCAAGTCTCTTTTGACGAACTCTTGTTCTCTCGGACCCTGATTAGGGTTTTCGAGCACTAGAGGTCTTTATGTTATGTATTTTCCTTTTTTTATAAGGTGATGTTGACTGACAGATTTTATGTCTAAAAACATTAGCAATAAAGATAAATTAGGACTGGTTTTTACTTAGAAAAACTTTTGATTTTCCGCAAATCTTGGCAATATTGCGGGTCTCTTAAAATATATTTTTTAATTTAAATACATTAAAATATGGGAAAACTTGTCACAAAAACAAAAAAAATATATAACATTACATTAATGATCGTTAACATTGTAAATCAAATTTTGCTAAAACTAAATGATTTAATGGAATTTTCAATGTGAAATGTGATTTCGATTAAATTTGTAACAATAGTAAATATTTATGAAGAGATTTTGATAAAAATTTGGTTAAATAAGGAGGTATATATGTAGCTATTGATATTTAATTTTTGTAAAATATGAACTACAATTTTATAAGAACAGTTTTTAGGAAATGGCGACGTATATTTTTTATTTTCTTACGGTTTTATTTTATATAGGGATGTTGAGAAAGTTAGTGCAAATATTTATCTACTACGTGTTATAAATATATTGCATAGTGACTTGACCATAAAATGAATTATGTCATGTCTAAATAATAATAAATGTGGTTTTCTCAGAAAATCCCTACAGACAGTGTACATCGTGTAATGATGTACGATATACCGCGTTAAATCCAATAACAGGAAGAGTATTTTATTTTAAAAATAGGGCATTCATGTACCTTATAAAAGTTGTATCAAAACCATAATATATTGTAAACGTAATGTTATATTCTCATAGTAGCGCCTATGAAAATAGCGGCATTAATCAATTACTGGTTTAAGTCTAAAGAATTCCAATGTTATGCAGTCCCATTACTTATTTTTCTTACCAATTATTTACATTAGTAAAAAAAAATGTGAAAAAAAACAAAAAACATTAATAATAAATAAATATAAATTTTCTCAGAAAGTTCATGGTAAAAAGGTAAAAAAAATTGAGGTTATAGGTCAAAAATTTGTCTGTAATGATTTCGTTAAGTTTAATTTTCTCATATTAATAAGTATATTAATTTCATTTTCAGTATGTTGCTTGTTTTTCATGTATTGAATATGGAATTACCATGGGAAAAAACAGTATCAATATGTATATATATATATATATATATATATATATATATATATATATATATATATGTGTGTGTTTATATACGAAAAATGGTTGAGCAAAAGAAATTTTTCATAGACATTATTTAGACCATACTCTTAAAACAATCTGGGGGAGAGAGGTAAAGGTACTATTTTTTAAACCTTTAAATATATATTATAGCAGGAAAAAACGATACAAGGGGTCAAATTGTTTATGAATTATACAATTATTTGCAAATAAAAAGTTATTTGAAAATAAAATTTTAATACTTTCAACAGTATTTAATAATTTCATGAAAAATACTTACCTAATTTTAAATTATCAGGATACCATTTGTGTACACAGAAAAATATGTACAATATCTCGTATACTACTTTTACACATGTTATATTATAACAGAATTTATAACAGAAGGTCAAAAATGTTTGAAACTTTAATCTTAAATTGCTTGTGAACTATGAGAGTTTGTTGGGTAGAGCTTGAAAAAAGCATTTAAAAAAAAAAGTTTGTATAATATACAGACTCTAAATAAAAACACATAATTACGGTTTTCTCTTGATAAATATAAAAATACTTCTTCAACAAAAATTGTTAATACATCATAAATTTTGAAATTAAGTTACCTACAATTTAATTTTTACTAAATTTGTTGTACATTGAAAAATAACTGAGCCAGGACGTATTGAAGGCTTAAAATCCAACAAAAAATTACGGTTCATGTTCGTTAGATTCTTGCTTCTAATTAAAAAGTACCATTTAACCTAAAATTGTTATAAATACTTGTTTCATAGAGTATGCAATTACAAAAATTTGCTCTTATTTATTTTGGTACAATGAAAACTGATGGAGATATCGCTTTTTAATGCCTTTCACTCATTTTCTCTGATGTACGAACAATATAAAGTTCACTGTGCCTACAATGAGTTACTGAGAATATCATAAAATAGAGCATACAATTACCTACAATTTTATTATATTAATTAATACATCTGTTCGTGATATGAGAAGCCTACCTTTTCAGTTTTACCCTTTGAGAAGTTACAATTATTGACAGGTTCTCTTCCAACCTCTTCGATAGCAGAATAATTCTCTAAGGCACTATGTCTACTAGCTACAAACAAGCCTTTTGGTATAATTTATTTATAGGTTAAAAGAGAATAATAATTAAAGCCAAGCAAATACCTAGGTGTACTTCTAAACTAAATTTGAGAAATGCAACGTGGAATAGGATTACAACTGTGTAGAATAACAGTGAGAATTAGTAATTATAAAGAAAGCTACAATTTCCGAAAATAAATATTAGGATAGGCTGTTCAAACACCTGTCTGTAGTCCGCAATCTCATTTTATCAAAGTTACCGTACTTCAGGGGGAAAATGATGATTGAATTATGTTATATTTATATGCTACAATTGATTTATAAGCCCTACCACGTTTATTTATCCCCCCTTATTAAAATCAATACATTTAATTATTATATCAGTAGTTTCTGAAAATAAATTTTGTTTCACAGTCCCTTTTCACTTATAAACGATCAGTTTCAATTAGAT
This sequence comes from Aphrophora alni, assembly GCA_963513935.1. Lineage (NCBI taxonomy): Eukaryota > Metazoa > Arthropoda > Insecta > Hemiptera > Aphrophoridae > Aphrophora > Aphrophora alni. Next base: position 106,284,263 of record OY740770.1, read on the forward strand.
TGACTGGATTTATTTAATGATTTTAGTATTCTGTTATCCATCCAAAGGTTTTTGTTAGAACCCTGGTTTGGTTCTAAGGTAAAATATTTTATAACTTTAATAATATTTGGCAACAACTATTTATTGAAGGTTTCATATTTATAAAGTGTAGTACCTCGAACAAAATTACCTTTTATATAATTTTAACTTGAATCATTTAGGAAAAAAATATATGGTTACTTTTAAAAATTTTAACTTGCACTTTCTGGGGAGAGGGATCATTTTGGGTTTGAAAAATTCGCATGTATTAAATTTGACCAGTATATAGTCCAATTTATGTTTTTCTCTTGCAATTTGTTTAAATCTTATTAAAACGTTCCTTATTTTTATAGCACCTTGTGTAATTATAATTCAGCAAAAAAAAACATTAGGTAAAGAGTTTTCTTAAATGATAATTAACCTAGGTACAAAATTTAAATCAAGACCTGGCTTTAAAAGTTTTAATACCGTCTATGTAAACACGAAGGGTAGAAAACGTTTCTAATATAAAAATCACAACATTTGTTTGGTCTAGAATGAACTGAAGAATAGACTCGGTTCCCCGTATGGTTATTGAATCGTTGAAGTGGAAAGTTAGTTCATGCAGAAAGCTTTAATATGTGCCAATACGAGGGAACTTTCTTGTATTAATACTAGATTCATTTAAAATTGATTTGATTAAATAAGGTAATATAGTTAACTCTTATGGATTTTCATTAAATTAATTATAATTTAGAATTACAAACTGTAATTCATTAAGACCTCTTCATTCAGAGGAATAGAGTTGCTATTACAGTACAAAATTTCATTAAATACAATTTTATACACAAACACAATCTCTGTAATTATATATTTAAAACCATAAAAATCAGTAATGTCTTTTTAAGATCTGAACAGTCTCCCCTACAGTGCACACCATAATACTTCTTTCTTAGTTCTGAAACAATTTCCCAGCTATATCTTTCCCCCGCCTGTGAACTGGTTTTTATTTGGTCCCTGTTTCGTAGTCCTCAGCACCTGGACATCATTATAAAGAAAAAAATTACTACCCTTGAAAATGCTTCGTCATCAAAAACAAGATATAACTCCAAAATGGATTGATATATCGACATCAAATGTGCATCCTTTTCTATACTGTTAGTTTGCGGTGTACTACAACATGTTGTAATTATTCACTTAATTATTTGAAAATGATGTTTTGTTAAAAAAGACATTTTGATGCCAAATATTTCGAAAAAGTTATCAGTTTGTTTGATACAAAAATTTATTGGAAAAATGTTGTTGCCGTTTTCATTATAAATATACAATGGTGTGAAATTTTTCTTTTAGAACGTCTGTATAATACGGATGTCGTATTCCTTTACGCATCCCCAGAATTGAATGCTTTAAATCCACACAGGTTTATAATCTACTTGGACAGTCGCATTAACAGAATTGAATGCTTTAAATCCACACAGGTTTGATGATCTACTTGTACAGTCGCATCCCAAGAATTGAATGCTTTAAATCTACACAGGTTTATAATCTACTTGGACAGTCGCATCCCCAGAATTGAACGCTTTAAATCTACACAGGTTTGATGATCTACTTGGACAGTCGCATTAACAGAATTGAATGCTTTAAATCCACACAGGTTTGATGATCTACTTGGACAGTCGCATCCCCAGAATTGAACGCTTTAAATCTACACAGGTTTGATGATCTACTTGTACAGTCGCATCCCCAGAATTGAATGCTTTAAATCCACACAGGTTTGATGATCTACTTATATAGTCGCATCCACATAATTGAATGCTTTAAATCTACACAGGTTTATAATCTACTTGGACAGTTGTATCCCCAGAATTGAATGCTTTAAATCTACACAGGTTTGATGATCTACTTGTACAGTCGCATCCCCAGAATTGAATGCTTTAAATCTACACAGGTTTGATGATCTACTTGTACAGTCGCATCCCCAGAATTGAATGCTTTAAATCTACACAGGTTTGATGATCTACTTGTACAATCGCAGTTTATTTCGTACTGATAACTTGGATTGAATACAGAGAAGCCAATAAATTTGCCTAAACTTAACTTCAAGTTGTTTTCTTTCCTATTTCATTTGTAATAGGCAATGGACATGAGTACAAAATTTCAAATTTATTATCTGTTTGAAATACGTTTTTTCAAATTGACAATGTAAGTATTCAATTATAAAAAAATAGTTCTCAGATATAATTAAACAAAACAAATTAGATAACTATTATTATTACTGACTATGTGGTGAAAGTATGGAATGATTGATTTATGTTTTAATTAGTTCTTTATCTTTGCTGCAGAACATATTTTGAGTTCTAAAAAATGTTCATAAGAAGTTCTAATTTAAAGGGACGTATTAAGCTTCCAAAGTTTCTGGTGATAAATTTATTATTACGTAGTTCACTCACCAATTGGTTTCTTCTACTTTATTATTACCATTTACTGAATTTTGACCTTGAAAATAAAATTAAAATACATGAAAAACAGATTAAATATGACAGGTTACCCAACATAAGAAAACATAAAAACAATGTTATACTGTTTTTAAATTGTTAGGCGCAAGGGCCAAATTTCTTCTTCTGAAAGGTAAGTAAAGCATTTTTTAAGGCACTCCTAATAAGTTATATCAATAATTTTTGTGCCATTTTAAAGAAAACATTCTATTAGAATAAAAAAAAATCAAAAATCAATATTATTTCGGATTTTAATCCATTTAAATGACACGAATATTTATTTTCAATTCCTCTAATTTTTATTTTCTATTTATGCAGAAATTAATAGGGAATGTCCTAATGAAATAAATAAATAAAAAATACAGAATTATGGAAGCACTTTAAAACCATATTAGACATTCTTCTAATAAATGTTTCGTAAAATTAAAGAGTTATAAACTGTTTTTAAATTTTATTTACGTTGTAACATTAATTAATCTTTTTATTGCATTGTATTTACTGAAACAAGAAATGATTATTATGTTTCACTTGACACACTTCTGATATCAGTTAATACAAGGTCCAAAGATTTTTGTAAACTCTGAAATTAATTACAGCGTAGCTGATATTAAACCAAACGTGAATTAAGTCTTCAGAATATTGTATTATTAGCATCTTCAGTTCACCTGGGAAATAGCAAGGTGGTTAGTCACTGTTTGAGCGTCCTGATTCCTTTAAAGCAAATTACTACTGAATTAAACACTCAAATTTATGTATTCATCATCTATTTGTATGCTAAATAATGGTCACTTGTCTTTACTAAGGCCATAACGTTTAATACACAGAAACCTATTTCACTATTTTACCATTTTATAAATCGAATTTAAGTAGTCAGATATAAAATCTTTAAAATCTGGGTAAAGAATCAAGAGCTGTATTTCAGGCTTGTCTTACTATAAATTGCATTACTTCTGTTTTTTTTTTTTTTTTTTTTTTTTTTTTTTTTTTTTTTTTTTTTTTTTTGAGGCAGTTAATATCAAAAGCGTTCGAGGTTGTTTCCCATTTCTATTCCTTTTTAAAATGATGACCTCTTAATATACAGTAGTTACTCCAAGGCATGAATGCTGTGTTTCGACAATGAATATACCTCGCCATAAAAAGTATTAATTATAATGGTGTATATGAAGCATAACGAGCAATAGTGCAAAACATTATTCACTGAAAGTTGCAATGTTAACCTGACTAAACACTTTAACAAATTACTCATGTCCTTATTGTCCTTATTTGATGTTTTAATTTTATCCATCAATGAAATAGTTTAATATACTATGTAAACATTAATCGGCTATTTACTCTTTCAACGAATTGAGCCAGCAGCCACCAAAGCCTCCCAGGTGTAGGGGGAAGGGTCAGTTTTACTGATAAGGCAGACATTATTGAAAAGTTTATGTACAGCATAATATTTGTTATATCTGTGTTTCCAGAAATTGGTAAATTTCAATCACAGTGTAAGGTGCAAGCTACTCATAAAGCAATTAACATACACTTGCAATGATTCTTCCTGAGAGCGGTGCTTTGTTCAAGTGTAAAATAGATATGGTGGTATTATTCTTACATCTTGGTTTTTGAATACTCTTGTGTGTTACATCATGCGCCAGGAAAAAGTCATATTTCGTTAAAGCACGCTTAATTAAAAGGATTAAAAATCTAAGTAGCGACGTACATTGTTTGAAAAACTACTTCAATATTGACCGGTTAAATAACAGTTAGAGAGCTAAGTTTCTTGTATCACAGTAAATGATGTCACGATGACGAATGAAATTCCTTTATGCCAATTTATATTCTCAATAGTACAAATTTGTTTATTTGAAAGAACCACTAACATAAGAAAATTGGACTGTTTGATTGTTCTGTGTGGTTAAAATAATTTTATTTAATAATTTTAAATAACTGTAGAATTACATGAGTTATTTGTTAACGATATTACAAAGAAAATGTTTAAACATTAAGACTTGGGGGTGTAATAGGTTTCGACCTTGCCTTCATGAAAACTTATAATATATGTCTTGTTGACAATTCTAGGAGTTGGAATTTTGGTTACATTTTGCTCAATTTTGTAAGCGGATTGTTATAGTACTGTCTTGGACAAATCTATTAATAGGATAAATAGTTAAAAATGGCCAATTATTAAACTATAATAACTCGACGGAAATGTTGCTTTTCATTGTGTTGGCTGTAGAAGCCTAAAATTACACAACAATCACACATTGTTTGGTGTACTTTTAATGTACATTACACATGTACATGTACGTGTAAATTTCAATTTCATAGCCTACTTGAATTTTTTCAAAAATACATATTTCCAATAATTTACAAATTGGAGTTTATTTTTTGAACGTAAATAAAAGACTCTATGGGTCATTTGTTTGTCGAATTAACATATGGCCAAACAAGAATTCCGATGGGATAAAAACAGACCAATATACTCTAATTTTATAGTTTACATAGGACTGAGTCAGAAGACCATAGAGCTGAGATGAGAGTTTTGTATAGCTCAGTAACATGATGTTTATTTGGTATCAACAATGAGTCATAGATATTTTAACAATGGTACTACTAGGTTAATATTGTATAGGATGTTAACGACCCCACAAAATATTAATAATTTTACTATTGAAACAGTCAATATTAACGTACTTTTAAATGTAAACGAATTCTTTGTTAACTCACCATTAGCCAAACTTGAACAGATATTACACAAAGTGGCCTTTTGTTTTGTACGCAGGAACTATAGCTGTCAAATAATTGTGCTTTGTTTAACCATATATATATATATATATATATATAATGAACATAAAATAAGAATTAAAAACTATAATTCTGTAAACAAGGATAAAGTGGTCCTGAACATCATTCTAACCGAATTAGTCCAATATAATGGTACAAATTAATAGAGGCAAGTCTGCTAAACAAGTAGGGAATACATAATATAACCTCTCCCAAATTAAAAATTGGGTTGAAAAAATATAAGAAATCATACAAATACTGGTAGGTTGTAAAATATAAGGATTTGTAAAATTAGGCTATTATAAAATAATTTATAATCGGAAAGTTAGACATTTTGAATTCTAATTGTAGCCAAGCCAGAGTGTAGATTACGTGGTAAAATTTTGACCTATATTAAAAAAGATTATGTAAAGTAATAATTCGATATAAAGTGTTTATTTGAATAATTAAAATATTTACAAATCATTTTTGGAATTAAAATATAGCTAAAAAGTTAAAACACTCAAAATAATTTCACGACATAACGAACTCGTTGCCTTGACAGCGGATTCACCGGCCAATAAGAATGGACGACTCAAAAGCAATGCAGTTGTAGCCGGCAAGCTTGAAAAAAATACCGTAGCATCCTTTTTGGGGACTGCTGAGAGAAACGCTGAAGGAGCAAGGTGTGTTTTTTTTTTTGTGTGTACGAGGAAAAGTGAATTTCGCGGTCATATCGACCGAAGTTCAACCTAGAAATACTGGTAACGAAACAACATAGTGAACAATTTGAACTAAATTCTGTTCATAATATATCAAAATTTAAATAACTTTTATTTTGTATATAATTTTGCAGGATTTCTTGATGAAGACAGGATCCTATAATGAAGACAGGATTTCTTGGCCAGCACGAGCTCCCCTTCCCCGAGTTATTGTATTTTTAAATAAAGAAAACATTTTGACGTATTCAACCATTGTATCATTAATCAACCAAAAGACAAACTAATTTGATATTGTTAAATTAATCCAAAGACTACTTACCTAGCATAGAATTTGTTATACTAATACAATTATTTGAATTTTAATTGCGGATCGTTCTGGTTTTAATGTAATAACCATTATGTCAAATATGTTTACATGACTTGTGTGTGTTTACCATGACGTATTACAATTCATACTATAGTAGTTCTGTAGAACTCAGTTGCACGTTGTTATTGCTTTTAATATATCTGAGGTTCATTACATTGGAACGTCAACATAAGCTTTGAATATTTAAGCAATTAATCAAATCAGGTCATAATATCATATTATGACATTATCTTTGTTGGTCGTAACAATTGGATAGTTACAAACTAATTTCAATAACGGTTTGCAAACACTAATTTCATTCAACAGATTAAAATCAGAATTTATGTCAGTATTTGAAATTTGTAAAACTAATTTTAGGTGGTTGTAATTCTTAGCTGTTGATACAAAAATATAATCATATTAAGAAGTCAATCATGACAAGTTATACAAATAAATTATTATTATCATAATAAATATAATACATATCAAGCAAAGTTACGAAATTTTGTTATACAAGTCTGAACTGATAATGGTCAATATATGAAATTGTGCATTATTACATCATTATTTTTTGAATAATAACAACTTAAACAAAAATATTACAATACAATTTTTGAGTTAGCCATTCCTATTTATAATTTAATGCCAATAATATTTTGAATATTATACTCGTAATAAACAATTTGATGTAAATTTATAAATAATTATAAAAAGACGATAAAAACTGTTTATTTTAATGAAATAAAGAGTAAGTAGATGGAAAATATTATAGACAGAGATCGAAATTGCATCATGTGATTTCACAGTTTGTTGGAGAATGAGATTTGAATGAGTTTCTTGTTTTAATTGGGAGTGGCCAATTATAATGACATAGGTAGTAGAATATAGGAAAGGACACAGGTAGGTAATCGTATATGTTTTACAAATAAGCAGTTTTTATCGAAATAAATTTTACACGAAATGCAAAGCTCAAAAAATACTAAACGTTATTGCGAATTATTGTCATCTTTGATTCCAAGACTTTTTTTTCTGAATGTAACAGATGAAAATACTCTCAGAGTATTTCAGGGGCATACTAAGAATTATATAGTAAAGAGCATGATGGTTTGAGAATGATATATAATGAATTGGTCAGTTGATCATCAGGATGTGGTACGATTTGTGAAAGCTGAAGGAATTAAAGTGGTTTGGACTGGTGGGTGAACAGATGAATGTCTAAACAAATGCTTCATCGCACATGAAAAGAAAAGGTAGAACAAAACATATTTTTGGATAAGAAGAGAGAAAAAAATTCTTAATATTATACCATAATTAGTAAAAATTAAAATATATTATTAGTTAAATTAAAAATATATTTTTTTCGGAAGTCAATTTATGTACGCAATCTTTGAAAGATTATTATTGGTAATAATGCTGATTTTTTAAAATTGTGTTTGTTAACAAAACTTTTTATTTTTATTATATTAATTACTCTGTTATTTTGTGTTGCTGAACATACTTTTGGACATCACTGGACACAGATTAATATATAAAATGATCTGTTGTAGAAAAGTGCGATATAACAGTAAAATATTATCTTAAAACACTGTTTACTGAAATTTAAAGATCATCAGCTGTTTTAAATTTATTGACTCATTTTTCTAGTTAAAAATTAGTACAATGATTTTTAAAATGTCCGTTATTTCTTTTATATAAAAAAATACCTAATTAAGATGCACATAACCGTAAAAAGCAGGATTTAAATAATTTTAAACCGCAATTTTGAAATGTCGAGATAAAAAATTTTTTTTTTTCTTAAAATTTTTCATTTTCTTATAATTTAAAGACTCTTATAATTAGACGTAACTTCACCTATGTTTAAATTGAAAATCTTAGAAATATTCACCACCTTAATTCATTAGAAGACTAAAAACCTTTACAAAATATTTTCATATTTATTCAATACAAGCTAGTGAGGTAAAATTTTACATAACATTTGTAGTTCAAACGGTTTACTCACAATAAATTTGATATGATTTGTCTGAAACACTTGGTATGGACAATAAACCAAAGAAATGGGGGCAAATTATTCCTATGTGTTGGTGAACATTTAAAGGTATTTGTTGTTTTAGTTTACATAGGAACATAAATATCTGCTAAAACGTTATTTGAGGAAGCCGATAGATAATGAAAACATAGTTTATAAAATATAAGTGTGTCAGTCATAAACTATATGTATACCTTAGAAGGATTCACTTAGTTACTTAGGATAAAAGTAAATGCATTTCTCGTGCAGCAACTGTCAGTATTCTCACCAAAGTGCGCTGATGTGCAATAATAAATACAACAGTTGGAACAGAACTTTCAAGTAACTAATTCAAGTCAAACTTAAAGTCTGAATCCTAATTGGTTAATTAGTCTTAAAGGAATACATTAAAGTAGTTTAAAGACAATGATTTGGTTTGTTTTAAAATGAGTTTTTAGAATAAACCTTTAATAATATTTGCATTTAGCAATTAACTTTAAATTATCAGTAAAATTCTGTTTTGACGGAAGAAAAATAATGGTAATAAATTTATTTTTCATATGAGTACCCTTGACTACTGGTTTTTATCTGTAGCTTAAAACGTCTGTACGTTTAACATATCCTAAACAATTCTATATGATTACTTTATTCCACAAATATAAGATTGAGAATATTTTGTGATGGGTAAAAAATAAACCGTTCGGATTTTTCAGACTTCTTTAATTTTTTAAAACTAAAGTTTTAGTTTACAAGAATTTTACGAGCGATATTCTAAAGAAGATTGAATAACAAGCGGAAATTTTTGTTGGTTCACGTTTATTAGCCCGAACGACAGCGCTTAAATTGTGAGTGTTTTGTGGAATGTTGTGTTTCTGTTCTCTAATCGCCTATCGTCCACGAACAACGTAATTAAAAGTGAATTAACCATTAAAAAAAATATGGTAGTGTAACTGCTTTGTTCCTGTTTATATGTAGCGCTTTTCTTTAGGTATATATATGGTGTCATAAAAAACCTTAGCGTGCTTTACATATTCGAATTCTATACACCAAAAGCGTGTAACGGGCTGATTTTCAACCTCAAAGAAAAAAATAAATGAAAATTAAAGGGAGCTCAAGAAATACTAGCATACTACAGAAATGAACGTTAGGCCAAAATACTAAGTACTGAAATAATCTTAGCTCATAACCAGTTCTCACCAGGAGTTTTATTTACAAGTTGGGTTATTTGTTCTAATGTTAGTATCTACAACTTTTATGGCGTGAAACCAGTACTTTGACGTTTTAGAAAATTTACTGTTTTAGGAAAGCTATTAACAGTTACATTTTCTTTCAGTGACAGACAACTCTACAACATTGAAAATTTAATTCATAAAGAAGTAGGGTTCATGTGTTTTGCTTTTCTGATAAATAAACAAGTAGCACGTCATCACTTGCTTGATTTTACTATGCTTTCGCCATTGATAAATTTGCTTGTATTCATTTTCGTATCTGTTTTTAGATTTAACTGGTAGCAAATTCAGAGTCACGTGTTGAACTTGTTTTAAAATATCATCCGGGAAGTCGAGTTCATTATATTTGTCGTCGAAATGTATGATGAATATTGGCACGAAACATAAAAACTGCAAAAACTACAATGTTTGCACATATTTGAGGTTAATAATCAAAACTTTAGTAATAGCAATTAAATCAAATATGTTATTGTTGAAATCAGCTGGTGTACGGTAAATTATCCGTACACTCACCATTAAGCTTACAGTGTCATAAGGCATTCTTGTCTATGAACAGACTAAGAAAACAGCTGTTCTGATCTGTGTTATAATGGAAATGTATTTACCGTTATTACATATACATCTTGCGGTACAGTAGTTATAAAAGTAAAATGAAAAATGAACTTGATCCCAATTAAAATGAGTTAAACAGTATGAGTAACAACTTTAAATAGTCATAACTATTTAGGGAACTAAAAATAACCTCTATTTATCGGTCATTTCTTGGAAAAGTGAGTACGTTGCATAATCTATTAGGATCCTCTCGTATTGACTTATATAATATGCAGGAATATAACGCTCGTTATGAAGGAATATATAATATACATAGTACAAGCATTTGTGCCTATGCTTTGTATCCGTTCAGTAACTGTTTTGAGTGGACACCATTTTGAAACAAAAAATCAAAATAATCAAAATGCCTTATATACATCAATCGACCCAGTTATAAAGAATCTTATTCCAAAATTCTGTAACGATTGATTGATACACTTTGTCTTGACCGCGTAACACTCAAACATACAGATGAAACGTCTAATGATCAAATTAAATCAAAACCTCAATTCGCTTCGCTATATAATGTATTTAGATCTGCTAAATATGTAAAAATAATTCAGACTATAAAAGGTTATGCATTAGCGTTGAAGAAAAAAAGTTTTCTAGTTATTTGAAAAAACATCATCCCCTTACTTTGTGAGAGAATAAGGTGTAAGAATTAACATATAGCCGCAATTAAAAATATGTAAATTAATTTACATTTTTTTTACGGAATGTTCATGAATATTTTACGGAAATCCAGATTATTAAAATAGAGGTATATACTGAAAGGAAAAGGATGGCCTAATGTACGAGGATAATAAACGTTACGAAGAATTTTGCACACACGCACACCCAGACACTCTCTCACACGTTCTCTAGAAAGTTAAAATAATATTCATAATTATCTCCCCACAAAATCTGTATCTTACTTATATATATATATATATATATATACAAAAACCAAAATTATATACATTATTACTCAATGCCTTCTCTGAGTAATTCGAAATATATATAAGAACCTCAGCTTACTTGACATCGTGCCATAATTATCCAAATTGTAAATTGTATTTGATTGAAATCAAGGTTTAATGACGGGCGTCAGGAATAATTTTTGTGATTTACCACGCTGGTTTGAGCAAGTTATTTTCACTGTTTAAAGAATTATGATGTACCAATTTTGAGTATTTTAAAAAGTTCCATGTTTCTTATTTTTTTTACTGATATGCTGGGAAACGACATTTTTGGGGCGATAGCGATTAATAATTTTTGTTTGGGTTCTTAAATTTGAATACAATTTGTCATAATTATTATTAGAATCAATTTTGAAAGTATCAAACATATAATATGTTTTTGTTTTATGTGAGGCGACCATGAATTTTAAATTACAGAAAAAATAATACTAAAAATAATGCTAAAATAATGCTAAAAATAATACTATAAATAATACTAAAAATTTCCATATGTGACTATAAAAATGCCTACACATTAACTTCGATAGAAATAAAGCCACTTTTTTAGCTGTAGATAACTGCATTAACAAAAGATACAGAGAGATAGACAGACAGAAATAATTCCATAATCTTATTTGATTGTCTCACTAGACTTCAAAACATATAATTCCGTTAAAAACTAGACTTTTTAGCTTTCACGAAACTTTTTGATACTAGGCTTTTTAATATTAATGAATGTGAGAAATGAGTTATATAAAAACACAGATACATTACATCAATTTTACACGCGTGGAAAGGAGTAAGAATTAGCACTTATTTTGATTCGTATGATTCGTGGGGTTAAATCCTTATTGGAATAAATAAATATTGATCTTGACTTGTAAAATAATATTAAATAGAATAAAACTGGAACACAAGATCTCACAGAAATTACGTTTACTTAATCAAACGCGTTTCAACGACAAAGTCGCCATCCTCAGTAAAACATGAGCTACAATATCTAAACAATAAATTTACTTTAGATAACTATAACTAAACAAGATATAGTTTATAATTTATATTGTAGCTCATGTATCACTGAGGATGGCGACTTTGTCGTTGAAAAGTGTTTGATTAAGTATACGTAATTTTTACGAGATATTGTGTTCGAGTTTTATTCTATCTAACCCTTATTGAAATGTTGATTTTGCTATCACCTCTTTGATTTCACTAAACTTGTCGGCTTACAGTATAAAAAAGAACTTGATTATAGTATAAGGGTACGATCAAAGTGATGTTGGCTTCAGTCAGTCAGAGCGGATAACATCTTAATCTAATCCTTGCACAGATATCGGTTTTCAACACAAAACACATTACCTGTACAGATCAGGTTAGATAAGTCTCCATTTATTGATTAGCCATTTATATAAGATAAAGGTGACAGATTAATAGATTTTTAAAGAATTTTTAATAATACCTTTCTTAATTAGACTGAATGTGAGTTGCAAAATTTGATTTTTTAATTTCGACTTTCTTACAAATAAATTCTACTACTGCATTACAAAAACATTCCCACAGACACATTCACAAAACTAATAACTTTATTACCAAATTTTTAATGTTCTATTGGTTCTGTTTCCTATTATCAATTTATGTAAGTGTATTTTAAAATATACTTGTAAGAAAAGCCTAGGCTAGGTCACGTGTGCCATGAAATCATAGTATCTTGTTTGATTGAAATCGAGGTTGTAATTATGAATGTCCAGATTTTTTTTCTTTTTGGCTACTATTTATTATTCTTAATATGCTATTCAACTTACGTTTGACTTATTTTTCTTGACATTTTATCACAGTTTTAAATATCGGTAATCTTAATTTTAAGAAATCTGTCCTTTTATTGTTATTATGTCTCACGGGCTATTATGCTGTTGTATTTTACCGACACTTCAGAAATATAATTTTTGATTAGATCGCGTTTCATTTGGAAATATGAAGGATACATTTTAAAATATATAGAAATAATTACGAAAAAAAATTAAATTTTGTGTTTTTTGTTATGGCTTGTAACTCCAATATTAATTCTTCAAATGGCTCGTACCAATTTTGATGAAATCAATCCACTTCTTTATGCAGTAGATCACTGAACGGACGACAGATAGACAGACAGACAAATAGACTACACTTAATAATAATTTAATAAACTACTTTTTGGGATTAAAATAACTCAAAACATACATGTTACCCAAAAAATCCATCATTGATTTAATAGTATCACATAATTTTATACTATAATTTAAAAACTCGGTATAAATTTAAATGACTTATAATTGTACATCATTTGTCATATAAAAATGAAAAGAAAAGGCTTTGTAGACGAAAGGAAGAAGAATGTACCCTTACAATTGTTACCAGGGGACTTAAATTTAAGAAAAGGCGGAACCAAAATGGTAACAATGTTTAGAAAATTTAAAAAAAAAAAGACAAAGACAAATTTAGTAATTAACAATTCTCAAGTTTATTGAAACAAAAGAAATTTCGACGGTTCAGATTTTATCATTTACAACTTAGAAAGACATCCTGTGACAAATCATCATAAACAGCTTATGATTAACAATATTATAATTGATAAAAGTTATACGCCCTTAATGTAACATATAATAATTAAAAAAAAAAATTAATCAATAGATTCTGAAAATTTATCCCCCCTTTTAGTTTATATATATTTATAGTTACAAAATTTAACAATAAAAAAAAACAATAAGCACAGCTTAATAATTAACAGGATTATAATTAATCCAAAAAAAAAAAGATTATACGCCCTTAATGTAAAAATTACAAAATAAAAAAAGATGAAAAGATACTGATATTTATTCCCCCCCCCCTTTTACTTTATGAGATGATAGTTTTTTTTTTTTTTTTAAAAAATTACAGAATTTAACAATAAAAAAAATTATAAATGAGTTTGATGTTTTAAATTCAAAAAATTCATATCAATTGTAAACAGGTTCATCACTAGACTAAAAGTTACATAATATTACTTGTTTGATAAATTTCTTAAGTGCTATATTGGCCAATAAGTTTATATATTTTAAATAGAGAATTTATTATAAAAATGAGAAGTTTATTAAAAAAAAGAAATAAAATTTTGAAGATTGAAATTTTATTAATTGACGTCAATTATGTTAATTTAGAAAATAACCTCTTGGAGGTTGTTAGGACCGAAAGTTTGCATGCAGTCACCACCCAATGATTTGTTATATAATTTACAAATAACTACACAAGTCTACATCTAAAGATAGCTTTAAGAAACACATATTCGCTGAATCAATTTAGGCACATATACAATATGAGTTTAGTTAAAGTTCTGTAAAGTCAGTTTTTTTTTTATTAACATCACTTTTGTGCACATGAAACTCTGAAGGTATATTAAACAAAACGTGTTTTGCAAACTGGACGAAACATGCTAAGATCTTTAGCTGGTCTATGCAATGTGAGGCAAGAATTGCTGGGTTTCTCCTACCAGCGTATTAGCTATGGCAAAAAAAAAAAACACGTTTCTTAGCGTCTGTGCAAAATCAGACATGTTGTAGCATTAATGTTCTTTATTGAAGAAAATATCTGGTTATTTGTCAAAACTAAAGAAAATTGATTGCATCACAGAAATTCGTTAAGATTATAATTAAAAGCTTCTTATATGACTATAAATCTATTTATATATATTTAGTTTTGTTTAAAACAAAGCTTGTATAAGACTTGTAAAAATCTGCAAAAGTCTGTAAAACGAAATTTTCTGGTTTAGAAGAGATTTCTCTAATTGTTTTATATTTGACATGTTCAATAAGATATTCTGATCATTTAATGTTCAACATTAGTTTGCACCTATTTCACATAATTGTTCAAAACTTAAAATGTGCCTTTGCAAGGTTTTGTAAAGTATGTTTTAAGAAAAGAAAATTTTTATAATCATTCAGTTTCAAAGAGAACATAGAATATTAAATAAAACATGAAATACATATTTTAAAGAATACATGATAATTAATAAATTATTTTAAAACATTAACAAAATTTAAGATATGATAAAATCTGTAAAGCTGAATACCTGGAAAATCCTGTCGCAGTTCACGTGAGCTTGTGCCGTGAAAACAAAAATTTATTTAACATTTTGAAAACTAAAACGCACTAAACTGTAGATTAACATATCGTTTAAGAACTGAGATGTAAGTTTTGAGAACAAAAAAAATTATATCTAACGGAGCTATGAAAGAATGTAGAACATGGTGAGTAATTACAGGTAGACTGACTAGTTTTAGAACAGCTAGGGTAACCAGCCGTTGTACTTTGTACTTAGATAGAGACGGATATAGAGAGGGAAGATAAGAGGGACGGCGAGTGGACTGTCGATAACAAAAATGCAGATTTATTCTACTGATTGCTACACAATGAACTGTAATGTAATATTACTCGCATACAATAATTTCTGACAATGTATAGGCATAAAATAACAGATATCAAGAAATCAGTCCAACACAATTCGCAATTAATTGTTAGTTGAGATTTATACTGTAAACTACAGCAGGAAATTAGTAATATTGCAATATTTAAAATTTTAATTCATCAAATAACAATAAATAACCTGTGCATTTTAACTAATAATATTTAACAGGTTAAACAAATTTTAAACTAAGAAAGGTTATCTCGAATAAAATGGAACTGTTTCATTCAAAATGTTACAAAAATGTTATAAAATATAATTTAATTCAACTAAAAATAAAACCGCTTTTTAAAACGAAGGAAGTTATCAGATTATTTTTTATAAGTTCATGAAATAATTAAATATAAATTATAATAATTTAAAGTGTGTTTTTATTAATATATATAGACTTCTGTTTCTAGAGAGGAGAGTGAAGTATATTGATTATACTATAAAGAATCAAATACAGTAATGTATCAAATAAATCTAAAACAGAGTTTAGAACAAATATGTGAAGAAAAAAAAAATAAAAAATAAATATTGATTTTGTTCAAAATTGCCAAAAATATTTGTTTCTATTTGAAGTAAGAGGTTATTTGTTACGTGACCCAGGAAATAGGATCATTGTGATACCTTAGAGAAGCAAACTATACACGGAAGATATGTCAAATTATTTAAGAGAAAACAGTGTTTAGTTTAAAGAAATGTTTTATCTGAAAATGACAAAATTTTAAGAAATTATATATTTGATAGAAAAAGGTTTATTAAATTGGTCTCCTTCATCAATATTAGGTGAACCTTTTTATTTATGTGTGTGTATATATATGTGTGTGTTTATGTGGTTGTGTTTCTCTCTTAATTATTTATTGTTAATAGAGAAATTATAATATGTTTGATTAGATTTTTGTATTTGTCCTTATAAATCTGTTGACAATTTTTTAGTATATATTCTGTAATTATTATATATTTTATTTGATAAGTATGTTCGACGATTGGTTTGTATTTATTGAAATTAAGTGGAGGAGAAGACCCTAACTTCTTCTCAAAAATTAGGATTTTAAAAAAAAAATATTTCTATCCTGCTTCAAGCTTAATTAATAGTTTTCGAAATAAACTAACATTGTAAATCAAATGGAAGTTTTTGCAACTACTAGTGTTATTGAAAAGTCATTATGGCTTCACAAATATGCGTTTAATTTTTAATAGAAAAACAAAAAGTTAAACATTTTTTTCATGGAGTAAGTATTTGTCTTCGAGAAAACAAATAGTTTTATATATGCTTATTTTATGGAACTATTTACTAGTCTACTATTTTTAATTTTTAAACGCTTTTTAATATTAAACACACAATAGTTATTAAACGTAAAACTGGCGGAAGTTTAGTCTCACCAAACTGGAATCTGCGTTTTATTATTCCATACAGAATTGTCGCAAGTTTTCATTTAACAATAATTTTTCCAATAATTCCCTTTATCTATAAACTATTAGTAGTTCCTTCTGTGTAAAACGTGATCTGAATATATAAATGTTAAAGTCAAGATCAGTAATCAAGCGGATACATAAAATAAAATAAATGGAAGTTCGTGTTGAACTTTACGTTAGCTTTGGTTAGGTTTCTTTCCTCTAAACTGCCTCGGTTCTTTATTTTCAATTTATTCAAATGGTTCAGTACTCAATTAGCCTTTATTAATAATTATTAACACGAATAACCATCTCCTTTCAAAAATACTACAATATCGTTATTGCTACTGTTAATCCAGAATGACTCTAATTATTGTTGTGACCCACAGATCTGACACTATGTTGTAGTTTTAATTACTTGTCTCTGAAATAATTACAATGCTTATAATTACAAGGCTTTCGTGGTTTTTACACGAAGATTGCTCACCCTGTTTGCCACTCTTATGGATTCTCGTCCATAGTCTCAATACTCTTAGATAGCTCTTACTCGCCAAATCCGTCCTGGCCATCTTCAAGAATTATTCCTGCAGTACCTGCTCTTGATCAATATTGGCCCACTGACCAAATTTCCTCCCACCCAAGAATTTATATATCATTGTAGCATAAATGACGTCTGCCTTGTTTGCAAGGTAAGCAATTTCATCATTTTTCAAGGTCTGTCACAATAATTGTTGTCATACTGGCTTCTTAAAAAAGAACCTGTACTATATTCCTAACTAAAACTATCCTAATTCATAACACTTACAAACTCATTCATTGTATTTTACAATAGGCAATTAAAACGTTCCATGATTATTGTAGAGTATACAACGTTGTATCAGTCCAATCCAATTATATCACTTTTGATTACAAACTGTGAGCATTGTGAAGTAAAGTGACAAACAACATCAACATGTCAAATATGATTTGAGTGGTGCCTAACTTGGAGAATTTCAATTCATATTTTGGTACTGTAATCACATATAGAATCAAAGAGTTATAGACAATAGTTAGAGACGGAAAATATATAATTTATTTATCTCTTACTGATGAAATACTGAATGCTAACATTTAATGGGAGATTGTGGTACTTAAAAATGTATTTTACAATTACTACGGCATTTCAAGGAGAAATATCAACCCTAAATTGTGGAAACCACTCTTAAATTAAAAACAATAAAAGTTTTGATAATTTATTCATTGATTAAAAGTACTTTGCTTATGTTTTAAAAGTCGCTAAATATGAATCTAATATCAAAATTTGAAATTTCAAAATAACTAATTGAAGATGACGGATGTATATGGAGTAAAATGCAAAACATTTGATGATTTAAATTTTTTTGTTGATATGTTAAGTTTTTTAAGTTGCTGAATATTCATAAAATTATGATTTTATTCCGCTTGAAAATATCGTCTTACCTTTTGCACCTAACCCCCTCCGCTCCAATTATCACATTCCATGTTTAGCTATTCTAAATAATAACAAAAGTAGAGAGATCAAGTTTATTTTCAGCTTCTCTGTGTACAATTTGCATGTGTACATCTTCCCTAACTACATCATAAAACTTCTGTTTGAAACGTTTTATTAGAGGTCATGTGTCAGGTCTTTGAATAGCATCGTGATGATTATTTTAGGCCCTAGAATTACTTTTTTTTTCTATGTTTTATATGTTTGATTTCCGATTACGTGAATTATTTTATGTGATCGCTAAAACGTAATTTCTCAAAATGTTGCAATTTATTTTTTTTTAGAATTTGAACATTTGGTTCTTGAGAATACAGGTTATTCTAAAATATATGTAGCCTACACTTTAATTATATATATATTAAATAGCAATGCATGTATATGGAACACTAAATTCTAAATTGGCATATAATATTGTTTCTAAAATGTTTTTCGTTCCTTCTGATTTTAAGACGACTAAAAAGTAAATTGAAGTTTTGAATATATTCTCTTTCTCGAGGTAAATATTATCTATTTAACTAGAATTAGGTATTCAGATAATTAGATTGAGCGACCTCAATTCATTTGGGAAATTGCAAGTGGTTACTCGAAGAATGGGTGTCCAGGTCCCGTTAAATCAAATTACAGCTGAATTATACACTATAGTTCCATATTCATAGTGTATTAAATTTGTATGCTAATTAGTGACCACTTTGAAGAATTGTCGCAAGTTTTCATTTAACAATAATTTTTCCAATAATTCCCTTTATCTATAAACTATTAGTAGTTCCTTCTGTGTAAAACGTGATCTGAATATATAAATGTTAAAGTCAAGATCAGTAATCAAGCGGATACATAAAATAAAATAAATGGAAGTTCGTGTTGAACTTTACGTTAGCTTTGGTTAGGTTTCTTTCCTCTAAACTGCCTCGGTTCTTTATTTTCAATTTATTCAAATGGTTCAGTACTCAATTAGCCTTTATTAATAATTATTAACACGAATAACCATCTCCTTTCAAAAATACTACAATATCGTTATTGCTACTGTTAATCCAGAATGACTCTAATTATTGTTGTGACCCACAGATCTGACACTATGTTGTAGTTTTAATTACTTGTCTCTGAAATAATTACAATGCTTATAATTACAAGGCTTTCGTGGTTTTTACACGAAGATTGCTCACCCTGTTTGCCACTCTTATGGATTCTCGTCCATAGTCTCAATACTCTTAGATAGCTCTTACTCGCCAAATCCGTCCTGGCCATCTTCAAGAATTATTCCTGCAGTACCTGCTCTTGATCAATATTGGCCCACTGACCAAATTTCCTCCCACCCAAGAATTTATATATCATTGTAGCATAAATGACGTCTGCCTTGTTTGCAAGGTAAGCAATTTCATCATTTTTCAAGGTCTGTCACAATAATTGTTGTCATACTGGCTTCTTAAAAAAGAACCTGTACTATATTCCTAACTAAAACTATCCTAATTCATAACACTTACAAACTCATTCATTGTATTTTACAATAGGCAATTAAAACGTTCCATGATTATTGTAGAGTATACAACGTTGTATCAGTCCAATCCAATTATATCACTTTTGATTACAAACTGTGAGCATTGTGAAGTAAAGTGACAAACAACATCAACATGTCAAATATGATTTGAGTGGTGCCTAACTTGGAGAATTTCAATTCATATTTTGGTACTGTAATCACATATAGAATCAAAGAGTTATAGACAATAGTTAGAGACGGAAAATATATAATTTATTTATCTCTTACTGATGAAATACTGAATGCTAACATTTAATGGGAGATTGTGGTACTTAAAAATGTATTTTACAATTACTACGGCATTTCAAGGAGAAATATCAACCCTAAATTGTGGAAACCACTCTTAAATTAAAAACAATAAAAGTTTTGATAATTTATTCATTGATTAAAAGTACTTTGCTTATGTTTTAAAAGTCGCTAAATATGAATCTAATATCAAAATTTGAAATTTCAAAATAACTAATTGAAGATGACGGATGTATATGGAGTAAAATGCAAAACATTTGATGATTTAAATTTTTTTGTTGATATGTTAAGTTTTTTAAGTTGCTGAATATTCATAAAATTATGATTTTATTCCGCTTGAAAATATCGTCTTACCTTTTGCACCTAACCCCCTCCGCTCCAATTATCACATTCCATGTTTAGCTATTCTAAATAATAACAAAAGTAGAGAGATCAAGTTTATTTTCAGCTTCTCTGTGTACAATTTGCATGTGTACATCTTCCCTAACTACATCATAAAACTTCTGTTTGAAACGTTTTATTAGAGGTCATGTGTCAGGTCTTTGAATAGCATCGTGATGATTATTTTAGGCCCTAGAATTACTTTTTTTTTCTATGTTTTATATGTTTGATTTCCGATTACGTGAATTATTTTATGTGATCGCTAAAACGTAATTTCTCAAAATGTTGCAATTTATTTTTTTTTAGAATTTGAACATTTGGTTCTTGAGAATACAGGTTATTCTAAAATATATGTAGCCTACACTTTAATTATATATATATTAAATAGCAATGCATGTATATGGAACACTAAATTCTAAATTGGCATATAATATTGTTTCTAAAATGTTTTTCGTTCCTTCTGATTTTAAGACGACTAAAAAGTAAATTGAAGTTTTGAATATATTCTCTTTCTCGAGGTAAATATTATCTATTTAACTAGAATTAGGTATTCAGATAATTAGATTGAGCGACCTCAATTCATTTGGGAAATTGCAAGTGGTTACTCGAAGAATGGGTGTCCAGGTCCCGTTAAATCAAATTACAGCTGAATTATACACTATAGTTCCATATTCATAGTGTATTAAATTTGTATGCTAATTAGTGACCACTTGGAAGATATTGTTTTAATTCATGCATGAAGTTTCTGTACGTACCTCTTAACTTACTTTTTCCTAAGCAACAATATTCTCCCACTGCTTTAGTAGCAACTTAATTTCTTATTTAACCTACAAACGGTTCTGTGGTTATAATTACGTCATAAGTCACACACACGTAAAAAACTTTCGGTATTGGAATGAAACAGGATTTTTAAATACACATAAAATATCTTAAATTTAATTTTGACATAGTCTGTTAAGAGACACGGTCATTTAATAATACAAAGAAAAAAAATATGCCATTGAATAATATACACAAAAGGTAATATCTTCGTAGAATATATATAAACATTAAAATTACTTCATATTCAAATTATTTTTTTGAAAAACTTTGACAAATTAAAAAAACAACCGTAATACACCTATAATAAGACGGACACAAACGCAGGCACGCACACACAAAAAAAACATTATCCATACATAAACAAAATAAAACACTACATATACACATTCATAAAATCCAATAATATCAGTCGCATAAACATTCCTTTAAGAAGCAGTCCATTATTATTCGATACCCGTTAATAAATTTTCAAAATATTCTCATTTAAATATCCAATCTCGTAATGTTTTTAGAAAATAAATAGTATCGGTTGTATTTTTTATTTTAAGGGTGTTTTTTTTTTTTTTTTTTTTTTTTTTTTTTTTTTTTTTTTTTGAAATAAAATCAGCGTTTTTTAGCTTAGCTATATCCTAATTATTGCTTTTGTTCCTAATTTTATTGTAAAATAATTTTGAAATTATATAAATGTTTAATTATCTTAAAGGAATAAATGTTTAAATTAATAAATAGAGGAAATGAAGGTTTTGATTTTATTTATCATTATCAATCTCATAAATTGCTTTTGGACAGTAATTATTGCTTTATGTATGAAATATACGTCTCCATCCCGAATAGATGATCCCAATGAACCTACTTTGCATAAGAAAATAGTATACAGTTCATAACAACTCGGAATCACACTTACATCGAAGGAAGTAAAACACACTTAAAACAATATTTAATTTTGAGTTTAACCTTTTTCCAAGTCAGTTTATTCTAAAAAACCATATATTTTATACTTTATTTTCCACAAAACTTCAGCATTATAATACATAATACTTCCGTAAATCCTACATTATACTTTCTAACGTTACACAGACAATTAACACAAGTAAATACAATTTTGATTTAAAACCTAACATAATCTTTTATAGGAAAATTGACACACTGTAATTTTATTATTATACATTTTACGGACATTTGCCATCATTTGTGTGTTAACAATCAAAACACGACGTTTCGGGAATAAGAATCAATTCCCGTTATCAAGTGACAAAAAACTAAAGAAACATGAAACTTTATCACGCCTTCTGGACCACGTCACTTGTTGCTGTATCTTTGATACAACAACACGTATTTGACGTTAGTTGTGTGTTACCGTGATTGTGTTTTTTGACTTCTGTTTTAGCTCTGAGATGCATGCTTAGATATTAAGGTTGGTGGTATTCTTATTTAATTTTACTTCTTACATAGGCTTAGTTTCTAGTTTCATGTTTCTTCAGTTTTTTGTCACTTGATAACGGGAATTGATTCTTATTCCCGAAACGTCGTGTTTTGATTTTTAACACACAAATGATGGCAAATGTCCGTAAAATGTATAATAATAAAATTGAACTTCCATCATTAACAAATAACTTCAAACAGAGGACACTGTAATTGTTTTTTCCGGACTTAGACTCATTTTGCCCTCTCTTAACCACCATTGCAATCCCATAAGATCCTGATTCAAAGCCTGCTAAATATTACTTCAGCGTCTTCAAAATAATGTAAAGCTGTGTCATCAGTAAGATGTCACATGAACTCGGAAGTTGACACTACAGAGATGATTACGATAAATTAAAAATAATGTTGCTCCAAACACTGAAACACCCTATCCCTCCCTACCCCGTAGAGTACACGTTTTAATTAAAACTCCATTTAGCTTCACATATTGTTTCCTTCCAGTTAATTAACTTTAAAGTCAATTAAAATCCCTCTCATCCCAGATTTAAATAATTAATTTAAAATGATTTCATAATGAACTGCACCAAAGCCATTGTAATGTACAAAAAAGTTCCCTTACCCATATCCCTCTATTCAGACCATCATTAATACTATCTATATCATTAATCAAGAAGTGTAATATAAGTGCTTCAACCCTCTGTAAACCGATATTGATTTTAATTGAAC
The DNA here is from genome assembly GCA_963513935.1 of Aphrophora alni. NCBI lineage: Eukaryota > Metazoa > Arthropoda > Insecta > Hemiptera > Aphrophoridae > Aphrophora > Aphrophora alni. The sequence goes on from OY740770.1 coordinate 106,307,817, forward strand.
TGGAAAAGCTGAAAAAATCACAGAAATATTGTCACACAAGGATAAATTCTCCTGGTCTATGTGCTTGATTTATACTCGTAAAGCTCTATAACGAGTATGCTGTCAAAATAAAAAGGAAAGTCACACTTATGCAGGTGTCAAACATATTGGAAAGGGGAGGTTAGTTTATTAAGAGAAAAACACTATTCTGTGCCAATCAAAATCGGACGAAAACAGTGTAATTCAACTAATTGCAGGTTTTAACGGAACTGTCACGTTTTATTTTCTTTATAATATTATCAGATGTTAGTTTACGAGTGAAGTCTAAAAGTTGACATTCACGTTTTAAATATTTGAACAAGATTCAAAAACAAAAGATTCTAAAAACCTTATCTCTTTCATTGAAGATGATAGGTTATACGAAAATTAAAATTGTGAGTTCAAATTTTGTACCGTAAACGCTTTGACTGACATAGAAACGTATTAAAATTGAGAACAATTAAATATACATCTTAAATAGCTATAACTTCAACGAATTTCTGAACCTCGTTTTTACGTAGTACATTCATAATTAAGTATAAACATTTAATTCAGAGTGCAATGGTGATTGTCTACGCTCCTTGTTTTGCAATCCTAATATTATGACAAAATATTCTGAATATATTTTGTGTGACTGCACTATTTTATAATATGTTTAACATAAACCAAATTACTGATATGTCGTAATGGCCTTATGTAATGATTTTGTGAATTATCTTTGTACAAAGGGTAGGGGTGAATAGGCAAACTACAGTAGTTAACATTATTGGAGAGGACACGACTCTTTGCAAAGACATTTGGAAAATAGATAGACCTGTTATTTTAGGCAAAAGAGAAAAAGTGGGGGAAAACTAGGAAGTATATTTTGTAGAATAATATTCTACTCAAGGCCGAGTTGGGTAAGTATTTTTTAAAAAACCAGAGCGAAAATTTTACTTTTGTTGTTGTTTTTTATATCTAGTTTGGATAACTTTTTATTAAAAAATAATTTTTTTTTTCACAACCTTAATAAACAAATAACAAAAAAGGGAATATAAATAAACTATAATAAGCATTATTAACTAACAGATTATAGTGTAGGAGTCTAACTTAATACGAGTTTTTACGAGTTTTGCTCGTAGAAACATTTCCCAAAAATGATTGAACTAAGATCAGTATACGTATATGCTTTTTGGAAATAACAATGATTGAAGCTAGCTGGAGAATATTCAGCCTCCCCGTTCCTAGCTGGAGAATATTCAGCCTCCCCGTTCCTAGCTGGAGAATATTCAGCCTCCCTGTTCCTAGCTGGAGAATATTCAGCCTCCCCGATCCTAGCTGGAGAATATTCAGCCTCCCTGTTCCTAGCTGAAGAATATTCAGCCTCCCCGTTCCTAGCTGGAGAATATTTTCAGCCTCCCCGTACCTAGCTGGAGAATATTCAGCCTCCCCGTTCCTAGCTGGAGAATATTCAGCCTCCCCGTACCTAGCTGGAGAATATTCAGCCTCCCCGTACCTAGCTGGAGAATATTCAGCCTCCTCGTACCTAGCTGGAGAATATTCAGCCTCCTCGTACCTAGCTGGAGAATATTCAGCCTCCCCGTACCTAGCTGGAGAATATTCAGCCTCCCCGTACCTAGCTGGAGAATATTCAGCCTCCCCGTACCTAGCTGGAGAATATTCAGCCTAACCGTTCCTAGCTGGAGAATATTCAGCCTCCTCGTACCTAGCTGGAGAATATTCAGCCTCCTCGTTCCTAGCTGGTGAATATTCAGCCTCCCTGTTCCTAGCTGGAGAATATTCAGCCTCCTTTCCTAGCCGGAGAATATTCAGCTTCATCGCTCCCCTCTGGAGAATATTCATAATACCCGTTCTTAGCTGGAAAATATTCAGCCTCATCGCTCCCCTCTGGAGAATATTCTTCCTTCTCGATCCTACCTGGAGAATATGCAGCCTCCTCGTTCCTAGCTAGAGAATATTCAGCCTCCGACTCCCCTCTGGAGAATATTCATCTCCCTCGCTCCCCACTGAAGAATATACAGCTTTTCCGTTACCGCTGTAGAATATTCAGCCTTTTCCTTGCCATAGATAGTCAGGTCGTTTAAGATATTATAGTTTCTAAATTATTTGCATCTAAAATCGGGAAGATTAGTAGCTATAGGCTGGAACGTATCCCATTCCGGTTAGAGCGAATTCGAAAAAAAAAAAAATATATATTGTGACAGTTATTACGTGAGAACCCAATCGCAAGAAGATGAAAAAATCGTCACAAGTTTGTATTTTGATGACGCATATCCATTTTAGTGATCTAAATAAACAAAAATATCATAGTAGTCCATATATCCGTAAACACTTCGTTTGTCATCTGTCTGCTTAAGTTTTTTTTTTTTTTAACTAAATTTTGATCAAAACCAGTTTAGCTTTCTTTTTTAATTAAATGTTTTACATTATCTCATTGGACGAATTATTATTATTTGAATTCATAGTGTTTCATTTACTACATATCTTCGGTAGTACTACTTCATACCAGAACGTATCAACTTCTAATGCATCCCTCGCTGATCATCGCACAAACTTCCTCTTTTATAAAACAGATCTCGTACGCCCTAAACCAAATATTACGTAGATATTGGTGAACTGGGACTTGAATTGATGATCTGGAAAGTTTGAAATGGGAAGCAATCTTATAGTCCACTGTAGTAGGCTGCATTTATCTTTCAGAAAATAAAAGCAATGTCACTGAAAATATGTATGTATGCCTACAATTTAGTTCGAACGTTATTACAATTTTGAATTAAAATAAAATATTTAATATTTATAATATTAGTATTTGTAACGATACCTAATATAACAAAAACAAAACGGCTTTTGTAGGTGGAACAGCAATAACAACTGAAATAGTTATACATAATACAATGGTGGGCCACGCACAACTCTTTAATAATTTTTGTTGTGAGATAAACAAATGAGTACAGTCACGATATTGAACAAAAATTGAACAAAGTCAATATAATATATAGTTAATATATCTCTACATTTCAATACAATAAAATTACTCCGGTGCCAATAATTATATGTGGGGGCGAAGTTTGGACGATCACAAACAAACAATTCGTATGCAATCGCAGGAAATGACAGTTATTTAGAAGAATACAAGGATTTACCAAGTTGTATAGGATACGAATAGGATTACAATGATGTACGGAGATAGTAAGATATACAGTAGGAAGAACCTTTTAGGACCTGTTCTACTGATAAATATTAAAAATAGTCATGTAAACATAGGTCCGAAACGGCTTAGAGCATTGTTAAACTTTTACCATTATAACACATTCTGTATGTCTTTCGGTTCAATGAATCACTCTGTATAGAGTTTAAATACTATAACAGTGTATAGAATTAATTGGAACGAACCGGGCAAGCGTTAGGATAAAAGAAAGTTGCTTTAAAAGAGATGACGGAAGAAGTATAGATGTACCGAGAAAACGATTGACTATGTAGCAAAAGAAAAACAATTACAACATGAAACACAGAAGAAGTACTTGACACAAAATGTATAAGAGATAAAAAAAATACAAATTCGTTAATTTTTGTAATATATACAAGGAGTTTAATTACTTCTTTATTAAAATTTTAATTATATTACAGCCTTTAAGAATAATTAATTTACAAGTTACATCTTATATACAAGGAGTTTAATTATTTCTTTATTAAAATTTTAATTACATTACAGCCTTTAAGAATAATTTTCAAGTTGCATCTTATATACAAGGAGTTTAATTACTTCTTTATTAAAATTTTATTTATATTACAGCCTTTAAAAATAATTAGTTTACAAGTTGCATCTTGATAGAGAAATAATGGTTTAAAAATACAGTTTCAGCTCTTGGGTAAAAATTATTCCTTTAACAGGCTGTTCAAAGTTTCTGGAAGTGGTAATTGAAAAATATTTTAACTCGAAATCATTACCTGGTTTTGAATTTCATGGTATTTCAAGTTCCGCCAAGATTAGGACAATATATTGTTAATGTTTAAGTTTGTTTTTAATAAGAGACAAAACACCATATTAAAAAATTAACAACAACTGTCTTTATCGCGAAATAAACAAGACGGTTTGAACTTCTCTCAATAGACCGCGCGACGGTCCGCTTTACTTGGGAATTGTTTAGAATTATTGTCTAGAAGTAAAATAATCTAAAATTTTGACAATCGTGTTGTGACAGAAATGGCAATCTCTGAAAACTTGCAATTACATTTACAATTACGTGCCTAACACAATTTCAAAATGGTTCGTAAATAAAATATTTGTTATAGATTGCTAATCAAAACATTACGGTATGTGAATTATTATTCCAACTCATGAATTATTAAAAAACATTAAATTAACGACAAAATTCTAATCATTAAAATTTTAACGATTCATTTGTGGACAAGTTCAAAAAGGAAGCTATCACATGAAACAAATGGCTTGTGTTATTTAGATATTATGATGTTTTGAATATACGAGTACATTTGGAAACGTATGGTCGGGAGGATAAAGTAAACCAGGAAAGGAAAATATCATTTTAATGATTATTGAAAAGAAAAGTGTAAAAATATAACAATTATCAAACTATGCTTTTAAGTATTTGAAGAAATCTAACTTATATTAAAACGTCAACAAACTTTGGTAACCCACTGAAAATTTTGTTACAATTATGATCACATTGCATTTTTATGCAACGGTTTCTTTCTCTTATTATTATTATTTTTTTAAATAGTAATGATTTTGGTATTTTGTTTTATTTTTTATTTGTTTAATAAATACTTGTTAAAGAGATGAAGCATATGTTTGTATAATTTTCTTTATTATTATTCTTCTTCATTTAATAAGATTGCAATTCGTAAAATGCTGAAGTATTAGTGAATAATATCATTAATATTAACATAATTCATGAGTTTTCAATTTTCAATGTTTATTTTTCTAATTATTGTAGTACTCTATATTTCTATTAGGACAACCTTCAACCATTCCTAGCCTTGTCGCTTTATTATTAGTAGTTGAAGTGTTTTGGATTACTTCCATATTAAAAAAAAACTACTTACATACTTAAATGGGTGATGTAAATATAGTTTGCAAAACTACAACGTTAATATAATATATAAAATGACTAAGACTTTTTGAAAACAGTTATATAAATTGTCCAATTATATCGATGGACATTCGGTCCCCAAAGCCTCGTCAGTTATCACAGGGTGCACCAGTGACAATTTATTTATCGTGATGGTGAGGTTGACAGTTGTATGGGAAAGGCTATAGCATACGCATCCACTCACCGCTAAATATAACCTAAGAAAATATTAGTCACTGACTAATTAATTATAGCAGACCTTAAGAATTTTCAAACAACCTAATTTTAAATCAAAAGGTAAGTTAGTTCTAGACTAGTTATATCAGGAATAATCTGTGAATTAGAAACATACACTAAGTGGATTATACAATATTTTTTAGAAAAATGAAATTTTGTAAATTACTAGTAACAAATTAAAAGTTTTTGATTAAAAAAACAAAAACAATATTTGAATTAAGTACAGTCCTTAAGGTTAATAATTGTAAAAATATCATTTACTGGGGAACTTAATTGGTTTATAAATACACAATTTCCAACTTTTCAACCAAAATTACTTGACTAAAGACTCTTCAAACTTCCTGCGGTGGTCATTGAAATTCGTTTTAATTGCAAAATGTTCAGTTTGAATTGAGCTTGCGTTATTTCACTAAAAGTACGAAAATAACTAAACAATGTATAATCTAAAATTTAGGTAAACTCTAGACGTTCGTTTGAGAAATTAAACATTTAAATAATATTGTCTAGTATTATATTTTTCTTTAAATCAAACCAGACTGGTGTTAGTTTGCACTGCATTTGTATTCTATCCAGAAGGAATTATTCCAATAGGAAATCCGTAGATAAATATTTGAACGCTCTGTGCAATGTCTGATTTAATGTTGTACCATAAACTGCTTCAAAAGGGAGATGTTTAACTCAGTTTTAAAAAAAATCTACATTTACCTGACACAACGGTCATTTTATTCTATCGATTACTTGACGTTATTAATACGCTTATGTCAGTGCAAAATATGTTATGGGTGTGCATATCCGAGCAATTCTTGTACGTTTTGCAACTTGAACACGGGTGGAAGTATTGAGAGAATTTGAGAAAGCGATTAGGTTAGATCTCGACTTTTGGGACTTATTGAAATAACCACATCGTTATTCTATTCTAAAAATCTACAAAATTTTAAATTTAATTATTTCTACGTTACGGACTCCATCTTCCTCGATTAAACGTAGCTTCTATTTAAAAATAAAACGATAATTTATTTTTTAATATTTGTAGACTGTATCTTGAAAACGGGCCAACGAGTTTGATTTAATTTACCGTTTTAATTTACTTACCGTTTTAGTGCGAGAGAATAAGAATGAAAGCTATTTAACTAGGTTCCACAATTGGCAGAACATAATTATTTAGTTAAATAACTAGTTTTATTTCTACAAAGTAATAATCTAATAATAAAATAAATATAAAGGGTCTATTTAAAACTCAAACAATAAAGTGAATTTCAAAGCAGTATTTCAAAAATTAATCTATCCCTAAACGTAACATTCTTGCCACGATTTTGAATCATTTAGGCTATTCACGGCACAAGTGTAAATAACGTAAAAGTTTTCGCAAATAGAGGGAAAATAAATTAAATTATCAATACGCACGGTAGTTGGCACTGCGCGCAATTCGCCGAACTCTGCATCAAGGCTGAAGCATACAAAAAAATTCTTAATTCGTATTCATTCTAGTTTTAGTTAAACTTTTTTCTCTTATTTTTAACGCATTCAACCATAATATCATTGATTGATTAAAACAGTATTTATGGATAATTTATGTTTGTTAAGTTTTGTGTTTTATGTTCGCAATATAATACAATTTTGTTTTAATAGTTCTAACTTTAATGCAGAGAACATGTTAATTATAATAAATATCGTGTTTCTGATTTATTTTAGAGCTAAATCTCTGAGGATGATGACTATGTCATGGAAATGCACATAAAGGTGTTATAATAAACATACTAGATTTATTGAAATCTTAGCTTTGTGTCTTGTTTTTGTGGTTCGGAAAGTCTTTGTTTTTTATATAGTACTATGTTTGTAACAAGAAAAAAAATTATCGTAGCGATTGAATTTGATTTAATTTAGATGATAAAATGTTCGTCAACATTTTAGAGGGAATTTTGGTTGAATATGGTTATCTTACGTTGCAATAAACCCTGATTGACTGCCATACAAATCTCGTGTAATAAAACCGAAAGCTATAAACCGTAAAAAATGGAGTTGCATCTGTTCCACCGAGTTGTCTGGAAGTGTAATAGAACAATCAATTTTCATACGGAATTTAAAGGATTTTTTGTTGATCAAGACAGAAGTGTAATGTGGATCCAGAATTAATGATGTGGATATGTTATAAAGTAAGCAAACTGTGCTCAAATATTGTACAAACTTACGCACTCGAACATTCCCAAAACCAATCAAAATTGTTCGATAACAAAAGTAACGGTATATTTCAGTCAAAAAATTAAAATAAACCTGAACGCAGTTTTTGAATGAAATATCTATATATGTAAATGTAACATAAGTTGCCTCATTTGTATTACAAACGCTTCCTCAGCGTAAGTCACAATTGATAAAATCGATTTTTTTTAATGATTTTGCAATAATAATCAAATAAAATAAATATGTTTTCCAATATATTTAATTTTTTTAAGGGTTTAATAAAGTTCGTTGTGTACAAAAGAAACAGATACATAATAACTGTTGTTCGGTGTACATTTGAGGCCACATAGTTGATGAGGAATATAACTATAGTGTAAAAACATAACTACACATATTTTACATGGTTTTTATTTGTTTATAATAGTGGGAAAGATTTTTTTGGCTTTCATTCATGTCCAGTTGTATTTTTTTAAATTGTTTTGGGGCAGTTTTGGGTCATAAAACTTCAACTGAGTCACATTTGAACGAAATAGGTAAACTTAATTATAGTCTAATGGGCGCTTTAATGATTTTTATTAATAATTCAAAAAACGACTTTTTTGAGGAGGCGAAAAATACATTTGCGTCCTTAGAGGGTATAATGTGCAAAATTTGATCAAAATTGTTACAGTTAATTTCAAGTAAACAATATTTTTGGGTTTTTGATTGTTGTTATTGCAGCTACAACTTTAATAATTTTACAATAACGAGTTATCATAAAAACAAAATTTAAAAAAATCTTCCCCATATATTACCAAAAATATGACCACATATCAGATTTGATTAAAATTGTTGGTCGCGTTTGGGTGTAGAGCAGCACATAAAACCGACGACAGACAGACATCATTCCAAAAACCACTATTTTACTTCAATCAGGAGATTTCAAAACCGATAAATACACACAAAACTCGACATAATTTTATATACTTGACGTTAAATAACTGTCAAAATATTACTTATATGGGCTAAGTATGTACGCCTACTGTTATTACGATACTTTTTTGGGTCATCGTTTTCCAATTGAAAAATCAGGAGTATTGGAAAGGATGCCCATATTTAACAATAAGTCAGGCAAATTAGAAAATTATCTAATTTTTTTAATCAGCCTTTTATTGCATAGGTTTATTTCAATAAACCAAAATTAATTTATGCAGCTAAAACATTTAAATTAGTATCAAAAAAGTCTCATCTATGTTTATTCAAATTACAGATAGAGTGGAAAACATAGAAGTGAATAGAATTAAAAGAGAAAAGATTTTTTTTTTTGAATTAATTAATCATATTTTTTTCATAATAATAGTAAAAAAAAAAATGTCCACAATGTGTCTTGGTTTGCCGCTTTTCTCTTTTGTGGCGCAGCCCTTCTTCTTCTAGGAACCCACAAGTCCCACATTATTCTATCAGCTTTCACAAATTGTACTACATCCTTACGTTCACCTCACCCACTCATTATATCTCACTCTCCAACAATATGCTCTCTTACGAGTTCATATGTTACCTTAATATGCCGCTCAACTATACGGAGGGTATTTTAATGTTACATTCAGGAAACAAGTTTCGGGACAAAAAATGACAACAGATCCTAAAAGCATTTTGTATACCTTGAGCTTTGTATTTTCTGAACAAAGTTGAGTCCTAAATAACTGATTATTTGTATATTATGCACGATTTATTTGCCTGTATTCTTTCTTACTTTCATCTGCCCTTGTCATTATAATTGCTCACACCACTTAAAACGAGAAACTATTTAAAATCACGTTCTTTCTATAAAGTCCTACGGTGATCATTTGGTGTCTGCCTTTAATTGTTTCATCTACTCAATGTTGCTTTCAGTAACAATATTTTTTCCAATTGTTCATACATTTATTAAAAATGGATTATTATTTCACAATAATTTAAATGTCATGCTTTGTACATATACCTATTATTGTTACAAAACAAATTAAATTAATATTGCATTATTTCGTAAAATTTACCAAATTTCAGTATACTTTCTTAAAAACAATGTATAAATTTGTTGTAATATTTTTCTATTTATGATAAATAAAATAATATTCTTGTTTAACTTTACTTCATTGACTGTACATCTTAATATATGATTTTCTTTTTGTATCAACATATAAGAAGTGTAAGATTTAAAATTATTTTTCGAAAGTTCAACTGATGACATCAATTCTGATTTGATTTAATGAATGAAATCAGTGTATACAAACCGCCATTGAATTATGTTCGTGACTATCCAATGATATTAAAATGCTACAAATATAATGCTATATTATGAGCTGATTTAATCAAACGCTTACACATCGGTTGACGTTGCAATGTAATAAATCTCAGATATATTAAAACCAACAGCAATCCGCGACAGATTTATATAGAACTACTAAAGTATGAATAGAAATACGTCAGTTGGGCACCACAGAAGTCTTGTAAACATATTTTGACATGTCGGTTATTACATTACGTCAGAACAATCACAGTTTGCAATCAAACTACAAATAATTGTATTGGACTAATGCCGTGTTGTGTGATCTTCATGGCAGTTTATCACTTTATTTGTCTAATTTTGTATATTTGTAAACACCAAAGTTATATATAATAATTTAAAATTTGTATTGAATCACACACTAGGTACAATTATTTTACAGTTGTCGTTACTGCGTACAACACAAAAAGCCAACTTGTCCAACATCTTTTAAAGTTTGGATAATAATTGGGCCTTAACAAACGATTAGTTTACCAGTTCGTTATAATTGAAAGTTTGTCCAGCAAAATTTTCAATATTTTAAGAGCTCGTTAACACTGTATAATAACTTAAGCTCCATTGGAAAAATACGTAGAACTCATTATTGATAACTAATTAACGTAGAGATATCATATTACTGAGCTGTTAAAAAACACTCAGCACGATGGTGTTCTTACTATGGAAACTGGCTTAGTCCTGCATAAATTATAAAATTAGCTTAGGCTGGCCTTATGTAAATTCTACAAACAAATGGGTATTGTGAAAAAATTATTTATTTTTTAAAAATTGGAGTAGGAAATTAAATTAAAATACATACATAAAGGTACAAGTATAATATGTATTACTGGTATACCACATAAATTTGTAATATTTGGGTGATTTTAATATTTCAAAGACAACACAAAGAAATTTAACATATTCGTAGAGATTTTACATTTTATTAAATTGCGATTTTAAAACTATTTAAATTATGAATTAACTTGTTAAAGATAATACTTGAAACAATCCGTGTTTAAAATGTGAGCAAAACCTAATAAAATATACACCAGTTAGACCGTCAACAAGACATATTTATAAGTTTTCATGAAGACAAGTCAAAACCAAATACATACACCCAAGTCTTACTGTTAAATAATTCATTTTTCCTTTGTAAATTCGTTAGTAAATAAATCATGTAATTTGACAGTTATTTCAATGTAATCAAATTATTATAGCCATACAGAATGATCAAAGAGTCCAATTTTCTTTCACTTGTGGAAAGGAATGTAAACAAGTAAATGTACTTTTAGGTATATAAATTGGCCTAATCCAACTTCTTTTTCTTGTCATCACTTACTGCGATGACAAAACCAAGTTGGTAATCAGTTTTATAACCAGTAAACATAAAGGCCATTTTATAGACTGTACACTTCGCTACTTAGATAAAATGTTAATTCAACTTGAAATACAGCTCTTGAATCTTTATCCATATTTCAAAATTTAATCGGATAATTTAATAACGATTCAAAAAATATTGGAAAGAGCATTTTGTGTATTGAACTAAATGGCCTGAGTAAACACAAGTGACCACTACTTATCATACAAATAGACTATGAATAAATAAACAAATTCAGTAGTAATTTGCTTTAACATGACCAAGCTATGATGCCCACACACCGAATAACCACTTGCGAAGTCCCAAGTGCACAGATGCAGCTTATATTTTACTTTTCTGAATACCTAATTCAGGCTTAGTAGATAACTAAGACGATTATTTTAGAATTAACATAATTTTTTTTTACTTTCTTAACTAATATTGAAAGTTTATCAAGTAATATTAATCTGATCTTGTTTCAGTAAATGTAATACGACAAAACGGTAATTAATTTTATAGAACGATTAAGATTTGAATAACCGTTCATAATGTTTTAACGAATTTCTCTTAAAGAAATTTATTTATATTTTTAAAGTTATTGAATAATAATGGAATGTCATTTATTTAAACATTTCCCATCATCTGTGTATAATTCGCTAAAATATCGAATGCAAAAATAAAGTAATATGAGCTCAAGTTGTAAGAATGATTGAACAAATTTCATTACACACACACACAATGACACACATATATATATATTGCATGAATTCAACCATTTGATATAAATGGAAAATTATTCAGAAAATAATAACAAAGGAATTGTTCACATTTACACCCACATGCATCAGCCCACATCATCCTCCTTTCACACATGTACATCAAAACACATTTTGTGACAGAAATATGAAATAATTCCTAGCTCAACTCTTACATGGAGGTGGATACATCCTTTTACGCCCACGGTGCTTCTTTGTTCAGTTGTTATTTTTCTATTTCTCTGCCAATGTAAAGGTTAATGTATACAAATATTTTTACTAAAAGAAAAAGTTGATTTGCTCCATCATAATACTTTTCTAGCTATAAAAATTAACAAGATTTATTAAAAAAATAAATACCGTGAATATTGATACAGAGTGTTAGAAAAGAATGGAGCGAGCTTTATAACGAATAACAGTAGAAAAACCAGAATTAATGTCAATTCAGCTTATACACAACACAAAAGTGGTTCCACGGGGATGTGAATCAGACGTTTAAATACAATTTGCAATTTTTATTACCGGATATCATATATAAAAATACATTTATATATGATTTTATTTTTAGTAACGTTTAAAAATATTCAACAGTTCAGGAGATGTCGGGTATTAAACACTTTAAATATTATATCATTATTAACCCTAGAAACAAATCAAAACTTCTAATATAAAAACGAATAAAATAGCATAAATTTTGCTAGTGATTGAGTGAAATATCGCTAGAAATTTGACAATTTTGTTTGTGAAATTGGAACTTGAAAAACAACTTCATAAAATATTCACATAATAGTTTGGCATTAGGGCTTGTAATTTACTCAGAATTACTCAGAGTATTCAGAATTAAAGAATATCTCTTGAGTTATATCTTGTTTTTGAAAAAAAAACAAAAAAAAAAAAAAAACAAACAGACGGATAAAAAATCATTTTCGGCATAAGAATTTTTATTTTCATAGATGTACAAAATCACACTTAACATTTGACACTATACTATTTGACTCGCCACTTACCGGATATCCTGTACACATTTAAAAGATTGTATTTATCTGACAGATATTTATTTAAGTAGCCAAATAACTCTAAAGAATAGAATATGTTCTTAAAATAATCTTTTACAGGTGTTTTAATAAAGGAGATTGCACTTGCTTGAAATTCTCCATCAGGTACAAACCAGGCTTAATGTTTACCTATCGAATAACTTACTTGCTTAACATACTTTACCTACTGTATAGATCGAATACTATTACCCTCGGACAATTAAAGATATACTTTAATAGTGGTCTCCTTGATCATTCTGTAAATCTTGACTTAACACAGTCCAACACACATAGTGCTTGTGTTAGTATTAGGTGAACTGTAATGTAATTAAATTGTGTTCTTGTAATGCATTAAGCTTAGTTAAATACCAGTTGCAGGAATAGACAATGCAGTCATTGTATTAGTAAGACCAAGTAAATGTAATATTAAATCTGCATGATCGCGGTATCTAGCTCATATGTACATAATATAGTAGTACAGAGGGAATGGGTAATAATGTTTATATTTAATGTAACAGCAGATATTTCTTGTTGAAACTCCATATTTAAGGATAAAATAAAGCAATAAAGCTAAAGTTTCAAAATTATTTTAATAATGTAAATGATCTACAATTGTTTCACCTTGCGGCATCATCGGGAAACTGTTAATTAACAGGTATTTACAACTATTTATACACAAGTAACAGGAAACGGAATTACAATAAGAGAAATCGGGAAGGGTAGGGGAATACCTAACAGGTGGATGAAGGTTAATGAACTATGTTAAGGATGGGTTTTAGAAGGGGTGAAGAATTTAATACAATTTGGTAATTTAAGTTGAAAATAGGCATAAGTGAAATAGATCTATTTATTTCTAACATTCTAAGTTATTTAATCTATTGCTTTTATTTTATATATGTAAGAGTTCAACATTCAATTTCGGATAAAAATTATGACCTGAGTCCAAAAGGTGGTACAAAGTTAGAGTTTCTATAGGCGTGTTTCCAGCTTTTTACATGTTCTTTAATCCTAACTTTTATAGATCTAGCTGATTGACCTATGTACTCAGAATCACAATATTGACAAGATATTTTATAAACTCCACTATTTTCAAACATTTCTTTTTTATCTTAATTATTAACCAACAATTTCCCTATATTTTTTGTACAATAAAAGGCGACTTTACGATTACATTTTTTTAAACTCATCTGTCAGATTCCTCTTCTACAAGTTCATTGTATGATTCTTTTGGAAGGTTTTTTGTGTTGGTGTTTAAATTTTTTTATAGATAGATTTAGAAATTTACTATATCATATGTCAAAACGCCTTTAGTTACATTCGTTTGTGACACGACACTATTTTCTACTATTTCTCATAAAGATTTGTATAGAATTGTTTTGAATATATCACCAACTAAGAAAATTTGAAAGGTGTAAAGAGAACATTTACGATGTGTACCTATCTCGATAAAATTCAAATAAAAGGTGTAAATACATTACGTTATCTTTCTCACACACCAGACCTGTGTACAAAACCAAACAATAATATTTTGCCACCACAAATAGATTTATACAAGTTAGTTGAATATCATAACTTTTACGAATATTTGCAATCATAAATAGTTCTTTATTACAATAGTGTTTAATGACGCCGCTCACAGTTCGTGTTCATTATTTATTATTAATTTCTGTAACGCAATTAAAATTCAGATACAAAAGAAAATTTTAAATATAAAAGGGTTAAGAACATGTGTAATAAATCGGGCTTAATGAATCGTGCGAATTGATTTCAATACATTGAGTTGTTTTTTATTCAGCTCTTACCTCAGCTCCAGTTTTAACTCGTTACATGGTAGTCACTTCCCAAGGTCTACATACACATTATTCGTGTTTGTACAAAGATAGTGTTGTGTACTGTCATTACAACAGTTATGTAAACAAATTTATAATTTTTGTATGCTGAAACTATGTGTAAAATAATTAATACTCGTATATAACCAAATTTAAACATTTGTTTTCACAACTACTATTTTTTTGTCAGTTGAGTATAACTAAATGTATGCTATCTATTCAAGTTGTAACCTAACCTCTTCATACACTTAGTACCTCTTTCTACGCAGTCACAAACATACCTTTTCCCGACTTTTTATAAAAATTAATATTAAGTACTTGTTTTTAGAACTACTGGTAATTTTTCTGTGTCTAAAACTTAAGGTTCGTTGTCTTTACAAGTTGCAGGTTGAATGTAGTAGGTCTACAATGGCATAAAATATGTTATGAATATAATAGGGTAATTACCGTACTTTTCCGTCAGACAATCCAAGTTGCATCCCTGTGGAAAACCGGTTTCGACAGTTAAACCGTCATCGTCAGATCCAACACATCATGAAGTCTTTCAGCCATATGAAATCGTCGTCCTATTTAACTAGAAATTATAATTGAGTTCATAATACTTGAAAAAACCCTATTAAAATTAAAAATTGTTTACACACCTAAAACACTTGTTAAAACTTTTTTAACAATGACCCATTGGTACAATAAATATAAACACATGATACTTTTATGCATAATCTTTGAAACGATTGCTGCCAAGTAATACTGAAGTTGGTATCAATGTGTAAGAGATAAATGTGTGTATCGGGGTATCACTGATAACAAACTGCAATCTATAGGCCGTGTGGTGTATTCCCTTTCCTTAACTGAATTAAAGTGTTCAACAACTCATTTGAACCAAAAGTAATTTTTTTATTTAACATATTATAATTTTATTTTTTTGTTTTAATATATATTTCAAATTCCTCAAGTGACGAAAACAAACGACCCTTTTTGCAGACATGTAGTATCTCTAAGTTATTGTCTATGGTTGTGATCTATAAGATGTTGGACAAAGAGAGACTTATAGTAGGCCTATTCGATTACTCTATAGCGTGGTAAGTGTTATTTGAACGGGTTGTGAATGACCTTCCGGTCTGTCCAATATAAAATGTTTTGCAGTCTAAGCATATGATTATATACACCGGATAAATTATTTTTTTTTGTTTTGGCAATTATTTTTCGGATTCAAGATTTTGATTAGTTTATTTGATGTTCTGTATGATAAAATAATGTTATTTCTCATGAGTTCCCTTTTTAGTCGGAATTGAAGTCTCTTGCCGAATTTAATAGATACCAAATATTATGTTTAATATTTATGTTTAAATACAGTAAAATATTTTGTTTTTATTTCAATTTTTCTTGTCTTCTTTGGTAAAAAAAAGTAAAAAACAAAAGTAAAACACAAAAAAACATTAAAAAAACTTGTGTTGTCATTTAGGACAATAATATGACTGTGATGAATCATATTACATGCCTTAGGAATATTACAATATATCCGCTTGACTACTTATCTTAATTGTAATTAATACTAACTTAAAAAAATAATAACTTACTCTAAAAGTATAAGCGCTTTGTTGTTGTAAAAATACACAATGTAGAGCTCCAAAGTATAGGAATGAACAACCCAAGCAACAAGTGAAACGATAATATTTACACGGATATGCAGATTGAGTTCATGCAACAGTTGTTACAGCTATTGATTGACCCGTGGCGTGACCTGATTATGCAGTTTCAGAAATATACTGCTATTACAACACAATATTTCTTTGTAGCAAGAATTTTTATTAGTATCCAGGGAGTTTTTATTAGTATCCGGCATAATGTGGATTCTAGGAAAGAACAGCGCAATTAAATGTTTTATAAAGTTGTAATATATCCTTTATGTAAGACTCACCCTTTCGGCGTCTGTCTACCTCTTTCATTGTTAGTTCATAACTCAATATTGCTTAAGCTATTTTCTTATGTCGTAGATGATTTTTTACTCAAAAATGACTTTTTATTGGTTTTGTAATATGCGTAATAAACAAATTATTATTATTTTTTAAATAATAGTCCTTAGGGCGTTTTAAGGGAAATTAATACTTTTTTGTGTCCTTAAAGACTACTTAAAAAATAATCAAGCAAATAGTTAGAGCTCTTTAATATCGTAAATTTGGATGTTGGTCTTATGGTAGCTAATCTTAAATTTTGAGACATCCAAAATGTGAAAAAGAAAATTTATAGTGGTGATCAAAGTGTGGAGAACAATATATATATATATATATATATATATATATTTATCAAATATTCCCAAAAGATCGATCCAAGCTTAGATCACAAACCAACGAAAGAACAACGAGTTGTCATTTTTTTTCACAATAAGGAATAATCATTGTACAAACTTTCTCTCACACAAATACCAACCAAGATTAAAAAAATATGTAAATGTGTAAATCTTATTTCAATAAAATTATTTTAAATAGGCGATTAAAATTCTTTTTATATATTTTAATGATTTCTTAAAAATAATTTCTTTTTACTAGTAATTTAGCAGACGAAAAATTAATTAAGGTAATTAATTTTTACACTTCACAAAGTATTAACGGACAATGAGTATACTCCATTTTTAGAAATTGTGCTATTTAAATCTGCTCCATAGACTTTTTGCATCTTTAAGTCATGGAGCGATATTTTTAAGAAGATGAAACCTATACGTTTTCATAGGGGCACTAGAGGCTAAATTTTAGGTATTATTTAATGTAATAGTTAAAGCCAATTTGGAGGAAGTCAAAATTTTATATTTTGATCTTACGACAGTTATCCTGACATGTTACTTACTAAAGAACCATGAATACAAAAACTCATGTAATTATAGATTAATATATACTAAATTTGATCAAAATTGTCTCACATGTTTAGGTGTAAGACATAAAATGGAGGACAGACAAACAGATATTAACCCAACCCTCCCCAAAAAAAATTCAGATAAGAAATTCTCAAAACATACATTTCAAGGCCAAACAATGAGTGTTTTGCCACATCAAAAACTTTCAATATATTAAGTGCGTGTGAAAGGAAAAACTTGTAAGAAGAAAGGTTTTAGTGTGTACACAACTCAGTGGTCTACATCCCGCAGTAAATAAATAAAAACTAAGACATTTCGTTTGTTTTAAATAATAGGGGACACACAAGGGAAATAATACACAAACGAACCATTCATTTTAAGATATCTGATAAGTGAAAATGTTATCTTTATAAAAGAAAGAATGTAATTTTGGAACAGTTATACAGTACAAAGCTGATTTTAGTAACAAATAAATTAGTTTATTTTAAAATAGTAATTTAATATTATATTTAAGTTTACCATTTAATATTCAGCCCTCATTAACTGTGATAAATATATATTATTATTCAAATCAAATATTTAAAGAGTAAAACTAATTAAAGTGAATATGGATTATGTTAGTCAAATCTGAGATTATTTATTGGTGTGTAAATACGTGTGAAAATTTTCAAACAGTCCTAGAGGATTTGTTAAAAATTAACAGTGGTGCGGGTTTGCTTCTGAATTCTGCTAAAAGTGGTACTTCATGTGTGTGGGGTAAACCAATTATGGTCGATAGAGCTCACATATGTAGAGGATTATAAGTCAAATTTCGCCCCTTTGCGATTATTGGAATAAGGAAGTGATAAGTAGATTAAATTCCGGTGGAGGACTATCAATCTTTTCTATTATCTTGATTATATTTGTATGGTTAGCTTCTCAAACGAACTAATTAAAAAATTGTATCCTGATAACTTTTAATCAGAGTCCCATTTTTCATGAAATTACAAGTACCAGTGAAAGTATACCATTTTAATTTTTCATAAATTTGTTTAAAATCGAAAATGGTAATGCGGTATGTATATCCAGATATTTTCATAGAATGTCAAACGTCAGATTAGGTGCTTACAATGGAATTAGATTGGAAATTGAAGATAATGTAGTATAGGATGATGAGAATTATTCTCAGTGTGAAGAGACAGGATACCGTGAGTAATAAGAAGGTATCGATGATTCTTAGGAATAGGGAACATGGTGAGGGAAGTACATCTTTTAAAGTGTAAGCAATGACTACATAAATACTATAAGACACGACATGGCCATGTTAAATATTCTACGTTTATTATTGAGTTGACCAATATCCGCTAGGGTGTGGAGTTGTCGCTCTTTGCTAGATAATCTGAAGTTGATGTGACTGGCGCTAGGTGGCTCTACGGTCAAACAATGTTTCAGTTGCGCACTGATGCCACATATGGGACCAGAGATGCGAGGGAAGGTCGAGAATCGCTTATCTCAGCGCACGAAATGACAACAATGACTATGCTGTATCAACAGTTGTATAGTCTCAACCAAGTGGGATACGTACAGTCAAGCATCTGCTGCTAGCGCTTTCTGATAGCTGTGTGTCAAACTTGTGACGAACAGCACCGTAAAGCGTAGACTATTTCCCTATCCTATGTCGTGTCTTATAGTATTTATGTAGTCATTGGTGTAAGTGAGTTGGCCGTATAACAAGAATGGAGAACCAGTGCTGGTTCAAAATATGTATACATTAGATTCCCAGGAACAAAAGGTAGACTAGATCTCAGGTGGAGGTATAAAAAAATGACAAAATTGATGATCAATGGTGTTTGCAAACGAAAAAAGATTATTATGCTGTGGTCTTTAAGAAAAACTGTACAGACCTTAAAACGATTCTACTGTCTTTATTGATTTTTACATATAGAATTACAGAGATTATGTATAATATTGTATTTAATGAACTATTGTTTTAATTAAAGTTTAATTTTATATTAGTAAGTCTATTCCTCCAACTGGAGAGGTTTTTGTTTATTGAATAATTTTAATAAGATTTTATTATTATTATTATTATTATTATGTTAAACGTAGTGCAATATTTACTGATTATTTAATTTATCCTTTGTTGAATTTCACTTTCCCTTCTTATTGTCCACATACATTTTCAAACAAATTTAAAATTTATGATTACAGTTTGTTATCGCTAAATTATTTTAATACAAATTCTTAAGAATTTGCTATATTAACTTTTTTAGTCAATTTAGAATGTATATTGTATTAATACATGAAAGTTCCCTCGTATTGGGTTATATTAAAGCTCTCAACAGGAACTATATTTCCACTTCAACGATTCAATAACCCGTATGCTAAAATGAGTCTATTCTACAGTTCCATTCTAGACCAAGCAAACGTGTGATTGCTTTGTATTGGAATAATTTTCTATGTTTCGTGTTTCGTACGATAAAAAAAAAAGTTGTTCCTTAGTTGATTATCTACAAAGAGAAAACAAAATTATCTGATGTGATTTTCCTATAACATGAATATAATGTTTTATAATTATACAACTTCTTAAAAAAGTATGGAAACGTTAGGTAATGTTTGAACTAATTACATCAGAAAAACATAAATTGGACTACATAAAGTCAATTATATTGATCTTTATGTATAAAGTAGTATTTTTCAAGACCAAAAAGGTTCCCGTTCCCAGAAAGCGTCAGTAAATATTTTCAAAAGTGATGCTATATATTTTAATAAATTATTTGAAATAAAATTATATTTTAGATGATTTTATTCTTGATACTTTTTTAAAACATGCAACATAGATAGTGGCTCACAAATGTTGTTAAGGTTATAAGAATATTTTATCAAAGAAACAACACTAAGTTTCTAATAGCAAACTTTAGAAGAATAACGTAATTTAATTGTTTTAAATAAATAGAGCAAATCAGGTTGAAAATGGTTTTGTATGCGTATTTATTTTCACAAATTTCAGCCGTATTTTAAATTAGTAGTTAATTCTCACTGTTGTTTTATACTTAGTTTAGTTGCTATGGCAATACGAGTTCCAGAACTATATAGAATATATTCAATTATTTAACCCTCGTTGCATTTCTAAACTTTGTTTAGGAATATTGCCAGACACTTGAGTGGGTTTAATTCTCATTCTCTTTTAATCTATAAATAAAACATATCAAAACGTTTATTTGTAGCTCGTAGACATTATGATTTAGAGAATTATCCTGCTATAGAAGATTTTGGAAGTGTGTCTGATAATTCTCAAAGGATAAAACTGATAAAGGGTAGCTCTTTATTTCACTAACAGATGTTTTGAACAAATTAATAAAATAAAATTGTAGGTAATTTTCTGATATTCTCCAGTAAGTCATGGTAGATGAGGTGATCTTGATATTGCACGTACATCAGAGAAGTTGAGTGAAAACTTTCCACATTAAAAAAAAAAAAACAACTTTCTCTGTCAGTTTAAAAAATAAAATAAAACGAAATTTAAGGAGATTGTATCTTCCGTAAAAAAGTAATTCTAACTTTATTTCGTTTAAAAAGTATTGTTTTAATTATAAATAAGAAACAAACGAAGGAAAGAACGGTGATTTTTCTTGCATTTTAAGACTTCAATATTTCCTCAGTTATTACTCAATATACAACAAAATTTAGAAAAATAAAATTGTAGGTAATTTACATTCTAAAAATATGATGTCAACAATTTTTGTTGACAAAAGTTTTTAGATTTATCAACAGAGAGCATGTAGATATTTTAAAAACAGCAAATTGGATTTTTATTTAAAGTCTGTGTTTTGTACAACTATTTAGGAAAAACTAAATTTAGTTTTTCCAAGCTCTAATAGGGCAAATTCACGTACTTTAAAAGCAATTTAAGATTAAAGTTCTAAACATTTTTGACTCTCTGTTATGATATAAGATGTGCAAGTTTCAACTATATGTATTAACCAATCAGTATATGCGAAATCTTTCATAATATCTTACTCTACAAAAAATTGTATCCTGATAACTTTTAATTAGATTTCCATTTTTCATGAAATGACCAAATACCATTCAAATTATACCATTTTAATTTTCCATAAATCTGTTTATATGAAAATAATTATACAATTCATAAAGAAATTGACTTAAACAAACAAATAATATTGTATTTTGTTATATACATGTTTAAAGGGTAAAAGAAAAATACTACTACACCCCTCTCCTGTAAAAGTCAGTCTTCACTACTATTTTTTTCTCTCTATATAACCCTATATATTTTAATTGGCGAATCATGATATTGTTCTTTCTATACTAAATACAAAATTTATTACAAGAAAAACAACCATCAACTTAAACGCAAAACGATGTACTTATTAATATTAAAAAAAGATTAATGCCAACTATTTTTATACGGCGTAACTATGAGACTATAATATTCGTTTATAATATAGGGCCTATTATTGTTTTTATTATAATTTATTATAAAGTAAGAGAGTACCCCATTTTTAAATAAAACACTCTCCCTGTAATTGTATTTGTACGGTGTATCGTACATCATTGCACGCTGATTCCTGCTGTACTAGTCTCCAGGAGTTCTCATTTGTTTTTAATTAGAATTTACTTTCTATGGTCAACTCATTGTGTGATATAATTTTAACAAATAGTATGTAAACATTTCCACTAACTTTTTAAACATCCATATATAATATAAAATTTTAAGAAAATAAAAACCACACGTAGCCATCTTTCTAAAAATAAACATTGAATATTCCTCAGAAAATATCAACTCAGATTAAAAAAAAATCAATCGCTACATAAAGACAATTTATTTCCTCAAATTCTTATCAAAACTTCTTCATTTACTATTCATTCAAATTTAATTGAAATTACTTTCGTGCATTTTGAAACACTTGGCATTGGTAAGTTCCATCAAATCATTTAGTTTGTGAAACAGTTGATCGAAATTTGATTTACAGTGTTAACGCCCATTTTTGTACTATTAACACATTCATTCAATATTATTACAAGTTTTTATATTGATCTGTGATAGGTTAAAAAAATATATATATTTTCAAAGACTTGAAATATTGCCAAACTTTAAATGTAATTTTTAAATTAAAACATTTCCTTATTTATTATTATTTTTAAGACAAAAAATCTCTCGGTTATTATCGAGTTGAAAAAAAGGAAAAATAACTTAAAGTAAAGACCCCCTAGCCCTCGAAATTCCAAATGGCGTCAGAAATGAACAAAACAAGAGTTTGTCAATGATAATATGTTACAGAAAAGATGAAGGAAAGACCCAATGCTATATATAAAGACGCATAGACCCAGCTAAGGTCGCTCGGGGTTAACAAATACATGTCGTCACTAAAGTGAACCAAAAAGAAAAAAAAAACCGTTTTGTTGCAGATCACTATTTTAACTGATAGTACGAAATGTAACATTTTGTTATTTTCTATGTAATCTCCATTGAAATTTTAGTACTTTTTGAAAAATAGTAGAAGTTTGTTGCTACCTTCATCGTAGAAGTCTGCGTTAATAGAACAGTAACCAAAGCTTTATCTTGTGTTCCTCTGTAAGAAATTTCAACTAACAATTGCGAATTGTGTTTGACTGATTATTTGATATGAGATATTTTATGCTTTTACTTCGTAAAAAGTGACTGTTTGGGATATGTAAACTTCTTACATTATTGTTCTTTGTAGGAATTAATATTTTTCTATTGCCTTTAAAAACCTTTCCTTTTCATTTGTGTTTTACAATAACTAGTTGCCCCATTTTGAATATATTACTAATACTAAAATTGTTTACATTCTCACATATAAATATTATAAAATTATGTGATAGATATCAATGTTAGGTTTTTAGTGGAGATAACTATTTTGAGCTTTTTTGGGCGACAAATATAGGTTATGAAATAATAACTCCCTGTATCTATCTGTCACCTGTGTATTAACTATTGTCTAAAGAAGTAAATTGTATTATAAAATTGGTACGAGAATTTTGTCAGCATTTTAAGGAGTTAATTTTGTCGTTATTTACTATAACGAAAATACACACTCACTATTGTATCGTAATTAGTTATAAAGATTTTTACTATATTTTAGTCCATAAAACAGAAATATCGTCCAATTAATTGTTATAAAAAAAGACAGATTTCTTAAAATTTAAATTATCTATATCTAAAACTGTGATAGAATGTCCCAATAAATAACGCAAACCCGTGTGGGAAATGTAATAGCAATTTGAGATTAAGAAATAAGAAATAATCACTAACGAGAAGATACCTTGACAGTGGTCATTGAAACCTCGGTTTCAATCAAATATAATTTACGAATACGATGATTTTATGTCACAGCTAATCTAATCAAACATAACATAGGTTTTTCTTAAATGTAAATTTGAAATAAATATACGCACATAAATTGGAAATTTGGAGCAAACGAAATAGCTGTAAGAGAAAAAACTCAGTAATAAAGTTATTCTTGGTTTTATTAATGTATTTGAGACAGTTTGTGTATGTATTAGTACAGTTTATTTGTAAGAAAAGTTAAAATTAGATAATCCAATTTTGTAAATAAAATGTAGTAGGGAATGTTTAAAATTCTTAAAAATGTATTAGGCCGTTCTTGTCTGTGTAGAAATGGGTAATCGATAAATGCAGATTTATCTAATAAGATTTTATCGTCACTGGTAGGGATAATGTATTTTCTGCTGAAAACCAATATCTGTGCAAGGATTAGATTAAGAAGTTGTCAATTCTGATTGACTGAGGCCGATATTCGTCGTGCCATTTTACGAGTTCTATAGTACTGCCTAATCAATAACTTTCGATGTATTTTATTTTGTGTGATCGCTATCGTGCAGACGTCAAAAACGGTAATTTCGATGGAAGGGCGCATCGAAATTCCTTCCTGAGACCGTGAAACGTAAAGATCACTCAAAAACCGAAGACGAAATTATATGCGATTAACCTCTACTTCGTTTACTGGGTAAGTAAATCAGATATTATTTGAACTATTAAGAAGTTAAATTATTTGTTTGAATGAACTAGTAAGTGTTGATGCATCTGTCAACTCACTAATTTAATTAAAAACATTCCATTTACACTAGAGTGGACCTTCAACGTAGAATCTTAATATACCTGAGTTTTCCTGTTACTACATACAGTTCATAATTAAATTACAAAGTGTCATGTTACAATGAATATTACAAATTAATTTCAAAGTTGATGTCGCCGTAGATTTACACGTACAGTGTAAAAAAAACCAGAGAGGTGAATAACTTCCATTCAGATGCTTGTTGACCTTCTTCCGTTGAAATCATTTGTTATATCGAGGTTTTGTCTTTCTGTATTAAACTAAACAACGCGAAACATTCTATTAACTTTGTCACTCAACCAACCACAACGAATTTTATTGATATCAATGGTTGACTAAGATTACTACCTAAGTAGGCTTGCCATTTGGATTGTTTCTATTAGATAACTAAAAAGGAAACGTCTAGAAACTTATAATTATACTTTACAACATATACATGTTATGTAATCGGTTGTGTGAGAAAGTTATGTAATCGGTCAAAAAATTGTAATCGATTTGTTTTGCGGACATTTAAGTTTTAATGTTTCCTGGGTCAAAAAAGTGTTTATTTTTAAAGATGTCTATCTGTCTATTTCCCAAATGCGAACAATTTTAATCAAACGGAGTATGTAGGCTTATCTCGGGACTTTAACTTTTTTTTTTTCATAACACAAAATACAAACCCTACCATAAGAAATTTATAAAAACAAAGAATTACAATTTTCTTAATATCGTCTGTGACGATTTGTATCAAACTTTGCTTAAATGTAGCCTCTAAGTATCAGAAAAACACTCCTTAGTTGACATCAATATGTCTAAAAGTATAGGTATATAAATTACGTGCAAATAAATCGGCTGTCGAAAGATGTAATTACTAAAAAATTGCTGTAACTATTTTATTCCTTTTACTGAAAAAAGAAGATTAATTGAAGCACAATCTATCTGCAAAACACAAGGAAATAATATTAAAATTCAAGAATAATTGAAAAAAAAGTAACGTTGATCGCCGTCATCAAAACTTAAATTTTATTCAAATGCGATTTATACTAAAGATTTTATGCCACAAGCGGATCATGTTTAGGCACTTTTTAAATACATTTAATATTTTAATTATAAATACTATTCCAAAGTATAGAAGTGATATATTTTTTATTATTTATTACAGAACAGCACAAAAACGTGGAAGAGTTTGTACAGTATTTTGACAATGTTAATTAATAAGTATTTTTTTTTCATAATATTTTTAAAGAATAAATTTAATTCAGTTACTTTTATGTAACAGCAAATAGCTGTTGACTTCGCTATAAGCCATTAAACAAGGACGGAAAAAGTCAATTGTCTATTTATTTCCCGTTTATATTATGGACAGCCACATATATTTTCGACTCACCCTACCCCTCTCCTGTAACTTAAAAATGTCAATAGACGATTTTCCCTTGTATATAATATTTTAAATGAAATTTTCATTATATTATTAAATTTATATCTATTCTTGTATTACCGCTTAGTAAATAGATTTTTTTTACTGATGTGGTTGAAGATTTGAAACATTTTAATCATTTTCCATTGGTTTGAGAGAAAAAAAAGAAGATTTTAGTTCTAAATGAGAAAATTCTTTTAAAAATAAAACACTGTATAATAATATATTATATAACGAATATCAAAATCTTAATTCTTAGAATTAGAAAACAAAGCTTTCAATATATTTATAAATAACCCTGGATAATCTGATAGATCAAAAATTAATTAAATGTATAACATAATAAAATATTTGCATTTTGATTCTAACCAAGATCATTTTGTTGAATAATATTACTGTTTACCGATTTATATTTTGCTACCAAAAGGCTGTATTGCTGTTTTTAAATTACACTTGTTATATACAAATTTTGTAGATTAGTAACACATCTACAAATTAAATAATTACATATTTTTAAATAATAAATAAATGTAATAGGTTTTTATATTTTCCCCAACTATATTTATGATAAAATGAGGCTGTAAGTAACAAATGAACTTCCTCTTGTAATCTGTGAAAAGAAAACAGCCTACAGTAGCAAATATCAAATCCAGACTTTACCATTTTCGCCGAGACATGACTCTGACATTTCATGTATTGAATAAGTTTTATTCCTACCAGGCCATTGTTGGGGGCCTAGCTTTGATTTTACACTGAGGAATAAATTTGAATTCATCGTTCTTCATTTTTATATTATGTCACTAGGGATATGCCATAATTGTTATAGTACTGTATATGGAGTGGGGAAATATGAATTCTGGGTAATCAACACACCTGGGATAATATGATATTCTAAAATTGTGATACTCAATATGGAATATCAGAATATTTCGATTTGAAAATATAGTTTTTTTTAAATAGTGTTTAAATAAAGGTTTATTTCTTTTAAACAAATGGAGAAACCTGTGAAATTTATAAACAATGGTTTTCGCTATGGATTATATATTTGTTTTAAATTATAACAAGATGAATAATGTTCTAAAATGAGCAATAGAAAATGACTTATTTATTTTATAAATCAATTAGCAATATGTATTTTACAACCTGAAGGTACAGTTTAGTATTTTCTATATATAAACAAGTTTTATATGAAAATAAGTTTAAATATAAAGTTTAAAATATAAGTTTTAACGTTTCAATTTAATATTCCAAAGCCAACTCCATCTGTATAATTTGATTGAAAAGAAAATACTTTCTAAATTTTTAAATGTCAAGGAAAGATAAGTTGTAAACTTTTACAGAAGTAATTAGGTTTGAACAACGCCTTGAAATAATTCAATTTAACAAACTTACAAATGATAATAGGCATTGAAATTACACAAAAGGATTATAATTTTATGTAGTTTTGCTTACATCAGTCAGTTTCATGTTTGTGAATATTTTAATATATTTTTATTTAAATAATGGTCGTCAAAATGATAAAACATTTGTTACACTCGTTTCAATAAGGTTATAAATTTATAAGTTTCAAAATGGCTTTATGAAATAAAAATAAAAATAAATATATACAATTTTATACATATAATTATAATATATATAAATGATATATATTTATATAAATACATATTTAATTTTTTAATCAGATGAGTATAGCGTAAGTGGAATACGTAATACATTATTGATTTAAAATCGTTTAGGTAATATTTATAGACATTTTAGCAATTATATAATAATATTAATAATAATTTCAACGTGTGAATCAAAGTGAACCTTGATAAATAAATAGTTTCTTATTATATTGAAATTATATATATATATATATATATATATATATATATATATATATTTATATATATATATAAGAATGAAACGAAAGAGATAAAAAACACGTTTTCTCTGTGACATTGATTTCCTTTTCTAGCTGATTTCATCAGGTGGTGTTGTCTTGTCTTCTCTCCGAAAGGTTATTAAAAAAGTACCGAAAACAAGATTTGCATGTTATCTAGAAAAATATCAATATGGGTTTAGAGAGGGTAGAATTACTGATGGTCTGAATAGAAGAAACAGGTAAGTGTAATTGTTTAAACATTACCCTACCCAGTCTTTGATACAGGTAATTATGAAATCATTTTCAATAAATTATTTAAATCTGTGTGAGAGGGGTAAAGTTTTATCTTGTTGAAATGTGTTAAAGGTAAATGAAATTTTATATCAAATAGGTACTAAATGGAGTAGGAGTATAGTGTTTGGAGCAACATCATTTAAAATTTATAATAACTATAATAATTATAGTATGAAGTTCCGAGGTTACGAGTCAACTCTTGCTGATGACACAGCTCTAAGTTAAGTTAAGTTAAGTTGTAGAAGACGTAGGAGCATGAATAACGATTTTCCGGCATTACAGTGGTGGTTAATAGAGAACAAAATGATCATAAGCCGGAAAAAACGTTTACAGTGTATATTGTTTGAAAGCAAAATTTTAAGTGTAATGCATTATGTGGTGAAGTTTTAGGAAAATTAAATATAAAATATTTAGGGGTTTTTTAGATAATGAAATTAATAGGAAAAAAAAACATAAAATCAAAATTAAAAATGTTTCAAGAGTGTTCTATTTCTTTTTATGTATGTGTGATACCAACTTGTTAAGAACTCTCTACTTTTTGCTTGTTCAAAGTAGGATTAATTATGTGTTCATCTGCTGAGGGGGGGGACTAATATTTAACAATAATTGCTCCCTAAAAGAAACATACTTCATTGATAGTGAAAAAAAAAGCAGACACATCCTTGTGTCAATTTATAATTGTTTCCTTTAAGATACTTATTTGTTTATAGTTTAAAATTGTTTTACAATAGAAGTAGAAACAGCAAAAGCAATATTGAGGATTTGGCCAAGCTACAAAACGCTATTTAAAAAAAAAATTCAAGACAGGAAAATATCTACTCTACAAAAATATATACCCTTTGTAACGTTAGAGCAATGTGAAAATGTGAAAAAATTAGATTTTGTAAAAATAATTTTTTTTTAAAGACGTGGCTGGAACTATACAAGTCGGTTTTTTCAGGTTCTGAGATGTAGGATCTTATCATGAAAATGAAATTCTACTCAGTTACCTGTTCAAGGCTGCTTCCCGACTTAGTATTTAGCATTAAATGAAACAAAATTAAAATTTACGAAAAAAACTGGTTTTGAGGGTGTCGAAGTATGTTCCTCAGAATGTACTTTTGATTGCCTAATCACAGAATATGGAACGGCGAGGAAGAATATTCAAATAAACAAGGATAATCAGATTACTCTTGGAGGTTATTGGAATAAAATTTGGAAATGGATGTAAGGTGTGACGAAAATAAAGGATTTGATCATAATCTTATTTAAAACATCGATAATGGGGTATAATAACATATGTTTATTTATAAAACATAAGTTATCAAAATTAACTCTACTTATTTATTTAAATTTCATTGAAACGTAAAGAACGATGACCCAAACCTATGTGCAAAATCCTAAATAGAAAATATTATCGGTAACAATCTGAACTCTCATCGTTAAGAAAACTCGATTTTAATCAAATTCAATTTACCCGGAAGAAGTTTTTTGTGATAGAAAGGAAGAAATGTTAGGCCTTATTTAAGAAATATATCAACATATTATAAAAGATGTCATGCATGGTTCAGTATCACTTAACTATCAAACCGACATTTTTGACGACGGTTATTCTTTATGTTCCTTTCAGGATGAGTGAGGTTTACAGAACGTTTTTGCACCATTTATTTGGTTTAAAATGAACCTAAAGAAGATTGTAGTTTTTTTGAAGTATTTTCCTGCTAGAGGATGAGGATATTGTCACGTGGACAACAAAGGTAAGCCTTTAGTTCAGTGATATTGACGGCAATGTTTAAATAATTTTTGCCTTCGTTAAGTTTAAGGTGTTTTACTAAGTGATAGTTATGACATTGTGTTTATATATTTTTTTTGTTAATGTTAAGTTATTTCATTTTATAAAATATATCTATATTTCTATGTTTTGGCTATATTTATTATTTTATTATATTTTTTTATATTAAGAAAAAGAAAAACTATCATAATAAATCCGTGTGGGATGCTGGTCCCATATCGGACGCCTCCCCAGGTGGCGGATAGGGGAATGCCTCTCAGATATGAGTGGTACCGGGGAAATCAAATACCCGGGGCGGACCAAAAACCAGATAGGGGAAGGTACCCCGAAAATAAACCAAATATGAAAAGTCAGCAGGAGGAAAAAGTTACGGTGCAGGGAGTCGGATCCCCAGTACCGGCGGCTGTCAGGGGTGAGAAAGCGGGCCCCGGGTCGTCGTCAGCCAGCAACCGCAATGAAAAGGGATTGGAACACTTGGGTCCCTCGTCACGTGATGCTACAAGTGCTACAAGTTTTTTGAAGAAACAGGATGAAGATCCTTTTAGAAAAAGTGGCTTATTACAGAGATCTCCAGAAAGCCAAGATACATATTTAGACAACAAAGTTGGACAAGAGAAAAATGAGTTGGACGAAGTAAAATTGCAATCAACGGAAATAAATCCTCAGTTAATGGGTTACTATGATAGGTGGCAAGAAGAAAAAAAGGCAAGAAGAGAACTTGAACAAACTGTTACCAATTTGCAGCAGCGTATAGGGGAGTTGGAAAGAAAGCTGACGCTATTGGATGGAACCAATGCATATACACTAACTGATGAGCAAAATGAAAGACAGTATTTCACAGAAGAAGAGGAACTCTCAAGGGAGACAGACTGGATTTTAAATAAAAATAAAAAGAGAAGAACAAAAAAAAGGAAAGCAGCAAATAGTCCTGAAACGTCTCCTGAAACGTCCCCTCAAAATAAAAGTAATGGATTGGTACCCCAAGAAAAATTAGATGTTGTCAAAAAACATAAACCACCGCCTGTAATATTGAGCAACGTAGGGGACTATATTGAAATAAGTCGAGCCTTGAAATCAAGAAAGATTAACTTTAGAGCTAATCTAATGAATAATAACCAATTGAAAATCAATGTTGATACTGAACTGGAATATAGAGATTTAACTAAATTCGTAAACAATCATAAACTAGAATGGCATTCCTATGAGAATAAACAAACGAGACCTATAAAAGTCATGGCCAGGAATTTGCATCCATCATGTAATCCTGAAGAGATTAAAAATGAATTAATTAATAGAGGTTTTAGGATTATTGATGTGGCAAACAAAATCAAGAAAACAAAAGAAAATGGCATAGAGATTAAAACCATACTTCCTATGTTCATATTAACATTTGAAAACTCTGAAGATATTAAAAAAATATATGAAATAGAACACATATGCCATATGAGAGTTAAGATTGAAGCTCTCAGGAATGACAAACTAATTCCTCAGTGCAAAAGGTGTCAGCGATATGGGCACACTCAAAAATATTGCCAACGAGAAGCTAACTGTGTTAAGTGTGCTGGCAAACATTTAACTGTTGAATGCAGCAAGCCAAGGGATACTGCGCCTAAGTGCTCCAACTGTGCGGAGGCACACCCCGCTAGCTACCGTGGCTGTTTAGTAGCAAAAGAGCTACAGAAAAGAAGAAATGAAATAATTAAAAGTAAAAGAATTCAAAATCCTCAAAATCGAACATTCACATCCAGAAAAGTTACCAACCAGGTTTCATATGCTCAGACAGTTAAAGCTAACGAAATACGATCGGAGTTAATAAAGCAAACTGAGCAGGTTCCCCTGATTCAGATGATGCAGGACATAACATATACGCTGAATAAACTTATAGAAAGGTTAGATAGAAGCGAATTTAAGGACACCGGAGAGAAATCTATAAAGGAAATTAACTGACATGTGGGATTTGAGAATAGCAACCTGGAATGCTAATGGTATCCAAAATAGAAAACAAGAAGTAGAAGTATTTTTAAACACGCAAAATATTGACATATGTCTTGTCACGGAAACACACTTAACTAAGCAGTCTTATTTGAAGATAGGAGGATACAAGGTTTACCAATCAAACCACCCCGACAACAAAGCGAAAGGAGGAAGTGCCATAATAATAAAAGATAATATTAACCATCATGAAGAGTGTCATCTCCAGAGTTCACAAATGCAGCTTACAGTAGTTGGAGTAACGTCCTCTAAACAAAAATTGTCTATTGGTGCTTTATATTGCCCACCAAGATATAATCTTAAAAAACCAGAGTATAAAAAGGTTCTACAGCATATGGGTGACCGATTTATAGTGGGTGGAGATTATAATGCAAAACATGTTGATTGGGGATCAAGAATAACAACATCTAAAGGCAAGGAACTCAGAGAAGCTATCATAGAAATGGGATGCAGCCACCACTCTACAAGGAAGCCAACTTATTGGCCCACAGATCCAAAAAAAGTTCCCGATCTCTTGGATTTCTTCATATCAAAGAGGGTGTCCCAAAACTTTGTGGATATTGAGGATAATATCGACCTTAGTTCAGATCACTCAGCAGTAATTTTAGTACTGAGGGAAAACATTATCAAGAAAGAGAACAAACCCAGACTAGTCAACCATACAACTGACTGGATTAGTTTTGGAATAGAATTGGATCGTGAGATTAATTTAAATATCCAATTAAGAACAAAGCAGCAACTTGAAACAGAAGCAGAGAAATTTATCAACATCATCCAGAAAGCAGCATGGAATAATACTAAGGAGTATACTCACAAAACAGTAGGCAAAAATTACCCTCTCAAAATAAAGGAACTAGTCAAAGAAAAAAGAAGAGCGAGAAAAAAATGGCAACAGACGCGAGACCCTTCTGATAAGAATATCCTTAACAATAAAACGCAAAGTCTGAAACGGGAAATTCAAAAACTTAATGAAGAATCCGTCAATAATTTCCTTGAAAATTTAACAGCAGATAAAGAGACATCTTACTCATTATGGAAAGCAACGAGAAGAATAAAAAGACCAAATACTCAAATTCCTCCAATAAAAAAGTCTGATGGCACCTGGGCAAAAAATAACAGGCAGAAAGCAGAAACGTTTGCTGATTGTTTGGCTGAAATATTCCAACCTCATGACATTTTCTCAGTTGACATGATAGAGGGTAATGAAATTCTCGAAGAAACAAATATAAAACTAGTTACTTGGAAAGAAGTTTTCAACGAGATTAAGACTAACCTAAATCCTAAAAAAGCACCAGGTTTTGATCTCATTACAGGAGAGATCTTGAAGCAACTGCCCAGGAAAGGTGTGGTGTTATTGACCTATTTAATAAACGCAGCATTCAGATTAAAACATGTTCCTGGTATTTGGAAGGTAGCCGAAGTCATCATGATTCAAAAACCAGGTAAACCACCAAATGATACCAAATCCTATAGGCCTATTTCATTGCTACCAATAATTTCAAAGGTTTTCGAGAAATTACTGCTAAAAAGACTAAAACCTATCATAGAATGTAAACATTTAATTCCAAACCATCAATTTGGTTTTAGACAGAGCCACTCAACAATAGACCAAGTCCATCGGATAACAGATATAATTGAAAAAGCATTAGAAGAAAAATTAATTTGTTCTGCCATCTTCTTAGACGTGGCACAAGCCTTCGATAAAGTTTGGCATGAGGGCCTTATCCATAAATTAAACAAAGTACTACCAAAACAATATGTGGATCTGTTAACGTCATACATATCTGGCAGACTATTTAGAGTTAAACAGGAAGATGAATATTCGGAACTAAGAGAGATGAATGCTGGTGTACCTCAGGGTAGCGTATTGGGCCCTATATTGTACTTGCTCTATACAAGTGATCTACCACAAATAGAAAATGTAACTGTAGCTACATTTGCAGATGATACTGCCTTATTGGCAGTTGGCAAAAGCTTAGGAGAAGCTACCAACAGAATTCAAAAAGCAAGCGATAGCATCTATCAATGGACTAAGAAGTGGAAAATTAAGATAAATGAGAGGAAATCTGCTCACATCAATTTCACAAATAGAAATATAAAGAATCATTGTATAGTAAAACTGAATGGAGTTGAAATTCCATGTGAAAATACAGCAAGGTACCTGGGTATGACATTGGATACCAAGTTAAATTGGAATGAACACGTAAAAAAGAAAATAACTGAACTAAAAATCAAATACAGTCAGCTGTATTGGCTTTTGGGACGTAAGTCTAAATTGTCAATACAAAATAAAATATTAATTTATAATCAGATTTTGAAACCTGTCTGGGTATACGGTATACAACTCTGGGGTTGTGCCAAAAAATGCCACATTGAAAAGATCCAAACTTTTCAAAATAGAGTATTACGGAACATGGTCAACGCTCCATGGTACATTCGAAATATTGATTTACATAGGGATCTTGGAATTCCAGATGTTTCTACTGAAATAAAAAGGTTTGCTGTGAAGCACGAATCTCGTTTGAAACATCATGTAAATGAGGAGGCAGTACAACTTCTTGACAACCGCGATTTAATCAGAAGACTGAAGAGAACAAAACCTTTTGAGTTAGTCTAAGTGTTTGGTTGTTGGTAAACATTGGGTGATATAATAACTTTGGGTCACTGGTGGGTGACTTATTGGATATAAGATACAATTTAGAGACTTATTGGATATAAGATACAATTTAGAGGCAAATTGATGGTTAGTCTGTAAGACTAGTTTTAATGTATAATTTGAAATGAAATAAATAAATATAAAAAAAAAAAAAAAAAAAAAAAATTAATAATAATGCCAAAATATAAATATATTATTGTATAAATATTATCTTTTACTAAACTGATTTTGAACATAAATATCATGTTTCATTCCAGTATCGAAAGTTTTCTCTCTGTACCTTATAATTTCAATTATAAAAACGCAAAAGTTTGTAGAATAAATAAGGAATTAAGTTGCTACTAAATAAATGGGTAAACATTGTTGCTTAGGAAAAAAGGAAAGTTGAGAGGTACTATGCAGATACTTAATGTACTATTCTAAAAATTACTTCCAAGTGGCCATTAATTATCATACAATTACACCATGAATACATCAACTCGGGGGTATAATTTAGTTGTAATTTGCTTAAGGGGACCAGGACATTCATTCATCGACTAACCACTACCGATTTCCCAAGTGAATTGAGGTGGCTCAATCTAATTTTCTGAAGAACTAATTAAAGTTAAATACAAAATATCTGCTCCCAAAAAGAGAGTAATCGCAAAATTTACAAAAGTAATCTGTCTTTGTATGAAAGGGTAACAGTAATTACTCACATTACCATAAAATTTATGTAGGACAAAATATGGGAAACACGTAAAGAATCTGGTTTATATATGGGAAAAATCAAATCATAATTTAAGAATAGTTTACACCTTAAATCACCTTAAACATTTACAACTTTAAATAACTTTAAGTTTAAAACAATTATTTTAGACGAAATTGCTGTTTCATTGTGCGTTTATTGATATCGCCCCAATGATAAACCAAATTTTTAAGATGAAATATAAGCTTGTACACATTTTTGACCAAAAAATTACTTCATACAAACCCTGTAGGTCTAAAACAAATAAAGAACATTTTGGAAATAGTAGCGGAAGTTCATACCTCCCCACCTTACTTGACAAGCAGAGCTGCATGAAATCATAGGTGGGAGAAGTACATCGAGGTAACGGAAAAGAATTGAGTAAAGGAGGTTGATCATGCGTATTGGCTTGTTCTTTAGTTTTTATAGATATACAGATACATAACATAAATAACTATCAGAGGAATAAAACAGCATATACTTGTCGCAATCCACGTCACACGGCTAAGAAAATCACTTGCAAGTTCTTAAGATCTTATTTCACAATTTTACTTTCAATTTAAACACTTTCAATTTCGATGAATACTTCATAATTTGTACATCACGAAAAACCAATACGACGCATGACGGGTTTTAACTGTTTACTTTTAGTTTTGTATTGCTCCTTGTTCATATATAATAAATAGCATTAGGTGATGCAGACAAGTTAACATTGTTATTTTCTATAAAGGACTGTTTGGATGTTTATAAACAAATTACCACCTATTATTAGGTTTATCATTAATTTCGATAGAACAGTGGTAAGATTGTATACTACCACAAGAATGTTCTGCCTGGTATGAACTCACCTAAATGCCTGCAGGACTTAGCAGCAACTCTCTAAAATGAACTTATACGATTAATGTATATAATTAAATTAAAAATGTTGGTAAAAATAAAATAACTTGTTTCAAATGCCTTTTAATTATTTACATTATATGGGTTATTTGTCAGGATTTAATATTGAAATCAAGATGCCATTTTATATTGTTTTTTGTTGTTTATTATTAGCACTAAAAATAAAAAAGTTAATGATATCCAATACACACAACATATATCAATTGTATCCAGGATGGCAATTCATAAGTCAGGGAAAGATAATGTGTAAACGCAAAGTGGTGATAGCGAAGTATTTCCTGTGTAGGTCATTAAGAATATGTCAAGGCAAAATTTTAACTCCTGTTAGTATTTTCAGTTACTTAGCTACAAGCCATGTCAATATCGAACTTCACGCCTTAGGAATAAATAATATTCTGAGATTCATTGGATATTTTGATGTATATTCTCAAATTTAGAATTAACGTAAGACAAATTTACAAACAATAGATAAAAGTTTCAAATTTAGTGCTCAACAATAAATACATTAAGTAATTTATCATTTTAAAATTTCAACATTTTGAGAATAAAAACAGTGTGAAATATCACATAATATAATTCACGTAATCGTAAATCAAAAAGATAAAAGTAATCATATTTTTATCAATATTCAGCGACTTTAAAACCCTAATATACCATTAAAAATATAAAATCATTTAATGTTTTGCATTTTACCCCACGTTCATATTACTTCCTGACATCTTAAATTTATTATTTAAAAATTTTAACATTAGAATCAGATTGAAAGACTTCAAATTATAAATAAAGCATGCTTCTTTGTTCTTCTTTCCAGAATTTATTTTTTCAACAATTCACAATTAACAATATGTATTCACAACTTCAACAATTACAAAAAAAAACCATTCACACTTAAAACATATATAGGAAATAAAATAGGTATAATTATAGAATATCAAATTAAAAAAAGTCAACTTGTATATAAATACAAATGCATGTATTATGTAAAATATTAAATAATTGCTGTATTAACAATAATTAATAAGAAAGAACACAACTACAAACACCTAAATTTAAACGTTTTCTCAGGAGAGCTCTTTTCTTTATTATTAACATCAATTTTATTCATTAATTTATTATTATTATTCATCAATATTACTAAAAGTGAAAATTACCATTATTTAAATCATTATGGTAATTCAGAATTGAAAAAAAAATACAGGTTTAGAACAATTGTTAAAAACTGAAATTGATTTCTAATCCCCGCCATTAAACCTTTGATTTCAATTCAATACAATTTACAAGTTCTAATTAAATATATATGTTTCATAACAAATTACTCGAAGCGGTAGTGGGGAATTGAGTGAAAAAGAAAATTATATTTTTTATCTGTTCTGGTATAAGCAGGAACAAATATTTTTGGGAAGATAAATATGAACAATATTTTCAGGTTTTAGTGGGCATATGTGAAAATAGTGCAATATTTTTCACACAGTTTATTATATTCTTTCAACCCTTTCCTTTAAATACGTATCTTTATAATGTGGGTTTCTATAAAATATTCATGAACTTTTCCTACAAAATGCAAATTAATTTACATATTTTAAATTGCCGCTATATGCTAATTCTCATACCTTATGCTCTTCAATTGGAGGACAGGGTGTGTTGTCAATTAACTTTAAAACCTTGTTATTTTTTTACAACGTAACTGCAAAACCGGCTGTCGTCTGAAAATTCGTTAGATATTCAGCACTAAGTAGCTGAGCGATGTGAGGTTCTGTTTTAATTCTCTCTTTTGATATTTCGTCTGTATATTTGTGTGTTTCGTAGTTACGGTTTAATATGTCTATTAATAGTTACAAAGTTTAGGAAAAAGATTCTTTGTGACCGAGTGGAATGATGTACATGGTAGACTTTTAATTCGTTTTACCGTTTCAAAATGGTGTCTAATCAAAACCGTTACTACTCGGTCGGACGCTTAGACTAGTGTAAGACTTTAATGCAATTTTGTAGGAGGTGTTCCACCATGTAATAACCCTTTTTTATGTAAGAATATCTGATGTTGTGGTCTATCAGATTCGATATCCCGAATTACTACAGCTTGGATGTAAAAGGATTTATCTGACTCAATGTTTGAAATAACTGCACACACGAGATTAACCTGTGTATTATTATTTTAGTTGAACAAATTATAATTTTGTTTTTGAAATATATTTAAAGACTTATCACTAAATTTTAGTAACCTTAAACATCAAATAGTTATCTAAATACTAGAATTTAGTCACGTGATTGTTATTAAAATATTCAGATTTGCGCTAGCGAGAACTGTGCCATTGTTTCCATACAGCATACTCAACATTAATTTAGTTATAACAAAAATTTTATGTACAGACTTTAACTACAATCGAATATACAATTCCCTCCTTACTCTTATAATGTAATATTTTCTTATTACTTAAAGATATGTAGTTTTAATTTCTATATAACACTTTACACAAAATTTGACTTACTTTTGATTTTTCTAGCTCCTTTAAAATTGCTTGGAAGGTATCGTAAGATCCTTATTTTTTCAGCTAATTTATACCAAAGTGTAAATAAGTATAACTTATTTCAGTTATATTGAATCCAATTTGTTGTATTGACTTTTAATTTAATTTTAAATTTATTTTAACTTTTAATAATTAATTAAATGATTTTAGTTATGAGATCTCCTCTTTACATGAATGTTTTAAACTATTGACTACTCACATAATAAGCTATATTTCCTTTCGTAGCACTTTTAAATTCCACTTTACACACCTTTCTTTATCGATAATTATAATCGATTTAGTTTCTGAACTTTCACTCAACACTTAACTCTCTCTCTCTCTCTCTCTCTCTCCCTCTCTCTCTCTCTCTCTCTCTCTCTCTCTCTCTCTCTCTCTCTCTCTCTCTCTCTCTCTCCCTCTCTCTCCCTCAGTCTACCTTCAGCATATCAACTTTTCTCCATTTATTCACCTTAAGGATGAGAAGTCCTGTTCTGAAAAGAACATTTTCGTTTTGCATCCTTTGGAGCTTCTTCTGAATCTTCATTGCCATTCTGTTACTCATTAAGAACCACGAAGACATAGAGGAAAGATGCGGACCTGAGTAATTTTGTCCACCGAAGTACTTTTTGCCGCACTTCTTAAGCAAAATGGGACACTCACCCCCCCCCCCCCCAACTTTGATGCACGGAACACCAAGAGACTAACGTGACTCGGTTTAATTGGGACACTGGAAACTTTATCCAACAGCTTTTCTCGTTATCATAATAAAACTATCAACATCTTGGTGTATGAACGTTGCTTGTACGCCATGTTGCAAACATTGGGTTTCTAAGAACGATTTCTTGAATATATTAAATCGGTCAAAGGAATTAAGTGTCTTGTTCAAATATACGATTAATACTTTAAGATTCAAGGAAAAATACCATATATACTTGATAGAATAAATAAATTACAATTTTAATTAATTATAATATATTTTTATTTTTGTAAATATTCGTACGTTATGGTATAGCCAATAATGTTTTGAACGTACACTGTAGTAAGTTTATAATTTTTAGGTAGGACCACACCCTACGAAACTTGCTATACATGTGCTACATTTGATATTTTTACACCGAAGTAGAGAATTATTGGAAATTAATGTCTTTTTTCAAAACTGAAATTCTTTATCTATTGTCATATTGTTGCTGAGATGTTATACACTAAACACTGTCACCCCAAGGCCATACTTCTCGTTGTTATATCCATAACAACAATGACATGTCCCTGTGAACATAACATAAAGAAAGAAAGAGGAAGGATTCTAATTTATTTTTCAGTATAAAATCATTGTCGGCCCAGGCCGCCAAGAATAGTTTATAACATATTTAATACAAACAATGTCAGAGTCATGTCTCAGCGAAAGTATGTTTTATAAAGAACATTTGGAGTCTGTTTCGTTCATAGATTCAAAAATAAACTGTGTTTAAACATTGCAAAAACTTTTCACTCACTCATTTCCAAAACCAAATATAACCATGTAACACTATCCAACAGCAAAAATATTAGGTTGGTGAACTTGGTCATTTAAAGTGAAAAGGAATCATGGACATCGACGTTTGAAAAGTATATATATATATATATATATATATATATATCAATTTGGAAAAACTGGCTTTGCTTATTTTCTCGGCGTAAATGGTATTTTAATTATGATTGATGTTTCAACGTGGGCAGTAAGTTCATTTATGGTTTTTTGCCAATTATTCCTGAATGGATTATTTATTTAGTATTATTTAATTACACGGGTTTTGGTAAATTAATACTCACATTTCACAAAAATTGGAATTAAATAGGTAGAGTCGATTTTGAGGAATAAAGTTTGTTAAAGGGCCCAAAGGCTAATTTGCTTTTAGGATATATCATGGACCGGTATTTTTGGAGATATAGTCGAGTCCTTTTAGGTCTCTAGAGGTTACACTTGAGCACAAATTTATTAAAATCGTTAAAACTTATTTATAGAAAATGGTAATTTTAATTTTTTTGTGGCAGAAAAAAATTTATCTCAAAATCTTTTGTTATCAAAAATAAAATAGTTGACCCATATACCAAATTTGATTAAAATCACTCCACACGTTTTTGCTGCAGAGCCACTGTACGACAGAATGATAATACACCATAGAGATAGAAAAACTTAAAAGGGATATAACTATTAAAATCAAGATGTACATTTTTGAAACATCACAAAACTTTCTCTATTGAATGTATAGTTAAGAAAATAATTTTAAAAAAATCTTTAAGAGCGTCCAATTTTAATAAATATATCTGCTATGAAATGTTTAAGTTGATTAACGAAATAGGAATAGTTTTGTTCATTAATGAAATTCTAGCTACAGTGATCTTAGTTATGGATCTTTTGAAATTGTTTTTGATAACTCAAAATTTAGTCGTTGGGTGTTAGCCACGAGTAAAATAAAAGAGGCAACAAGATATTTTAAAATCGTTTATGACGATTTTCGTCAGATTTTGCTCAAATTTAAGGAGACGAACAAAACATATTAGTTGAAAAAATTAAGTTGTTAAATTACGTGTACAGTAAATTGCTTAACAAAATGTTGTAAAAGACGTAATTTCTAAAAATTGATACTACTAATTTCTTTCCTTTTAGTGTTATAAGAAGATTAATTAAAATATGTGCAAAATCGGATATAAAATAATATTACAATTCAGAATTATTTTGACCAAAAACAAAAATGAACTGTTTGTTACCGGCGATATTAAAATTGATACCGGCTATATTTTAATGAAATGCTATTTTACTCTGAAAACGTTTATGCTACAAGCGAAGGAAGTTTAGACTTTATAATTACAAAAAAATCAAATAACTGCTTCCCCTGTCCAATTTTCCTTTTTTTTTCTGACAACTACTGAACTGATATTATATTTTTATATCTAACTGACAGCCAAGTAATTTGTTTGTTTGTTTGGTTTTGGGATTGGCGAGAGAGAGAGAGAGATTTTGTGTTATATTTTACACCGTTTATTAATAGGTAGTAATTTTTTACAATATTTCTAAAGACTAAAATTTAATTTGGTTACTTTTATTCAACTGCTGTTGATTTCGCTACAGGTCACTAAAAAAGAACGGAAAAATCCCTTTTGTAATTCACTTCTATTTTTATATTATTGAGCTCACACGTTTTCGATTCCCCTCCCCCCTTTCATAACAATAACTGACCATTTTCCTTTCCATATAATTAAAATTTTTTTTTTGAACATTTAAAAGATACTAAAATACTACTATAAAGAAACAGAAGGATGTCATTATAATAATTATTTCAACATTTTCTTTTGAATAACAGAAAGATTGTGAAAGAAAATTTGTGTAAGTATTATTAGACGAATTGTTTATGAACACAACAAATACAAACTATTATTTTTAGAAGTAGCGTGTTTATGTAGGTTAAATTTGTTTTTATGATAGTTAACTGATCAGAAAGCATGCTATGCTTATAGATAGCATATTATACTGATCAGCATGATAGCGCTTTAAGTATTTAAGGAGACCACGTACTGCCTATCTCGCCCATGTTAAATACACCATTTTCTGGTAAACGTTTCTCATAAAAATATCGTTGTAAAATTTTAACAGTTATTTATTGACTTGACAACATTAACAAAAATTACAAGAATTTGTTAGCCTATTATTTATTTTATGATCTATTAGGCTAAATAGCAATGGAAAATAAAGTGTAGAAATTTAGAAAATAATGGTACCAAAGGACCATCAAGTAAACTTAATTTATTCTAAAACAGGCTCCATAACCATTATCTGTCTTATATGTTTTTTAATGTACATATGTACATATTTTTAATGTGGTTTTATTTGCTTTTAATGATTTATTTTGCACATAATATTAATAGCGCCCAACAATGCAGCGATTCTATGTTTCATATATTTATATATTTCACTTACACATTTATTCACTTGTACTTCTATATTTATTTTAACACTTGTACAAAAATGAAACTTTGAAAAAAAAAGAGTTTTCTGTACAATACATTTATTTATATCCAAGCTCGCCATCATCTTCCACTCAAACCAAACAACTTTTATTTCTAGTTGGCTCCCTTACCATAAGTTGGGAAGAACCAACCTGCATAGCACATACAAAACTTTGTTTTGGGCAACCTTTGATGTTGATATTTATCACCTAAAACGTGAATTCAGTCAGAACAATAAATATTTTGAATGGAAATTTTGGTCTAATTTAAACTTATCGTACATCTAGATATCTAGGAGAAATGTATATATTTTTAAAATGAGGGGTCAAAAATATTTGTTTGTTAATAATTTTTGGAACAAAAATAACAATTAGGAAATTAAATGTAAAAGGAAACTAGTATTTTAACACTACTCTTGATTTGAAGTATATAATCGTCGAGTGATTGACTGTACTAATATTGTTTCAGTTTACCCTTTCAACTTTCACAACAGGAACATTGTAGACACAATCACATGACATTGTGTTGAGCAAGCACTTCATTATGTGCCATAATTTGGTAACACTGATTGTTCCTTTGAAAGAGAAACATACTGTTGACTTGATGTCAATTCGATTTCAGTACATTCACACTAAATAATTAATATTATAGGTTGCTATGTGTAATCATCCTTCCATATTGTAGAGATTATATTGAACTTGCACAATTATGTGAATACTGTTTTGAGGGTAATTATGAATAAATACTTGTAGTGTAGTATTATAATAGGAAATAGGTTGTCAATAAATGATCGGAGCAAGTTTTCACAAATAATGTTAGGAATCGACAAGACTAAGTAATGTTCTGTAAAGGGAGACTTAAGCCTGTAAAGTAAATAATTTTTATAATTTGTATTTCTAACAAAATAAGTTAAAATTACCAAGATTAATAATTTAAGACGAATTGAAAACTGGTTAATCAATATCAAAACATAAAGTAATGACAGATATTGTGAATTTTTTCCCCACTATAATAAGATATTTCGAAACAAAGATTTATAATTTGTTAACATGAGGAATAAATAATGATACATAATACATACAATCCTTATATATCACGGTATGGTTAGAAACCTGAGGAAAATCTTAATTATTATA
Source organism: Aphrophora alni (assembly GCA_963513935.1). NCBI lineage: Eukaryota > Metazoa > Arthropoda > Insecta > Hemiptera > Aphrophoridae > Aphrophora > Aphrophora alni. The sequence continues at coordinate 106,351,771 of OY740770.1, forward strand.
CGGAAATACCCACAAAGCAGGAATTAAGAATAATAACTCCCCCTTCACTGACTGCCGTACGAAGTTCAACAAATCGTAAGGGCGTCACGCTAACTATGGCATGTGATGACAGAATATTTATTTTCTTAATTTACATTATATTACAGGTTACAAGTAGATACAGATTTTGTTTTCTATTTGCAAAATTGTGTGACTAATCAATTAAAAATTGTGGAGTGGGGTTGAAGTATTAATATATCAATTACTTCTTGGTAAATCACTTTTTTTTAATGTGGTTGAAGATCTGAAACATTTTAGTCATATTCCATGCTTTGGAGAAAAAACAACAACATATTTTCGTCACTGCTTCAAAAACAGCTGTTTTCAATAAGTCGATTGAAATGCTAAAGTTGTTCTTTTTAGTTCTAGGACATAAAAACATCAGCTGAGATCGAGGTCATCAGCTGTTACTTAGTTTATACGAATTAACGACTGTAAAACATCTATAAAAACAACCCATAATCTCGAAGGTAAATGAGTTATAACATTTTAGTTTTTGTGAAATTGTTTTCTTATATTATTTGCAGTATAACGAAAAATATAGTTCATCACTTGGACCAAAAGAAGCTTTTCGATCCACGCAAGTTACACTTGAGCTTGTATTGAAAAGCTAACTTTTGGTCTTAGTGATGAAATATACTATATTTCTACAAGGGAAAGTTAAAAAAAAAAAAAAGCTATTTATCACAATATAATACGTAACCTTTATTATAATCAAAGTGCTTATAATTAAAAAAACAACGTCAATAAATATTTACGAATAAACCTGGATAATCGTATAACAATAAAAAATCAAGCATGTTTTATATTAAAGATTATTAAAAAAAATTGATAATTATACAGTAATGTTTAAAATAATTTATTATGTATTGTTCATATCGGAATTTTTTCTAGCCACTCATTGAGAGGTATATACTTAAATAGTTTGAATAAAGTAATACTAGTTCAAAAACGTAATAAAATAATAAATATTCCAAGTTTTTTTAGTAACTAAGATCATTTTATTAACTAATATTACTTTTTAACCCCTTATTTCTTAATGCTAAATGGCTGTATTGTTGTTTTTAAACAACACGCCAAATATCAAAAAGTCGTAAATTAGAAACATGATACATCTTTCAAGTACCAAATTATTGACTCTTTTGAGATTCCCGACGAATTTAAGAAAGGAATTTTCTCTTTTAGGAACGCAAAATCGGACTGATTTTAGTCCCAGTTTGCTGAGGTTTGGAACTATTATTTTTTCATAAGCATGATAAAGAACTCTAGAAACGGTTGTGTGATAAGTTGTAGATGCAGTTTGTATTGTTTCATGAAGGTGATAAACAAATCCAAAAGCACGTCTCATGACAAATGCAATATAACGTTTTAGCCTGTGGGCATTTGTAAGAAATTTTAATAAATACCAAAGTATATCACGTCTGACCTAGAGTAGTGGTTGACAAAAATGTCTCTTCGCACTTCTATAGCTGAAGAAAGGAATTGAAGCCAAAACAGAACAAAAATACAATGTGCTTTTACGTGTTTTGCATTTGCTTATCACCTTTGTGATCCAGTATTATCAGCAACTTAGCAAACTACTGTACTATGACTTCTTCATCATGCTGATGAGATCCGATTATATTGAAACTGGAAAAATGGAAAACTAGGTCTAAAATGTTTCCCATTTTGTGTGCCAGAAACCACCATCTTTGTATCAAAAAGAAAAAAAAACCTTTACCAAATTCGTCGGAAGTCTCACAAGTTTCACCTTTGATGTAAGTTTCATTGACAAACCACAAACATAATCCTTTAGCCGAAGATCTGATATCCTAAATATTTTCCTCTGTTTCGGATTCTTTGCCTCTTCAGATAGATAAGTGCGATGAGAAAATGTTTTCGACCACAATTCTATTAGAGAGTATATATACTTTGGTATTTATTGTAAATTTGTTACAAATATCTACTGTATACATATCCACACGCTAAAACGTGCTGTTGCATTAGTTATCACCAATAAATAAGTGTACAACCTTCTTATATTTTCCCCTGCTATGTTTACGATAACGCTGGGCATTAAATAAGAAATTCACTTTCCTTTAGAATCTGTAAACAGAAAACACCCTACAGTGGAAACATCAGACTTCTTTATAAAACAAAATTTCTCTGAGATATGACTTTGACTTTGCTTGTATTGAATAAGTTATGATCCACGTGGCCATAGTTGGGGTTCTGGGAATGATTTTACACAGAGAAATAAATTAGGATCTTTCCTCCTTCTTCTTTTTTCTATTATTTTTTTTATATTATGTCCACAGAGACATTCCATGTTGTTATAGTAAATGCAGTGGGGAAATATGAGTTTTGTGTAATCAACATATCTGTGATAATATGATCTTGTAACTTTATGGAAATATCGATTTGAAGATACAGTTTAAAAAAGAGTTTATAAACAAAGGTTCAGTTCCTTATAAAAAATAAAAAAAGAGAATAGCGTGATAAATTAATAAAGATTTGGTTTTCCGCATAGGTTTGTTTTAATTTATATCACGGTGGAATTTGTTCTAAAATAAGTTATTTTTTATGTTCTAACGACAAGTGTTATATAAATCATTTACCAATGTATTTTACGACTTGAAACTTATTTTACAACCTTAGTACTTTTTATACATAGTCAACTTTAATATTTAAATATAAAGTTTAAATGAAAATATCTTTTGCTAAGAAGTTTTAAAGTTTTAATTTAATATTCCACAGGCAACTTGATCTATCAAATTTGATTGAAAAGAAAAGTAATTTCTCTTTTCCCTAAATGGCCATGAAGTATAAGATTGTAAACTTTTACAAAAGTAGTTAGTGCTGAGCAACTCCTTGATATATAATTAAATTTAACAACCTTACAAATAATAATAGGCATTGAAATTACACAAAAAGTGTCAGGAATATGATTCATGTAATTCTTCTTTCTATCAGTCAGACTTCAGTTTGTAAGTATTTTAATATCTTATTGTTTAAATAATGTTCTGTTAAATTTTCTTAGAAACATTTTAATGAGGTTATGCTTTTAAAAGTTTCATAATGTTGTTCATAAAAAAACTATATGAAAAAATATGATTATTGGTAGAATATTTAATAGATTTAAGATATAAAATGTTTTAGATAATATTTATGATTTTATTTAACGCATTACATAATAATAATATTAATTTTAATATGTAAATCAAACTCAACACTGATATATATTCAGTTTCTAATTAATAATAAAACTAAAAAAATGTTAAATCGCAAACAAAGAGTTATACAAAAATATTTTCTGGAATACTGATACCCTTTTCCAATTAATTGCTTTCATCAGGTATTTTTGAACGGAAACGCATTTTTGAAAACTCTTTCTTTTTATTCAAAGGTATTTTTGGTATTTGTTAATTTACAACTTAATTGTTATCATTTTTACAGCAAAGATTAAATACATTATACATAGTATTTATAAATTTTTTCACATTTCTCAGCAATCGTTTTGGCATATTGATTAGTTTCTTTCATTCCGGTAAATGAAACTAGAGTGCACCACCAAATGGGGCTGAACATAATCAGAGCGGAGCTCCAAACAACAGAAATAAAGATATGTATATAGATAGATAGATAGATCGATGGATGGATAGATGGATGGATGGATGGATGGATGGATGGGTAGATGGATGGATGGATGGATGGATGGATGGATGGATGGATGGATGGATGGATGGATAAATAGATAGAGGGAGAGATGGAGAGAGAGGGAGAGAGAGAGAGAGAAAGAGAGTGAGAGAGAGAGGGAGGGAGGTAGGGAGAGATAATTAATCGAGAGCAAAATGTTCTTACCTGTACTACATTTATTTCCTTGTCTCTAATTTTTGGTAAATATTTTTAATGAATCTAAACTAATGATGTTGAGCATGTTATAAAATTGAATTAATTCGCCTTACCAACGTGTATTTTTTTATTCTCGTAATTAAATAAGTTTATAACTGATTTTGTGTAAAAAATTTCAGAAGTATACATTTTAAATCTGAGCAAGATATCGGTCAAATTCGTATAATCAAATAAAACTCTTGGGATGATAGAAATGTGGTATCTATAAGTTAATAAAATCCCTAAATATCTCTTTTACCGCTAATACATAGGTTAATTAGTTGCTTGGGAGACTTGGTAACATGAGTTATAGGAGAAGGGACCTTTCTAGAAGTCAGGTCATGCACTACACGCCACAGTGCCGTTCAAGAAAACTGGGGGAAAGCTATCTGACATTTCATACCAGCTTTCGTATTCGGATAGTGGGCTACCCTATCCCATGTAGGTGATGATGTGGGGGAGGTATTGGGTGAGAAACTAGACGGTGGCTCATCAAACGTGGCTTGGGGTCCTTGCCGACATGAGTACCATAAGAACATGCTCAGCCAGTCTAGGGGTTTCCTGGTGAGCTAGTGGTAGTTGCTAGCTGCACCTATCATACTGAGTGGGAATCTGGTGTTCCCAGGAACTAGTTAAGTTTTAAACTTTAAACTCAAGTACATTCCGCATTTCCAAATTTATGATTTTAAAAACTACTTCACATCCGACGTTGCATGAAACGGCCAATAAAACACCATTTATATATTTCTACACAAAACTTTCCATGTTGAATGAAAAATATATTATATTATAATCAATGGTACCAATCATCATTCAAGTTTATCACAGCCATACAAAGCTGCACCAGGAGCGTTATTATTGTTTCTTGTAACTTCAAGACAAGTCAGTGCCGCGGTTTCCTACATTCATAATCCAAAGTTGTTAAGTTGGCATCTGTTCTTGTACCTCTGGGTTTAAAATAAAAGTGGAAAATCGACTTTACTTATCTTAAAATATTACTTGTAAACATTAGTAACAAATTAAATATAATTGTTACAGAATGACTACTGAAGTGAATTTAGAAAGCTTTAAGTATAATGTAATCATTTGATTTAATCCCTGTACGTTAACTACACATAGGCTGTTGCCAAAAATTGCAAATTGTAAATTGTAGGGGTGGAAGATAAATGCACTTAGAGAACTTTTTGTTAACGTTAAAAAATCAAAACATCAGGTAAAAAAGGTTTCCTAAATTATATTTTCCAAGTATGTGCACTTTTGAGGTATGTAAACATATTTTTAGTTTATTTTTAATTTTTATTTATCTAGACTCTAAAGGTTAAGGAAATTAGCATTCCATTTAATAAAATTTACATTTATTGCAATACAAGTACAATTATATGACATAATAGTTAAATACTTTACAAAATGATAAAACAATGTAGCAAAAGCACCCCAAAAGGCCATAGACACTGCTGTAAAACTATTGTGTCATTTCTTAAGCTTAAGGAAATACACATTTACTTAACTCATATATACCTATATAAACTCTCATAAATGCGTTCACATAAACAAAGATAGAAATAACTGCTAAACACCTAAATTCTACTCAAATACGTAGAGCCTCATAAAAACTGGCAATTACAAGGAAAATTATATAAATACAATTAAAACTTAAATAGAAGTGTATGGAAACAAAAAAGCATATGAAAGACATCTTTTAATCCTTTCACAATAAGCCGGAATACGATGGAATATGTAATGTTACATCAAGTTTCAATGCCTAATTTATAGCAATGATGCAAATCTTGTGACTGGCCTGTTCCTCCCTCAGGAAAAGCGTGCATCTTGTCACATTTAAGATCTAATTTACACACTCTTGCTAATACTGATCCTACGTGTATACCAAATAATGTACTTCAACAATTTTGAATTTGATTGAACAACTGAATAGAATGGATATATGTTTACAATAGATTCCTTGTCCTTGTCCTAGGAGTAATTTAAAATCCAGAGTTGAAAAAAAATCTACACTTTGAAATCAATGTGTGCTATTAAAGGTTGACATCAGTTTGATGTTAGAGCTGGTACTAAGAGGAAAGAAGTAAGTCAAGGCCTTCAGCTTGTTTATCTTGATGATGTATATGTCAGTAGCTATTAGAAAAAAAAATTCAAAGTTGGGGGAAATATACAGTATTTACACTATAAAATGTACTGTGCAGTCTGTCATTAGTATCGAGATTATTAAAACAATAATATATATTTTTTAAACTTCAACTTAAATCAGTGTTTCATTTTATGTTCATTTAAACATATCATTAGATATTATTAATAATTTTAAATTTCATTTTGTATAAATAATGATAGTTCTAATGTTTATGATGAAATCACGTCAGTTCAAATGAATATTTTCAGAAATTTATTAAGATTGGAAACGACTGTCAGTGTATCATTCCAGTGTATATCCAGTGGATAATTTACGTCCTAGTACTGTCCAAAAATAATACTGATTATTTTAAGCAAAATTGTTAGCCATTTGTAGGTTACATAAGTAATTTTTGAAGATAGAATTACTCCGATACGCGTCATGTAGTAATAATAAGGTGATATGTGAGTGTATTAAAGTCGTACATCCGGACTTTATCTTTAAATATATATATATGTATGTATGTATTTAATACCTAAAATTGGAGAGTTCTTGATAGTTTTTATAAAATTAATGTCCTAAGTTTAAAAAGAAACCTATTTGTGACCATTTTTCCAAACTGTCGTTTCAGAAATTATCCGTAAAACAAAAGGTTGTAAAACTCTGTTTACATGGAGTTGTAAAAAAGGTATAAGTGTGATGAAATGTATGAATAATGACCTAAATTATTATGTGTAATCCCAAGTAAAAAAACATTACAGTCTAGGAATGATAAGCAAGAAAGAAAAATAACTTTGGTTTAAGTCAAATACGCTGTAACTTCCAAGTTTTGACTTGTATATAAGTATATAAGAAATAGACAAGGTTTCTGTACTGTTTATTTCATTTAGATGAGTGCAGTATATTAAATCACTCCGGAAGTTTGTTGTTAAATTTGAATTTTTGATTATGCGTTATGATGAAATATTCAAATCAATCAATCATTGTTGGAGAGGGAACGTGACTTGTTCCACTCAAGCAGATTAGACAGTTCAATCAAATCGAAACGTTGTAAAATATATTATGGAATCACCTTTAATTTCGATGGTTCTTTGTGAGAGGATTTTATTTTAGTATGAGTTGTTAGTACGATATGTAATTCATTTGCTAGCCAGTGTTCTTTGAGGGAGGGGAGTATGTTATTAGATACTGAATTTATTTATAGTAAATATTAGTTTTCATATTTATTAATTGTACACATTATAAAAATACTAAAACAGTCACAAACACGTTCTCAGTTGTGACAATTTTAGTTTTATTATCTGATACATCTATGAAACGGCGTATTTTTAAAAAACTTCAAATTTTTAATTTGTAGAATACAGCAATCATACGATGATTGGCACTCTTCAACTATTAGAGTAATGGTTTTACACTTGTCGATGTACTTTATAGGATTAGGTATTAAATGTATTAAAATTTATAATTTCTGTATTCTAGAAATAATAATTTGGCGCAACTAAGGGCGCTATTAAAGTGTGTGCATAATAAAAAATACAGTATAAATAAAATAAATCATGTTTCAGGAGTTATTCTATATAATAATAAAGATTTAGGTTATGTTACCAACTAAATCCTATTGATCAAATTATACGATACTGCTATTAGATAAAATGTATATAAATCGTCCCGTAGTTCTTTTTCATAGAGGAATCAACTTTAAAATAAACTGTGAGTTTAGTCAAATAGGAGAAATGTTGTATGGAGTACCCCAAGTATCAGTACTGGGAGCTTAACTTTTTCAATATAATAGCAAGAGAATGATAGATTTTAAGGAAAGGTTAGGTCCTTCTACAATATCACTGTTTTATGTTATGAAGGCGATACTTGAATTATCAACTACGAGACATTGCGATTAGACTTGATAACCATTGCGATGATGGTTTATCTAAAATAGCACTTCGGTATGCTTAAAGAAACAAAATAAATTCTAACAGTAGAAGCTTTGGGAAATGAAATTAAGTATAGATGTTTGAACTAATTATGGATGTGAGTTGTAGGAGGAGAAAAATAAGAATAATAATATTTGGATATTAACTTGAATTAAATATGAAACAGGAAATAATATAAATTCAATTTAATACTGTAATTAGAATATTGCAAGTTTAATGAAACAATTTATATAATAAATACAAATATAACTAGTTCTGTTTATGCCTCATTAGCTCATACCACAACGCAATACATTATTATATGTTGGTTAGCAACGTATCACACATATGAATTACGAGTATGTAAAATATAATAATGCAAAAGGAAGGTATTTAAATTATCATCATGCGAAATATGGGAACGCTCGTGTACGTTGTTTACATATCTGCCTTCAACCTATTTATACTTGTATAACGTTTTGAAAGGATTTTATAAACATACTGTATTGAAAATATCAAAAGGAATAATGGAAAATATATTCATTATATGAACTACGATTATTCCAACAAAGTAACCGTGATATTAATGAATTGAAATTATTTTAATCAAGCGGTATAAAATAGTGACCAACATTCCGTTTGAAATATGAAAACGGGGATTTCATCTTTTGACAAAAAAGACAAGTAAATGTAGGATTGAATACAATAATAGAGATTATAGCTTTCAGCATTATTAAATCTGCTATGTTGTGAATGGGCGTAATTGTAACAAATTGTTTGTGCAGTGTATTGTGTTGTCAATTCATGACAGCACAATTTTTGTTACGAGCATAGAGTTTCTAAAAATCTACACGAATGACGTAGTTTTGTAAACTTATATTTCCATTAATTTGTGTAGGCTATGTAAAAATTAATTCACAACATTTCGACAGTATGGATGAAGTTGTATTGTTAAGTGATAAACCGGAAATATGAATATATATGAGGCCAAGAAGCTAGTAGCATAGAGCTATGTTAGAAACTAAAAACAATAAGCTAAGGAAGGTACCCAGGACTAAACCTAGGCTTTAGTAGCCAAAATGACTTAGACTATACGATCGTGGAAATGCGAAAAAATCACAATACAACAACAGCTATGCTATATGTTTTATGCTCTAGTTTTATAAATTGATAATGAGTGTTAACCTCATAACAGTTTGAAACATTTCACTATAAAGATCTACATATGATTGATTCCAATTGGTATTAAATTTCTGATATTCTGCCATCACGTAATACACTTTCGGTAAACTACAGTGGTTTACCTAGTATTTAGCTTTAGACTCTCCATAGATATATTCCCAATTTTTTCTACAATAAAAACTAAAATCCTCCTGACTCAATACAATAACATTTGACTATATAACAACAAAATTAGTAGTAAACGGAATTTCAGATTTAACAAGTGAACTAAATTTCCTTTTGTTTGAAAATGATCGTTATTAAAAAAAACTTTCGACAATTTCAAAATGGTTGTCTTTAAAAGGGTTTTTTTTACTTTTTATTGTCATGATTCTATATGATTTTTTAATATTTAATTTATTGTATCTGCCATTAATATTACACTGTTAAACGTAGCAAATAATAATAATTTATAAAATCTCTTCCTCTCATCTTTGAGTGTTATTATTGGTTCGCGCCTCTCATTGGTATACTGCCTATAAATTATATTATAAGCACTTAAGATACACTTAACCAGTAATCTTATTTTTAGTTCTAAACCCTTCTAACGGGAAATGTTAAGAGATATCTGGTGTATAATTCCTAGAGAAAAAGAAATTAGTTCGACCAGTGGAACTAATTAAGTCTTAAGGTAATTCAGATTAAAGTATTGTATTTCCTCCTATTAGTAATTAACGGTGTGATTGGACAATAATTACAATTTACAATTTGTGTTTTCTACAAATGACAGGTAAGATGTTTATAAACAAATTACAGTCTATTACATCAGTAATTTATATTTAGACGGAAATGGTTAAATTACATGCGGTCCTTTTCACCCTGGTATTTAGAATCTTCGAGGTTTTCTTACTGTATTTTTAAACAACCCTAATTTAGCGATTTATTGAAGCATCAATAATACCATTCCAAACTAATAGAGACAAACAGTCACAATATATTGAAATAAAACTCATCTGTAATAAAACGTGATGTTTGCAATATATCATTACCTTCACAAAGCCTAAACTTTAATTAAATTAATGCTATTTAATTATATTATTGAATGTAGTTTCATAATCAGTTTAAAACTGATAAATGTTTAATTATCATATTAAATTAAATTAATTGCACTTCTACATAGTTTAATTATTGTAGAGTTGTTTTAAACGATAAAATGACGGATAGATACAACATATTAAATACATTCCATTAATTTATCTTCGATAATTGACAATATTGTTACTGAGAACATACAAATATAATTGTTCGATTCATACAAAAACTGATTATTAGTTATTTAAAGATCGCTATTGTTTAAGCTTGAATACCTGTAGTTATATAAGAATAAGAAAATACTAAACATATTGTAGACTTTATTAATGCGAAATAATCATATACACAAGTAGAAAGAGAACTCTTTACAGAGGAATATAAATAAAGATTTTTAATTTTAGACATAAAGATCGATAATGATATAATCTTTATTTTTCATCACTTTTAATTTTGCAACAAGTTTGCCGTTACACTGTTGTCTTCAGTCATAACATAAAAGAAAGAAAAAATACACATTATTAATACAGATGTACGGGTTACTTCTGACTACACGCGTGAAATTTATTATTGGCAAACGTTTTGAGCAAGACAAAAACATGGTGGAAAGTTTTAATTAGGTAAAACTTAATATTAGGTAATAATATTGCATATTATTAGTAATATACAAATAAAGAATTTAGATATTCGTACATTGGAATGTTTCTAATGATTTTCAAATGTAATAACAAGTCAAGATATAGCTCATTTTAAAGGACTTTGAAAAAAAATCAATATTGTGTAAGGGATTATTTTGAATCCCTACAAAATGGCTTGCTAAATTATTATTTGAAAATTCAATTCAAGCATCTGCATTAACTGACTGAAAATGACAAGACTCATTAATAGTTTATGATTACTATTTAACAATTACTATTTAAAAATATAACATATTATACATTTCCTAATAACTATGTCTTGTTGAAGTAAGGTTTTATATAAATGTATTTGATGTTTGCAGATTCATTGTATCTTTTATGGTTTCAAAATTACAACAAAAAATCACAATGTTGCTTGTGTTTTTTGACTTCCTCTAATCTCTAAATGATAGAAATCTCTTTTGTCCTTCCTTTACAAATAGTATCTAAATAAAAAAGTTTCCCCTATAACGTGTAGGATATAGAAAAGAAAAAAAGAAAAGGAGATTTTGAGTCTTAATAAAATTAAACAATTACTTTAATTTTTTATTGTCATTTTATTGAAATAAAATTAGATTAAACCAATTAGGTCTCTTATTTTTAATTTTAATAAATGTGTTAAAGAATCCTCAAACAGGTTTACTATAATTACATTGATTTATTATGTGGGATTTGCATTTCAGGACCTAAGTAAATATTAAAAAACAAATTATTTAGTTCTCTGGAGTTCGCCGTTATGGTTAGAAAAATATGTGAACTTAAGAAATGTCACAAATAAATGCTTTTCAGCTTACGTGTTTAGTGGAGTGACATACAATTTTCTGTTCGTGAATTTTGGTTATATCGTAAGTATTTTAAGTCAAAATTTGTTTTAAATGACATTAGACTAACATAAAATTGAGAAATCTGATATAATTATTTCAATAAAAATGATCCTTAAGATGGAATGTAGCCACAAATGTTTGAAAACTTATTGGTTATAAATTATAAACTAAGAGTACAATGCAATTCAATATTTGTTAAAACGATTTCGAGTGAATAACTTGATTTCATATTCTGAGTGAAACGCTGATAAAATTGTATATGTAACTCTACAGTAAAAAGAGATAGTTCTTTAATCTCATTATGTCCGATTTTTATTACTCCTACATGTTATTGTAAAAAAGTTAATGGAAGGCTAATATGGTACTCACATGTCTTCGCTAAGTGAACAAATCCTTAAGATTTACAACGATTAATCTAATTGTTCAAATGGCTACCCTCTGTATCCCTATGTAACCAAAACATATTTTCAGTAAATAATTCCTTTGGATCACATCGGTTGAATGAAAACAAAGAAAAATTTAATGAACTAAACACAATTTATAATAACCGAAATTTAACAAATACTATTTAGGGCAAAGAATGTTAGTATTGAAAGTTTTGCTTTTAGAGCAATGTTGGCGTAAAATCAAGGAGGCTGAAAGGGATAATTTGTAAAATTCTGGCCTTAAAATCAAAGAGAAAAACGTACAGAAATATTCATCCAGTTTAACGTGTAAAACATAGTACCAAGTAAAAATTAATGTCTACAGAGTAACTTTAGAGGAGAGGGTGGAATGTATTAGCTGGAAAGTTGGATAGTTCAATTTACAAACTTGAAGTCTGAAGTTTGGCGTTGAATGTGAGTTTCCTTAAAGCGTATTACTTTGAGCATATACTTTACCAGGCATCTTATAATATATTTCATTCCAATTATTTATTATTTTAAATTGACGAAAACAATATATATTTTTGATAGAAGAAACAATAACTAACAAAAAGAAGGAAAAATGTTCCTTGGAAATTTCCAAATAAGGTAAGTGATTATTTATGCCGTAAGAATCCTTTGAAGCTAAGGCGTTGAAATTTGACAAATTTGACTCAATAAAAAGGCTGATGATTCGTTTATATTAGTTAACGAAAAAATCCACTTGTAGACAAATGGAATGAAATTTCATGTAGGATAAATGCTCACTTCCACTTTCATCATAATCGTGATTCCGGTTTTCAGTTTCAAGTTTACGTATTAGAATCACTAACCAATTTCCTAGATGTTTTCAAACTTATTATTTCTGAACCAATTTAAAATGTTTAAAACAACTTAAACTGAACAAAACATCGAGTTGCTTGTTAAAATTAAATTGAAACTAACTTTAAAACTTCTTAGCAAAATACCTTTTCATTGTTATTCATATTAATTTGAAAGTTGGTTTTGTATAAAATAATTTAAATTGCCTGGAAAGGTTCATATGTTTTGATGTTAGAGTTCCTAGATTTGATTAAACACGTGCAGTTTAATTGGAGACTTAATGACAAAACAATAAAATAGTTCATCAATCTTAGTTTTAGTGTTTTGTTGATTGCAGATTTGTCTAGACTTTTGTTGATTGTTCTTAATTGAGGACGAAAATTTTTGAACGTGTAGTAAGTGTATACAAGTTTTGTTAATTGTGATGTTAATGTAACTTTTTCATTGTGCGGTTCGTATACACATATTCCGATTAAAGCGGCGAGTGTACACAATTTCCGTTCATTGTGGGTTTACACGAATTATGTTGATTATGAGTTTGGGTATAAAGGTTTATTGGTTAATGGTCAGTGTATTAGTTCTATTGATTGTGCTGTAAACATACATAAGTTTCATTTATTGCGTGGTGAGTGTATACCAGTTCTGTTGAGTATCCAGATATTCTACACGTGTTCTGTTAAGTGTATGCTAGTTCTGTGAACAATGTCATTAGTGTCCACAAGTTGTGCTTATTGGGTTGTTAGTTTACACACGAGTTATATTGATTGGGTCGTTAGTAGACATGATTTCTGTTGATCTTGCTGTGAGTGTTCAGGAGTTTGATTGAATGTTGGTTAGTGTAGACGACATTTGTTGTTTATGTGGTCTGTGTACACTAGTTAAGTTGATTGTGCTGTTAATATGTTGAGTTTCATTGATTCAGTGGGAGAATGTAAACCAGTACTGATGATTGGTTTTTTGATATTGTTCACGAGTTGTGTTCACTACAGTGAGTTATGTGGTGAGTGTCGTTAGGTACACAAGATCTGTTGAATGGATAAATTCGCGTACATTAGTTTTATATACTTTTTGATTAGAGTACATTTGCTCTTTTCATTGGACTTTCACTCCATATGTATTTCTTATTTGAGTTCAATTAAAATAAAAAAGTTACTATTGTTTAATTTATGAGAAAATTGATTATAAAAATATGCACATATATAGGAAGAACGTAATCATGCTTTACTTGTGCTAAAACGTCGTGGTAATCATAAACTCTATTTGACTGAATAAGAATTTTTAATAATTTACGTTATTTTTTCAGAGTAATTTTTGAATACTTTTTTATTACTTGGTTTAATTTTTTAAATTTTAGATGATAAGACTTTATTTTTCACATCGTTTTAGAAAACCTGGATTTGCATAACAGATTCATGAATGGTGTTATAAAATCCAGTGGTATTTCTTTGGCATATAATGGCGGCCAATCGTTATGCTGATTTTGAGAACTTCGGAAGTATTATTATTTATCTTAGTTCAGTTATCAGTAACCCGTAATGTTTTACGTTATTGAAGAAATACAAAAACAATTAATAATAACACAAACATAAAATAAGTAATATTTGTTCCGAAATATAGTTAAAATATGCATATGAATTGAATTAAACTCTGTCCACTCCTTTGGGTTGTAAGTTTGCACAGGCAATAAACAGAGACAAGATATATGAAAAGATCGATTGATATCCAAAAACCACCTTTTTTTGTTTCAAAGAACATTGATCCGAATAAATCCAAGAAATCGATTTTTTTATCCATCATATAACTTTCTCTATACTACCTATGTTTGTGAAATAACATTCTTATAATTATATAATAAAAGTTATTCATATTATATATTTTTAAATTAGTTCATGAATTTACACAGTACCTTCATATGTTTGTGTGTGTGTGTGTGTGTGTGTGTGTGTGTGTGTGTGTGTGACATTTTCGTTGTGTTATTATGTAACAGATTTGCGATTGTATACAGTTCATCTAATAAATTTCAAAGTAATTTATAATTAGGATATAATTATGTAATATAATAATATAATATTATTAAAAGTTATTATGGTTATTTTTTTGTATGTCATATTTTTATTATTTATTCTATATTTTTACTTAGGTACTATAATTAATATAAGTATATTTTGTACGATTTCTAAGTATTTTTTTTTAAATACAAAAAATAAAAATTATTAAAACTAAAATTAATTTAAAGTAAAGCCTAAAATATTATGTTAAATTTTTTTTTTGTAAATAAATGAAGTTGTATCAAAATAAGGCAATTATATAAAACAATGCGTCAACGACTACAATTAATATTCAGCTTCCGACAAATTGTTATTTTCAAGCCACTTTCAGGTAAAATACTAAGCTGCATCTGTTCATTAACCACACACCAAAAACAGCAACAACAAGATTTAAGGCCTGTGCGCTAACCAGCCCTTCAACAGGGGTGGAAATACAAGTTTACTTTGATCATTCATTTTCTTTCAACTTTGAAGGGAGATAAAACACAATAAAGAATGTTGCCGTAAATTATATATCATGTGGATGTATATTATGGTATAAACCTTTTTATATTTATAAAGAGTTTTAATTTTGTTTTATTTTAATCAAGCCTCTAAAAGATTACGATCAATTAGAAATAAAATATTCTTATTCTACGACATTCCATGTAATCTTACATCCAGTCACCTATTGATGTAGCTCTTGTAATTTGCTTGATTCATCCACATATAAAATGTTTTCTATTTTATACACAATACTGCTTTGAGAGTTCTTTCTAACAATGATGTTACAAATTGTAAAGTATTGTGAAATATCTGAATTTGATTCTGCAATTGAATAAAAGGGATATAATTGAAATTTTAATAACATTTTTTAAATTTACAACTATTTTATATTTTAAAATCGTTTTATATTGTAGACCAAAAATTTGTCTATGAATATATTCTTTTTTGTAGGAACTAGAAAAAATGAAGAATATATTTTTTAAACAACTAGGAAAAGTACCATTTTACAACTTAAATTATTAATACCAATATATGTTCTCCTCCAAAGAGTGAAAAATGTTTTGTGTAACTTTAAAATATACCTATGAACTAATTTATGGAATAACATTTCACTACTCCCCACCCCCACTCTACCAGACCAAACATGTGGTCGTCTTATTTTAATCTTCTTGAAGATAAACTTATGTCGCAGGATGAATTATGTTCCTAAATATCCAAATTATATGTAATTTGTAGGAAACAAATTTTACAGTCATCAAATATTACATAATGATATTTATTCATGAACAAAACGAAAAACACTTAAATTGTGGTGATGATGTTATAATACATAGCAACAATTTACTGGAGTGTTCTTAAAAAATGTTAGTCGTGTACTTTTGTCTAAGGATAATTTCCCGAAGTACTAAAGTGTTTGCAATAGATTTTCTGAAGGCCCTAAAATGAAATGACATATCGTTCAGCTGTATTATTCTTTTAGTGATAACATATAAATATATTGTCCTCTTACAGATGGAATAGGACGAAAACTAAGAAATTCAGATGCTCTAGTGCTGCCACGTAACGGCCTACTTCTGGTAACTTCAAAGAGAGCATTCAGTACAGTAAACAAATTATTAAAACTGTTTATTCTCAAATAACACACCCAACATCGGGCAGTAAACCTTTCCGAGGTGCTCATTTATGCCATACATCTATACTAATTTCCAGATACAACACAAAATGATGTCGTTTGTAATTCATTAATATTTTCTATGTTGCAGGTGCAGCATTCAGCACACTATTCGGTTGCATACTGCATTTCGTCTATTGCATGATTGTTTATTTCAATTTCCAGTTGGCAGCAGAAGAAGATGTTGCAAATAGAGGAATTTCAAACTAAACTTACTAAAGGGGTATTTATAATTTAACTCCATCCTTTACCTACATAACACCCCAACCAGGGATTCTGCATGATCTGTAGCGAGGTTATCACTGTCAGAACTTTGTCAGTTCCAGCTCTTCATACATTTGTTACATAAGTTCTGCATTTTCAGTTTATCTTCTCAATGTATTCATGGTCGAGCTAAGTATGTTAAAAACCATTCTTAATTCCTTGTCCTACGCGATAAGGGAATTAACAGGAAGAAAGTTTTAGTGAGTAAGAATTAATAAAAAATTGTAATGCCGATTTTCTTCATTTTCTATAGTAAATACCCTAACTTTTTGAGTAACTAAAAATTTTTTCGAAAAATTGAACAAAATAGGACACAACAACAGAACAAACACAAGTGAGAAGTGTATGCCCTATGCTGGGAAGCGATCAAGGACAGCTCAGTTGGTAGAGCGTTGGCGCGTAAAGCCAAAGGTCCTGGGTTCGATTCTCGGTCTAGGTCGTATATTTTTCACTTGAAATAATTATTTAAAAAATAGGAAGCTTAGAAAACACTAAAATCTGACCATGTAGCACATTGAGTGAAGCGCGGTTTACCTAGGCTGCAGTTATACATATACTGAAAAATAAATAAATAACTATATATATATATATATAACTTGGAGTCTTAAAATGAATAACTCCATAAAATACCTCAATTTTTTTGAAAAAGTGAAAACATTCATATTAAAGTTATTATAATATTTTTGTTTCTAGGACCTAATTATGTTCAGTACAGTTTTATTCCATTCCTTGCCTTCTCAAACATTTCTTATCTACGCTAGGAATGAATGAAGATTTAACACAATATATTTATTATTAAGTCTAGGCAGTGCTGAAATTAAAATTATCTATGAAGTGAAAAGGAAAGTTAAATTCACGTAATCTGTGAAAATTTATTTATAAACATTAAAACTAAAACAATATTTGTTTTAATATCAATAACTTTTAATGATATATTTAAATAAACGTAAAACAAAATACTGTCTTAAGCCGAATTTTTTAAAATAAAAATGGTCCTAATTAGTAACAGATAAATAGGGCAGCAATAACAAAACGTAAAATTTATTGTGTAAAATAACTAATGTCCCTCTAATTAGTTCTAATAGTTAATTATATAGATAGGCTATATAATTTTTAAGATCAAATTTAGGAATAACCTGAATCGAAGATCTTGATTCTGATAAAAGCAACATGACAAGCTATAAGTTGTCCATCTTATATGGAATGATTAAAGGCTTAAGGATTTTGTAGTTGATATTGTAGTTCTAATTGCCTTTAATCATCTACAAACTCGATTAAAAAATAATTAAAACTGAGCTAAGAATAATGTTTATACCACAGCAGTGTACATCTATTGGAAATATAATTTAGGGACACTTTTCTCTCTTGTGTTTTCCCATTCAAAATTTTGTGTGAAACAAAATTAGTTATCGAAGTAAACTTGTATTCTAAACCTCAATATGAGGGAAACTGTACACTTGGTATTTAGCTCTGTGGTTAACGTAGTGCTGCAGCTCAGTTTTGTACCTGACGGTGGTTTGAAAATAACTATTTGTCGGAAGTTGACAAACAATTTCCAGTAATTATTTTATCCTTTGACTAAATGATTATACAATAGCTAAACGTTTTTTTACAATTTAACTTATCGATGGAAAAAAATACGTTTTGAAAAGGACTTACATTTGAAACGCCTTATTTACAACATATTTAGATTTTCTTTTATTGAAATTTATTTTTACGAATATTTATTTTCCTAAAATTGTTTCTACTTACATTAGTAACGTTATTAAATTAAAAAATAAATAAAATAAAATTGATTTTAATAACAAACATGTTAAATACAGAAAAAAAATCTCAGTAATAATTTCAATTATATTCACGACGAATACTGCTTAAAAAAAACACGTAATGGTTTTCTTGGAAAGTAAATAATGAATAAATAATTGAAATAAAACCATCTTACATGTATTCTGCGTAATAAGAAATGTACGCTTCAAGGAAACTCACATTAAACAACCAACTTGAGACGTCAACTTTGTAAATTGAACTATACAACTTGCCTGCTAATCCATTCCACCCTCCGAACTTCTGTTCTAGAGTCACTCAGTAGCCATTAGTTTTAACTTTGGTACCAATGTTTACAAATTCAAGTGCATGATGATTTTCGTACGTTTTCCTCTTTCATTATAAGCTTAGAAAGTTAAAAATTAACTCTCAGCTTCATTGATTTAAGATGTATATTCCCATATAGCCAAAATGTAATAAATTATTATTTATTAACCAAATTATTTTGGTGTTGAAGTTTGGTTATTCAAAATTGTGCTTAGTTTATTAAAGAGCTTTAATAATTCTTCTATCTTCTGTGAACCAAATAGCTTTCATTTATTGAGTTTATTTTTGGTTAAAGGCGTACTGTGCATATCAAGTATAACGTGACGAACGATGGAAATTTACACAGGATCTTCCAAAATACTCCAGAATAATAATCTTAGAGATATTACACGCTTATGCTCATTGGGGATATGAAGATGGAGTAATCCCTCTCAAAACCTTCGGGTGGTATTAACCCGACCGCAAGAAATGGATCAAAATGAATCTCATATCCATGTTATACAAATAAAACACACACAAATTCTTTTGTTAAAATCTACAATTTAAATACGTTTACAAAAATTTTCTTCATACCCATTTAAAAAACGAAATTATTTTACTCTTGAACAAAATTTAAGGAACAGAGGGGGCTAAGGAAAATTAAATTGAAACCTTAAAAATTTTAGTATAAATTTTGTCTACCCATAGATACATTTAGATCTTTCCTGTTGTATGTTTAGAACATTTTCCATCTTGATGTAAATTAAAACAAATCTAAGGGCGAAAACAGAGTAATTATACAATATCACACTTTCTCCTTTAATTACAATATAATATAATATTTAATATAGAATTAAACCTTCATTTATAAATTATTAAAAAAAAAACTTAATCTTGAAATTGATATTCCATGTTGAGTATCAGAATGTTACAACATCATATTATCCCAGATATATTGATTACTCACAATTCATATTTTTCTACTCCATATACAGTGCTATAACAACTATGACATGTCCCTGTGGACATAATATAAAAAAAGGAGGATCCTTACTTACTTCTCAGAGTAAAATCATTGCAAAGCCGCCTACAATAGTCTTGTAGTATCATAACTTATTCAATACAAGCAATGTCAGCGACAATATATATTATTAATCTAGTTGTGGGCTGTTTTCTGATCTCAGATTCTAAAGGAAAATTAATTTTTACTTACAGCCTCGTCTTATCATAAACGTGGAAGGAAAAAATATAAAAAAATTGGATATTTATTTATGATTTAAAATTTGTTTTAATTGAAGTATTTTGTTAGTGTATACATTGAATCATTTTATAATGTTCCTTTTATTTAAAAACAGCAATACAGCCAAATATCACAAAGAAATAAGTGGGTAAAAAGTAACAAAATGATGTTAGTATTATTTTATTAATTTATTTACATTTGAATACATAATAATAATAACAATGTTACAGACATTTTACAGACATGTACGGATCAATTTCGTTTTAGTACTGTGCATACCTAATAACTCCACATTTTATTATTTTTTAAATAATTTTTGTGTTCAACGAAAATGGTATTGCTCGAAAGTGCGTTAGAGATAAATGGATTTAGAGAAATGGGTGGGAGTATAAAAATGAATATACGTTTCATTAATCAGCCGTTTTACAATAAATCATCCGATTTCAAAACTAACTATCAAAAATGCTGTTTATTGAATTAATGTTAAACATCAATTTAATCATCGACGCCATCGTAGAAAAACCTTCCCATCCTTACCGGACGCAATCAAGAACGAAGATATAAGGTGAAAAGTCAATCAAGAACCAATTGAGGTTTAATAAGGAGAAGAAAATGGAGGTTGGTTGGAGACAATTTCAGAAAAATATAAGAAGGCATTGCCAGAGAAAAATCGAATGGAATCCTGCAGAATTGTACAGAGGTTTAGAAAATAACGCAGTAGGACTCTGAGAGAGGAGTTTAGAAAGGTAACAAGGCATGGGAGGAGATCAAGAGATAAATCGCAAATCGGGTGCATTGGAAAGGGACAGTGAAGCCCCTACGTCTTAGAAGAAGTTAAAGGAATAAAGTTATGGAAATCAAGTCGAAATAAAAACCACAGTGTTCAAATAATTTGAGTTCTTAAAATAACGAATATTGCCCATATGGTTGCCAGTGTTAAACTTGTGCATATTATAGTAATTTCTATATGCATGTTTTGATTTATTCACAAATATTTAATATGAATAACATTTTTTTTCATTAACATTTTGAGACCCTTAATTTTAATTTGTTATATTAAATCCATTTTGTCTATCAATCTATTTGCGTCCTACTCCCTAATAACCTAAACTTTGATTATATATGTTTTGTAATCAAGTTTTAGCTGTACTGTATATTCAGGTGTCATTTTTATCTCAACAATTGAGGATACTGTTATCATTTTTGGTGAACACTTCAATACTGGTATTAACCATTTAAATAAAATTTTTGTCAGAACAAAACATATTGGTTATCATTTCGCCAAAAATCTCGTTCTGGAATTATCGCAAAAACAAAAATAATTGTACATAGAGTTGTAAACAATATTGGTTAAATATGTAGGATAATACCTATATCAATATGTGTAAAGACAACAGTTCAGGAATGATTGGGAAAAACGGAAAATTAATCATAGTTAAATTCCCATAAGACCAAATTTATATTTACGTGTATATGTATAAGAAAAGGTGTGTAATGTTTTTTTAAACATTTTTTCATTAGATCAGAGCCTTATCTTAAATCCCTTTAAAAGTTTATTTTATTATGATTGAATATTTTCTTTTTATGTTATCATGAAAAACTCAAATCAATCAATCATTGTAGGGGGGACTGGGAGTGAGTCACGTTACGTGAGTAGTTACACTGAAGCAGATTATACAGTTCAATCAAAACAACAAATGTTGTGAAATATATTGTGACATTAACGTCGTTGGTTCTACGTGAGAGATTTTAATTCCATTTAGTTGTGGATACTATGATATTCCATTAATTGGGCAAATAGCGTTTAATTGTTTGTGGTGGTGGAAAATATGTTATTATATACTGAATATTAAAAAAAGACGTGAAATTTAATTAATATTTAGTACGGTAAAAATCGGTGTTATTTATTGTAACTATTTGAGGCATTAAGTGTGCGGACGAGACATAGGGTCAAAACTGTTATCAACACTTATAATCTTACTTTTGAAAAACTAAATTTTAATTTTAAACTCATTATATGCAACGGTACATTTGAAAGAAAACTCCAATTTTCCATACTTCGAATAAAAATAAAAACGATTAGATATTTTCAAATACTAAAGTAATCTATTCTCTCCTATTCATGTACACAGCATTAGTTAATATCAATAACTTAAAATTCGTGTTTTCTACTAATGATGATTTGGATGGTTATCTACAGCCACGGAAATGTACTTTTAAATATTGTGCATTGTAAAGATGCGAATCTTGTAATTGGGCTATTTCTAGATAATAACAAAACTTTCGTGTTAACAACCAAAGAGCACGATCGTAGTATTATATAAGTGGTATATAAACGGTTTTGTATCCAAGAGGAAACAACTTTAAATTAAATTATGTGTTTAGTGAAATTGGAGAAAGAAAATTTGGACTGAGTACCTCAAGGGTAAGTACTGGAAGCAAGTATGCGATGATACTTTTATCCTATTTATTTTAATACCTTCTTTGAAGTTCCTGGACCACTTTGTATTCTTGGGATAGCTCCAAGAGTGTAAAATTGTTTGATACCTACTTATTTGGTTAAACTGAAAATATAGACTAAGAAATAAGTTCTAGTGACCATAACCCAAATTATAGGATTAAAAAACTTATGATACATCACTATTAATAGTTTTTCTACTATATTGCCATGAGCTATCCTGCATGAGGTGGAATGATAAAAGGCAGTTGAATGATGTTACTGGAAATAAATAGAATACATTCAGTGTATCACGCTGCAAGGAATGAGTCGAAATATGAACTAACTACCTACCGTTATAATGTGGTATTAACTATATTATTCATTTATTTTAAACAATAATTCTGCTCTGGCTTTAGCAATTAAATTCCAGTAGAGTTACGGACAAAAATTGGAGCAATAGGTAATTTCGCATTGCATTCCGCTCTAATTAAAGTGTATCCTATCCTGGAAAGATTATTAAGGTAATCTTTCATACATTTTTGTTAACGATCCCAAGTATTTCTAATGCCGTTGACGGACGACCAAAGATCGGTGGAACGGGTAGGAGGCAGCCTATTTCGCTGTAATGACAGCTTATTCTTTTCTGGAAATAGGAAAAGTGATAAGACTAATAGTTTATAAATATTCACTGTCTTTAGCAGCCTACCTAATACCCAAGACGGTAGGAAAAACATCGGAGGAATTGGAGGGTATTCCACTGTAATGACAGCGTGTTCTCTGCTGGAATTAAAAAAAGGTTAGTTGAAGACTCGTTTATAATTATACTACTTATATATCAGAATTCAAATACAGATAAAACATGGTTGTATTACTTTTAACGGCAACCAACCAAAGTTTTATCATGCATTTAAATCTTCCTATTCACTCTATGCAAACCAACACGATAAAGTTAAACAAGCATAAAGGACGGATAAAGAACGTGATTTACAAGAGCCACTTAAGCTTTAATATTATTCTTTTCGATCATACTTTTATTATAAATATTTTATTCTCAATTTGCTCAGCCACAACAAATTTATATTAGTTTCGTAATTACCTTAAACCTTTGAGGGAAGTATAACAATATATTTAGTCTACAGTTGTTGACAAACTGGCATTTTGTTCATTTAAATTAGTTTGCAAAACAGCTGATTTCTCAACAGTTTCACTTTGACCACTATTTTGCACACTACTTTGCCCACTCCGAATGGCAACCGAACAAAACGAAATTTAGGTTAAGTTTATTTGAATTGATTTATAATATACAGGAAATGTCCCGTATGTAGGTTAGATTAATTCTTACATGTAAAATAACACAAATAAACAACAAAACAACGTTTTAAAGTTGAAAAAGGAAGTAATTATTCATGAAGATGATTGACAGTGTATGTACACGGATAGTATTTTTCGTTTGCCGAGTTTTGAAGTTGGCAATCCCGTTTCCAAATAACAATACACCTAAGTTATTTGTAATATTCATAAATAACCTTAGTTTTGACGTGAGAACTTCTACTCAGTGTTTTTTATTTGTCACAAAATAACAACTGTAGACAAATTATAATGTGCAATTCGTGAGCAAAGTGTCTTTTTTAAACTCGGTAAAATTGACGCACTCAGCAAGCCTCGTGCGTCAACATTTTTCTCTCGTTTAAAAAAGTGCCACTTTGCTCACTAGTTACAGAAATAACTATTAACTAACCGTATGTACTACAATTAATTGACTTCCAAAACGGCTTCTTGTGGTGAATGTTCTATAGATTCAGTTTGTACAATATCTCTTCTCCTCTGCTTAATGGTGTTTTATATATCTTTAGTGCATGTTTAAACCAGATATAAAGATCTCGTCGCGTAAATAACTCTGAGATAAGCCTAATTATTAATAAATCGCTTATTATGTCGCAGATAAAATCGTTTGATTTTACTCGTTATTTAATTCAGCATATTTTATAACATTTTGACGTTGTTTTAATAAAGCTGGTTAATAGGAATCAAATTTGGTTGAAGCTTTGTTGAATCAAAATAATAAATTACTTGTTATTAATAAATATTAATGAAGGTGGATATTTGAACAGTTACGAGATTTTTCTACTATATTTTATATTGACGATGGAATGATCGATTTCAAGAAAAGGTTAAGTCCTTCACTGATGATACTGTTTTATGTTATAGAAGCGATTCTTTAAGATCATACTTTTGATGGATTTGCGATTATGATTTATCTTAAAAAAAGAGGAGATATAAGACTAAGAGATTAAACCAATTTTGAAATTGAGCAAGAGGACTGGATAAATTACCGTAGGGGAAAGTGAATAGAATATTACCGGGCATTCATTTGTATTAACACATATAACTGTGAAAACATATGAGACTTGATAATGACTGAATAAAAGAAACGGCCATCGTTTACAACGAACAACATAATAGACTATTGAAGACAATAAGTTGACATTGTATTAAGTTATAACAATAGTTGGAATGAGGATAACCAGAATCACTGAAAACACATATATTGAACTTGAAAGTCATTGGATATTGTAATAACAATACTGTACTTTATTAAAGCAATTAGTAATACAGAATGGAATAGGTTATTTTATGTTTGTGAGGGATTTTAATATGTAAATTAAATTATAGACCTAATAATGCAAAAGCAATTTATGAGAATTATTATTATTATTAAAATGACATACTCGTGCCAACTGTTTACAAGTCTGAGAAATTGCTTTCATTATATTTATATAGGTATAAAATTGTGAAAATATTTTTTTTAATTATTGGAAATTCGTAAAAGAATAACAAAAAATACATTCAATAAATTCACAACGATTATGCGATTTCTCAATTAGCGTATGTGTGATGTAATTTATTTTTTATGATCAAAGTGTTTTAAACATGTCACAACCGATAACAACTATTCTGTTTGAATTATTGAAATGGAGATATCATGTTTTTACATTTGTTTGTAGCGTTGTGAATGGATGTTTGCATTGCTGTAGCAATTGTATGATTAGTGTATTTTTCTCGTGTGTCAATATATGACAAAACACTTCTGTTACAAGCAAGGGGTTTGTAATCATGTACATTTGTATTAAAAATTCATACAATTTCTTCGGATATTGGCCTTCATATGTGTATATATATTAATACACGATATTTCGACATTATGGTTGATGTCATGTAACATAAGACCGTGATAAGAACTAAAACTTGTAGTCTAAGAAAGCAATTCAGTACTAAAACTAGGCACTGAATAGTCAAAAGAACTAAGACTATTATAATATGCAAATGTGATCAAGAAAAAACAAAATTCAGAGCATTTTTGTTTAATGTACTAGCTTTATCAGTAATGAAGATTGATAAGTGTTGATAAAAGTTAAGTGAATCAGTTTTAGAAGAAATTTCATAAAGCTGTGTAAATATTAATTTATTTTTGAAACGTTATAGAAGTTAACAATGTTTTGCATCAGGGTATGGGGGGAATTGTGTTGAAAAATAGAAAAAGTGTTACCTTTATATAATAAAACACTTCAACACTACACCTATTTTTCTCTTTACTTATTGAACGCCCCTCGCAGTTATTTATTGGTCAGTATTGTTTGAGTTTGATAAATCTAAAGTTATATACAAAATAACACAAGTTAATTGTAAAATTTATTATTGTTAAATTTATCCAAAGAGATATTAAATCTTCTCAGACGAACAGGATAAACAAATATTCTTCTTTTTCAAGCAACGAACTGTTTAATACTAATATTAATCATTAATTTATATTACATTTGAATTTTGTATGGAACATATTTTGCTGTTACACTGGTTTATTCAGATTGTTGTAAAAAAACATTAATAATTCAATCGAACGGGTTATATAATACTACCCTTATCAAATGTATTGTAAAACAAACTATTTGAACTACAAGTAATGTTTAAAGTTTTACGGAACTAATTTACAAATGAAGAATTTAAAGAAAGTAATTTTGAAATCCAAAAACACATATTGGTATATATGGGTCTGTTTCTCATGATTATTACACGTAAGTCAAAGGTAATTAAAAAAAATATTATTTTTATAAATAAATAAAGTTTTTCTGTATCTTTCATCATTTAAAACGGTTAGGTAAAATATCTAAATTGTCCTATTTTACATCCATATGAATCTGGATTATACATTTTTTTAAATAAATTAAACCAAATAAAGTATCAGCATATTCTGACTAAAAATATTAATCCACAATAGCAGTTTTTTAATTTACTCTAAATCTCCTAACGAAAATTAACAAATAAAAAAAACTCTTTCTAACAATTCCCTAATAACCAGTCCGATTTGTAATTCAAATGAAAAGACTTTTAAATTTATATTTCATACATTGACAGTTATGAAATCACGTGTCGTTTCGAACTGTTGGCTAAAAAACACTGTGTGGTGTTATTAGACTTTATATAAATTATGTAACTTTTGTCCTTATATTTGAAGGAAATAATGACATTGTATTTAAATATTGGTTTTAAAAATGATTTTGATAGGGAATATTCTCCTAAAATTACTCCAGGAAAAATAAAATAATACAAAAATATTAACAAAATAGTTGATTATAAGAAAATCTTTTTTAGAATAATAATAACAGTAATCAATTATTTTAATTTGTTTTTCCTTTATTCATATTTCCAAAAAATACAATTCAAATGTAAATACCCATTATAATATGCATGTCTGATTTCACTTAATGTTAAAATCTATTTCCGAATCTTCAACAGATAGGTTTGTGATAACTACGTTAATTGTTTATGTTGTAAGGAAATTCGGATTTGTATTGAAGGGAATAAGCAAACAAGTATAAACTCAATTATTTAGTTCCCTGAAGTTCGTCGTTAAGCTTAGAATAATAAATGAACTTTGAACGCTTTCTGTTTGTGTTGGGCCTAGTTTATTAGGGGATGGAAAATGAAATATTTGCAATATGAAGGGTAGTTATAATATCCCTCTTCAAAAATACAATACATACAACATCAAACCCTATAGAGCACATCGTATTGGGTCTTAAGGTGCAAAGTACCATATATAATTGACGGAATCTATAACGACATAAAACAGCACCAATATAGATCCAGCTAGGTACCTCCGGATACCCACACCCAACTCA
Source organism: Aphrophora alni (assembly GCA_963513935.1). Taxonomy (NCBI): domain Eukaryota; kingdom Metazoa; phylum Arthropoda; class Insecta; order Hemiptera; family Aphrophoridae; genus Aphrophora; species Aphrophora alni. Next base: position 106,379,588 of record OY740770.1, read on the forward strand.
ATATATGTAATCTCTTGAGAATTAAAAGCGTTTAAAAAACTACATTAAAAAAATACAATGTTAAATAATAAATACATATAATATACCACAAAAAATACAAACATTTTAACATAGTATATTAGGTACGGTAGGCAGAATATTCAACACCAGATAAATATTGTGACACATTAAGGGAAGTGCATTCAAAGGGGAATGCGCCAAATTATAAGAAAAAGATGAATATTTTACATTTATGGCATAACATGAACCGTCACAGATGTATCATGTATCGTTTCAAAGACGCAGATTATATAACATAAAAGAAAGAACTGCAAAATAGATCACTTGTTATTAAGCGGAATGTATTACAATCAATCATATAATATTATAGGAATGTATAAAGTTATTTATGCAGAAATTACTATAACGAAGACGTATAACGCACTTTGTTAAAACGCATAACGTACCAAATAAAATAGTAGGATTCATCATGGCAAAGGTATTATTCTGTATTTATCATAACAATGTAGCAGAATATATGATATCACTTCTAGAAAGCAGGATGTACCACATAAAGCAGACATAATATTTCTCATCAGACAGTGGCCATAATAATACGTTAAGGAAGCTATAGTATACGTCAAGTGTATTGATGTTTCTATATTTACATTAAACTTTATGTTCAGTACTTTATCTTCATAATTTATTCAAACGTTGTCGTTTTAAAAAATTAATTATATGTTTTCCCTTGTTTATCCATGTACTTTATGCTTTATAACACAAAAATTTTAATATGATTAGTAATGAAAATAATACAAAGAACTTCTTGAGATATCAAGTTCAAACTTGGATTTTTTTGGATTATTCATAAAAGCTTCATCGACAAATATTATCCTAGGTCGTTACACTGGTTGTAAACCACATTTATTACTGATAACTACAAAACATTTCTAAATTTATTACAAATTTTGTGACTAGATATCTTGATTCTTGATTCTATTCCAAACAATACCTCTCACTAAAAACCAACAGTTTCAGAGTTTCACAACATTCTGTATCTTTCTAAATCCAGTTATGTTTCTGTAAATTCATATTTTAACCTATTTTTAAACCATCACGAACTTAATAATAAATTACGAAGTAGCATTAGAATAATTAGTCTACATCATAAACAAATAAACAAACCCATCTGTTAGACAGAAAAAAAAACTCGAACACAAGATATAAGTTATATCTTAGTTATTTAATACTTACTCCGACGTGTGACCTATTTTGTAACATATGTTATGCGTTTCAGAACGTATGTTCCATCTTCAGACTCGCTCTTGAGAGGTCGTTAACACGTTAAAACATTACAAAACGTACATATCAAAATTCGCGATAGGTGTACACCTGTCTCGTATTTGAGTGTTATTTGTTTGTTGTATGTAATTGTAACGAACTCTCAGGAGCAAGTCTGAAGATGGAACATACGTTCTGAAACGCGTAACAAATGTTTAAAAAAAAGTCACAAGACGGAGTAAGTATTAAATAACTTCTGCGACTTGAATACGATTACTCAAAAATGAATTTTAATAACTTTATAAGTTATAGTTTAGTTATGGTAGCTTAGGTATGACTGAGGATGGCAACTTTGTCGTTGAAACGCGTTTGATTTAGCAAACGTAATGTTTGTGAGATCTGATGTTCGAGTTTTTTTTCTATCTAATATTATCTCACAAGTCACGCTCAATATTTATTTATAAACCCATCTGTTATTTATCAATGTTAAAAGAATAAAACAATTTATTTCAACCTACCTATGAGCACCCCTGAAATATTATAAAGTTTAAAAATATTCTAAATGAAATTTGATAGAGAAAGTAATAAATGAACTTAAAATAGAACATGAAAATCATATTTGAAATCTTAAAATTGCAAAATAATGAAATGATTAACTTAGATATCAATTATAAATTTAAAATATTAAGAAAGTTGCAGAACAATGATATAGTTACAAAGGATTGGTGTACAAATTAAAATAGATTTCGTGGAACATTTAGAAATATATAGACGATATTTGGAAAACAGATCAGAAAAGATATGTGATTCTGAAGATGGAATCTATTCGAAACAAGTCAACTTGAATGATTCGTGGGCAAAGCCGCGACGGGAGATGCTAGTCGGATATATGATGTTTGCAAACTCATCATTAAATAAGTTTCCAATCTCACTATATGATCGCACACGATCTCCATAACCTCTCACCATCAACACAGTGATCCTTTCAACTCAGAATCGTCCATATCAATGGAAAGTACGTAACTGTACGCACCAGATGTTTCAACCACATAAGTAAATCTAAAGCAAATGTTTAAATGGCAGCCTAACTGAATTTATTATGGCTTTGTATAATTTGTATGTTATTGTTTCTTGCTTTGGGTGTTATAACAAAATCGGAAATAAACATAATTGTAAAGTGACATTAATTTAATAAAAAGTGTAAGTGTAAGATAAACGATATAATGAAATGAATAGCAAATTAGAGGTCAATATTACTCATGTTAAATGGAATTATTTGTAATACATAAATGATTTAAACAAAGAAAATAAATGTAGCAAGTGTTCAATTAGTTTTTTATATTTATTACATAATATCCTGTACCAGTAAAATATCAATACACAAAACTAATAAACTTTCATTTAATTTACTCCTGCAAATTGTTTGCAAACTAATTTACATCTTGTTGAAGCCCTTTATCATCCCTTTTCATTAAGCCCTTTATACGCGTTTAGCAAATCCATCCTAAACGTACGGTGTCCATTCATCTAAACACTGGTTTTACAAATTTAGACCATGCCTTCCTCTTTGCGAAAATAATCCATAAGCTACAACCCATTATGTCCTTTTCTCAAATTAAAGTTTTTGTTCTAAAAATGATTGCACAACTGAAAAGAGCCAAAGTTTGTCAGTAACATTACGACGTAGTAAGCGTCTAGCAGGTCTTCCTCCACCGGAAGGCATGTAATAACAGTTTCAGAGGAAGCAAATGGTTGTTGGTCTTCGCGAAACGTAAGAACATTCATGCGTATTCGTGTTTTTCTTGTGTTTTTGTGAATTGTATTTATCTTTGACGACTGCGAAAACAAGAAGAACAAGAGATACGCTGTGTTAAAAATAAGGTGGTTGTAACTTAAAAATACAATTAAATCAAGATATTATATTGTTCCTAAAGGTTGCATCGAAAAAAAAACGCAGAAAATCCTTCAATAATGCGTGTTTGATAACATTCCTTCCAAACTTAGGCCCCTGGCTGTTAATTTACTAATATAGTGTTGGTTATTGAATGAAATACCAGTGGGGTGAGTTGTGATTAATGACATGTAAGGAAATAGTGACTATTGCTTCATCAAAACAAATTACTCTAGAAAATTATTGCCCCAAAGAAAGTGATTACCAATTATCTCTCATTATTAAAAGAAAATCGCCACAGTCATCGATAAACAAAGCACGGGATTTAAGCATTAAACTTACATAGTCACATAATTGATTATGATTGTCTCCTGGTTGATATAGATGTGCATCATCACTGTTTCCTTTATTTCTGTTACTACTAAAGTTTTTTTGCTGACATATTTCATAGTTTGTCTAATGAAGACTCGTGACTTTACAATTTCTGTTTCAAATAAAAATACTTTTTCTCGATAGCAATGGTTTCAAAATTGTCTATCTTTGTTTATAAAAGGAATTGCACTAGGCTTGTTGCACCAGGCTAGGATTTCACAGAAAACAATAGTTCTCTGGAGTCAACATTGTAAAACCAAGCATTCTATAATGTTCTGTTTTATTCTTAACAAAAGTACACGAGACAAAACATTTACACCAAATTCAAGAAACAAATGTTAATGGCCTCTACATTGTGATCGTTGTCAAGAAGATTTGTCAACATTTGTAGGTGTAATTTGAATATAATACCGATAAAAACCACATGAGTTTTAAAATTATGTAAGAGAGAGAGAGAGAGAGAGAGAGAGAGAGAGAGAGAGAGAGAGAGAGAGAGAGAGAGAGAGAGAGAGAGAGAGAGAGAGAGAGAGAGAGAGAGAGAGAGAGAGAGAGAGGGAAGTTTAAAAAACCTCATTTCTTATTTGGGAAAGTTAAAAGAAATAATTTTAAAAAATACCAAGTCTAATACAAGTTAATATCAATGAATTAGAAATATTATGAGATTGTGTTATAAAGGAGAGTGAGCTTAAAAAAGAGTGTTTAAGAAATCTAATGTAAAGTTCATAATTTAAAAAAATAATACATATATTAATTTATTGAAAGTTCATATTGAATCCTCAGCAAAATATGAAGTATAATACAAATTATATTGTGTTACACTGTAAACAGCAATCTGAAATGTAAACAATGGTAGTGTAAATTATATGATATTTTGATATTGTATGCAAATAATTGTATTCTATATTTGTTAGTAATAGGAGTCACGTTGCAAATAATTCTATTTAAAAAATCTAAGTAGATTCAAATTTTAAACTTACAAAACTTACTGTGTTAGAAATAAATGAATCCTATGAATACCGAATGGAAGACAACAAAGTTTCAATAAAATTACAAAGATTCATCATATTGTGCAGGAATTTAAAACACAAATATACACTGTAAATCTTGTGTAATGTATTTGATTTAGTTACATAAAAAGTCTATGAACGTAGCATGGCATAGTGTAATACTGTGTTATGTTTTGTAATATAATATAGTCAACTCACCCACAATGTATCTCTGTTATCCTTTGTCGTTAACAATAATTATATACCAAGTAAAATGCTCTTATGATAGGTAGTGGAATACCCCCATAAAGTAAATTGCTTAGAAGATCTTATTATATTATGTAACATGCATTTTTAATATTAACAATATTACTAACCAACAAAAAACATAACCTTATAGAATTGAAAACACTTACCTCATAGCAAAATAAAAACGTACTAACTACATAAAAATATCTAACTAATTATTGTACAACTTCTCTTCAATATATTAATTAATAACATAATCATTGTAACTGTTTATATATGCCATGATAAGATAGAGGAATTAACAATGAATATTAAAATACCTACTTGCATGTCAATATTACAAACTCAAACTATTGTAGAAAATAAGTATAAGCTATATATATATCTAAATTATGAGATTATGGGAACGCTATATGTACATCATTAGGTACCAATGTGCCTCATTTACTAACTGTAACTGTGCGCCATACTATCATTTACATTCAATTAAAACTTAAATCTGAATTGTTATGTATAGAAATAGATTTCCTTGAAGATACTGTGTTCAATGTTGAAACGACTAAAACATTAGTATCTAGATGGATTATCAAACAGTTAGATTATGTTTGAAGGATGTAGGTGGACAGGCTGTTAAAACGGATATTGGATTGGACATCAAAGGGAAAAAGAAGAGGGAGACCGGTAGATGGGGGAAAAACATTGATGATTGGAAGGAGGAGAAATGTAAGTGAAGGGAAGATGAATTTGGACTTAAGTCTATTGAGTATTGAATATCTTGTTATATGTATAGGGTGTTTAAATAATATATGAACAGTATTAATATCTCTGGTTTCAGTAAAGACAAAAACATGCAACAAACAGCTGTTGTATGAATTGGCATCCTGTATCTATAAGGCAAGTCAAAAGTTGGGTACTGTAAAATGGTGTTCCGAAAATTTTAAATGTAATATTTTCCTTATGGAAAAATACACATATTTTTGTTTTCTTAAAACTGATCAAAAATTAATTATATGCTTTAAAAGTTCATATTCAGGTTATTCAAAAAGGATAAATGAAAAATGAACTAATGCCTCAACCAATAACAATCTGTAAAACCAAGGTTGCTCTACTTGTGTGATTGTAAACATTCTTAATTTAAAAGGATTAAAAATTTAACTTTTGGAAAACTTCCGGTTGTTGAAAATTTCTTCATTTTCGATTAAGGGGTTCAAAAACGCAGATATTGAACCTTTTTTACAATTTAGATGTTTTCATAGGAGTCAAACCGAAAGATAATGGATTTTATCATTAAAAAATTTAGCCACCAAAATTCTAGTTCAAAGTCATAAAAATATTTCGAAAATAGAGTTATTTATGTTTGCCTTATTTTAAGAAAACGAAAATATGTGTCTATATTTCTTTAAGAAAAATATCACACTTTATAAAAAATATTTGGAACATATAATATATGTCACCTGACTTTTGACTCACTCTGTAGATAGAGTATGTCGATTTCTACAAAATTCCGTTGTTCCATATTTCTATAATTAAAGAGCTATTATTCAGTTCAGATATTTTTTGAACACTCTATATACAATATATTATAGAGTTAGCAATGATCAAACTTTCAATTTTAACAACACACTTTAAAAGGTAAATAAAATTTAAAAGTTATTCTATATATATATCTCGTGATTGTTGTTTTATTATTCGAAATTTAAAGTATTTATTTAGCTTTAACTAGAAAAAGAAATTTTCCTAATAATTATAGAAAGCAACTGGGATGTTTGTAGTAAGTATTCTAGGAGTATTATTTTTTGCCCTTGATTTATTATAGTTGACTAGAAAATTATTTTTCATTCACTAGTTTTTTCCTTGTGAAGGTTTTCTTTTCCAGTTCATTACATTGATTAATAACATAAATAAAAGATTAATGCATAAGCAATGAATTATCATTGGATATATTAAAAATAAAAAGAACTTTTAATTTAATGTACAAAAAGAAAACTGTAGTCTCAATAAATTTAAAGGAATAATTTCATTACTATTATAAATTTGAAATCATTAAAGTTCGTAAAATAATAATGAAAGGTGAAACAGTTTTGTAACAATTGAAAGTTTTTCTACTACTTATTTACAGCATGAAAGAAAAACAAACATATTTTTATTTTTAATAAGTCGTTCAAGGAATTAGATAGATACAGAAGGAGTCAAATCAGAGATAAAAGAGTCAGTGTATAAGGTTAAAGCAAAATAATCAACTTGATTTTATAGTTTTCCCAGTCACATATACGTAAAGTAAAGAAAGAGTAATGTAAAAAGTTTGGTGTGTGTTTATGTTTTTGTGAGAGAGTAGATTATTATTAAAAGATTACCTAATTATTACAATTTTACAAAACATTCAATCTAAACGAGTAGGAAACTGTCAAATACGAAACGCTTAGTGCTTAGTGTATACTAGTTACATTCAGTTTAATGTTGGCAGCATCGTCACAATATATATCGTTCAAATCGGAGACCGAACGTAAGAACACTAGTTCTCGAATATCATAAGATGCCAACAAATGTCTCAAACTGTTATACAGTTCATTGGGATCGACTCAGTACGAATAACTCCCCCACCCCCAAAGGGTTTAGGAAGGAATAACTTCGATAAATTTGATAATTTATATTAAAAGTAATTCAGTATAGTTTGATTCAGCTACTAGGCGGGTTACAAGTGGGGGATAGCGGCCATTAGTAATATTGCAAGACGCCTGAAAATATGGCTCGAGAACCTGGAGGAAGATCTATGGGTGATGGGATCAAAAGATAAACAAGAGTCACCAAATATATAAGAGGCAAATGCCCACCTTTGGTTGTGTAATCGTATAGGGACAAGACAGAATAATTTGTAATAAAAGAAGATGTAGGTTTGGTAAAGGGGAAAAGTTAGCATGAGGTCTTACTAGTGGTAAATCATATTTTCTCCTACATAGAATACAAGAGAATGGTTATTAATAAATAACTGTTTTTTAAATATATCACACTCGGTATGTATATTGATTCCAATTGATTATTTTTTTAAAATTGATAGGAGATTCATAAATAATAAAAACATACTATATCATGTCACTTTTCATTAATTTGTTCTTTTTGTCATTCTAATGTATATTTGTTAAACAATAATGTCTCTTTGTGGTAATAAATGGACAACCTGTATTTGGAGGCACATTAACATATCGTTTTTAAACTATAAAAAAAAAAAAGAAAAGAAAAACAACCAGAATTCGAAAAATATTTTAACAATAACGTGATTGTCTTAATAGTTACTAGTAGTGTTATTAAATCATAAAAGAAAAGACGCTATTATAAAACAAACAAACAAAGAGCTACATTTTCTTATACCGTAAGAAAAATATTCCTCTAAAAAAACAGACTTCTAGCCTTGCTTTGATCGATATTCTATGAACCTTGTCGGATTTTCTACAAAGTCGGAGGGATTATGTTTATCTGAAAATACACTTCAATACTAGTTCAAGTTATTCAAGAAAACATCTGATGTTCAAAATAAATATGTTTATTTTCGTTCATTAAAGTAATTCTATTTAATATTTTGAAGTGTGTCAAACTCTGGTAAAATAACAAATGCGACTCTAAATTAAATAAAAATATATTTTATACATTTTTATAAATTTTTTTACTCTTTGGCATTAAATTTTTTTTTCAAGAAAATAATGATAATTTTAGAAGTTATTTTGGAGTAGAAATTTGGTGTTAAATTTTTTTTAAAGTACGTTATACCAGTATACAAATCATCACAACTTTATTCTATACATTTTTAAATTGGCGGCCGTTCACATTAAAAAAAAAAAAAATTGTTTAGGAGATATTCAATATTCAAAAATGCAAACATCCACTATTATGACAATTTATAAGATAAGTTTGTATTTCAGGCATCCTACTATTAAAAGTTTACATCGAAAATGTGTAAACCTTTTTCGATTAAATATTTCAAATACATTTTTTAGATATCAACAGAAAACGGGACATTTCAACCCCAAAATTCTGTGATACTTGAGCCGTATTGTCAAACTTTTACGGTACATCTATTACGTCACACTATTACCTCTACGTCACGTTATATACCTAAACATTCCCAGTTGGAGGGGTCTTGGTTGGTCACTAGGAATACACCCTCGTCATCTTAGTTCCACCGTCGATTGCCAAAGCGTACTAGCGTTGAATTTTCCGGCGTCATAACCTGGTTTATTAGTTTAGCTGTTGGCCTGTCAAAATCCCACGGCATTTTCAATTATCGGTGTTCAAAACTGTTTTGACAGTAAACTTTTACCTCTTGGTGGGCCGAGGAGTGTTCGATGAGAGTCATCAATGAAATGTGCACCAATCCTATAACTCGTAAGTTTCGCAAAAAGTCATTAAAACAGCATATTATTTATTATTGGTGAATATTATTCACATTGCCGATAAGTTTGAGAAGTCGGTTTATAAAAAACCTTCTTGCATGAAATGTGCACATATGCTATCGCTTGCTACTGTCGTCATAATGTAAACTTAAAATAATATAATCTTGTTATTATTGTTGAAGATTATTAGGATTGTCGATAAGTTTGGTGTCGGTACATATACAAACCCTCTCCCATGAAACGTGCACCGACCCTATCATTTGCAACTCTCATAATTTAAACTTGAAATTATGTAGTTGTTTGTTATTGTAAACATTGTCGATAAGTTTTAGAAGTCGGTAAATATACAAAGCTTATCTCATGAAATGTGTGGTGATCCCATCACTTGCAACTCTCATTATAATTTAAACTTAAAATTGTATAACATTTTGATATTGTTCAACATTATTACAGAAAGAGTTTTTTTTCCAGCGCAACCAGTCTTTTGTATTCCTTGACTTGAGTAATAGTGAGTCTAGATACATTTGATAAATGATTCTGCATAAATTGTTCCTTTTACCTGAGTTTCCTTCAACAGGTTATACATATTGTTAGTTAATCTTCCATTGTTCTATTGTTAAACTGATGCAGTATCTATCAATTTCACTTTATACACAATGTGTGGGAAAACATGCTCTCATAGATATTTGCTTTACTATTTAATTCATTTTTTTTTACAATTATATGGGAGATATAGTCATAACACATATTGTGTGTTTCTAAGGTGATACAACATGTAAGTTTTCTGTGCATTTGAGAATTTGAATTCGTATTTTTTTTATAAATAATATCCTATTCCTTTGAAATGAAAACAGTTGTTACCGCTCTTACAAACCAGTGCAACTGATTAAATAAAATCCTCTGTCGACCGGAGTTAGACGAAGGAACTAAGTGGCACATCAGAAATGAAGAGAATTTTAAGTAAAAGAGATATTGAATTGTAAGAAAAAGCATAAAGAATTAATGATTGTTTCTAAAAACATTTATATATACATATGAGGCAGATTTTTTATTTTTTTCCCCTTCTGGGCTGTGATAACCTCCGTCAGATGCGTACCGACGTCGACCTGAAGGTCTTTTGCCGCCCCAAGTTCCATCCTACACCCACTCAGTCATACCTGTCATCCTTATGAAGGAACCGATACTAACTATCGGGTTCTCTAGGATGGTTTCCATCTCCTTCCCAGGAGGGCTTAGAGAGTATAGCCTGGCTCGCCTTAACGCCTCACACTCTAAGAGAATGTGTTCTGCGGATTCTTCAGCCAAACCACATTTCCTTCAAATATTTTCTGCAGCAATCCCTATCATATGTAGGTGTTTTCTGAGATGACAGTGGCTCGTTAAAAGCCCAACCACTCACCTCATGTTATCCCTTCTAAGAGAGATAAGTTCATCAGCAAGTTTTAGCTTGGTCTAAGTAGCCTCTTTGCAAGTCTACTTGTAGTTGAATTTGTTCAGGCCTTATTCATCCCCTCCCGTATCCATGTATCAACCGCTGCTCTGGCATGTCCATAGGAGATCCCTAACACCGGCTCCAGGCCCAAGAAAGGGGATTCTGAACCTACCCTGGCTAATTCATCTGCTTTCTCATTTCCATCGATACCTGAATGGCCAGGAACCCAGCCCACAGTGACCGTGTTCACCTGACTAAGCTTTTTCAATGATGAGATGCAGTCCCATACCAACTTTGACTTTACTCTAGTCGTGTTTAGTGCCTTATTTGCACGTTGACTGTCTTTTTTCAACAGCCCTCTTAGGTGTGTTTTTTCAACACGCAAACATAAGACACTTGGCTCTGGTTACTACCCGTTCTACATGCGGGTTACAGGTGAGCCTTTAATCCAGCACAATACCTAGGTACTTCACCTGGTTCTCCAGCGCTACCTCCTGCCCAAAAAGCTTAGAGAGCGACCTCACTCCCAAATTCCCTTTTCTTGTGAAAGGAATGAGAGTAGTTTTTCCGGGATTCACAGCTAACTGTTCCTCCTGGCACCACCTTCCCACCTGGATAAAGGCTGCCCGCATGAGTTCGCAGACGACAATCATGTCTCTACCTCTTACCACGAGGGCCACATCATCGGCGTATCCCTGTGAGTAGAATCCTTGTTCGTTTAGACGCCTCAGGATCTTATCCACTGCTCGGTTCCATAACAGGGGTGATAGGACTCCACCCTGTGCACATCCACGCTTAGCCCTGACCGTGATGGTTTCATCGCACAGAGTAGCCTGCATTAACCTGCTGTTCAGCATGACAGACACCCATCCTACAACAGTCTTGTTCACCTCACAAAGCTCGAATCATCGATTGTATTGAAATGTTACTGAAGGTACCCTCTATGTCTAGAAACGCCCCAGGGCTATTTCCTATCCTTCCAGGCTTTCCTCTAGCCTGCTCACTTGGTGATGCAGTGCTGCCTCTGTGAACCTGCCTGGTCTATAAACAAATTGATTTTCGTGCAGGCCTGAACTCCTTAGCACGCTTTCTCTGAAATTTATATCCAGTATTCTTTCCATTGCCTTTAGAAAGAAGCAGTTTAGGCAAATAGGTCTGTATGCCTTGGCCTGAACATATCCCGCTCTTCCAGGCTTTGGAGCGAAGACCACCCTCGCCACAGCCCATTTCCTTGGAACATGGCCCAGCGCCAAGCTCGCTCGAAATACGCCCGTGAGTACTGGCTTGAGGACCTCTAAACCCTCCCTGAATAGTAAGGGAGTGATCCCGTCCGGATAAAATCCTCTGTCGACCGGAGTTAGAATGAACTAAGTGGCATATCAGAATTGAAAAGAATTTTAAGTAAAAGAGATATTGAATTGTAAGAAAAAACATAAAGAATTAATGATTGTTTCTAAAAACATTTATACATACATATGAAGCAGATACTTTTGTTTATAAATTTACTTTTGACGCAAGGATAACCTGCATAACTTAGTTGGAAACCGGATGCTTTGATTCTGGGATTAGAATTAATCTCTACACAATTTAATTAACTAATATATAACACTCAGGGTTTTTGAATACGTTGGTGCCCTATATTACTTCATGATTCAGAATATATGTAAATATTAAATTTAAATCCTACCACTAAATAGAAAGTGTCACATCCACATCACAGTATAATCACTTCAATATAGTGAACAAAACTTTTAGTCAATTTGAAATCAATGGTAAATGAACACTCCATTTTGTACAACTTGGGAATACACCAAAAGGACTACGGATAAGTTATCTTCAGTTATTACCAGTGATACATAAACTTTGTTTCACTGACCCATATAAGTATCAGTTTCAACCAACGGAATTACAATTTTCTTAATAGTAGTAGAAATTGCCACTGTGTTAGTGGCATTGACCGAAAACCGTACGACTAGTCTCTCTTAGTTTGTTTGACTGGATTTAAAAGAAAAATATTAGACCAGTATATATTTCCTTCATCGGTCAATGAGTGCACTAAGGAGATAACACATTTCGTGTTATCAACAACTAACAAAACGTTTCCTAGTTTTGAAAATGTGGTGTAACCGATACTGACAAAACCATTGATGGGATGTACTTAATTATCGCTAAATAAAATTATCAAAATCTTTGTGACCTGGAGCATTTAGTGATATAAATAAACGTGTTGAGGAGGTATTCAGAAATACTACTCAGGTGTTTATGCTAAGTAAAGATCAGATATAATGTAAAGGATAATAATTTGCCAGAATAGGAGGTTGAAGAAAGTTAGAAGACCGAGGAGAAGATGATTCAAGGTTGCAGAGACAAATCTAAGAATGATGCGAGTCAAAATACTGAGAATAAATGTCTAATATAGAAGATGCAAATATCCAATCAGAGTTACAACGCCAGAAGGAAAGTTATAACAAAATAACAAGTAGGTTTAGTTAATAGTAGAAGATTGTATAAGGGCTCTTGAACTATTATTAGCAGGATTTAATGTCTATTACTTTACTAAATAGAAGAGAATAATTTTTAACAATTTTTAAAAATATTATTCTAAAACAACCTTATACATTAGTTTTTAATTGATTTTTGTAAAATTGAATTGATTACCTCGTGAAGAAAATCGGTTAGACTTCAAGAGAAGAAACGAGGTTTTGTAGGTCAGAGTACTTTTGGAGACCACGTAATACATTTCTACCTCAGTAAAATAACTTCGTCTATACCTTGGCATCACTCAATAACTGTTTGGAGTGACTTCAATTTTAAAATGGAAAATGAATTTAAAATAACTTGCACATAGATCTATTAACCTAACCACAAAGAACTGTATTTCTACATTTGATAAAGATCTATTTAAACTTTGGCTATTGATTCGTTACAAACATCAGAGAAGTGACAAATAAACAATTAGGACCTCGCTTAGCTCGGTAAATAAATATTCAATATTTTATAATTTTAAGGTTCGTCTTAAAAATGTGATTTGTAGCAATAACTTATTATTATCTTATTTCTTTATTTGACCAATAATTAACAGATATTAGAGTTAGATTTTAAAGCGACACACGTTTCTGGAACTTTATTGGATCTGTAGGCATTAAGTAATTTCAGAAAAAAATTGAAATCAATCGTCATTTTGAAATATGATTTTTCTTGTTCTACAAACTTGTCCATCGATTCATAAATTCTTCAAATAGATAACAGATTCATTTTTATTATATAAGTTTACATTATTCTCTTACATCTCTGTATAAATATCTTATTTTTGTATATCTAATGTACAAATTATATGTAAAATGACGTCACTTTGAGATAATAACCTGCATTTGAGTCATTTTTACTTTTCGTTCTTTTATTAAAAATATATAAACAAACATAAATTTTCCAAAGCGTTCATATTATATATCGATCAATACACACTAACCAAATTACTCGTCAGTCACAGTCCAGTGTCAGTAGGATTTGAGAGTATGTAGCAACTGTGAATGATGACTTCGTCTTGTATTTGTATTACACATATAAAGTGGTTGTTGTGGAAAATTGTGTTTTCATTCAATTGGCGATAGAAGTTTCCACAAGTGTAGCTCATTACAGTTGATTTAAACTATAAAGTATAATTAATTATATTGTTATTCTAGTATGAAATACCAACAGTTATTTATTACTTTCTTTATATCATAAAAAGTAATAATATCATTATAAAATACCAAGAGCTAAATTCTTTTAAATTTTTTTTAAAAAAACATCCCCACAAAAATACAAACGCGTATCTTTTGATAATAATAAGTCAGAGAGATTATAAAATTATACGTACACATTAAAACTCATTAAAGTTATTTAAGAAAACATCTGATGTTTAGAATACATATGTTTCTTTCATTGAAGTAATTTAAAATATTTATTATTATAAAGTGCGTTAAACGCAGATGAAAAACGGATGTAATGTTAATAAACAAAAATAAATGTTATACAAAAGTAAATTTTAATTTACCGAGATCCGATGAAAGTAATGTACACAAATAAAAACACATATTTATAAATATAATACAAAATATGTATAGTTTTAACAAATAAAAACTTGTAATAATAAACATATATGTAGTATGATTAATAGTTAGTTAAACATTAACATTTCCATAAAAATCGCAGCATCAAGATTAATCATTTGTTTTCATTAGTATTTAAACTTATATCTCGTAAGAAATGCATGGGTGAAACACCCCTTTATATTTTGTTTGCTCACATATAAGTGGTGTAGAGATGGAGTACTGGTTTGTATCTTGGATGATATTATGACATTACTAACATTATTATGAATGATATGACGTATATACATTTTACTGCTAAGTGAGAAATGTTTTGTATGATTTTTGCATTGGTTATTGTAATTCAATGCGTTTTCAATCGCCTTAATATGTAAAGATGTTTAGGGGGAGGAGGAAAAAATAGAAATTATTTTTGAGCTAAGTATGTATTTTGTATTCTCTGACTTAAGTAACAATATGTCTAGTTATATTTTAAAATGATTCTACACGAAATTTTACTTTACTCTGGTTTTCCTTCAAGGAGGATATATTATATAATTTTACTTAACCTTACCTTTATTGTATTGTTTTGTTAATAAAGTAACGGTTCATTACACCTAATGCAAAATATCTTACAAAATATGTTCCCCAAGAAATATGTTTTAATTAATAAATTCAAAATTTGAGTTAGATTGCATGTTACTCAAATTATTGCATGTTATCAGCTTTTGTTGATATATATATTTTGTATAAAAAATATATACAAATTGTCTGTAACTTTGTGAATCTGTACCTTTCTAGAAATAATATCATATTCGAATAAAAGAAATCCATTTTTACTTCCCTTACAAAGCAGAAGAGTTTAGTCAACTTGATAAAATGAAATCCTCTATCGATCAGAGCTAGATGAATGAACTAAGTGGCGCCTCAGAAATTGGAAAAGTTTTAAGTTAAAGAGTCATTGAACTGTAAGAAATTCAAAAACAATAGACAAAACAGTTTCTAAAAATATACAAGAATGTATCAAAAGCTTTTGTTTATAAATTTCCTTTTGAAGTAAAGATAACCTGCATCATATAGTTTGATACCAGGTATTTTTATTACGATAAAACTCTAAACTCTATGAAATTTGATTAACTAATATATTATCTAAACTTCAGTATGTTTTTATGTACTTTGAAACTCTGGATTGAAAAATCAAAAATATATCTTTGAAGTTCTGCGCAAATATGTACTATAATTTTACCAGTAATTAGAAACAGTAAAATACACTACATGTTATCACATATGTAAATAGGACAATTGCTAATAATTGTTAATTCACATTTAAATACCCACAATAAGGTAACAAATGTATTTAGCAAAGTTTCATCGATTAAGTCGTCATCTTTAATTGTTACTCGTGCTTTAAACTGTGTACCCCTGATCCACATGTGTCATACAGAATTGTGTACACTGAAAACGCCATGACTCATCTATCTTAGTCTCACTTATTTGATTGTATTGGTCAAATTTTTTAATCTATTTGGATCAGTGTTACACTCTCTTCTTCGAAATCTGCACAAAGAACACAAATAATAATAAACTGCCTACTCCATTCTAAGGTGTAAACATCATTTACACATATAAAAATCTACACAATAAAACACCTGGAGGTGTGGTTTAGCACATATACGTTACAAGTGTCGTGTGTGGTTTAAACTAGGTCCTTCACAATTTTACGTTTGACACTTGTAGGTTCAAGAGCACTTAAAGGTTTCATATAACAAAATATGTACACTAAAGACAGCTTTACTATATCAAAATTATAAAATGTTTGGACATGAGAACCGAAACTTTAATCTTTCAATCATTAATTACAAATAAACTCCTATTCGATCAAAATGAGAATACTTCATGCACCTCATACATCCAACAAAGCTGAAGAGTTTGTATACCTTTACAAAATGAAATTCTATATCGATCTGAGTTAAGATGAATAAACAACCTGACACTGCAGAAATTGAAAAAGTTATAAGTTTAGTAGATATTGAACTGTGAACAAAATATAAAAATTTAGTCCTTTTTTAATTTAAATAAATATTAAAAGTAGGACTTGTTTCCAGACACCAGAATGTATTTTCGATTAAGTTCAATATACAGCGTTGAACAAAATCGGGGAACATATTTCATTATCTCTATTTCTCATCCTCATCCTCTTAAGATACTACAGCTCCAGCTTAAAAACGTATCCTGGATTCCTCTTTTCAGCCCCTCTAACTGTCGCTATTGACAGTAAAGTCTTCAATTGTTTTCCTCTGAACATCTATCTCGCAGCTGTAGTAACATTATCCTCCTTCCTTGGATAACAGCAGCGGAAGCCTACAACAGCTCTTCCTATGACTGCCTTTTGGTCTTTTACCTCCAGTATTCCTTATCAGGACACTTTCGGTGTTTTTCTTTTGACCATTATCTACATGGTCATCTCATTTTTAACCTTGCCAGTTTTATATATAAAGTATACGTTATTAGATATAATAATAATAATAATAATAATAATAATAATAATAATAATAATAATAATAATAATAATAATAATAATAATAATAATAATAATAATAATAATAATAATAATAATAATAATAATAATAACAACATAGGTTATTTAATAAGAATAGATTAGATTTGGAAGAATCAAAACAAACATGTTAGGTTAGGCTAAAATATCTTATAAGTATATATTATCTCCAGGTATGAAACAGGGGGTGAGACTATTCTGAGAATAGCATATCTCTCCTCATATGACTCATATCTTTTCTCCACCGGACTTCGCTCAGCCAAAAATATACTCCTTTGACACATTACTCTATTTTTGGACCTCCATTTTTCGTATGCCCGTTTTTCAAATCATCCACTCTACTTTTTATTTGTCACCCAATAAATAATTTATATCTTGATTTAGATACGGATATTTCCTTTAATACCAGTTCTTTCTTAATACTCTGAACATTATTAGGGGAATTCTAAAAATTATAATACTGACACCATAAATGGACCTCTTGTTAATAAGATTCTGTGTAAAACTGAGATAGGAGATTTTGTTTGGGGTGTTTTTTTTTGTACCCATGTAGAAACATCATAATTTCGAAAAATTGTAGTTAGTTTAAAATTAGATACTAACAGCAAAATATGCTAATTTTATTCCATCACGTATCTGGAGGTTTGCCAACCAGAAGTATCTGGAATAAAAAATAATTAACCTAAATTTAATAATTGAAAACTTAATCCAAGAATTTATTATATTTGATTTCCGAGTCTATACACCTGTCGTGAAGACGTTTTATCTCATGGATATAGTAAGAGGACAAGGAGAAATCATCGATATGAGTAAAAATTGTGAGCAAAACAACGTCGTTTATAGGACGTGAATTACAAGAGTAGCGAAATTAACAATTAGGAGACTCTTTATACCAGATCAATTTTTGTTCACGTGGCAGGACTAGGCAAGTAGCATAATGGATTCCAACACCATGAACAAGTTAACCTGTCAAAATGATAAATATAAAAGCAAAAAAATTATAAGCTTTTTTTAGTATATAGACACAGTTATTTTATCAGAGTTTGACACACAATATGGAATCGAATTACAGCTGTCAAAGAAAATAAACATATTTATTTTGTCCAACAGATGTTTACTTGAATACGTTGAAAAAATATTGAAATGTATTTTTAGATTTATAAAATCCGACTTTATTCGTAGAGAACACAACAAAATATTTGCAGTTAAGCAATGATATAACTAATTATTTTTTACGGATAGAATTGTGTTTAGCTCTTAATATGTTTGCAAAGTTGAATCTGTACTTCTCTTACGAAATAAACAAATTTAATAATAATAATAATAATAATAACACTCTGGGACAAAATTATACAATTTTATTATGATTTCATTTATCTACATTCTCTTTTTCATTATATCACTATTTAATTTGTTTTGGATAGTTTCATCTTCGAAACACATTCTTTCTTTAAAGATCTGTTTTCCAAATTTCGTCTTTAGTTATTGTTAACTGTCTTTCTATATGTTATTTACTTAATTAGCCGAACCAATTCCTGTTTAATTCATATGTATTTTGATATTTCTAAATTTAGTATATTAATCATATAATTTGACAAGTTTTAAATTTAAAACAGGTTTTATGATTGTGTTTTCATTCTTTTACTTCTTATAGATCTACTGAATTCCATTTGATCCATATCCATACATTATATACAGGAAGTATATTATGGCTAGTCCAATAGTTAGAGCTCTCGCTGTAAGGGGCGTAACAGGTTACGTGATCTATCCTCGTGTTGTCCCCGTATCATCAGAAAAATTGGGAAGTCATAATTGACAGCAAAATCTGGTTGTAGAACAACCTTCAAACAAACCTAAATCCTCCAGGGGACAAAGTAGTTTACATTTTGGTACCAATATGTGGAATATATGGTTTTATTCTTATAACATGAACAAGCAACAACTGACTTTGTTTGTTTATGATGGAATGATTCTAATCATACTTAGAAATTTAATGTTAGGTCAGTGATTGTTTAAGAAAGGCTGGTAACGTAACGTTTGAGTAGCTTTCTTAAAGCCTCTGCTCCACCTCCGTCATATTGGATTCATCTCCCGTAAGAATAATGGTAGACTTGAAAAGTTGTACTGATATCAATTTTCATCTCAGAATTATCGTTAAAAGATCATTTTAAAGATCACGTGAACGCGAAATTTTTTTACAAATTGGGATATAATCATTAGTGGTTGAACAAATGGAGGGGACATTTGTTAATCGATTTTCTATTTCACTATTTTTTTCTGAGTCAATGAATAATATTTTCAAAAAATTTAAATTAAAAAAAAAAATAAATAAATAAATAATTAGTGTTTTTTTATTTATTACAATAAGTAATGTTGAAGTGTCGAACTTAAAAAGTATAGCAGATCAATGGATTAAATGGAAAATATACCCATGTGTACAAGGCTGCCCTAGCCTGGTTTGAAAGAGAACTATTTAGACGTGGAGGAATATTGCTTTTAGCACTGATGACCGTGTTTTTTTTAATGTTTCATAATATAACTAAAACTAACAACACGTTATTACTTAAAATATTTTGTAGTATTTTACATAATGCCTAATATAATCAATAGTTTAAACTTTTTTGCTAAACATTTGAAATTCATTTAATTTCTTTAACTCCGCTAAACCGGTCCCAAGACCGGAGCCCATATTTATGGGAAGGAGGAGGGATAGAGGAGTAACACCTCTTAAAAAACCTTGGTCCATCTGGCTCCGGATGGTAGTACCATGTATGGGCCCCTTGCTAGGGTTACGGTGAAGTCCTTAACGGTGAATATCCGCGGAGAAGATGTACTTCGGTATAACGAATCAGCGGAGGAGGCAACCCAAACATAAGGTGTGATGGCAGTTGTCGTTCCGTGCTTACGGGGTGAATGGCGTATGAGTGTGGCGTCCCATACGGAAATATTAATGAGTACAGGAAAACAGGTAAACACTCCGGGGGTAGGATCCCAGGTACCTGCACGGGTAGTGAACGAGCAGGCTTTACCCGGGTCGTTAGAAAGCTACTGCAATGACCAAACTGCAACAGGCACGATGCAGGAAGTTGATCTTTTTGAAAGAAGGTCAATATTAATGCGATCGCCACCAGAGAACAAAAGTTTGAATTCGGGTGACAAAAACAACTCTATAGGTGTTGAGGTCTACTTTTATAGGTGTTGAGCTCTACTTTTAATGAGGACTTCAGAGAGATAAGAAACTTCAAAAGAGACTTAAAGAATTCTCTGGAAAAGAATTAAGAGAATGGACAGAGCTACCCATTACTGATAACGAGCTGGAAACTCAGAATGAATTCACTCTGGTTTTCAATGGGCCCTTCAGAGTGTTCAAGCACTAAAACAGGAAAATGCTGAACTAAAACAAGAACTAATGCAGATAATGCAATTGCTAGAGTGTAGGAAAGAAGGACAAAGTGAGCACGTGGTCTATGAAACTTACGAGGAAGAGTTCACAAAAGAAACTGAATCGATAGTTAAGGTTAGGTTAGGTTAGGTTAGGGCTATGTGTAAGCTTTTGACAATTTTGTAGAAAATGTTTGATTGTTATGTTGCTTAAAATTAGCTTCTCGCTAGTCTAGTGGTTGGTGCTCTGACTCTACAAAGTTAAACATTCCGATTTTTTTTAAGTAGCTCAAAAACTTACGGTGTTGACACATAATTGTTATATGTACATTGGTACCGAAATCTTATTGACAACGACGACACAATTTCTACCACATAAAAGCAATATTCCATATTTAGTCCCGTTAGGGTTGTTAAGTCACAGAGTTACGATTTTTATTAAAGAAAACAGTCTAGCCTAATTTGTTTTTACACATAAACAAGGGGAAATTATAAATCTGGTTATTTTACTTTCTTACACATTTTTTGAGAAAAGTACAAAAAATATAACAGGATTGATTATAAAATCTGTTTCCTATTGACACATATATCAATTTAAATGTCGCCCGAGAACAAAACTAGTTATTATAAACTGCCGTAAGGGCAATGCATGAATACCCAATTATCTTAGAATTGGCATTGACGATTTTGTAAGATAAACAAAATTTAACCACTCTGATACAAAAACTTATCTGACGTCATTAAAAAAAACCTATAGACGATATTGGTTAAAATAAAAATTTTAAAAAATCCTCAAAAGGGTGCCGTAGTAAAAATTCGAATATCTCAAAGCAGTTCCAAGCAATTTTTATATAATTTTGTGTAAATATGAAGTTTTATAACCAAAAATATTGTGCAAAACCGTACATAAATTAATATTACGGTTTTTAAATAATTTGATATTACCAAAACGAATACCGACCTCTGTCGGTTCATATTTTTCTAAGAGTTGTACACACATTTTCTTTGAAAGTAAGATTAATTGGTGTGTATGTGTATGTTTGTTTAATGCAGTAGTAATAATCGATCACCATTAGTTTTGCTATAGTTGACTACAAATTTTAAAACCAACAACAATAAAATAGTTTTTCTTTTGTAACAATTGAATCTAAAATTAATATAGTAACACGAAGACAATAGTTAGAGCTTGCAGTGCTCAATAATAGAATAAAAACAATGAACTACTCAACGCCCTTTCTAAAAACAGAACAATTCCTTTGAGTGTTATGACTATAACACTACGCTGTTTTATTTTCTTCTTTTGTTTGTAAAAATGTTCATTCGGTCGCTTAAACACATTCAACCAACAAAATAAACTATAACGTGCTAAATAACTTTGCAAAAACAGCGCGCGAAATAAACAAAACGTTAAATTAGATTTGTGCGAGTGTATGTTGTGTTTAATATATTTTCTTTCGTAATCAAAGTGATAAGTAAATGAAGTTGGTAATTAATATTATTATATATCATAAAATAAATAACAAAAAATTCCATTCATAAATTTTCATGTTAAATTCACCAACACCTTCCCTAAAATAAGACTTTTTACGCAAAAACGTATTTAGAAAAAAAAATACTGCCTGCATTATTTACGTACAAGAACCAAAAAAAGACTGAGGAAAGAAGGGGAAGGAGCCTCCACACCCCAAACACCACTGGCGCACGTCCAAGAGATTTGTAAGCAAACACAAGCCTGTTGGAGACGTGAGCGTCGTTTTCTGAAAATATATCGTATCGGTGACTATTCAGCATTAATTTATGGAAAAAGCATTAACTTAACAAATTAGGACTTTAATGTAATACGAATTTACAGGGTGAGCTGTTGTAGTAGGGTGAATGCATATTATACCCTGTGAATTGACGAAAGAATAAAGAAAATTGTTTTATTATTTATTGTTAAAATATTTTATTACGAAGAAGTTGTAGTATTCAAAGTACTTGCTAAGTACATATTTTTTACCTGCAAATTTCCTTTATTTAAATTATTAAAATCATGAACCAAGATAGATGCTATCATAAAATTTACTTTCAAACAGCATCACAGCTTCCCTTACAAACTGCTACGATAAACAAGCGTCATTGGTGTTTAAAAAAATAATAAACAGGTAGAAACACTTAAATAGAAATAAACAGGTTTTAGAGAAACTAGTATGTTCAGTTCTTGTCTCAACTTAAAATATGGTGGTCGAGAACATACATTTTCTTAAAATATAATTACAGTTTAAAAAAAAATCACCTGTAACTTTAATACGGGTACAAGCCTACAAAAAATCATATATACAAAAAACATATCTTCATTGATGTGTCAAAATGAAATCGACAAACTCGCAAATGGTAGTGCGAACGCCAAGTCACAGAACATCCTGACTTTGTCCGATATGACTGTTGCAGAGATTAAAAACATCCAGCTAAATAAAATTGTCTTAATTTTGTAGTATTTCATATGTTCAAAACCAAGTAGCGTTTTGAAATGAGTTTTCTATAGTTTAACAAGTTGTTTAATGTGATTTTGGAAGTGTAAAACAATTGTAACTTAACTCACTTTCAATTACAAAACTTACCTCGTGTTCAGACATGAATAGAATTGAGTCTTGTAATAAAGAACTCTTTTAAAAGAACATTGAAACTTGTTTATATAATTCTCAAATATCTTTTAAAGTAATTTTAAAAAAATACATGTGAGTTTAATAGTTTGGCAACTATCAGTACGCATCAATTTAAGGCATTTAAAGTTGTGAAATATCTATAATTAATAAAAAAATTACATTTTTTTTTCGCTTAGTTATAAGTTAAATACATTGTTCTGTAAAAATTTTAAGTCCTTAAGACTATCTAAATAACAATCAGTTTTATTAATATAAAAACAATGTAACACACTAATTAATAATTAGTCATTTGCTTCTTTTAAAGTGTGTCTACTCAGGTTCCAGAATTGGGATTCACCAATTCTCCAATCTTCACCTCTAAAACCGATCAACCAATTTCAATTATGATAAATCGAACTTGAAATATATTTCAAGTTTAATTAATGGGTGCGTCAGCTATAAGTGAGTGTTGCACTTTAACTTAGATTGTGTCTTATTTTAATGAAACAATGTGTCAGCTTGTTTGTCTTTTAAAAAAAATAGAAAACGAAACAAAGAAACAAAAGCTATCAAAATAAGATAAAATTTAAATGGGTCGTGTTTCTAGCAATTTTAAACCATCAGTCTTTCAGGGACTCTTACAAAATTTAAATAAGTCAAAACTTTAATTAATATTTTGTTTACTCTCTTTCTCTTTGAGTAAAATAATAATAGTAATATTTTTAATGTTTGTTATTTCTCTTATTATAAAATTTGATTTTGTTAATGTAGAAAGGGGTAAATCATTGTTTATCAAAAATGCGGTTGGAAATCATAACTCGGTAAAATATAAATAGTAATAGCAATACAATGGGATTTTTCAATTGTCTATTGAATACAATATTTTTTTTCTGGGATTAGATGTTAATATATATCTTCATATCAATATTTATATATAAATAATAATAATGTATATACATGTTTTATATAATAATATATAAATGTGTTTTGGTTTCAATTAAAACAAAAAAACAACAACTTAATATTATAAACGCGTAAATATATAACTCTAACATGGCGATGCAGATCTTTATCGAATGTGAACATTTTTGATATGACTTCTTGCCAAACTGAACATGCATTATTCATGGTTCTCTTGTAATCGTTGCCCACTACGCGTTAAATTCAAAACTTTCCTTCAAAGGCTGTTTCACATGGTGGAAAGCTATGAATCTTTTAGTGGTGAGTAATTTTTACCCACAATTAAAATGAAATTTTATAGTATTTATTGTTAAAACAGTAAAATGTTTTGTAATTTATCTGTAAATTCAATGGTATTCAAGACTATCAATTATAAACTATTGCTATTTGCTAGTTATTCCTGTAACCGTAATTATCTTTTACACAAAATCTTACATTTGATAATCTGAACTTTTCAACGTATGTGAATGAAATCAGAACATATTTTGAGAAAGTACATCTTTCATGACAGTTTCAATTGATTATAGTTTTTCGGTAATTCAAGAATTAATATTGATGAAGAATAATTGTATAAGATTCGGACAAAATTGTTCAAAATAAATTGAAGTAGAGAGTGATTGAAAATTATATATATATTATCAATCGATTTTGAAACGATTATAAAACAGAAAGGGCAAATTTGTAATAGGATTTTTACTCTCTTATATGCTTAACGTAAAAAAGGTATTATGGTATACAGTATAAACTCAGTATGGTTACAAATATGTTGTGTTGGGTTATTAAGCTTACATTTGACCAAAATTGTATCAAAAGCGTTAGAGCCGATTTTGATAAATACGGAATATCCAGTTTTGTTCTTATGTCTCATCCTCGCTTTTGACTCATTACAAAACTTTCTATAAACTTGTAAACTTCTATGTATGTAAATAAGTAAAGCTACGATTTGAAATTTATTCACCTTACTTACTGATAATGATAACGCTTAATTATTGTATCTAAAAACGATTTAACTCCTTTGAGAAAAAAAGACAGAAAATATTATTACCATTTTCTTTCTGATAATTTAATATGAAACCTTCATCATTTTACTATTATATCTACATTTTAATTATTTCTGACAATCATTTAATAATGAAAAGATTCCTTTGAAATTGTAAAATTTCCATGCTTCTTTTCGTGTTACAGTTATCTCTGGTGTAATTTAATTTAAAAATCTCTTTTTGTTTTACTACATGTAGTCTTAGTCCTCACATTACTTATATTATTATTTAATCTAGTGAACTCGACACGTACTGTTTTATAATTCTATCCGTTTTGAAAATTCACCACGTGCTCGCTTCAATAAAAGTTGCATATATTTTTTTACATTTATAAGTGGTGTTGTTAATATGTCAAAATTATCGACTCTCAGTTTTTATTCTCTTATGGCACCTACCACCAAATTCAGATTTATTAAAAAACACAAATTTATATCTCGAAATCTGACGAAACACTTTTTTTGTACTCGCTTGCCTTTCTTAGGGGTTGGCTGTCTCCTCAGGTCCATAATGTTGTTTTTGTTCTGAGGTCTTTCTTCTGCTTTGGACTATTTGCCACTTCCATACAGATATATTTATCTTGATGTAATCTATAAGTCCATTTTCTCACAACTCCCCCTTTTCTTTTTTTTACCCAAATAAAGCGACTTGAGGATGGGATGAATTATACTAGGCAAAAGGTGACTGTAGAATACTTGGCGACCTTTCACAGTAGAACTAACCAAGAGGAGGCACTGACTGAGTGGACCATCCTTTCCCTAATTGCTGGTGGGAAAAACATGGAGTGAGACTTGAAAAATAAGAAATCCGTGCTGGATGTCACCACAACTCAACTTGATGATAACCTCAAATATGATTACCAGGATGAGGAGTTCTCCGGGTCGTTGAGAATTCTTCGACAAAGTGGATATGAATGAACGTAGTAAAAAACAGGTCAAACAAATCACTTAAGAGGAATAACACTCCTGATACAAGAAGAACAAGACAAAACAGGCCAGAAAGATCTCAAAAGAGACCCTAAGAAGGGATAATAGGGCTAAGCAGGCCAATGACTGCTGGGAAATTAAACAGGTGATGTTTTAGAGCATGTATTAGTAAGGATACATTAAAAAAGCTGCTAGAGGTTCAATAGGGGATATTATACTAAAGGGAACACTTACAAGGATTGGAATAGAAAATAATGGTAGATTCTCCCAAGAGGAGAAGGACTCTGCTCTCTATCTATTAGTAAAATGTAATTCACAAAAGGGTTAGAAGTTTGGGAGGGTAACAAGATTGATATGCTCGTTCATGGGCTTAAGGAGTTGGGGCTGAAGGCTCTTCTAAAAAGGCGAGTTCTTAGTCTTAAAAGAGGAAGGACGACACAATAGGTATCTAGAGGTGACGATGTACTCACCACCACTTCACTTTACTTCCACCCGCTTTGACTGCAGGAATCGATATACAGTTATCATTCCAAAAACCACTTTTTTATCTTCGCGATTTCGGATGTATACTCGGATATTGATCTAAATTCGACAACGATTTTTGTTACATCGCATACCGTAATCTGTAATGGGTTATTAGCGCTGTCACTCCTACGTAGCTCACATTATACAGTTGTTATGTATTCTAGTTTATATAAGTAGTGGACTGAGATGTTATAGCCATAACTATTTCAATAAATGCTTTTTAATTGTGTTTCTCCCTCACATCATATCGACACAACAGCGTGAAGCCATATTATACACGTGTATCATAAATTAGGAATCGTTAAACTATTTATTTTGTTATATGATTTTTAAGTGAGCTATAAAATATGACTTTCAGTGTCGCTCAATATTTATTTTATAAATTTAATGATAATTGTTATTTTAGTACATAGAAGGGACGAGTTTTTATAGTTTAACAATTGAACGAAGTCTTTAATTAACACTCTAAATGCATTTTCCCAAAGTGAATCGCTTTATCCTATCTGAGAACAAAATGTAATCAAAATCCAACTACCTGCTAAATATTTTGTTTTTGGAACCATGAAAGAACTGGTTGTTCAATAAAATGTGATATAGATTATGAACGCACAGATTCAATCTTGGGATAAATCAATTGTACGACGGACTGTCTGTTGCACATAAGAGTGCTTAACAAGGTGCATTATAAACCGAACAAAGAGAGTTTCTGCTTTAGCTTAACCATTAGCGAGTTTGTCTTGTATGATACGTAGTTACGTAAGAACTTTAGTCCCTATCGTTGTGAAATTCAGGAGTAATATTCTGTGTAAATAACCGGTCGATGAAGGTAAAACGTATTTTATTATTTTATTTTTTTACATTTTAAAAAACATTCAAAACTGATACTGAACACTTTGAAGACAACGCGGGTGATCTGACTTGGATTAAAGAGCTAGAAAATGTTACACATAATGACGTGAACAAGACATAACGACCAGCCATTCAAATAAAACGTAAATAGACAATGAACTCAAATTCACTAATTTAACTTAAATTAAACTAAAGTAACTTACTCCTACATCTATCACGTGACCTCTCTCTCTCTCTCTCTCTCTCTCTCTCTCTCTCTCTCTCTCTCTCTCTCTCTCTCTCTCTCTCTCTCTCTCTCTCTCTCTCTCTCTCTCTCTCTCTCTCTCTCTCTCTCTCTCTCTCTCTCTCTCTCTCTCTCTCTCTCTCTCTCTCTCTCTCTCTCTCTCTCTCTCTCTCTCTCTCTCTCTTTAAATAACGCGTTTCGGGACTTCTATCCCATCATCAGATTATCTTAGTATCATTCATCTGATGTACAATACATTAAAATAAATAACATAAATCTAAAACAATTTAATTACAGCACCCAATAGGTTTTTATGTGCTCACCATGTGGCAACGTACGCCAACTGCTTGTCTGTTATCTGGACGCTATTAAAAATTGTGTTTACTGCAGGTTTCTGTGTCGTATAGAGTGTATAATTCGTAGTTTAGTTGGTAATTCAGTAATTTATGTTCGTTGCTTTCATTTTATATTTAAAAAGACTTATAAATTTCAAACTCTCTCATCATTCCTATGTTTTAATTTTTGCAAACTTAAATAGATTTAAAGTATCTGTTAAAATCCGTGTAACTGTAGTTTTCTTCTTTTAGTTGGATTTGTTACTAGAAATAATCTTTTTTGTAAAGTATTGTTTATAAACAAACTTTATACTCGCTCACAGTTTGGTCAATGTATAATCTTCCAATACTTTACAAATTATTTAAAATTTGATAGATAAAACAACAAACATCAAATTACTAAATGACGAACTAAACTTCTATTACAACACCTCTGTACGACACAGCGATAAGAGTGCAAGCAGTCCGCAGTAAACACACGTTTTAAGTGCTTGTAAAGTAACAGACAAACAGATACCATTCGGTAGCTGTATGGTGCACACACATATACACATAAAGCGTTCCTTATATGTGTTGTTTTGTAGATTTGATGCTATTTATTATATTGTATTGAGACCTCAGATAGGCAATTCTGAGTTTAACTGATAATCGGATAGATAATTCAAACGCATCATTTTTAAAAAAGATGAAGGGGTTACGTGACAGACGTAAGGTGGTGTACTTCATTCTATTAAAAAGACAAATTAAATTTGAAATGTTAACTAAAACTTTATCACTGGAAATATTTATCGGAATTGACATTTCAAATCACTCCCATACTCGTTACTTTTTTATGTTTTCTTTTATGTGTTATAAAACCCTTTCAACTTGTATAGGTTATAAAATAACAATTAAATTATCATTTTCACAGTTGTTCTTCGAGGTATCTTTCTAAAACTCGTTCACGTAATAATAGTCTATTACCTAACGAGTCCGACATCAATCAAAGCGACACGATTAGGTATCATGTTGTGCATTTGAATCCGGCACCGTATAGTTTAGTTTAGTATGAGTATTGAAATTGACTGAAGGAAAGCAAGTATTTATTATATAGAAAATTGATTTTATTATAATCATTGATATGAGGACCTTCAATGTGATCTAATTTATAAGAATATTTTCTAACAATTGGGAATATAAAAATTAATACACGACGTTCCAAGAGTATGGTCACCGTTAGTTACCACATGATAAAAATAAAACGTACAAAATTATGAAACGTTGTTAAATTGTTATTTTATAGATTATATTTCTATATGTGTCTTTTGACTTGAGTTGTTTTCATGGGTTATTATTTGTAGTTTACAACATAGTGATGCTACTAGACTCTGTTGGTCTTTTCATGTTTAAAAACTTTCCAGGCTTCATAAAACTAGTTAATCCATACTCCTGTAATGTCGAATGTTAATTTTTCTTTAGGCGATTAAGGACCTATGTGTGATTAAATTATACGAATAATGTAATAAATGTATACAGGAAGTCTTTGCTTGTACCAGATACTTGGTACAATGAATGCAAATACACAATTACAACGTTCCCCGGAGCATATTTTATCACTCTGAAAGCTATGAATCTCTATTGCAGTGATTAATCCTACACTACATCAGTGTTTAATATAAAAATATTATGTCACCATTTAGCATTTCAAACTGAAATAATTGTTTTGACGTGTTTAATACCGCTTCATTGTAATAATATATTAGTATCATAGATATTGGGAAAACCGCATAATCTTCGTGCACATGTGGACTTAATTTTCTATATTTCCTTTAGTGTTTTCAATAATTATTTCAAATGTTTATATTATAAATGCAAAATTGCCAGATTTGGTAATGCGGATGTCAAGGCCATCACACTATTTAATTCCCTTTCGGAGCACAAGCAGTCTTTGTGGCTTGTGCAAAAAGAGGATAGACAGCCTTAAAAAATGATGAAGGAGACTAACAAGCTAGCATTGAATAACGAAAGACAGACAGAAGGAACGCGGTGGAAAGAGTAACTTGATTGAAGTACAAAGTAGAACTGAAGTAGGACATCCATTGCTTTCGTTCGATTAACGGGGTGTACCTATATTCAGGACTCTGGTAAAATGACTTCCGATCCTGTATCATTCTCCAAACAGAGGTCTGAATATATGTATCATACTCTACTCCTAACCCATTGCGCAACAGTCAAGATCTAGACAAATTAGTTACAATTTATATGGTTATCGGTAGATTAATAATTTAATTTCTCAGGTATAAGTAGTATAGAGAATGTTATGTGGTGCTTTTTAAAAACTCGAAATAGTTTTTTGATGATAAAAACCCTATGCAGGAAAACTCTAGTTTTAACGGTGGCTGATTACACAGGGTGTTTTTGTAAATATTTCTATGTCATCTGGGCAGTGTTCTACAGCAAAAACGTGTGGACTGATTCTATTATAATTTGGTATGTTTACCATATCTCGGACCTTGTTTTAATTTTTATTGTAACTCAAAATGTGGGGTAGATGCTATAAAATCAAATAAAAAATACGGTTATCAAAAAAATCTTTATAAAACTTCGCCAAAGTGTAATTTATAAATACCCCAAAAAATTATTGATTGTCAACTCTGTAGAAAAATAAGTTTATTTAGTTGACGGTAAAAAATAAAACTGATGTAGAAACCGTTATACAAAAAGTAATTTCTCAAAATCAGCAATAAATATGTCATTAAAATTTTGGTGAAATGTGAAAATTATTAAATCAAATCCGCGTGCAAATTCGCAACTAACAAGAAACCAATATATATTTATATATTATCGAAGACGTGTTTCATTAAATATTTGATAAGTAAGTAAGAATGTTGGTGCAGTTTTGATGAATATTTATTTGTATAATGGATCAATTGTTTACTTTTTGCAACTTAAAATTTTGGATAATACTTAGATAATATTTACTAGAACATATACTTGCTACATATTTATCCTGTAATTAATTATGAGTTGGATAGAAACTTATTACGACTAATTTAATTAGATTCATTACGACTAACAGTTATTTTGATATTACGGTAAGAAAATCTTCACTGACAGACAGTCGGAAAGTAATACCATCAAGAACAAATATTCACTTACAGTTTTTGTAATTTTTTTATCTTCACTCAGATTCAAGTTTGATTTCATATCTTTTTCTCAGTAACCACTTTTTTTTTAAATTTGTTAAATATATTCTGTGTAAACCATTTCAATATTTAAAACAACTTTAACTGGACATAAAATTAGTTGAGTAAAATTAAATTTAAACTTTAAAAGATATTAGCAAAATATATTTTCATTTTAACTCTTCGATTTAATTTGATAATAATTTTTTTGTATGTAAACTAATTAATTGTACTATATAATATAATGAGAGCCGTAGGTGACAAAACATTAATAAAAGGTCTATTATTCGTGCAGTTAGCATCAAGTGTTGGTTTGACTGTGGTTTACACGAGGTCGGTTGATCATGCGGTTAGTGTAAATCAGTTTTGTTGATTGTTAACAGAATAATTTGTTGATCGTAGGTTTAGTGTGTTGCGTTCCGTTGATCTGCAGTAAGTGTACACCAGTTCTCATGATTGTAGTGATAATGCAAATTTGTTCTCTTGATCGTTCACATAGTGTACACAATATCTGTCGATCTTGCTTATACTGTACACTAGTTCTGAAGATGGTGCTAACAGTGTACAAGAGTTCTGTTGATCTTATTGATAGTAAAAAAACTAAAACCAGATTTGTTTCGTTCTTTTTAAGTTGTTTCAAAAGAAATTAATTTTAAAAAAAAATTTGAAAATGGTTTAGGAAGAATAAGTTTGAAAACATTCAGAAACTGATTACTGAGAAATATCTTTAAAATCATAAAACTTGCCACTGATACCAAACATAAAAACTACTGAAAGTGACACTGAACTTATGTTCTATATGAAATTACTTTTTGGCACTCTGTGAAATTACTTTTTGGTTTTCTTATTGTAAAATTAAAATACCAGTATGTCTGTATGTTAAACAACCGGAAGTAATTTTGCCAGAGTTCTAAATACGGGTATGTCAAATTAACCGAACGAAAACAATCGATTCTACTTAATATTACTATTACACCACTCTTTTCCACCCCGTTCTTCCTATCTATCTTTCGCTATTCAACACTAGTTTATTAGTCTTCTACAGTCTTTATTTTATTTTAATAAGGGGGCCTATATTCCTTTTACGTCAGCCACAAAAACTTGTTACTCTCCCAAGTGGAAATAGATAGGTCAATGCCCCAGGAAGACCCGTAACCTTCAGGAACTTCAAAATCCTCCTTCAAGGTTGTTTATTCTCCCTTAGTTTCAACACCATGTATTATTGTATAAGTTTGAATATATATGACATTATATTATAGAGTATATGTAAGCTTAAGTTAAAATATCTGACTGCATATACGATTTTTCCTCAATAATATGTAAATTGTTTTCTTCAAAATAAAAAAAAAATATCTTCACAAGCAACGAAATTTACTTTCTTACATGTATTTTTCCTCAACATATTTGCTTATTAGACGCTCACATTCAATAACCAACTAGCGTCTTCCATTTTTTAAATTGAAGTATACAAATTTCTAGCTATTCTATTGAACACTCCGTATTTCTCTTCTAAAGTCAATCTATAACCATTAGTTTTAACTTGGTACCGATGTTTATAAAATATGCTTTTGTTTAAACTATTTGTATTCTGTACACATTTTTGTTTACTCTTATAATTTCAATTTAATGAGAAACGGATTGCATATCGATATTGATTTATAGTCACATCTAAATATTTTTGTTTTATTTGTTTTCAAAAATCCATTAGATATTGAATTTTTAATCTGCGTGCTATTAAATAAACTACTTATAATACAAATACTTTCTGAACTCCCTTTTGAAACAATTAAAAGTAATGCTGTTTTAAAAGGTATGTTAATACATTTCAATATTACGATTTGAAACATTCTTAAACAGACCGGTGAAAATCAAAACTTCAAAAGGACATATTCCCAGCACTACTATGTAAGTTCGATTCCTGATACCATTTGAAAGTTTCCTGAATGGGTTATGTTAAAGATTTTTTAAAAATTACTTTTTCATAAGTTTACAAACTTAATCTTTCTATCCATTACAAAATAAAGATTTTTTTTTTTTTTTAATTTACCGATCAAGTGATCAGAAGAATATTAAATTTAGGGTCTAAAACTTCTTAACAAAATAATTTTAATTTTAACTTCTTAGTTTAATATAAAGTTGGCTGAAATATAGAAAAATGTGCTTTTTAAGTTGTAAAAAATGTTCTGTTAATTGATTTATAAAATAACTTATTTCCTTTATATTGCTTATGTTAGATCAATCATAATTTACACGTTCTGTCACTTGTACATTATAACGAAATTAAAATTTAAGGCGAAAACCAAGACTTTCAAAACGTAATATAAATATATTCTTCTATTTTATAATGAAATAGATTAGTCTCAATAATATGGATTAATCGGACATTTGTGTACATGAAAACTAATACACGACATTTCGATATTGTAAATAAAATATCGTTGTCAAGTGCGAAAATATAACATAAAAGAGAAAAAACCCAACATAGCCTAGAGTCATGTTGAAAACTAGAAGGAAATCTATAATATAAGAAAATAACTCAAGTCTAAAACAAGGTATGACCAATCAAAGCTAAGACTGAATCAATCGTGATCAGATAAAACCACCACACACAAGTCTACACTACACAAAGTACTGCAAGCAAGTCTATGTTCCTAGTCTACTAGGCTATGGTGGTGTTTCTTTAATTTATGTATTTATAGTTTCATACTTGGTATGAAAGTTGATTTAAACTGTCGAAGCGTCGTATAGTAGTTTTCATATACACAACTAATGACAAATGTATTAACCACATTAATATTATGAACAATACATCATTATCAAATAAGTTTTAAAATAGAAATTATAAATTATTTAAATAACTGTATCTTCAAATAGATATTCCATATTGAGGAGTAACACAATCATGAAAGGACATATAATCCCAGATATATTGATTACCCAGAACTCATATTTCCCCACTGCATGTACTATAGCAACAATATCATTTCCCAGTGGATATAATATAAAGAAAAAGTAGAAAGGATCCTAATTTATTTCTCAGTGTATAATCATTACCACTACAATGGCCTTGTAGGATCATAACTTATTCCTACAAGCAATATCAGAGTCATGTCTCAGCGAAAATAAGTTTTATGAAGGAATCTGTATTTTATATTTCCCGCCGTAGACGGTTCTGTTCACAGATTCTAAAAGAATGAATTTTTTACTTTCAGCCTCGTGTGATCATGAAATATGACAGTAAAAAAATTGTAGTGTTGGAGAGGAAAATTGTGATATTGTCTAACAAAATGTTTTTTTCTTTCACATAATGAGTACATTTACTTACAAAACGGGCGTATTTTTCAATGAATTAGATGTATTTATCACCAAAGTGAGTACATTTGCTAAAACAAATGAGTACACTTTCCAACGAATCGGTGTATTTACTACAAAATTAGTATATTGGTAATCTTTATGAACATTTTTACCAACAAAATTGGTAAATGAATATATTTAAAACAAATAAGTAAATTGTAAAACATGTGAGTATTTCTAAACACAATATACTATTTACAAAAACAATGGGAATATTTGTCAATAAAATAGATCTATAACTAACAAAAATGGACATACTTACCAATATAAGTATATTAACCAATAAAATCCTTATAATGATCTAGAAACGTTGCTCATTTATCAGTAAAAAGGGCATAATTTATACATTGAATTAGCATTATTTGAACATATTACACGTTAACATTCATTATTATTTACTAACAAATATTTATTAACAAAATAGATTTTGAGTATGTGTGTTTAAAAGTAAAAAATCTTACGGCTTATTACAACTTGTTCAAAAAACCATTTCCAAAGTAGAAACACAAGAATTAATACATGTTTCATCCATATATTGCACGTCGTCAAACCACTTGTACGTAAGAATAAGTATGATCCAGTTAGAGATAATGTATATTATTGAAGCCTTACATCTAGAAACTTGTCTCTTATGAAGTATTTACTTCTATACATTGATACGGTAATCACAGCACTATACCGTAGTGTTTGCTCAAAACAAAGTCATGTGTTAAATTAAATACTCTACTAGGTTCTTGTCGTGAAAGGTTGAAAGAGGAGATTGAAACAATATTTAATAGAGTCTACCACTTTATTTATGCGTATGCAACTTAAAACACAAGTTTTATGAAAATACTAACAATGTTTTAAGTTTTCGTTTTGAGCAATTTTGTACACATAGCTTTAGAATTAAGCGGATATTTATTTAATTTTTCAATTATTATATTGGCCTCAAAATTGTTAAGAAACTGTTGAATTTACAAACATTTTTGATACCATATTTTCATGATCTCTCGTGGGGTTGAAAAAATATACGTTTTTTAAAAAGGAAAAAAAAACATTTAAAATTCATGGAGAAAAAATGCAAAAATACATTAATACCTGAACGTTACCATACTGATCAATGTAAATCAAAATTAAGAGTTAACTTAGACAATTAAAATCAAATAAATTTAAGGCTAGATAACACACTACTTCCACTACTTGTGGTGAATTGGGTTTTTCATTTTATAAAATAGTTTTCCCTTCTGTCTCATGCTCGCGGCGGTGTTTACGATGTCGAGAACTTCTGTTGTGACGTAGTAGTGTGCGCAGATGCGCAATGAATACGCGCAACCGTCGACAGTGCGTTAGTGGATATCGTAGTATTTATCTTTAGTGTGCTTTTTGTTTTTATTTTCGAGATTCAATAAATACACATAAGTTCATTCTAGATATATCAAATAACTCCATAGGTTATTAATTTAACGTGCGCTGTTCTAAATTGCAATATTTTTTCGCGTTAGTTATGTTACTGACAGCCTTAAATGCCATACGCAGCTATGACCATTATACCACTTTTATCACCCAAACCACTTTAATATGAAGTTCCTAATCTAATTAATTATATTAATATAATGTGTTAATTTATAATAGTTCATCAACAGAGCTGACTCTGTGCTGTAATAATTTTAACCCTAGAGTTACGCCAGATGTGCTAACTAGACTTGGCAGAAATATGATCCCGCCTTTGGATAGTCCTAGCAAGCTTATTCAGGTTAATTGTTTGTATTTGGTACCACAATTATGTTCTACAGTTATACCCAAATTTAGCATACCAAATGTTAATTTTTACGTGTTATAAAGGCATACAATTGTGTTAATTCATACAATTGTACAAAGAAATTAAAATTTTCCTTCTCATAACAAACAATCTAAAATTCTATAGAAGTAATTTTCTTAATTTTGGTTGTTGTCAACTTCATGAAACGTTCTTTTATATTTTAATTATTTTAATAAATGTAATTAGTAATTTCAGAATCATGAATATAAAAATTATACATATAATACTAATTTGTAGCCAACTAATTTTCAATTATGATTGAGATTAATTAAAAATAAAAAATAAAATGCAAAGTGGAGGATCAGTCGAAAATGTGTTGAGTCCAATAAAATAATAAAACGGCGCAAAAACATTCCACAAACTCTCGCAGACGCCCATTTCCAAACAGAAACTATCAGTTCGTAGTTGTCTGTCAAAAGTAAAAATAAACCATAGAATCCATTATTCAAAAACATATTTTTAAAAATTAAATAATAGCCGATACTTGTTTCTCTTGTACAATAAATAACACGTAGTTACCGCGCATTAAATTGATTAAAATAGAACAACAGCTGTTAAGATTCATTTTTGATGTGCCAATTATTCCAAACCATAATAAATATATATATTTTTTACCTCCAATTTTTCACACAGATTTGGGAAAAAATATTCACATTTCAGTACAATTTGCAAGAAATCTATAATGATAATTAGAAAAAGTTTTTTATTTTAATGGAGACCCATGGACATAACCTAAAAGCGTTCTACGATATGGCCAAAATATGTCAACATTCTAAATTTAATGAAATTCTGTCCACTTGTAGGGTGTTAAGCTTTGCACAGACGATAAGCGACAGACGCAAGACTGTAGACATCGAGAGATAGACATCATCTTAAAAACATACTTTTTGAATTACGAAACCTCTAAATGGATATGGCCGCAATGAAATCGATATCTGCTTTTTGACCCAACACATAACTCTCTCTAAACAACGCATAATTATGTAGAAAAGTAAAATTAATTGTAGGTTTCTAAACGTTTCCTCTTTAGTTCCCTAAAAGAAACCAAGCTAAGTAGTAGGCCTACAAAGGTAGTAATATATTTTATGGAAACCATGAATATCAAGACATTTGGTTTTGGTTGGTTTGGTTGACGAAGTTAGAGAAATATTTTTTACCTGTTTATTTTAATAAAAAAAACATCAAAACCTCGATGTCACAAAAGATTAACATGAAATAAGGTCAGTATTTTAATGTCTGTATGCATCAGAGAAGAAGTTAATACACCTATCTCCGGTTTAAAACACTGTACGCGTAAATATTATCACGACATCAACTTGCAAATTAATTTGTAATTTTCATTGCATGTAACATGACACTTTGTTATTTAATTA
Source organism: Aphrophora alni (assembly GCA_963513935.1). Classification (NCBI taxonomy): domain Eukaryota; kingdom Metazoa; phylum Arthropoda; class Insecta; order Hemiptera; family Aphrophoridae; genus Aphrophora; species Aphrophora alni. The sequence continues at coordinate 106,417,342 of OY740770.1, forward strand.
TAAATTATATATATTAACAGGAAAACTCACTCTGGTTAAAGCTTCACTCAGGTTTTAATGAATTTATGTTTAATCAAATAAGTGAATTCACAGATACGTCAACAGTCATTAGCTAATTAAAACAAAAATTTTGTGTTTTTAAAAGGTCAATAAACAGACCTTTTAAATTTATTTAAACACAAATTTTGAACTAGAGACCATTAGCACTTCAACACTTTAATAGCGTCAGCGTCTGAAGAGAACAAGAGTTGTTTAAGAGAAACCTTTTAGTAAAGTTGAAAGAAAGGGATCTAAACCAAGACTAAATAAGGAAATCATTTACCACACCAGTACTCACAATACGTGAGCCTCTGAGGCGATACAAGGATCAGTCTTATCTTGGTATTTCACGCATTAATTCACCTTATAAACAAAACTCACATTTTTTACATACAGTTTTACATCACTGACAGATTGTGTCCCATATATTTTAACAATTAAAGTAAAATTTTCCTTTTGAATGGATTTAATATTGTAATAAATTTTATTTAACCACAATTAAAACTTTTCCCCCACGCCTCCTATTATTCTATAAACGAATAATAAATAGTTAATAGTATTACTTTTAAAATAAATTACTTAACACAAAAATATATTATTTGACCTCGTATACGATAACCTATACTAAATGTTGGTTTTTATATATTACGATAGTTTGTAGCGTTATTCACAATTCATTGAAATAAAATAATCTGTACTAAACTTATCAACCGTCCATCCCCGCCTCGCCCCATCTACCTGCATCTGACAGCTAGTGTAACCTGCAGGCGAAAGTAGAAATATATCGCATGACCTTCTTCTCTCTCTCTCTCTAACACTTCTAGAACCTCGTTCCTCGCTACCTGACCTTCACTTAGATTCCGGCAGTAAAATCATGTAGTAGTAAAAATTGAATAATTCGCATCTCCGACATCTTTCTTCAGTTCTAAGTCATGTTTTAGTTCACATACAAATTGTAATGAGTGCCTCTTAAAAATTAGTATGTTCTTTTACATAAGTAAAAAAAAAAAAAAAAAGTTGGTGAGTTTTGTTTTATAATACACGCCATGTGCTTCGATTCTAAAAAATTTCTCAGCACTTCGCAAAGAGACCAGGTACCTTATTTTTCAGATTTTACTATACTATAAAAATGGGTAATATTTTAAGCTTTGTTTATTGAAATATGTGTTTAGTATTTTATTTTAGTATTCAAAATTTTTACTAAAATTTAATAACTTATAAAAGCTTTTCTTTTCTTTAAAAGATACTTAACAGAATCTAATGTAAACTTTAAGCAGTCAAACTTTGAGTATTGAGCAGTCATATTAAATCTTAAGCAGTCAAAATATTAAGTGTTTGATCGTATCAAAATACTAGCAAAAAAAGGTTTTTCTGAACTAGAGTCTTTGTCTTTAGAAAATTTCTAACTCTTGTTATAAGTCTTTTGTTTCAAACAGAAATCAAGATATTCATATACTATTAGTATTAACAACAAAAGGACTTACTTATAATCTTTTCTGGATTTCTGTAATTACGATAATTTTCTTGATTTTGATGAAATAACAAAGCATTTTAAATAAGAGAAAACTTGTGCTATTACATGTATAAGATTGCATAAATCTCTATTAGACCTGTGTTTCTTTTCAACAGCAAAAGCTGGTTTAAGTTTGCTGGATTTTTGTGTTCTGGATTTTGCAAGTCTATGCAGCAAAATTGGATACCTATTTAAAAGACTCTGCCTAACTGTTTAAGACATGTTTATAACAAAAAAACTTTGAAACGTCGCTAAGTGCACTATAAAATGACATTCCTCTAAATACTAACTCGAATTGTGAACCTGATCTTATATATATATATTTTTTTTATTTATTTTTTTTTTTGGAACTGAACTCCGTTTAACAATATGTCCTTTACTGTTTATATGTAATAATGTGTAATTATTTATAATATTATATATATAATTGGGTGGTGCTGCATGCAAACTTTTCGGTCCTCACAGCCCCAAAGGGGTTACTTTCAAAATTAATAAAACAAAAAACATTGACTTCAATCTTTAAAAACTTCATTATTTAAAAATTTCAATCTTTAAAAAATTTCATGATTTAACAATTTCAATATTTAAAAAATTTCACTATTTAAAAATTTCGGTATTTTAAAAATTTCACTATTTAAGAATTTCCTTTTTATTCTAATGTTTCACTTAACTTTAAATTTAAGTTTTTCTCTATAATATTTTTTTATATATAAATGGAGATTAATATATGTATATAATGAATTGTTCTTTTATAATGAGAATGGAGTCACATCCTTTCTTTCATAAGATGTATTCTTATATATAAATATTTATTTATTTATATGTATGTTTAGACTAAATTTGTATAACCCCAAACTTGTTAAAATAATTTACCATCTTCACCTTTTGTATATGTATATGTTTCTGAAAACTTAAACCTTTTTTTTTAAGAAAACTTTGTATTTTTTTTTTGAAAATTTTATATAACAAAACATAACTGTAAATGGTAAAATCTGATCCGTCGAAATTTCCGTTTAAATTTAATAAATTTTAGCTTTGTTAATTATATAATTTGTCTTTGTCTTTTTTTTATTAAACATTGTTACCAGTTGGTTCCACCTTTTGATAAATTAAGTCGCCTGGTAACAAGTTGTCTGTTATATAATAACGCATGTTTTTACCCACCACATGACATGTAAATTTGTATATTTATGTACAGTGAGCAAAGAACCCCAAATTTCTTTTATAGTTTGGATAGGTAGACATTTCATAGTCTACGATATTACGTTCCCCCACAGTAGTTAAACTTTTGAAATGTAAAACATATTTTCAATTTGTACATAAACATATACATTTGATTTTAATATGTATGTTTTTTTTATTTTTTAACAGGAAGCTCAAAGTAACAAAATCACTTTATTACTTTCTAACATTTACATATTATAAAAAAAAGTTACGTGATGGGTAGACAATTTCATGTAATATATTTCTTTTTGAGATATTCTGAGTCTGTCGTTTGTCTGTCAATCTCTCTGGGGTGTATCCTGTACGAAGTACCTTGAAGCTTATCAAATTTGGTGTGTGGGTATATTGTAGCCCTATTTCGGAACTTTTTTTCTATAAGTTTGGAGGTTAACTCAAAGAAATTACCTTCAAAATTACGATTTTCCCAAAATCAGCTCTAACGGTTTTGATCATATTTCGCTTACGTGTAACTTCAAGAACACAAAGCGAGTTATTGGTCGCTGTATCTCCATACATGCTAACAACTTAAAATTGCATAAGGGGCTGTATAAAAGGTGTTAGTTATTAAAATCGTTTCTACTAATTTCAACAAAATTATAGTGAATAGCGAATTTTAATTACCGAAAATTTTAGGGTAAAGAAATCATTGAAAAAAATAAATAATAAATTTTGACCGCAGTCATTAAAAGCGTAATTTTAATCAAATAAGATTTACGCTGAGTAGTTTCGAAGCAGGTTTTAGTCATATTTTAAATATATAAATAGTTTCCAAAAACGGCGTTCATCGTAATTTTCACTTTTGCACTGATAAAACCGATCTGACATTAACTGTGACAGAAAATTTAGATATTTGTACACCGTTTATTGTTTAATTAATAAGAAAATAAACCAAGTTTCCTTTAAAACATACATCCACTGAAACATGCCTCTGACATAGCTTGTATTGAATAACTTAAAGCTCTACAAGCCTAGGCGGCGAGGCAATGATTTTACAAGGAGAAATAAATTATAGTCCTCCCTCTTTTTTTCGTTATATTATATCCACTGGGAAATGTCATCGTTGTTATGACTTTTAAGAAGGGGAAATATGAGCCTTGTTATATCAGTATTTTGTGTATAACATCTCTGCAATATTGCGTATTAAAATATCGGTTTTGGGAAGGAAAGGGGTTTATTGGTTATAATTTACAATACGTCCTAATTTACATAGCTCCTAAATTGAGCAAAACATTATGGAAAATGCCAAACTATGAGGAAGAAAACAGTTAAACTATATTAGATTCAATTAAAACTGCTTAATTTATTACTGGTTTTTATTATATATGGCTATTGTTAGTTTTTACTTGATTGGATATTTTCAGCTATGGAATTGGTAAACAAAGGGGACTGTATTTTTGAAAAAATAAGTAGACTACAATGGGGAATAAATGTCTAAAAAAAGTGTAATATTTAGCAACAAAATGGGCATAATTATAACATTAAATAAGCATAATTTATATATTCAATTAGAATGATACGGATATGTTTATACGTTACCGTCCTTTAACATTTACTAACAAATAATATTACGTACGCTAATTTTTTGTATTCGTTGAAAAGCGAAAAACTTTGCGGTATATTACAACTTGGACAAAAAAGCTATTACAAAGTAGAAATACAAAACAATCTTTATTCCGTGTGATTTTGTGCAACTAGAATTTAGGAATTCCCTTTACATCACTATTTCCAAAATCTAGCAAGTTACATACCCATAATCTACATTATTGAAGGCTGCTTACATCTAGCAACTTGTCTCGTATTATTTATTTGCTTTATGGATTGGAATCAAGATGCCGTGAAATCACCAGAGTGTTTCTATTTGCAAAGGTAGTAATATTTGTGAAGTGTGTACTAAACACAGGACCTATACTGGAGTGTTTGCTCACACAATGTCGTGTAACTAATATTCTACAAGTTTCTTGTATTGAAAGTTCTAATGGGGAAACTGAAACAATATTTCATGTAGCCGTTCACTTTATATGGAAGTCTACATGTTGTACTTTTAAAAACGAGTAAAATATCAAAATATTAACTTCATTTTATGTTTTCGTTTTGAGCCACAATGTACACATGACACAGGAATTAAGAGGATATATATATATTTTATTTTACAATTGTCATTTTTGGTTCAAAATTGTGAAGCAATCGTTAAATATACAAACTTTGTTGAAATCACAATTTAAAGATATCTACATCGTGAGGTTGATAAAATATACGTTTTCAATAAGTAAAACGTAAAATCAAATTGATGAAATTCATGAAGAGAAAATAAAAGTATATAAACAATATTAAATTTATAAACGCTAATTAATAATTAGGATAAATTTTAAAAGATTTAGATAAAAAAATGGGGAAGTATATGTCGAAAGGAGCTGAGACAAACAATACAATTAAAAGTTGAAAAAGTGCACAAACTCTCTGATAAACACATTACCCAAACCTAAATAAACTAAACAAAACATTTCTTCAGTAAAAATATTAGTTCAGTAGTTGCGGTCAAAAAGTGAAAATGAACAATTAACTCCGAAAAAAAAATTGCTGAACTCGCCTAACCTTGCAATAAATTTATAACAATAGAAATTTAATAATGACTGTTAATTATTATTATTTTTTTTAGGATTAATTATTATTGAACCATAATATTACTGACAAGTGGGAAATATATGTTATTTTTAACTATCGATCGACCTGTTTGCCTATGGTTGATGTTATTCATTTGTATTTATTCTTCAACCTGATAAGAAATTAAAGAACCTTGTACAACTAATTAATATACACATACCTTCCTAAGCAGACAAACTCTCCACCAATTTTTCACAAATTTTATATAAATTTTTTTCTGAGCTAGGAATAGATTGGGAGAGCATTGGAACTTGTTTAAGGCGAAACCTCTCTAAAAAGAAACAAAAATATACTTTACATTTTTTTACTATCTATGAACAGTTTATCAAGTATTGTTTCACGTTCTAATTTAAGGCTCTCACAACAAGAACATTACTAAGAGGCAAATGTAATATCTGATATCGTGTAGAGCAAACAATTCAGTACAATTTCATGATTAGTAAACAGTGGGTGTACCTTATCATGTGGATATACAGTGTTGACTTTATTTTAGCTTGATTTTAATAAATTTAAATAAGTAACCTTGGTCAGTGACACTCTTGGATTTTTGAATTCTTTATAACTCAACAGCATTATGGAAGAAAATGGATGCTATTTTACATCGCAGCTATAGTTTAAAAACCACTTCGTTTGTGAGAGAGGGGTGAAATGTTTGCTATTAAATGTAAATTATTTTTAATTGCTCTAAATATAAAAAAGTGATACATTTGAAGAGATATTTTAACGAGCTTTAAAATGATATGTATTTGACCATACGCATTAACGTTTTAAGGTGATAATTTCACTACCGTTTTGAGGTTGGTGGTGGTGTTCGTAGTATGAAATACAATTGTCCCCCTTCGAAAAAATGGATCAATACAGTTTCAAAAAAGAAATAGGTAAATATGGAGCAAGTATTAGACATATTAAAATATAAATAATATTAAAAAAGGCGTCCATGGTAATTTTTACTTATTCACTTGGCAAATACAGAACTTAAGTTTTTGGTAATGAATAATTTTGTTTGGTGTTTGAATATTTTTTAAAACTGGAGAGTGAGAAAATTTGTTGTGGATGGTTTTTACAACGTTTATTTTAAATTTAACAGAACGAAGCCAAGGTTTTTTATGAAACATAAGTTCGCTGAAACATGACTTTGATAATGTTTGTGTTGAATAACTTATAGCCCTACAAGATAATTGTAGGCGCCGCGGTAATGATTTTATACTGAGTAATAAATTAAAAATCTCCCTTTTTCTTTCTTTCTGTTATGTCTACAGGGACATTCTATCTCTTTATGATATAAAAAGTAGAATCGTAGGTTAGGAGATAATTATTTTGTGTATAACAATGCGTAATTCTGTTGAAGAAGAAGGTGGGGTTTTGGATCAAATTTGCAATACATATTATATTTCTTTGTAAAGAGGAATTATGTAATAAAATGCATTGCAAAATTTTTAGGCTTTGGTTTGAACTATATTTTATAGATTTTCTCCAGTATACGAGTAAAATAATATAAATTATACAACAACCTATAAAAACGAAAAACATGAAAATTTATTTTAATCAATTAAATTTGTTCAGTTTGTTACTGGTTTCAAGTTTATATTGCCATTAATAATTTTTCTTGACACTTAAAATACTAATACTTTGTGAACAGAAGACCTTACTCCTTTGGATATTTTAATTAATATTCAATAAATTGTTCTTATATACACAATATGCACAACATGACGCACAGCAATATTCACAGACCAAGATTTTGTTACTATGGTTTCGAGGAAAGCTATGAAATAACATTTCAAGTGGCCCTTTAAAACCTGACCAAGTTAAACTCTTTTTGACGTACACAATTCAGTTCCGTCCATCATTGGTGGTGGTAAGCGTTCATGATCGAATAAGGAATGTGAAAAAAGTACATTGTGGGACAACGTTAATAGCGTCCGCAGCTTTCTTCATAGATCTAATTGTCCCTTAGGTGATGGTTATGAGCAACATCACAGTAATAGTGATCTGAAAGAAGCTTCAAAGAAAGTGTAACCTAAATGTTCTTTTCAGGACAATATATGTCACCCTTGATATGAATATAATATAGGGGGGGGGAGATTGAATATATATTTGTTCTTGTTTTATTTTATATTGATATTATATGAAACAATATGTGTTTTTTTTTTAAACTACGACCAATACGTTTTGTTTGGTTCAAGGGGCTATATTTGTGTGATATATTAAAATCATTTAAACCATTTATGATAGCTTTTTAAATATGTGTTTTTGTCTCATGGAAGGCGACCATAAATTTTAACTCGTAGAAAAATAATAATAAAAACGTCTCAATGATTACGCAAATTGCCCAAAATCAAATTTTATCCAAATCAAGCAATGAGGATTTAGATCACAGCACAGGCCGGGCAACAAACTTATACATAGATAGACGATACATTTTTTTCTAGGGGTCTCAAAATGTATATTTGCAAAAAATCTTATTGTTTATTTATTAAAGTATATCAATTTCTCTGTACTACATACATGAGATATTTGAATAATCATATTTCTCTTGTTAACTATATCGACACACACTTCATGCTCCCTTATATGGGTTATTTTAGTCACATCAAAAGAGAATTTACTCAAAGAAAGAAAATATCCTGCAAAAACTAGATTAATTCGAGTGGAAAGGAATAATCAGCAATTACTTCTCTGCTTTATGTTTCGCGTAGTTTATGGTTTTTATGTCTATTTTATAATCGCCTTCACGATTTAATTTAAACTTGCCGGTTTATATTATGGCTGGAACAATATCGTACTATCAAAGAACTCATAATGTGACACGACAATGGCGGCTTCAGTCCCTCAGTGGATAACATCTTAATCTAAATCCCTGCTGTGATAATGGTTTTCAAAAGAAAACACATTAAAAGTCTTCAGATAAAACCCATTAGATAAGCCTTCATTTATCGAATAGCTATTTGTACACAGACGATGGCTTAAAAGTTTTTTAAAGGAATTTTCAATATATTTTTGGTTAAATAGACTAGATATGAGTTACAAAATTCTATTATTTATTTGGACTTTCCTTACAAATAAACAGTACTGATATGATTAAATTCACTTCATAGGCAATTAATCACTGCACAGACAACAGACTGTCGGACAAATAGATAGTAATCTTTTCATAAACTACTTTTTAGGTTGAGGGTACATCAAAAAAGATATTTTTTATCAAAATACTAACATCTCTTATGGTGACAAATAACATAATTTTATTCTAAGTATAGTTGATATTATAAATAACATGTTTATTAAAAATGGGATAAGTCGTTATTGTCCTCAATTTTCAAATTCATTGAAAAAAAGAGCTACAACAGAAGCAATTGTTACAATGAATGCAAATACCCAATCACAACGCTGCCTGGAGCATATTTATTCGCTCTGAAAGCTATGAATCTCTATTGCAGTAATTAATACTACTGTGCATCAATATTTTATGTAAAATTATTATATCTCCATTTTATATTTTAAAGGGATCATCAGTTGATAACGATGTGTTTATACAGCTTGATTATAATAACTTGAAATAATTATTACCACAAATACGCTATTGGGAAAACAGCATAAACTTTGTGAACGGGTTGATTTTATTTTCCTTTGGTTTTTGGAATAATTTGATCAAATACTTTAATACTTTTTACATGTATAAATATGGTAAAAAGAAAATTCTCAGAATTTGTATAAAATGGACATTTAATTGAGAGAAAGAGAGAGAGAGAGAGAGAGAGAGAGAGAGAGAGAGAGAGAGAGAGAGAGAGAGAGAGAGAGAGAGAGAGAGAGAGAGAGAGAGAGAGAGAGAGAGAGAGAGAGAGAGAGAGAGAGAGAGAGAGAGAGAGAGAGAGAGAGAGAGAGAGAGAGAGAGAGAGAGAGAGAGAGAGAGAGAGAGAGAGAGAGGAAAAATCAGATGTTATAAAATTCTACGTTAGAGCTCCACTCCAGTGTTAATGAATTTGTTTTTAATCAAATTAGTGAAATCACAGATGGTTTAACACTCATTAGCTAATTAAAAAAAAAAATACTTCATAAAAGTTCAATCATTATCACTTTTCAATTTGTTTACGTACAAATTTAGTTACGATAACAACCGATGAAATAATACTTAATTATTAAAGATGATAACTTCTGAAAGATAATTTAGCACAGCTTTGACCAATGCAAAATATATGATATTTTTTATTATTGATCAGCCTCTTTACCTATGGTTGATGTTATTCAGTTATTTCTTATTCCTCAACCTGGTAAGAAATTAAAGAACCTAGTAGGACCACAACTATATATAAATAATATATAATATATTAACATATAAATAATTAACTCCAAAGAACAGGATAAAATAGTCTAGTTCAATGTACAATTTTCTACACTAATTAATTAGACTAAGCAATATGAATTCTTAATAGGTGTTTTCAATGTATTAAAAACCACCACCATCCAAAAATTGTGCCCTCCACTTTTTAAGGAAAAATCTAACCATAAACTCAAACCCAGTCAAATTGGACACGATTCTTATATCATATTGCCAAAAATTGACAGAATACGCTTTTCTTCTTAGAGAGTTAGTTTTCAACGTCAATATATAAGTACCCAATTTCTTTATTTATTTATTTATGAATATTAAGTATGAAATTCTTCTCTAAAACACGAGTAGGTAAAGTTAACACAGGTTTGTGCTAGAGATGTTCGTTAATTTTAATATACACATCCAAAACTACCTTTCTAAGAAGACCAACTCACTCCACCAATTTTTACAAATTGAATATACAATTTTCCTCGACTGCAGAGACGTAATAATTATAGATCGGGAGAGCCATAGGAACTTGTGTTCGGCAAACTTCGTTTAAAAGTAACAAATAAATAACTTACATCTTTTTCTAACTAGGAACACTTAAGTAAGTGTGATCGTAAGTACAATCAGAGATTGACTTCATCAAGTATTATTTCACATTCCACGTTAAGGGTCTAACAACAAGAACATTGTATACTAAGAGGCAAGTGAAATATTTGACATCGTGTAGAGCAAATACTTAAGTACAATTCCGTGTTTAGTAAACAGTGAGTGTACCTTATCGAGTGGATACACACTGTTTCTTTTATAGAAGCTTGATGCCAATAAATTGAAATATACCAAAGTTCAGGGACATTGCTAAATTTTTGAATATTTAACACTTCGAATAAAGTGTTTCATGATTTCCATAGTACCTGACCATTCATGTTTCTTTGTAGCTCAACAAAATTTGATGCTATTTTAAATTATAGGGATGGTTAAAAAACCACTTTGTTTGTGGGAGAGGGGTGAAACTTTTATTATTAAATCAAATTAATTATAATTAAATTATAATTTAATTCGACCTAGCGGCGGTAAAAGATCGCTAGGTCGACGCCGGTGAGGCCTCTGAAGGAGGCTTTCACAGCCCAGAACGGGGGAATATATATATATATAATTGGTTTTAATTGCTCTAAAACTATTGGTTCGAATTTAAAAAAAAGTGATACATTTGAAAAGTGATTTTAACGAGCTTTGAAGTGATGTTTTATGACATTACGCCTTTAGCTGATAATTTCACTGCCGTTTATGGGTTGATGGTGGTTGGTGTTAGTAGTATGGAATCTAATTTTTGATTAATAAAAAATAGAAGAATTCAGTTAAAAAAAAATTTAAATAGGAAGCAAGTATTAGCTACATTAAAACATATAAATAATATTCAAATCTGGCGTCCATGGTAATTTTTCCTTTTTCAGTGACAACTACCGAACTGATACTTTGGTGACGAAATATTTTGGTTGATATATATTGTAAATTAACGAGTAAAAAAAAAAAACCGATGTTTTTACAATGTTTATTTTAGATTTTAAGAAAACCTAAACCGAGGTTCTTTGTAAAACATACATTCGCTGAAACATGACTTTGACAAGGTTAGAACTGAATAACTTATAGCCCTACGAGGTAATTGGAGGCACCGTGGCAATGATTATACACTGAGTAATAAATTAAAATCATCCCTCTCTCTTTCTTTATGTTATTTCTACAGACATCCCATCTTTTTATGGTATAAGAGGGAGAAACGTGGGTTAGGAGATAAGTATTTTATGTAGAACATCTTTTTAACAATGCGTGACTCGGTAGAATAACTGTAGTTTTTGGTAGTGAATAATTTTGGTTGGTGTGTATAACATAATCGCAATATTTCATTTAACATTTCCCCCTTAATCCTACTTGTCTATCAACTTTAAAACCGATTTTTGTGCAACTATTGATCTGCATAAATAAATGTCTAAATCGAGGTTAGTAATGGATTGAATTCATATAAGAAAATCAAAATTCATTAAATTTTGATAGCATATATACTGCATTCAGAATGTATTACAATTAGGCAATTAAAATGATACATGAATACTGTGAACCATACAACATTACATTATTCCAATACTGTTATTTAACGCTTAAATGCCAGCTGTGATGGTTGTGGCTTAAATTGACAAACAACTTCAACATGTCAAATATTTACGTGATTTGTGGTGGCTAACTTGGCCTATAGTTCGGTACTGTTATCACATAGAGAAACAATAGTAAGAGACGGAATATATGTAATTGCTAACTGATAAAATACTGAATGCCAACTTTTACTGGGTGATTTTTAAGATGCTAGTTTCTATTTGATATAACATTTTACGTAACTATAAAGACAATGGAGATGTAATTTCGCATAATTCTTAAAAGTACAAGAAACTACCTATGTTGGAAACAATTCACTATCATTATTCGTTACACATTATCATTCCTTCACTTATTACATGGTACTGTGTTTTTGGAATATATATATATATATATATATATATATATATATATATATATATATATTGCATTCTGTATATTGCAGATAATTATGTTTCATTAATTACAACAAAATATTTTTACAGCTTTAATAATGAACAAAAAAGTATTTTTCTTGTCACTGTAACGTTTATAGCCATTTTAATCCGCTGTCTTATCTCTCTCGTAGTTTTGTATGTCATAGATATACAACGGTCTAAAGACAACCCAGTGTAGTGACCGAGCTATTTCAACCCATTCTTTACAGTTACCACGTTCTACTTATTTCTGACATCTGTCTTTTCATACAGCTCTGCTTCTCGAGTGCTGTTATAATTCCATCCTCTCCACTCCTCATTCTCCTTCCTGAGCCATCGTTGGGTTTTAAGAGGGGCCAAGGTAACTAGTAAACTCCATTTTTGGTTAAAAACCCTTTACGAAATTTGTGGAAAGAGCAGGCACGTTTCCGTAATATCACGTTACAGTCATCAATCATACATAGCCAGTTACATTTTCTTCATACTGCTCTCACTTGGCTAAGAAGATCATACTAATTGTATATATCGGAAGAGCGTACTCATAAAGGACAACAACTCTACAATAAAACTGATCGACATCACCTTGTAGTTATGCAGATATTGAAACACCATGTCGGACATTACGGCCAGGAAATTCTCATTCACAATGTTTCTCTTCACTAACTATCATCTCTGGAAGCATATTTAATATTCTGAATAAAGTTTGCTGACGAATGTCAAAGTTTAAGTTAAAATTTTAGTAAAAAAAATTGTCTTGTCTCTTGCCCATTGTAAGTGGAAGGCAGTATAAAAACTCATATTCAGAGTTTAGCAGCCAACTGAATAGTCCAATATATTCGTCACTGTTCACAGATGCACAGAACGTCCCCCTCTTTGTGATGACCTCCCAAGTAATATTGAGCCTGATCAAACGGTTCTCGTGATATATTAAATAACTAGGTAGAATATATTTGTGGGGAAAACACATCACCTTGAATAAAACTATATTTTCTACTATCGTCTGGTTGGGATGAAAACTTTATAACTACCAATCTGGCATTACCGTTATTATTTTACATCTTACAGATTAGAAGGTAATATGTTTAAATACAACTAATATTTAGGCTAACTATATTTTGTTGAATTTAAATATCTTCAAATATTGTGAACACCATTACGAAAAATGATTTGTTCTATATATCCATTGATTTCTCTATGGCTTCTCTCCATATTTAATCTCCCATAATGAATTTAAATTACATGTTATTTATTCAACTTTAATGTAATAGCAGATATTTCTTGTTGAAACTCCATATTCAAGGATAAAATAAAGCAAAAGCTTAAGCTCAGTTGCCCGACGATGCCGCAAGGCGAAACAATTGTAGCTCATTTATACTATTAAATATTTGATACTTAAGCTTTTGCTTTATTTTATTCTTGTTATTTATCGTAATTTGTTCCCAGTCACGTGACTTCGTACAACGACAAGATTATATCAAGACATTTTAGATTCTACAATTATTATCTTTTTGGGAAACCGATCTTTCAGAAAATTAAATTGACCTTCTTCGGTTTATTTGGAAAATAATCATAAGTAGTCTTCTGGAAGCAAATTACCGCTTAAATATACTTTAAGTTGGATAGTAATTGTGTATTTGTATGCTAATTAACGATCACTGTAATGATATTGTTGGATTTAGTACATTAAGAGTCTGCATAGTAAACGCTTAACTTACTTTTTCCTATGTAACATTACCTATTAATGTCACAGCAACTGAATTTATTATTTAACCCACAAACAATCGCAACTTTATAATTGTGTTATAAGTTGAAACTTTAAATGTTAGAATGACGTTTTTAATTCAGCTTGTAATATGTGGAAGTGTTTTGAAATCCTCATATTGTATCCAATTACTTGTGTTTATTTGTTATCAAGGTTATATTATATATTTTATTAGGCATCAACTTAAATGATGTATATTTATATTGTAATTTTTATAAATAAACTTTTTACAAAGGTTTACAAATGTAACCAAATGGGTACAAAAATTAACAATATGGAAAGACCACATTTGGAAACAGGTAGTCCAGTTATGTTAGGTAACAGTGATGGTAAAACTGGAGGAGGAGGAGGAATGAGGACAAGAGATGGTTTATAGTATAGTTTATGGCCGAACAATTACTAACATAAAAACATATACACTAAACCGTGTGGAAAGACTGTCTTTTACTGTTTTGTTGTTGTTATTGCAAGATTAAAACTTGGTAAAAGACAAGTCGTAAATAAAAGCAGAATTAATATTATTGAACAAACAGAACCAATAAAACACAATTGGACGTAATAAAACTTCGTACCTTTAAAGTAATAATAATTATTGCAAAGTTGCATGGTTTCTTAAAACATAACTTTTAAATTAAACAGTAAACGTCAAAAATGTTGGACCTGAATTTTATAACTATTCTTTGATAGAAGAAATACGATTTGAATGGAGAGCGTGGCAACGATTGTTTAATACTATTTATTTAAATCTCATCGTTTACAAAGTTTCTTCTACATGACAAATCAAACAATTTAAAATTTAAAGATTTCGCAATAGTGGGACTTGGAGATAACTTTATTCCCGCCAATTTTCATTCGAAATGTTTTCCATACATTTAGACCGTAAAGTTATTTCCATTAGTAGAAAAACAGGAAATTTTTTAACAATTTAAGTCGTTACATTTTTACATATGGATAGTAGAGATGAAGTTAAATGATGGACAAATTATTTTCAGAATTTTGCTGATATATCAGATTTGAGTTCCTTTGGATCTGGAATCCGCCATTCATCAAAAATGTCTATTGGCAAGTGGACGTATCTCAGAAAATGAAAACAAATTTTTACAACTCAAATTTGAGATTTTTTGCCATATAAAATACAAACTGTTTTTTTTCAAAATCAGTGATAACGATTATGATAAAATTTTAATTACGTAACGTCTCTAAGGACCCAAAACAAGCAATGGTCATCATCTCTTCAAATACGTCTGTTTGTGAGTTACGGTATTTATTATACGTAAAGGATGTAATTAAAAAAAAAAAAACAGCTCAACTGATTTCTTTTATATCTTATTAAAATGTGAAGGTTATTACACAAGCACTTGTTAAAAATTATACTTTGGTTTGTGCTTCTGATGATGAGATCTACCCGAAACCATTCAAACAATTGTAATATGACAAAGCTGGGGAAGTAGGTACAAATAATCTCGATGAATCCCGTCAAGGATAATCGTGAGAAATAAATAATGTGAAAGCATTGACTCACTCTCACATCCCTAAAACCAAATATAACAAAGAACACTAATGGTCACCAGAAATGTCAGTTCGGTATTTGTGAATCAAAGTTAAAAATAAATCTTGGTTTGTGTTCTTAGACACTACGCTTGAGAAAAATATGGTCAAAATTGTTAGGAAAAGTTCGGTTTTTCTTCTTACGATAGCTACCAGAAAATTTAGTTATCAAAAAAGGTATAGACAAGATATTAAAGTTATTACACTCGTTTGATTCATCTGAAGAACACTACAAATACAACAAACAGCTGACAAACATAAACAGACATACAGACAGAAATTATTCCAAAAAAACACTTTTCTGGAATTAAGAGATTAAATAAATAATTTAGTCACACAAACTCTAAACAGATCCCCCCACGATCATATAACTATTTATATACTACGTATATGCGAGAAAGTAAAAATGTAGTAACGTAATACCTATGTGTTAAAAACAAAAGATTTATGAGAGTAATTTATATTTCTTTGTTTCTTCATGACGAGATTCGTGCATGTCAAAAATATGTCATATAAAGTATTAGGAACCATACTGTTATTTATGAAATTCCCTTGTTTCAAATCAGAGCTTAAAGTAAAAGTTCTAAACTTTTTAAGTGAAAGCACTTCAGGTGTCATAAATTCTCAGGAAGCTTTTTCAGGATTAAAGCGTTTTCTTGTAAGAAGCATCCAAGGCTTATTATTATTTTGTTTTGTGATTTACAAAAATGTATACTTTATTAGGTTTCAATAATTATAAAGGAACAAAATATAGCAAATATGAAAACATGTACTTTTTTATATTTTGTACTAATATCCAAAAAAGAAACGAAAAGTACACCACTATATAAAAAGTTTAAAACCAAAGAAATCTGAATTTATTGTTTTAAATAAAATAAATAAAAATGAAAGATTACTTGTGATGAAACTAAAATATTGGAGTCTCTTAAGAATGATTTGTTTGGGACTTAGTAACAACAACAAAATAACAGGAGAGTTTGGTGTATTTAAACTTATTTTAGCTCAACGAACAATAACACTTTTAATATTTAACAGCAATACATGAAAGACTTATATGCAATACACTTTATACACTATTCTGAATTTGAATATAAACAAATACACAATTACTCATAATTTGCGTATTGTATCAAAACGATACAATTTTTGCTTGATAAGAGCCTCTCATGTACTTTAGAAATTATGAAAGTTTACATACGATGTATAAATATAGAAATCCAGTGAATTCCATAGTTTGAGTTAAATAAACAAAATGGAATTGGATAGTTGGAATATAGGAATTGGACATATCTCAAATTATTTTAGTTCATAAAAGACTCTGTAAACCTAATACTATTTCACAACATAAGGTTTATAACATTATACATGTTCATACATTCTCATGCACGTAAATAATACTCGTATAGACAATTTTGACCGGAAACATAAACACATATAGAGATACATATTTATAACACTTGTGTACTGTAACTACATGTAAATTTACTATAAGAATCAATATTTCTTGGTGGTAAGAGCCAAAAAAAAATGAAACCACTGAGATTTTTAAGTCAATTAGGTACAATGGTTAGGACGTCATAAGTATTTTGGTACAAATTAAGTTTAGGGAGTGATATTTGTACTATATTACATAGTTTAAAAATGGTATTTATAAGGTGTAATATTTGGTTTGAATTTCAATTACATGGAAATAATAATTATATTGTAGAGTTTTTTATTCTTCTCAGCGTTTCAGATCTTAGAAATAAAAAAAAGACTATTTTATAAATGATTTTTTTCCCGATAATCCATCTTAATCCCGTCAAAATAGAAATTTTAAACAGCCTTTTTAAAGTCATTAGAGTATATATTATTTAAAAGTGTTCTTTTCGTTAAAGAAGCACCCGATAAGACAGCAACCTAACAGGTGATACAACACACCTTTACAAGAAATGACCGATAAATGGAATTTTCCCCTAGTTGTTTTCAAAATAAGTTGCTGTAAATCATCTTTTAAATTGAAAGTGACTCTGTGAAAGTTGTTTTTTACAAAGTTATATACAAAATGGAGAAACTCTCAAACTACTGAATGCATTTTACCTGGGATGAAGTCCATTTTCCCATCATTTTTATGCTACAATTAAAGCACCACTTCAAACGTTAAAACGTTTCGCCAAATTGAACACTCCGTTTGGTGTCGGTGAATTTAATACTTTATTAAAGAATATCTACAGGAAATCTAGATATTCTTTTTATTCACTTTAAAATGCCGATATCCCAGACTATGAATTTTCCACCGGTTATCAAAGTGTATTCGTTTATAAAGTGCTCACTATACTTGTGAATTAATAAGTGCTTTAATCACAGTTTTCATCCGTAATAACATTAATGACATTTAGTTTCAGATCAGTAGATTGTTAACTAGATAGTACGATCGGAAATTTCAATAAATTGCCCCAGATTTGCTAATAATATATATATATATATATATATATATATATATATATATATATAATTCATTTGCTTGGTTTTTAAAACATTCAGCAATTTGTGCACTTTTACAGTTCGCATCTAAAGACACACAGACGTGCTTCCTTTGATAGACAAAATGGGAGAGCCAAATCTCAAAATGAGAAAATTGTTAAATATACAGTATAACCTCAAAATGTAAAGCAAAAAATTATTTCTAGATTATAATTAACAGTGCATAAAAATTATATATGCATTATAAATATAATTAAAATATATGAACTAGTACAATTTATCATAGATTTAATAGTTTGGTAAAATTATACAAAAATTGGTCATAAATGGACGTTATTCAAATAAAAATTGGTTTATTAGTTTTAATAACTCATTTTTAAAATACATCTTTGACAAATAACCTCACTGAGCCACATTCGAGTAGGTATAATTATTACAGCGTATTTAAGAAAATAAGGAGAAAAACACATTTTGTTTTCCAAATATGAAGATTTAAACATTTATTAGATTGCCGCCTTATAAGTAGATGTTTTAGGACACTACAAAAACACGTTTACTTAAAGAAAACTATTTAAACACTTTTTACACCTAAACCTATTTCCACTGAGATATTAAGTGGCCTACTAATTATTTCTATGTTTACGACAAGGACTTGTGATACTAGTTATTTCGACGTTTTTTGTGGCATAGGTGTCAAATAGAAAGAGAAGAGTTTAGAAAATATCTTTTAGATTGGGAGGTGAAAATAAGATCTAGTTGAAACATTAAAAAAAAAAAAAAAAAAAAAAAAAAAAAAAAAAAAAA
This sequence comes from Aphrophora alni, assembly GCA_963513935.1. Taxonomy (NCBI): domain Eukaryota; kingdom Metazoa; phylum Arthropoda; class Insecta; order Hemiptera; family Aphrophoridae; genus Aphrophora; species Aphrophora alni. The sequence goes on from OY740770.1 coordinate 106,436,235, forward strand.
AAAAAAAAAAATTAAATTAAAATCGTTGGTAGAGTTTATGTCGACCTTTAACAATGGAATCCGTTTGAGTTTAGTAAGCATTTTTTAACAAAATAAATTTTTATAATGAAAGACGAAATTTATGTTATAATATGTTATTTACAATAAAAATAATGTTTTTTAGAACCAAAAAAATAAACAAAGAGATTTTTTTACATATATGTAGTATAGAGTAAAAAACAAAAACGATGTCAGGTTTTTCCCCATTTATCAGTTTTGATATAAAGTGTGTTTTTTTGTTTGTCGATTGTTCAATGTTCTACACCCTTTATTTAAAATACAATTTGATAATAATTTTGTATAGGGGAATATTTTGTCCATATCCCGGGATTTATATATAGCTCAAAATTAGAGGATAACTCTCATTAACAAACACTAAATCGCCAATTTTAATCTCTAAGGATCCTGACAAAACTTGTTTGATCACCATCTTTCAAATTTATAGGTTTGTGAGTTAATGATATAAAGTATAAATTAGGCTATAGTGCTGTGACAATCTCCTATCTTCAGCTCTTTAAGGAAAACAATCTGAAATTGATATGAAAATGATGTTGCACACAACAATGATGTCCATCTCTTTACAACAGCTTAAAAATACCCAAATTATTAGATTTTAAATTGGATTATGTAGACCGCTGCAAATATGTAGAAGTAGACAATTAAAAACATTTTCCAACATTGAAATGATAATAAAAGACTAATGGGGTATAATTTATCAAGAATAGTACAAAACTTAAACATGACTTTATCATTATTTAAAAAAGCCAATATCCAAATAATTTATGTTCATATTTCGAGACAGATACTAATAAACAAGATCCGAATATGAACTTAGCGTTGGAAATCAATGTTTTATCGATAATAATTTTAGTGGAAAATTAGCGGGGGACGCTTTTTAGCGACTCTGTAAATACAACATAGGTGAACGTACGCTAAATTGATTTCATTTATCAGGGTCGGTGAATAACCATGATCCCGGATGTATGTTTGAATATAAGGAAAAATAATTAATTTAAATTGGAATTACGATGGAAAGGTGGACGGTTTAAATTACTTTTTTAATGACCTTATTTATCAACTCTCGCTTAATTAGAGAACATTTTCTCTTCTTATCAAAAGGACACTGTTTAATAAATTGATTAGTAAAAGTTAACTTATTTGTTTAATAAACTGGTCGGAATTTAGATGACAATGCTTTAATTAAGGTAGAAAATATTTCAATTAATTTTCTCAATCTGAATTGAACACCTTTAAAATACATCCACTTTTCTCAGAAAGTTACTTCGTTTCATATCTCGGTTTAATATCAATGAACTTTCGCTTACTTATAAATTTCTCTTTTGATGGAGTTATTGAAGTAACTTATCTAATAAAAGGTCAGATGTTTAAGATTGTGTTTTTATAAATGAACGTGTCAAAGCATTGAAAAACTGATTGAAACATTTATAAATTATGTTTATAGTCTACGATTTAAAAAATTCAATTTGAGATAAAAATATTTTATTATACAAAACTATTACTTTAGTGCAATTAGTGAAATATATATATAATTATAATTTGATCCCTATAAACGGATTTGTCCTAAACCTGGAATTTCTGCTATATGAATAATACCATTGTGCCAACTAGATTAGTTATTTGTATGGTTTGAAACTCAGAAATTAGACGTTCTAAAGCTGCGATAGAAACAGCAACTTTTAGTAAATTCAAGGACAGTATTGCTGTTTTGTATGGTCCGATTCCTTGCACACAACTCATACTGAACTGAACTCAAAAACTACAGCAGTTCCAACTACATATTGAAACCTTACATTATCCTATTCATTGTTACTTCTTCTTGGATGTAAATTCAAAGATAATATTACAATTATTTTTATTTGCCACTTACAAATGGTTGCTATTTATTAATTTAACAAAATCGATTACTACGTTTTAAATTTGCTGTGTACGTACTGAAAAGGAAGGTACAATAGCTCAAAAATTTGACGTCATTTATTTTTTCAGATATATCGATTTAACGATAATTATTGCTACAGCTTCATTCACAGACTGCCGAATTCAATGTACTATGTACATTGCCGTACATTCAATGTACGTATGTCACCGGCAGACTTCCAGGAGGAATTAAAACAATAAAACACATTGCCAAACTAAAATGCCTATAACCACTCAATCATTGAGAGATTATTCACAAAGCACTAAACAAAAATAGTGCTAATAAAGCCTTTACCAAACCATAAAAGACGATTTTTTAATGTTTAATTATTACAAACCCTTTTACCACCCTTAGAAAGGTGCCCCCACTCAACGGAAAGCCAACAACAATTTACAGAATTTCTTATACGCTAATAATACAAAGAAAGTTCCCAGAAATAAATGTGAAGTCACTGCAATATTATGAGCTATCTTAGTAACGATTGTCCAAAAAAATTATAGGATGTACAGGAAGCCAGTCCAGAATATGATTTAATGAAAACTTCCAGGCATCCAAACTAATAGCGAATTCAACAAGTAGAGTAGATACTTTAAAGTTATAGTCATTTTAGTTTTAATTTCCATTATTTAAAGATCTCTATGGAGTAGGAAAAACATACATTTTTCCATAAATACAATTTCAATAGTTATTTGTGCAACTAGTGAGCAAAGTGGCACTTTTTTAAACGAGAGAAAAATGTTGACGCACGAGGCTTGCCGAGTGAGTCAATTTTATCGAGTTTAAAAAAGACACTTTGCTCACGAATTGCACATTATACTTTGTCTACAGTTGTCCATATTTTAAAACTATCAACACTGAGTAGAAGTTCTCACGTCAAAACTGAGGTTATTTATGAATATTACAAATAACTTAGGTGCATTGTTGAGGAAACGGGATTGCCAACTTCAAAACTCGGCAAACGAAAAATATTCTCCGCGTACATACACTGTCAATCATCTTCATGAATAATTACTTCCTTTTTCAACTTTAAAACGTTGTTTTGTTATGTTATTTTACATGTAAGAATTAATCTCACCTAAATACGGGACATTCCCTGTATATTATAAATCAATTCAAATAAACTTAACCTAAATTTCGTTTTGTTCGGTTGCCATCCGGAGTGAGCAAAGTAGTGGGCAAAGTGAAACTGTTGAGAAATCAGCTGTTTTGCAAACTAATTTAAATGAACAAAATGCCACTTTGTCAACAACTTTAGACAAAATATATATGTTTTAAAAGGATTGAACATAAATGGTGTTAAACATTGGATACTTTTATCACTAACAAATATCCAAAACCAATTAAAACAGAATCAAAATTATTCGACAAAAAAAAAAAAAAAAAATCAATCGGTAATTGAAAATGAACAATAGGGGGTCATCTACGAAAAACGTTTATACTTATATTTAAATAAGGCCTAAACTTACTTCGCTTGCGCCATAAACTAGTCCTCGGAGTTAATATTTCTTAATTTCAATCCTCCTCTTCATGACGGCAATCAAATGTCTTTTTTGTTGTTTTGTCAATTTTTCCTGAATTTTATTGAGCTTCACTTGCAATTTGGATCACTCTTGTTTAGGTCATTAATCTTCATATTAAACTAACATTTAAACGAAACAAAGGGAGATTATTTTGAGAAATGAATTTTAAAATTTTCCTTGGCCGATTTAATGGTTTTTTTTACTTATAACTCACAAACCGGTATGTTTGGAAACCAATGAATTTAGGTTATTTAGTGTCTCAAGTAAAATATGATAGTAATTGATCAAGCTAATTTTGAGAAAATGACAATTTTTTCGTTTTGCCTTATAGAATATACCCCCAAATTTCAAATAATGAAAAAAAGATCTGAAATTATGCTCAAAATATGCCCACATATCAGAACAGTGTGATATTATTGATCCGGTTTTATATATATATTTGTAGCACTGGCATTTTTTAAATAATTTATGAAAACGACTATACAATTCTTTTAAAGAAAACCAGATAATATATTAAAATCTACAATTATGGAAACCTTCATTTTAAAGTTAATACATTATAAAGCTGTTGCTCTGAATAGCTTGATCTGCAATAATTCTCCACACTAATGTGGGATCCTCTTTCATTGATCCTACTGTTTACGTGTTTCTTATCATGTGTCACTCCTAAGTGAGGAGCAGTTCAACACGCCATACAGTGGGTTCAACACACCCATACTACAGTGCTTCTCACTCGTTTGATGATAAACTAATTTCATAGAGTTTATTTTAGTAGAGGTTGTGTTTTTAATGTTAGCTATTATTTATTTTGACTAGTTACATTTATATCGTCTATTGTAGACAAACTTTTTGAACTAGAAATTTGATCTACATTTAATCTTATTGATTCACGTTTTCAATTATAAAGAATGAAGAAAAACGTTTTTATTTTTCAAATTCATGGGCTATAAAGGTGCATATATTAGGGAGGGGTCTATTTTCATTTAGTCTTGGATTTAGATCCCTCTCTTTCATCTTTCCTATCTGGTATATTTTGGGTAACTCTTGACCTCTTCCGACCCTGAATCTGTTAAGAGAATTTGAAGGCTAGGAGTCATTATTTTATGTTTATATTTTAGGTGATCATGACAGAAAAGTTTTTTGCCTCTAAACAAGAAAAATGAGACTGTATGATTTAGTTCTTCTTGTATAAGGTTATTTTCGTCATTCCTGCTTATTATGGTTCTCTCTAATTAATTGTTAATTGTTGTGAAAATGTATTTAATTTTGCTATTGTTTTAGTATTTCCATGTAATGTATAGATATTTTCTTAATTTTTGTACTTGACTCGTTTTCACGGACAAGTTAAATGCCTAACAAGTACAACTGTTTAAATATTCTTATTTTGGTTTCTTCATATTAATATTGTTTTCTAGAGTACAAAATAAATAAAAAAACTGTAACTGTGTAACACACTTAATAACATTATGAAGCATTATTATTATTTGTTTGCTTTTCACGCAACGACAGGCCGAAAACCGGTAGTGATATCACATTTATGAATTTACAGGAGTGGTTTTTTTCCCTTTATTTTTACATATTGTTTTACCTTTATGAAAGGTTATTACAATTGAAAAATATAATTTGCCCTTGACTCCTAGTTTCATTGTTGTAGTCTATAGTCTGTTTCTTGTCATATATTTTGAATCATATTTCATTTAAGACTTGTGATGAAATACAGCTTCCATATAACACTTACATCTTGTGCAAGAATCACACAAGTTTCCATTGTACGTCTAATTTATGAGAGCTATATATTGCTGTATGATAGAAGCTATTTGAAATGACTTGAGATATTCTATTATAAGGAAATGCCTCTATTTATACAAACTCTGAAAAAGCTTTAGATTAAAATTACATAGTTTCATAACATAAGAGGCAAGATCTTTAGAAGTCATCCGTTTTGACATACTTATTCCATTATGAAATTTTTATAATGAAAAATGATATAAATGAAAAATAAAAAGTGTTAAATTTCGGTGAAGAAACATTTTAAAATTGAAAAAAATGATGTAATTGTTTAATAATAGTATTTTTTTAAAGATAAATTTTTAGTAATAAATTTTGAACTAATAAATATACATAATTATTATTTATATATGAAGCAAAAACTTTTGATATTAATGAGGTACTTGTGTATATTGAATGTTGAGTTTAAGTGTCTCAACTTCGAAATAAATATGTGTGTGTTTTTAAATGGTTGAAAGTTTCCGATTTTAATTGTAAATTCATATGCACAACTATTATATCTCAACTATTATCATCTTACGTATAATACGTCATAAATTACCGATTTTATTTAGGGGCGAAGAAAGTACCGTCTGGTTTTCTCTACCACTTAGCACAAAATTACCCTAAGTATTTAATCTTGTGTATAGTGTACGTAGTACAAAAAAAGTTGTGTGATGAAATTCATGTGTTGAGGGGACCAAAATAGCGTATGTTAGAATTATGTATATCTATCTAATTAATGATCAGCTGCCTAAACAAATGTTCGATTTTAATTAAATTAAGATTTTTTAGCCATGTTAATTTTTTCTCATAACTTAGGTTTCGATCAAAACTGTAATCATCAGTTTTATCAAAATTATCCCTTAGGCAACCAAGGCAGCTATATTGGTCGCTATTTCCTTAAAAACGATAGTCCTGAAAAAGGAAATTAACAATCGGTACCACAGTAATAGTTAAAATCTTTAGAATTTTGATAAATAGATGAAATTAGGGTTTATTTTGCCAAATTTCGAAAGATTTTTCTCCATTATTTGTTTTTGTTGACAAATAGACAGCTGACACCAAAGTTTTCATTTTAAAACTGTATTTATTAAAGATTTAAATACAAACCATTGTCAGGAACTAGACTTTTAATAAGTTACGTTCCAAAGCACAGCAGTACAGTAGTTGGAGATAATAGTTTTGCTCTGACCCCAGATTTCTTTATGAATTTTAGTTTGATTGACATTTGTTTTTGAGTATGGGGGTGAAAATGTTTGTGCACTGATTATTATAATGATAAGCATTACCTTATTGTTCATAAATTAGTTATGATTTACAACAAATGAAATAGCTTATCTTAATGAGATGGCTGTAATTCCCGTCCCGTCAAATTAATCCAAGTTTGATGTAAAGTAAAGTAATATTATTGAAACAAATAATATCTTCTACTTGTTTGGCTCCAATTATTATTTATTTGTTTGATAAAAAGGAGCGAGAGAGAGGGAGAGAGAGAGACAAATACATCTTTATAAACTAACCCGATGCTCTTGATTCAGGGCCTCGCACATTCAGTTAACGATATTATTTTCATTTATTTAAACATTTATATATTGTTGCACAATGAAAAATGAAGGAACATTTTATCTCAAAATATTTATTACTTAAGTCATGTTGTAATTAACGCAATAGTTACAAATCTCTGTAAATAAGTTTTGTACATCAATGAAAATATTTTAAACTGTTTTTCTTTCAATGAATTTATTGGCTTTATAAAAAAAAATTCCATATTTTTTTAAAAATATATATAACTAAACTGGCATATTTTTTTTTAATAAAAAAGGACTAAAAACTGTTAATTCTTTTTCGTTTTCAATTTGAAAGTTCACAAAAAGCTAAAGTTTGCGCCATTTTGAAAATATTTAATTATTTTGCTTAAGGTTTATGAAGCCTCAAATTGTAGACTTTGATAGTTTCAGACGTTAAATTCAATATTTTGTTTATAAATTTGCTGTGTTGTTTGTACAATATTATTCTGGAGTAGATAAATTTGTATTATTATTTTGTTTTTAATACAGTAATTTGTCAATGAGTGTCGATTTTTACTTACTAATTACTACGGATTTTTACGGATTAAAATATACTAATTACTAATATACTAATTTATTTTAAAAAAACAAAAATAAATCTATTTTGCAACGTTAAATATGAGTAATTATTTCAGGACATACCTGCAATACAGAATTAACTGTATTGTTGACAAAACTTCCTGGATAAGAAGCATATGAGAAAGTTAGATAAATAGAACTTGAAAATAATAATTTTACTCTTTTTAGGATTCAAAGAAACAATTGTAAACAATATATTCAAGTGATATATCCCTCTCTATCATCTCAGCAGAAACTGGTAGTTAAAAATAAATTATATAATTTGACAGAAACCCAAACGTCTATTATAAAATAGTTACATTTATTAATTTGAATTACTTGTATTATCATAAAACGTTCCATCACGACTTTTAAAATATTATTTCTATACTGTTTAAAAGAACATTCCTTGGTGAATGTATATAGCAATATACTATATACCAAGAGTAATTGAATCATACTGCATCAATTAAAAATAGAACTAAGGAAAGGTTACCTACAATACATAACCTGTTGAAAAAAACCCAGAGAAAGGAACAATTTATTCAGAATCATTTGTCAAACAGTATCTAGACACACTATTACTCAAGTCAAGGAATACAAAAGACAGACTACGCTGGAAAAACACTTTCTGTTTTTTTTTTTCGCCTTTCATTTCTATTTCACTTTATAATTAAAGGTGATTTTTTCTGACTGAAAAGACGACTTTCAACAAATATGTTGTGATCATTTTTTAATCTCAAATTTACCTTTTTACCTTCTTTACGTCAAGAAACAATTACTACTAATTACAAAAACGTTGATTTGTTCATAATTTAATAACCATTTTCTATATACGTGATGGGATTTCATTGTCAATAAAGAATGTCCTATATGTCATTGTACTTTTTTCATGTAATCATATTTATTTCATAATATCTAATAAAACAATATACCAAGATATATATCTTTTATTTCATTTGTAAGTGTGCAAATAGGTTTTCTTCTGTATTCACAAATTTTCCAAGTCTTTCTTGAATGCTGTTTATAAATTTGTGAATAAGTTTTTTATCTCAATCAATTTCAGCAAAGTGTGTCTGTTAATTATTGTAAAGACTTTTGTTTAGGACTGTATGCCCACTAACAGAAATGTGTTAAATAGTTTTTCTTTCTCAAATATTTTATACAGAAAAACCGCATCCAAAAAATTGCACTCATGTGGTAAGAACAACGTGGCTCATCAAGTTGGAAGAATATTTTATTAAACATTTCATGACGTACTAATTAAAGTGGTGCACTGACATAATTGGGTGACATTTCTAATTAAATATCAACTAATAAACATTCATTTTGTTCTTTTCATATATTAGGGATACATGTCTGTTACAGTTGCCATTTTATTTCGCGGTCGACTCAACTCTCTTCGTTCTACTAGATATATTTTTTAAATTTATGATAACAAGATCTCAGCCATTCTGTTCATAAGATCATTCCAATCCCGTTTCACTTCCCGTTTTGTATGATTTATGTACGATCTAGGTCCTCTCTAATCTAATCATTTCTAAACCTATGAAACCAGTAACAGTTTATGAAAAATAATTTCTAGGCCAAACACTCCAATGGATGGTGGGGATTGCAAAACATAAACCTCATGTTTGTTTAGGTTAATTTTTAATCACCAGGTTAGGGTATAATACAAGTAGGTATAATTTCGCTATTCACGTACAAAATAGCGATTCAAAGAATTTAAAAATATCGTACAACTCTAAATAATGATGAAGATATCTTACACATTTTTGTGACCACCAGTTTAAGGCATCTTCAATCAAACCATGAACCAAACATGGGATGCATGCTTTAATCTGACTTGATCGCACAACATGAAAAACTGTACTCTTTGCAATTATATAATATACAGATAATATCTTGATTGATTTAGATGCGATCTGTACCAAAGCAATAAATAATGTTTCCCTGTTTTCTTTTGATTCCAGTTTTCTCTCTAATACTATGATCAAAAAATATCTCAAAATATATAAAAAATATTTTTTGTCCCATTTCGCATTATGTTAAGTTGATGTATTACATTTTTTTCACATATATAAAGTGGTTTTAGACAGAACACCAAATTACATAAATAATAAAAAAATTGATAATTTTCTAAAGGAATTCATTCAAGTATTTGGCGATTCGCCACATTTCATGTCTCCTTATGATCTGTGCGAGATTGTAAGGCCCCAGTGGAACGACGAGTTTCTAGGACTTTTTCCCGTAGTAAGGACCGTATTATTTGAAGGATCACAACCAAACGGCCACCTATACTCTTTGGATTGCGTCTAATTACCCCAGGTAATTAATTCATTAGTTCCCGCGTATTTTTATGGATAAATGTTGTAATCGATTTATAATATAACTTATTTTCCGACCAGTAATCCCTAAAGCGTAAATCACATATTAACATGTGTGTAACATGTGTGATTATAATGTCAATAATCTCGAAGTATTTTTTTTGTTCAAGAATTAATAAAACTTTCACTTACAATCGTTCTGTTTTTATTGATATTTTTTTCTTTCTGCCTATTTATCTTTAGAAACATTTACTCAGAAGCTTCGTTCGACCAATAAAATACTATTTATGTATGAGATATTGCATATCTTTTGTAAATTTATCTTGAAAACCAGCCACTACAAGATTTTCTTGATCGGATTATTTGATACAAGTAGTTTAGAATGTTGGATATCAGTGTGTCGGTAATGTCCGAATACTAGGCACTTGGAATCATTCATCTATTAACATCACCAGTGTAAACAGAGATGCGAATAACAATTCATCTACAATATTTCGTTTTACGTTTAGCAGTGTACGTAAAGCATTGACTGTTTAAATCAAATTGCATATTCACTACTTCAAGTCACGACAAAAAATTAAGTTGCCATAGTTATTTTCAGCTTTTAAAATAGTATTCTACTTGACTGTTTCAATTATTACACTTTTTATTCTTCAGAGATTTTCCTTTTACAATACATACGTTTTACATGTTGTGTTTATTTTGGGTGACGTTTAAATTTGATACTTTTTTATTTTAGTAATAGTACAGTGTAAGGTAATACTAACTGCCAACTGAACACGAACAAAATGTTTGGCTATGTTATCAGATGTAAGCAAAACAAAATGAAAAAAAACAAAAACAAAAAAAAACTAATAATTCTAATACAATTTAACTCCATATAATGACAATAAACTAAATTTGCTTCACTAGATTTCTGACCTCGACCTGTAGCCTTAGTTTATTAAATACATTGTATTTCGGTTATTTTTTGACCTCAGCTGATGGTTTCAGTTATCTTAATTCGAACTCAGCAACCTAGAATTGTATAAATATACAATTAATTTCTTAGTATCAGGTACTAATAACTTAAATAAACCACCAGTGTTATTTTAGGTGTTAGTAGATACAGAAACCATATTAGTTTATCATTAGTTTTAATTACAAATTAAACACTTTAATAACTACAACAATAATAGATAACAAGACAATGTTTCAACAACTGTGATGGCATCTTCAGTTGTAATTAGCACAATAGCACAAATTGTAATGATTAAAATTCATATTATTGTTGTCTATTAGTGTTATGGAAAAGTAAGTGTGACATAAATTACTAATTACAAATTAAAATGAGTTTTTCTAAGTTTTAATCTCTCCGATGGAATAATGAAGACTGTGAGTAACCTTATGCACTGATAAATGAAATACCAGAAACTGTACTCGAACTTTGGCAATATAATGTGCCTATACTAATAACTCAACGCAGCTCCCATTCCAATTTACTATTATTTGTTTAATGTATTAAGTGAAAACGAGTTTGATTTACAATTTATGTTTGTAATATTTGTCATTACGAGTAAATTTATAACATATTTAGTTCTTTTCTATCCGTTTATGGTGTGTTATCTAACTGGAATATTAAAGTTTTACGAGTTTACAGTTTGCTCTTAAGGACCAATCGTCAGACCATAAATTTATAAAATGTTATCTGCAAAATTCCCATCCACTGTGTATCACCAGGGGCACTTTATATAGGATACTAAAAGCATATCTATGAATGAATGTACTAAATGAAAGGACAGTAAACCGTTTAGTGCCACAACTATCAAGTCGAATAGAGAAACAAACAATGCACAATTCATTAGATTTAAAAGAGAAAAGAAATGCACAATAGCCAGAGAAACAATAGATTATTGACAAAATTTTACAACCAACAATAGAGTCTGTGTTGATGTTTTTAGCAACATAATAATTGTTCTTGTTGGAACAATGATCTTTAAATATTAAGTAAGTTTAATTGGTAAAGTTTTGTGCTTTGAAAATACGAGCTGAACAATATTTCCAACTATAATTAATTATTAACAACTACAACCATTTGATAAATAAATAGTTTTGTGAATAAAAGACCTCGCTCCTGTTGGTAATAGTTCTGGTAAACCCAATGTCCCACTTCAAATTTCACAGACCACGAAGTGACGGTAATTAATACTACATATATTATATACTTTGGCGAAATACCTTTCAAAGGGAGAGACAACAATATTATAATAATCTAAATGTCTTCTTGGACGTACAAAATGAATTGGAATACATTCTTCTGCCACTCCTAGCACTCTTAATTTTTGTAAGTGGGATTCGTATGAACTCCATTTATATGAAGCCTATTGGCAGAGGAGAGGGGAGGCTACTGAGTTTATATTAAAGGACGAAGTTGTAATGAACAGCTGTTGAAAATAGAGTTCATCCAAAACGAGTTAGCAAACGATAAGACCATGTTGGAAGTGGCAGAAAAGTGTACTCGAAATAAGAAATAATAATAGGTAAATGTTTTATTGGAGGCTTACAGTTAGCATTGTGATTGTGATTTATCTACCATCTGTATTATAGTTTTAATATAGGATGACCGAAAGGTTTTGCACATTTAACCAACAAGAAAACAAAAATACATAGTGATAGTGCTAGTATATATATATATATATATATATATATATATATATATATATATATTTAAATATCATAACTCTTTTGGCTGCCGCAAAAAAATTTCTTGTTTTCTGCAAGATTTAAGCATATTGTCTATAGAGAGTGCGTTTATATGCAGGTGTAATATTTCAGAATTAGGTTTAGAGTATCAAAATAAAGAACAAAGTTCTAGTAAATATAATTTTTTATTCATTTTATATTTATCATTTTTCTTTAAGAAATTTTTGGAAATGGATTTAATCTGTCCAGATTTAATTTGCAATTTTTGAATGTAACTTTTTAACAGTAGGCCTATATGAACGTTTGGTTGGCCAAAAGTCCTGCAAATATTGGAATTTCTCAGCTTCTAATTGGCGTACGAACGTAATAGACACATCAATGGAAAGCTCTTGATTGGGGCTATCTACAGTGTGCGCCCAAACTCTGGTTCCATATACAGGGTGTTCAAAAAATTATAAAACTATTTTCCCTGTCTTTTTTAAAAGTAAACATATCAACTTTTTTCCTCTTCAATTACTCTAAAACGTTTCTTTGTTCTGGTGAAAAAAGAATCTCTTTATTTTACTTAGATAGAACGTTATGATAAATCAAATTTCACAGTCTTATATCATATGTTTACATTTGCTATCTGATAATGTAATAATTTTTTATTGCACAGAGTGTTACAAAAATAATTTTTTTAAATACAATAAAATTATTTTATTTTGTGTTCAATCCAAATCTAACAAAAACTACAAGCTGTACTAAAACAGTTTATATCTAAACAACGTTAACCATAGAAGACTACGGAAAGTCTTTGTTTATGTTCAAAATGTCCACCAAGAGCTACTTGACAATGTTCCAAACGAGTATAAAACGCATATATGACTTACCTTTTAATTTCATCTCTAATTTTCTGTATTGCTAGTCGAATTTTTCTTTCAGGTTTCAGATTTGTAGGTCTATTATAGTAAACGTTTATTTTAAAATTGCCACACAGGAAATAAACTAAAGGATTTCAATATGGAGACCTAGAGGGTCGTTCGGTGGTGACCAATTCGCCCAATTGGGTAAAAGCTGGTGTAATTTTGCAATACTAGGGAATAATGAATGAGAATTCAGAACCTTTGAAATAAGAGTTAAAAAACAATTCACTTTGGGTTAGAATACAACCCCAAAATAATTCTTTACAAAATTACTTTTGGAACCTCTGTGAAGAAAATTTATATATTTACTTACATTATCAGATAGTAAATGTAAACAGCTTTCAAAAGAGATGTCACATGAATGTTTTTCTTGTCTTATTGCCGAATTAATGATATAAGACTATGAAATTTGTTTCCTCATAACTTGGTATCTTAGTAAAATAAAGTGATTCTGTTTTCACCAAAATGGGGACTTTTTAGGAGTAATTGAAGTGGGAAACATTAATATCGTTATTTAAAAAAACGGGAAAAATACGTTTAATATTTTTTAGAACACCCTGTATATGGAACCTGAGATTTGGCACTCCCTGTGGATAGCCCCAATCAAGAGCTTTCCATTAATGTGCCTATTACCTTTCTACGCTAATTAGAAGCTGAGATATTCCAATATATGCAGGATTTATGCGACAGACCCTGTAGGCCTACATACGACAGACTCCAAACATTTTTTTGGATTCGAAACGGACTTATCAGTAAATTTTATTTTTTCACCTTAATCATAACTTTCTCTGTAAAAAAGGGTAAAGAGATAAACTAAAATCGTTGCAACGTACAAACACGCGGTCAGTTCGCGTTTTCCGTTGTAGGCCTACCTTTTGTAGTAACACCACGGAAGGCCTACGTAATAAAACAGAAAGTGTAGAAGGATGTCGGAAACAATTTTTGATCTGTAAAGTTGAGAACTGAGGTCACCATAAATAGTATTGGATTATTGTGATATCAAAACACAATAGTCTATAGTACTACCACGATAAATATAAACCCATATCCTTTATATAAATTATGAGGAAAATAATACTAAGATTAAATATAGGCCTACTGTAAACACATTGTTTCTGTAATGCGCGGAGATAATTTAGGGGGTGCTTTTAAGGGTCAAAATTTTTAAAAAAAGATCCTATAAACACATATCCGGTAACGCTTCTTTACCAACTATCCGCCATTTTGTTTTTTTTTGTCTCTGTAGAACAGTACGACCAATTGAGTAGAAATTTTGCACTATATTCATCAATATGCTCTAGTTTGAAAAAAAAAAATTAACCTGTTCCAAGTAATCCGTTTTAAAATGACGGTAATTTAAAATTTACCTACATTAAAATTAGTTTCGATTGTTTATCGATTTTATAAATAAGAAATATTTCACATTGATTGTGAATATAAGTAACATAAACATTAATAGTGAGTACCTGTAATAAATGAATAGTCTGACACAGCCATATTAAACAATAATATTAAAAGTGCAAAATAATGGAAAACAATGTTATTTAAATTAATGTGGCTCTTATTTTATTCACTTTAAAAAATAAAATTATAACTTCTTTTTTAAACTCCTAATATTCATATAAAGTCAAATTTCTTAATACTATTCATGTACTGGATTTAAAAAAAAAAAAAACCTGTTTTGCAGAAGGGAGCTCTTAAAACTATATTCAGCGTTCAAGCAAAATTTAGATAATTATTTATGAAATTTTAAATAGTACCTAATAAAATATAACGAAATGAAAGAAAATGTTCAATTTTACCCAGCAAACACTTCATTTACTAACAACGAACTAATTGGTTTCCACAAGTGTGGCTCAATTCAAGTGCTTACTAAAATAAATCAATAAATTATAATTATGAATGAATGTGTAAAGAAAAATAATTATTCGCGTCGTTTAACAAAAATTATTAAAATTGTCTATCATTAGTTATGAGATCATTTAATAATTATTTTAGTAATTCTGTTCTTCCAAATTTTACCAATAAACAGATTTTGGGTTTAAAGATTAAAAGAGTAAATATCTTCAATACAACTTTTAACAAATAATAAAGACTTAATGAATGATCGTTACCATGGTCTATATTGGTAATAAATAATTTTCATATTTTTATAATAGGGCAAAACTTGTAGAAAGTTGAGTTACAATTAAAGAAACCGTAGTTACGAATATTGTATAAATATTTTATTTCTAATAAAAGGGGGTTTTAATGATAAAATCATCTTATTTAATTAATTATTTTAAATGGAATAACCTTAGCGTCATAAAGTTGTGTAGAAGTGTATCAACTAATAAAGATGACTTGGTCAATAAACCACAAAATAAATTTATTGTATATACACTAACTTTGTGTTATAAAGTTTTTACAAGTGTAACAACAGAAGTTGACTTAGTCATTAAACCATAAATTCAATTTATTACATATAAACTAACTTTTGTGTCATAAACTTTTGCACACATGTAAGGAATGAAGATGTCTTAGTCATTGCAACATTGCCTGGTTGCAAATTCCCGTTTTTCTTCAGTTTTATGATTAAAATAGCGCTCAAATATATATATATATATATATATATATATATATATATATATATATATATATATATACATATTTAAGTCTGATAACGTGATTTTAAATAACAACAAAAAAACTGGTTAATACAACAAAATATTATAAGAGAGTTACAATTAAAAAATCAGCTCTAACAAAATCTAATAATTAAGGATTTAGAGGTGTCCATTTTAAAATTTCAAATTCACACCCATACTGGGATAGTTGTTATTGATACAAATGTAAAACAATTGCGTTTATGATATTCCATAATTACTTCTATTTTTTTTTAAATTTTTTTTTTGAAAAAAAATATTCAAATGTTGATAATTTACTCCTTCAAAAGAAAACGTTTTACGACCCTGTATTTTCCAGTTAGGCTAAATAAAACACACAGCACCTGAATCTACCTAAGCAATTTGAAATAATTAAATATGATTAAAATAGTGTGTCAGTATATTTAACAAACACATCTTTAACAGCTATACCCAAACACACACAGCTTTGACGACAAAAGTATGTTAATTTATCTTCTACTATGTAAATTTAGTAATAATAATGTTAGCTCTAAAAGCAACAAAGAAAATATTGCCTTTCACATAGTCTATGTAACTTCAATGAGGCTTTAGTTATTCCAAAAAATATATATTTGTAAAAATCTTAAATTGTGTACATGTATAATTTTCCTTTGCACAGTTTATTTTAATATTTTAAAACCTTTGTACATAATTTTGTTTTAAATTTAGAATGTGGAACTTTATGCACCAGAAAATATATCTTGTAAGTTTGAAGCATGTTAAGTACAAAGTGAAAATCGTCTTTCAATAGTGATAAGTATCCTTTTATTTACGTAAAAATATTCTATATATTATTTGTATATTAACCAAAGGTCTTGATATCCCTATAACTCCATGTTAAACACAAAATCAATATTTTTTAAAACTCTACAATTTAATTGAATCTGGCAACCATGGCTTCACTAGCAACGGTATTTACAAGGAAGCCGTGGCACATGGATCAAGAGTCAATGAAGATGTAGAATTTCACAAAATATTGTGTTTTTGTTATTTAATATCCTGTATGAAAAAGCCGAATAGTTTTACTGTTTTTTCATATTTTGAAGCCCGAAAATGATGTTTTTGATAAAATACACATAATAAAGGTAATAAATTATAAAAAAGAGAAGTTTTGTTTACAAATTGTATCTACTGACACATACAAACTTGAAAACACACTGAGCAAAACACACTCCATTTCCCGTTGTACCGAAAATTAATTTTTTTTCTTATACAAATAAATATATTTAAATTAATTTTACAAATATGTGTCCAACTAAAAGTCAATTTATCCTACAAGTTCATGGAGTTGTAATAAATTAAAAAATATATTAAGACAAAATTTATATTTAAAATACGTCCCACACTTAAAATCTCCCTTTTGTAGTGATTATACATATGTATAATATTATATATAAATTTATATTATGAATTTTATGGCATAAATAATATTTAAGATCGGTCTTATGTAAAAGTATGAACGATCATTCACAACTTTTCACTCACAAAGTATTTGAATTTGCATGACTTAGTTACTTAATGTAATGCGTTCGTGTAGTGGAGTGTAAAGTTGTGTTTTCGATTCTGTGAATAAATAAGATGTGAACTTAAAAAAAAAAAAAAAAAAAAAAAAAAAAACAACTAGTGGAAGTCATAATGGCGTTATTACTACACTAGCTTGGCTGATATGTCTGTCTTATGTGGCTTGAATTAGTTTTCGTTTATATTAGTTTTCCTCCTTTATTTTTGCGTCTTCAAAAATAAATTTGTGATATTCGGACCAAATATATTGTAATATTTTCAAAATATGAGAATTATGATATACTTTTAAGTCTTTTTTTCTCGCTGATATTGGCGTAGTCAAAATTGAGCTAAAAATTGGAGATAAAAGGTCTTTTAAAGTTGAAATATTACCACTAAATCAGCAGATGGGAATAGGGTCACTATCCTGGATTAAACTCTTGAAAGATGGGACAAAAAGTTAGTTACCCCAATAAACAGTTCAGAAAACTTTCTCTTCATCCCTTTCACAATCAGTTGATTGGCATCTTTTGTGTAGTGCAAGTCTGTGTGTCTGTTAACATTTGTATTTAGTCTTAGCTCTGACTCTGACCTTAGTTGTTGTTTTGATTTATTTTCTTATAGATTTAGTTTTAGTTTCTAACATGACTCTATTATGTCAGTTGGTGTTTTTATGATCTGGGCTTAACACTTGATTTATATCCTCGAAACTTTGTATTTTAGTTTTATATAAAAATTATGACCAATGTCCGAATAAACAATTTCAATGAAAATTTTAGTTATTACTTGCTATGCGAGCAGGAAATAACCTTAAAAGCTATGATTTTATTTTACACAATCTGTATGAAATTGAAGGATAAGAATTGTGTGAAACAAGTTATATGGAGCGATTAATTTACTTTCCATACTTCAGGACATATAAATCGTCATAATTTTCAAATTTGGGTAAATGAGTTCTATTACGCCTTTGTTGAAGATGAGCTAAACGCCCAAAAGTCAATATTTGTTGCGCCATTGATAATAATAACTTTATTGGTCCTCTTTTCTTTGCTAAAAGTATTGTGAGTGAAATTGTTTACCTTGACATGTTGCACCTATATTACGAAGATGAAAACTTCATTTTTGAACAAGATTATAGGAAACGCCTAATTATGTACATGTTGTTTGTGATTTTTTTATTGAGATATTTTACTATAAGTTGGATTGGAAGAGGTGACTGGAAGGTTTGGTCACCTCGCTCACCCGATCCACACCCATAGACTTTTATTAATATCGTTATGTAAAACAAATGTCTAGTGTAAAGGTATTCGGAACGTCGATAATTTGAGACAGATTCAAGAAGCGGTGGCATCAATATCTCCACTGCGTGGGAAGAGTTGGATTAACGCTTGCACGATTGAATCGCCTGTCACCGACAATACTATCAGTACTCCGATAAACAAGAAAACACTTTTTGATCCATCTTCATTTTATTCGTGTTTTTATATAATTATAAATACATTTTATTAATAACCCACACATGATATTAAGGCCACACTGTATTTTAAACTTGCCCTGGAATGGTTACAACAATAGTAGAACGATTGGAAGTCACTTCGTAATTCCGTATAGTCTTCCAAAATATCTACGTAAACATATTTATAGTTATAAACATTTAAACACACACATGACAAACTAAATGCATTAGATACAGTTAATAATAATGCAAAAGTCATAGTAAGAAAAACATATATTTTCGCAGTTTTTGATTTATTAGAAAATAATTATTGAAGAAAAAAAGATTTGGAATTGACGTTATTAATTATTAATAATGGTAAGTCATTTTCATGTTATTGAGTTGGTAACTAACAAGTCTGAATCAACATGAGTATCGTTCGAATCTTTTTACATTTACAAAATTAGAGCACGTAACATTTCTAATCCTTTTAAAAGTATATTTTAAACCCAAATTAAAAAAAATATATGAGCTAGAAAAATGATTTGAATTGGGGAACATTTTGTTTTTAATGGTCTTTTAAATGAGGTATATATCTTACCTTGCAATTTGGAATTTTGATATTTGCTTACAAATTGTGTTTTGAGGCATTATGGTAAACTTTGTTAAAAGCGGTCATTTTGTAGTTAGTTTTTACGAGATATTACTTTTCATTATGTATATCTTTGTTTTCTTTTTATCATTGTCAAAATACAGAAAATTGTAGACAGTTTGAAATACTAAGCGATATTAACGATTATTTTTGTTTTTATATGTAATTTACATTAAAATATAAGTTAACCAACGTTTATACAATTTTTGAGAAACTACAACTCATGATTATAAAACAACATGCAGCTAAAAAACATAATAGTCTTTAGAGATACGTGATTTAGTGCTAATAAATTTCAACGCATCGTTCTAGTAAAGCGGTTTTTCCACTGTAGATATCACACATTTTATCACAAAAACTCTGTAAGGTAAGAAATATTAAATTTTGTTTAGACAAAATTGAACACTCACACTAACAT
This sequence comes from Aphrophora alni, assembly GCA_963513935.1. Classification (NCBI taxonomy): domain Eukaryota; kingdom Metazoa; phylum Arthropoda; class Insecta; order Hemiptera; family Aphrophoridae; genus Aphrophora; species Aphrophora alni. The sequence goes on from OY740770.1 coordinate 106,456,211, forward strand.
AAATTGTTTCCAACATTTAGGTTAGGAATAACTAATTTTCAGAAGGTGTTTAATACTAAATATATAATTATTTTAGAATATGTGTATAATAATCCGATAATTGTAATTGTTAATTATAGCAGTAAAATAGGTTAGAAATTGTTTAATATTATCCATATTACAATCATATATATCTGGAAATTTGGATATCTTCTTTTCATATATGTCATAGCGTAATTACATTTATAATGGAACTGTTTCTGTTTTATGTAATCTTGCGCTTCATTAAAAAAAAAAAAAAATCATTATAAATTTACAATAACGATTACTTGCAAAAGTTTACGATGTTTCAGTACATTGTCCATTGTTACATCAATTAAATTACTCACTGTTCAGCTCTTCAGACCACATTATAATATACGCCATTCATTGGAAAACTTTCTGCATTCCTCTGGCGCCACAAATATCCTTTGCTTTACACTTGGGACACGTTCATCTTGTTCACGAACAGTTGTTTAAATACCAATGTTTATTTGATATCAGAAACATTCTATTTCACTCCATCTACTCAACGGTAAATAGGCGTTCTATCTTAACTCAAACATTTAGCATTTTGTCTGTGTGTTTATTACGATGTTACTGACAGAGTTGTGTATAATCGTTATCTAATTTAGGAACATTCTTTGCCACTTGGTTGAACGATGTGTGTACCAGGTTATTTTTTCATTTCAGTTTTAAAGTTTTGACCACTTTATACATGGGTTCAAGGCATGGAAACCGACTAGAAATAAAGCACGGGTTCCGAAGTACTAATAGTAAATATTTATTATAAGCACTGTATTATTATAGTGATGTGAACGAGGTGTAACAGGGGTCGTACAATTAACAAGAAGTTTTCACCTGATAAACAAATTACAAAACCTCCTCACTTACTGCTTAAATGGTGTTTTAATTTACGAGAATTGAAACACAATTATGAGAGATTCATAAGGTTATGATAGTATTATAAATTAATACAATCGTAACAGTTACTTTGTTTTGTTCTGTTCTCTTGGAATCCTTCATAGTGACTACAGGTTTGGCAATCCAGATGGTCCCTAGCTGGTTCTACACCAATTTACCATGTAGGCTTGGGTATCATCCTACTTTACAATGTTAAAATATCAAGTCTCTCGTAACCCATGCTTGTTCTTTTCCGACCTAGATGCCATTACAGTATACGTGGAATATGAGTCTTTATTTTAAAATAGTTTCTTCTTTTTTTTCTTTTAGGTGATTATGTTTTTTGCCCTCTGAGATCTCCTGAAAAATGTGAAGTAATTTTCTAGTGAAAAGTATATTTTCATTCATGTGAAGAGATGATGTTGCAACGGCAGGGAGGTAGGGGAAATAGGGCTCCCAGAATACCCTTTAGTTAAATTACGTAGAGTGGGCAACTTTGACGAAATCTACAAGTTGAAGATGTTCCTGGGGCTGAAGGTTGAAGTCACCGATTTCCAGGCGCAGAAGTGCTTAAAACAGTTCTACAACTGCCAGCGATTTGAACACTCTTCTGTTAACTGCAACCTTCCTTCCAGGTGCCTTAAGTGTGCAAAATCACACAGGGGGCGAGACTGCAGAACAAGGAGGTCCCTGCGAGTGCTACAACTGCGGTTGAAATCATGTCAGCTGGAGGGACCGCCAGGCTCAAAACATTCAGAACTGGCCAGAAGCAGACGCAGCGCATCCACTGCAGGCCGACCGGGCAGAGACGTACCTAGACCCGCCCACATCCGGCGCTCCGCCCAAGGTGCTGGTGGCCTCTCGGGGAGCCGATCGAGTTGGCCTATGATGAGTCCCAAGGCTGCTCCTCTATCTTGTGCAATCATGTCTGCTAGGTCGGCTGCTCAGTCTGTGACCAAAGTTATGGCCGCCAACCCAAGCCTCTTGAACGTGTTCCTGTTTCTGTTTCACGTAGTGTTTTTTCCTGTTGCCTCAAATGAGAAATCTTTGAAACAGTTCAGATTTCACGTTACATTGGCAAGTGTTTCGTTGTGTTACTCCGCCATATCTACTCCGTCTTCTGGATCTTTTAGCTTGATTTGAATTACCTTCATTTGACCTTCATTTTATAGACATGGATCTTCAGCACCTCTTTGATAAATTATAAATCCCTTGCTAAGATTTTAAACCGGCGGTGCTATGGATTTATCTCAACACGTAACACAATGTCTTTAATCGTAATCTTGTGTTTCTTGTTACTCCTCGATACATCATTTACTTCTTTGCATATTAGTTTACGTCTTCCTTCTCATGCACTTCCCTAGTAGGTAATTTACAAGTGGGTGTCTCTGTATCTAAAACGTAGAACACTATACCCGTACATAAATCATAATATAAATATCCATTGACGATGGTAATTTTACTGTATGTAACTGTTCAAAATGTTAAACCACTCTAGTGCATAATATATCCTCATAAATTCCAATGGTTTTCAGAAGATAAACTTGCAGATCAAGACTCTGGATAAATGTTCACATGTTGAACGTCAAAACTTTTAAACTTTGATTTATTACACATTTATACTATAGATATTACTCATTGAAGTTTCTTCTATGATATATATTCTTAACCATAAAAAAGATTTTTACAATTTCGCCAAACGAGATTATATTAAAAATAATACTACTACTACGGTCTAAATAAAAAATAAAGTAAAATAAAAACAACGAATTCATAAATAAATAAGGCAAAATTCTTCCTTGGGTATATGGAAAGGAATTCAATTACTCTGACATAATATACAACGGTAATATTTAAACAACTGATCATGAAAAGTAGTATGTCATTATTGAGATAAAACGGTTATATGAAGCTTACAGGAATAAATTTTTAAAGCATTCCAAATTAAATGGATTACAGTATAGTAATAATAAACTTGATTATTAAAAATAATTTACAATTAAATAATTTTAATATTTAAACAGTTCGCTTATCTTGTTTTTCTTTTTTTATTGAATGATGAAGAAATTTTCTTCCTTCGCCATTCTCTATACATGTTCAAATCACTTTCTTTTCTAAGACTTCGAAAATCGAACCAAATTCCGATATTCTCTAAACTCACTCAACTCTACATTATATCTCATTCTCCAATCATCATCTCTTATCATGTTTTTTTTTTCTTAGTGTAGGTTGCTCATATAGGCAGAGCGCATTTGCAACTGATATTATCATAGGAGAGTTTTGTACATTTTGATGTTCACATTTCTTTCTAAAGTTGAATCGAATAGATATACTTATGTGAATAATATTAACGATTTCTTACATGTAACATTTACTTTGTTCATTTAATTATGTTTCTATTCTTACATGTCATTATAAGATGGTGAAGAACTTCTTTCGTCATTCTTCTGAGCATCCGGTCTTCCTCCATTCTCTATACAAGTCCAAAACCACTTCAATTTTAAACCTTCACAAATCAAACCACATTCTGATATTCAATAAACTCATCCAATTCTAAATTATATCTCCTTCTTCAATCATCATTAATCTCTTACCATATTTCTTTCTTATTATGCGTTGCTCAAATACACAGAGGGTATTTTCAACTGATACTTTCACAGTAAAAATCTCTGAACTAAAGGTAACAATTAGACATACGATTTTTTTTAATATTTTGAACTTTGTATTTCTTGTAATAAGTTGATTGCTGAGCAAATGCAATATGATTTCATATTGACGTTTCCCTGCCTGTAACCCCTCCTTCATTCTTTCACTCATGCCTTTATCATTGTACGAGTATATTAGTACCCCCAGATAATTAAATAGTTATCGAATTATAAAGTCCTACGTTCAATTTGTCTAGTGCTTCTGTTTTTATAATAAAGTTATGATAATTGACACATTTGTTTTACGTTAAAAAAAACAATCTTTTCACATAAAAAAAAGACTAAAAAACCCAGGTCGTTATTTTCAACTCTTTCTTTAGAATTTCATCCAACCAGAGAAACAAATTGTATCACTTGCATTGTTTGTCTCAAAGAAAGGTAATATAGATCACAAACGAGAACAAAGACGCCTTAATCACAGCTCACCTTCAGAGCAGAATAAATGTTGTTGAAGATGATAAACCTCTGGCGTTTTGATGTTTCTTTTGTTCCAGATAAATGTAAAACTCTTGTAACAATTCTAAATCATGAATTCTCATTACAATATTGTAAACTCAATGTGTATATAACATAATTACTGGTAAAATTCAAGAACGAATGTTGGGGCCATTTTGGTTACATTTTCATTTAAGTTATACTAAAACTAATGTACAACCAAGTTAAATGCCATAAAATGAATTTTGGTTTTGTTTTTTTAACCAGAACGTAATTAACAAAGTTAATGAATACAACTGCAATTTTGAATATTTTAAGAATGAAAATTTAAAATGGTGAACTATTTGTATTGCGAAGTTACTTAAACGGAATTGTCGTTATATTTAACGATAGTCCCTTGGTCTAATGGTAGTTTTCTCGCTCCTAGAGTGAGAATTTTGGGCTCAATCCCCGAGGAGGTTAGAATATTTACGATGTTAACCCATCAACGCGAGGTAAATTTGAAAGCCATGATTGGAAATGATATAACATAGGATGACGAGAATCAGATGTGCTAACCGCTCTTTACCTGACTGAAGAGTCCCTCATAAGGGCTAGGGCCTTCAGGGCTATTCATTTACGGATTTTTTTGTAAAGGTTGTTTATGATTAACGAATTTATTCGTGTAAGGCAAAAAATTTAAATGTAGGTTGTATAGGATAGACTTGTTCATAATGAATGTCTATGTACATTGTAGGTAGTAATTTGTTTGAACGAATTATTTAAAAAAAAAATAATAATAATTCGCTGTGAAGGTAATGTTTAATTTAATTTTATCACCTTTGGTTTCATTGCGTATATTTTAATAAAAATGTCACCATGTTTATTTTGAATTGATTTTGAAATATTACAAAGAAAAGCAAAAGTTTCAATTTTGTACATTGTTATATATCCCGATAACTATCAACTAAATATCATAGATATATAATTTTGTTTTTAAATTTGTATGTTTTTTGTGTACTAAATTGTAAATTGTTTCTTAGTGTAAAAAAAAATTGTAAGAATAATTAATAATTCAATTTATTGTAAATTTATCTAGTTTTTTATTTATTCATGGACATTTTAATTACTTATTGTCTTATTAGTGAAGAAAACAAAAAACCTGTTTATATAATTCACGCGAAATTGACATACTACAATTTATTCATTTATCCAAGACAAGATAAAGAAGTCCACGTTTGAAAAAATAAAAATAAAAAAAAACAGTACATCAATGTATAAAAATGTACACCATCATAAAGTATATATATTATATAAACCTAATAGTTTAAAAGCAAAACTCTTGCTCTACAAAGATTTGGCCCAAAAATGCTTTCAAATCAAAATATTTACAAAAATGATTTGTTGATGTTGTTGTAAATAATTACAAAATGAAATTGAAGAAATTTAATTATAATAATTAATAGTATATTTCTAATTTAGTTTTGTTTTGCTTAGTTTTGTATTTTATGTGTTGTTGTTAAAATAAGCTAATTCAAAACAAAGGTATATATATATATATATATATATATATATATATATAAATATACCTATAGGTTATTTTGTTAAAAAAAAAGTCGTAAATATTTAACTACTCATTAATAAAAGTATATTCTATTCTAGCTACACATTACTTTTTAACTCTGACTTTTGTATATTGTATTTAAGGTTAAGCATTTTCACTTGAATACAATCTGTGTTGCTAAACATTCAACAGTTTATCAATAAGTCTGCATGGCAATTAATTGGAAGCGAGTTATTCATATGCAACTAGACCGACTGTTATTGATTTACCCCCACACATGAAATCTGCATTACATGAATCTGTTTCCCTTCTTTCTAGGCTTGTAGGTTATTTATACAAATAAAATTGTATAATACAAAAATATACGAGCCTTATTTTAACGTAAATAAATATTGTTTAAATGTTTAGAACAATAAAGGCAAGTTAGAGTAGATAGAGTAGGATCTTCTTGTTCAGATGGTCCAGAATTCACAACTCAGACATTTTTGTTTGGTATTTTTCTGTCGCCGTTGAAATTTGACAAAAAGCTGTCAAAAAACAGACAGTGTTTGGATTTTAAGAACGCTATTTATGAGTAAAGACTACCTAAGTGAATTATATTGATAAGCTGGTCCTGGATTCGGAGTTCCAGGTTACTTTGGTCTTTTGTTTTAACTGGGAAGAGTGGCGGAGAAAAAACAGACGATGTTGAGATCATATAATATACAATTTATGAACAACGGTTCATTTAAATGTAAGAAGCGCGTTTTTGTTTGAACTAGAATTTTTTTGAACAACCTTGTATGATGAGGTAAGCTAGTACGGTGGATAGCAACGAATTTTCTTTTTCATGAGGATTTGTAACTCACTCAGAAAAGCAGGCAAGTGTTTAAGTTGAAATCTTGAAACAGCTCTCAATTTACAGCCAATAAAATTATAAGGGTGCCTTCTTCTTCTAATTTTTAATCCCTTGCGAATTAGGTTCTTGCTCTCTCGTGTTTCCTTCAATTTCTAATGTTTATTAATAAACTATATACAGAGAACCAACATTACGTAATCATGTAAAAAGATTCATTTTTGTAAACTAATGTATATTTACTAATCATGTATCAATAGAGGAGTTGAATTACTTTTTTTCTTTTTATTTTTTTTACAGATAAATTGAGAAAATTTCGTTCAATATAATTTTGATAAAAAGTCATTATTTTCTGCAGGATTTTTTGTAAAACATTTATTCTCGTAAATATGATCGTTTGTATTTTTCCCTATCAAAATACTTTTATAATTATATAAAGTGTGAAATTAAAAGCTACCGTACTAGGAATGTCTTCATAAAATAACATGTTAATTTCCTTTGCCTTGATGTGTTACAAATGACAAATAGATTGACTAGATATGATAAATAGTGAGACAATGCATGTATTGACGTTATGGCTACAAACACCTGCTGTTTAGTATCGGGGGATAGTTTGCATTATGGAATATTGAACGAGGTACTAAAGTGCAATATTTAATGTTAACTATGAGCATAGTGCGACATTCACAAGTATAATTAGCATTCACTTCTAACCATTCAAGCTTTGGAAATAAATTAATTGTATCACTTAATCCAAACTTGTATTTTTCAAAGTGCGCAACAGTTAAACTTGAAAAAATATGCACTAATTTTCTGAAACACATATCCATAAAAAAATATCAAAAAATAATAGCTGTTTAGTAAAAAATATCTCTAAACAATAAGTGAATGAAGAAAACAAATTATTATTTCCCCTCTTGTTTTTCTCATGATAAGTATCCCCACTTTTTACTACTTTCATAATTTTAAAAACAAAATATCTTAAGGATAGGACTTGAAACAAAGCTAAAGAAAGTAAAATCTCGTATATTTAGAATTCTAATTATCATATTTAATTTTAAAGATTAAAAACAATTTTAGAACTATAAATTAATTTTAACACTTACAGTGTGGCATAATATTTTGAGTCGTTATTTTCATATTTCATCAAATAATGTAATGAAATTATTAGAATCAGTTTGAAAAATTAGGACTTTATTAAAATTCTGTAATTTATTTTACCGGTTATCTTTTGAGCTACAAAAATATAAATAAATGAATATATAAAATGTTCTTGTTCTTTTTTATACATACATAACATTTTGTCTAGTGTAAAGTTAACAGTTTCCAAGATACGACGTTACAAATTTTAACAGTCGCCATTTTGAAAATACTTGAAATAAAGTCTTTTGGGACACAAGACAAAATGGCGGCTAACCGTAGAACTAAGCGTTTCCCCACATATGTTTTATGAGGTTTATTCTTTGTTTTCTCTTGGTGAATTTTCAGTACGCATAATTTAAATGATTGTCTGATACACCAGCATCGAGAAAGAAGAAAAGTACGCTTTGAGTCAGTTCAGTGAAATTAGTTTTGTTTATCTTTTCCTTTTTATAGTTAGACTTAATTTCATTTTACTTCGTAAAAAGTAATTACAAAAACGCATTCTTACACCTGTTGTGGTTTTAAATTATCGGACTAGTTGTAATTGTAATAATTGATAATTGGTATTGAATATTTCTTTTTATATGAGTGTAATTCCAAATATTTTTACATAAACGATATACGATGTTTCAAGCAAGAGATTTTTTTTTTGTGTGAACGCGGATGGAAATTAATAAATATTTTGTTTTCATAGCCTAAGGATATATATATATATATATATATATATATATATATATATATATATATATATATATATATATATATATATATATATATATATAATTTTTGTGTTTCCATACATGGAAATTATATTGCCTATCATGGGAATCACTTAAATAACACAATACTAACTCATTACCTTAAAAGAAACAATGTATTTTTGAATTAATTAACAATTATGATACAGACTAAAAACTGACAGGGACAGCCATATAGCCAGACTCATTTATAGTATGCTATATATTATGTAATGTCAGATAATATAATGTCATTAATAAGGTTATAACACTTCACTAAGATAATAAAACTCAATGTTAATATACATTTAATTATGCTTAATTTCTGAACAAAAATTTGACAAAAAATGGTTAAAAACACATGTGTCTTAATAAGATAAAGTGATGACTACTGTGAGTAAACATTTAACCGGATATTTTATATATTAAAAATTACCAAAAACATCCTTCATCATATTTATATTTAGATATATGAAATTGTAAACTTCACTTCCTTCTTTGACAACTTTAAGGAATAATAATAGGTGTAACTGTATCCGAAATTTCTCACAGGATTTTTCGAGAGAAGAGAGATTTTAGTTTATAATTAATTTAGCATAATGTTTATGCTCATATCTTAGAGAAAATTAAGATTGATTAACACGAGATTGTTCTGTAAGAATATTATGAGTTGTACCTTAAAGAAATCAGTTACGGACATTAATGAAAACAATTTATTCACCAAGTATTTACCAATTACGATACAAGTAGAGACAGCCAACTTGGCAGACTCAGGTCCAGTTAGTTTTCCATTTTTTGATATTGAAAATTGCTTACTAGCGATATAACACTAAGTGTCCTACATTTCCGACAACAACATCGATGTAAGAAAATATTTGTAAGAGTGCAATTTTAGAATCTGACAACAAATCAAATTTTACATTTGAGCTTTAAGTCAACTAATTGTAATTGAGCATTAGAAAATAAACTAATTGTAAGACAGTAAATGACGAGTCCTATAGATTGATTAAAAATACAAATGAAAAAAAGCAATATAAGACTAAAAGTTGAATATATTAAAAACTAACTCAAAGTTAAATTGCAAAACAGAAAACCGTAAAGTGAAAAGAAGCATGAAAAACTTTGTTAAATAAATTTAATTATTGTACGACAATAAAAACTTAATAAAATGAAAGAATTCCTTAAAGAATAAAAGTTAAAAAGTTTCAAAACAAGTTATTATTACATCTTTTTTTACAGTCTGAGAGGAAATATATCATAATTTGTTTTATTTTTTATTCATAAGCATAAAGGAATTAATTAAAATACTTTAAGTACAACCATGAGTGTAATCAACTTTAGGAGAGGCATTATTTAAGGTTAAAGCAAAATAATAAATTTCATTTTACAGTTTTACTTTCTCACATACTTTCTTCTATCTTAGAGAAAAGTTTTTACATGAGTCCAAACCTAAGATGAACTATAAGAACAAAACTGGATTTTCTTAAATTTTAAAAATCGATTCGGACTATAATCCCAACAAACGGTTATGATTTTGTTCAAACATTGTTAACGAATGTGACAATGTTGAATTATCAATTGTGATGAATAATTATAAAAACCATACAAAACAGAGACATATCATTTCAAAAACCACTTTTTTTTTTTTACTTAAACCACCTTTATGCAGCGGAAACTTATGAAGAACACTCCAATTTATATTTCTTACAAAACAGGAAATGAATATTAAGATTTGCTGTATTCACTACTTCCGTTTAAAGTACCATTCCTTCTAATGGAATATAAATATCATTAGGTAACATTGAAAATTAAAATTTATTTAATCTCTAAACTATAGTTTATTTTTAAAAAAATCCCGCCTACTACATGATTTAATTTTGTTGTTTCATTGCATGAATTAATTATTTCCGATTTTCGTACTATGCAGTCTGTTAATAACAAACCTTAACTGTAAACTACAGGCTTATAAACAATCGAGTCTATACATTTTTGCTTAGGTCCGACAGTTCAACCATGAATTTGCAACATAAACAATGGAATTAAATATCACCAACTTGTTCCATAGAGAGCACGTAGGATCATAACGGCCGATAAAGGGGATTGTGATATTTTATGAGGAATAAGATAAGTTTATGAAAGTTATTAGTTTTTATGGGGAAATAAAATAAAGTAAACAAATAATAACATTAGAGTATCGCTATTATGAGTTTGTATTGTCTACATTCATTCCTGAGAAGCTTCTTGAAAAAAAAAATAGTATATCCTGTTTTAAAATGATTTATTGTTCGTTACAAAGAAAACCCAAAGTTGTTTTCATTTCTCACATCATATAAATTTAAAAGTGAAATTAGGCATAACTACCATTCTTAAATATTTTATAGTGGAATTAAAATAAAGTGTGCAAAACACAGTATTAAATTTCTCACACACCAATGTGTAAAATCAGAAATATGTCTTCCACATCCCTCCAAAAATTTCTCTAGAAACAGTAAGAAATTTATTGTTGACTTTATTTTATAAGTTTTGCTCATGCATTTATCAAAAAAGAGAAGAAAATGTTGTTATAAAATGGTCGTTTCGGTTTTTGGCTTTTTGTTATTTTGAAACATATTTTTGTAAATCACATTTTTATGAAATCAAGATTTTAAAGAGGACAACCAAGGTTCATTTTCATTTATTTTTACAACACCATAATTTTATTTTCTTGCGTTTTGGCACAATTCTTTTTAATTAATCGTATTCGGTACAGCCTCTTTTGAGAAATCAGATATTTTGTTATAGCTCCACAACAGATTTTCTTGGTTTACCGAAGACTTTTGATCCTGCATGACGACTATTTGTATTGTTATGACACACAGTTGACACAAATAGTTTATTTTCAGTTAAGCAGTGTATGAACTTGGTTCAACTTAGTGCTCTTTATTGTGTGTTAGCGTATTGTGATATAGTTTTTTTTCTCTTATAGTCTGTATAGTCTTAGTTATTTTTACATCTGAAATATTGTTTAAGCTCTGGATTTCATTTTTAAATTGCAAATTTTAATTTTATTTTCTAACATAGGCCTACTCCTAACATAATATATGTTGTTTATTTTCAGATGTTCATCTTCTCTGTTTTTTCACTTGATGACGAGAGTTAATCCGTACTCTTGAAAGGTCGATTATTAGTTTTTATAATAAAAAAATAATAGCAAATGTCCAAATAAACTGTATCAATAATATGAAAATTCCATCTAATCTAATACTTTAAAACCAGAACTTTCTATAATATATTATTGAAATTGATGGAAATTAGTGATTTTTCTGAATTTTAAATCATCAATTTCCATCTGAAAGTTATATAACTATTAAAATGTGAAATAAATCAAAATTTCAAAAAATATTTGATCGATTTTGATAAATCTCTTTATATGATTTTGAAAGTCATTAATGTGCGGATGGATTTAAAGAAAAAAAAATTCCTATTGTTTAACATCTATTCATAAAAAAAGTAAGAAATAAAGAACATAAAATAGAGAACCCCCAAGGCATCAAATACCCTATCAGCTTCAGAGTCAGAAGAGAAAATGGTTGGTCAAGAGAGAGCTGGTAGAAAAAGATGAATGAGAGGGATCTAACCCACGAATAACATGAAAAAAGGCTCAGATCCAGCTAGGGCTCTCGTGATAACCACGTCCATACTCATGGGTTTCCTTACGTAATAAATGGAAAATACATTTTGGTGAGTAAATAAATAATGTTAAACTTATTACGGAATGAATTTCCTTAATAAAAACCTTTCCTATGATTATGAAGTTTTCATGTTTTAGAACTGACATTTTTTCCAATTTATTTCATAAAATTGATATTCATTGCTATACCTGAAGGTTCATAAGATAGAAAATCTTTTAAAATTAAGTCTGAATGCAACAATACATTTCAAGGTGTACGTTGTTAAGGGTAGGAATGAAGAATGCACACATGGGCCGAGAAATCAATAACGTGCCAGCAGCCTGTTGCACGCACTTTTACAACTCCACTGTTCACGTAAGTAATTTAAGTTTTAGAAGAGTTCAGTATCTAAATTTATATATTATTGTACAAACACGAACTGTTGCGTATAGTGCACATTAAATTAAGTACTGTTTATACTATTGGAGAGAATTACATGCTCCACGAAAACCCCTTCATGTTGTCTGTGTTCGTATTTAAATGGTTATTTATTAATGTTTACTGTAGATAGATATGACAACTTTATAATAATTACATAGCTTAATAAAATTTTAAGCAAAAAGTAATAAGATATTGGGTTTTAGATATGAAATATATTATTGTAATATGAAACAAAAATAATATGTAAAGCATATCGTTATAATTACAATAAGAACTTAAAGAGGATTTGTGTTGGGTGTATAAGGTAAATATGCATTTCTTATGTTAATTTACGTTGTGTAATATCATCTAATTGTCAATCAGAAGACTATATAATTATCAGTTTATTTAGATCAATGATAGAAATATTGTATTAATTTAGTTGGTTATCATGAGCGTAATTGTAATTATAATGGAATCATTTATTACTAAATTTGTAATTTTTTTTTCAGGGTAACAAAATTAAAAAGTGATTAAGATTAAATAAATAATATGTTTATCCCCAAGACCGCTGATAAAAAGATTATCTTCATTTCTGACTAGAAGAATTCATATTCTTTCTAGAAAGTCAAAAATATTTTAAATTGTCTTGGTATGATTCTGTAATGATTGAGTATAATCCTCATTTAAAATGCACTTAATACCTTTTGCGTTTTAATCTGTCTCTCTGGAACACGTAGTGTTATATCGTGGTTGCTTACACTCTCTCCTTTCCAAGGCCTTTAGTAAGTACATAATGAAATAATGTAATTCATCAATATCACCATAAAGAGCCTATATCTGTGTGACAGATTTAATAAAAGGGATTTGTTAAGTAATTTAGCATATTCTGACAATATTCACAACTTTAAACTGTCCGGTCATTCTGAAATGTCCTTCCGTAACTAGTGACACAGACACAGACAAAGGTGAGATGTAACCTTATAGTTTATTCCATTGTCAAAGGATACATTTATTTTGAAGACACATCATTCTTCAACATCTGACTATCTAATTTACTTTGACTTGTAATATGACATCTTGAGTAGGGTAGACACCTATTTACAAAATTTCAAAAAGTAAATAAAACATATTATAAAATCAATGAACTTTTTAAAAACAAACTTATAAATTTCTGAATAATTTTTACATTAGAATAAATTTACATAATTTCTACTATAATAAAATTTATAAAATGTCCATTTCTAAAACCAAAACTACCTTGCTAATAGAACAATTTTAAAGAAAAAAATATCAATAAATCCACCCAATAGGTTAGAAATATGTAAAATGATAATTGTGTTTATACAATTGGACCATAAAAAAAACAATAAATTTAAATTTCTAAAATGCAACCATCTAAATTCAATTTAAATCATGAGTTTAGAGAGATTTTAATATTTAAAAAAGTTGTAATTAATTGCTTAGTTTGGGTTAAAGGATAAAAATTCTGCAATTATAACGTTTCAGACACATTACATCCTAAATGGTTTCACATTTAATAATAAAATACGAATAAAATAATATTCCACATGTTTGTGTATGGTCATTTTTAATCAATTATGTTACATTTTAAAATACTTTTTCTGGAGAAGGCACTTTTTTCTGTATACAAAAAGGTAGTTCAATTTTAACAACATGTGTAAAAGAATTACCTTGTTATCATATAAAGGTTGTGCAGCCACTGCCATTTTTTTCTAACAGCTGTACAAATATTAACTTTATTTTATATAGTATAAAAACATTTCCATTTTCCGTGACTAGTTTTTATCCTTTTAAAATTGTATCTTTGTCTTTTAGTTAAAAATACAACATGTACTAATTATTATCAGTTCCAATTAATTTTCTGTTGTATCAATTACAATGCAGTGCTTTCTAGATATAATTACATAGTTAATTAACAGTGATGAATAGAATTGTGGATAGAAGGAAATTGAGAGAAAATCTGTGTTGGTTTGTCTTTAATAATAGGTAAAATAGAAATGCAACCACAATATTTCCTAAATAGTATATATTTATATAAGTAAATCATTGGTTCCGGGACATACAATCAGTTTATTTAGATATTTACACACAGTTAAAAATAAAAGGTAGCAATATGTTTTAAGGCCTATAAGTTAACCACAAGTAGCCTGTTGCCCTTCTATAGCAGTGGAAATACAAGTTAATTTTTATTAACTTTGATTTTAAGTAGCACAAGAGAAATCTGCAAAATGAAAATAATCATGGAACAAGTTATGTGATAATTATAATAGCTTCTTTATTACATGACCACGAGAAGTCATTTAAATTTAAAAATTCAAGACCAAAATTTAAAAAATTCAAAATTACTTGAAGTTTAATTACATTCACAAACTGAGAGAGAAAAAGAGTGTCATTATTTTTTTATTAATGAGCTCAAAAACATTAAGATATTTTGGAAATAAATTGAAATTAAATCATATTTGAAAGAGTCTGTATAAAACGTTAAAGGGAATAAAAAAATAAAAAAATCATAGCATTACTTTCTTACTTAGGATTTTTTTTTATGGGTCAACAATCAATGATGGGCCATAAGAAAATTGAAACATTGTATTTCTTACAATCGGCTTTAAAATGTTACTATATGTTTTTTAAATTTAATAATTCCATAAAAATGCAGTTGATTAACTATCTACACCAAATCACAAGTAAAACAATAAATTACATACGCTTTCTGTAATAATTGTCTTTTACCACATCTCCATAATGAATTCTATGGACTTTAAAAAGGACGATTTTTTTGGGTCCAAATATGATACATTGTGCCAAATGTTGGTTTATTACGTTGTAGGGAACTTTGAAAAAAATTAATCGAATTTTTCTCTGGAAGATAACATCAGATTTTACGTTATATAAATCCTCGAAAAATTGTCAAAATATGGCTACATAATAAATGTGATGAAAATAGGTAATATGGCTGTACAGGACGGTATAGCTGACAAACAATAATATTGTATTTTGAGATTTTAACAATTGCTTTCTCTATAAATTTATTACTTACAACAATTAAAGTAGAAAAAAGTTTTTTTGAGAACTTGTGATTTAATGGACGGATTAGAATGAAACCTATGTCAAATCTGAAATAAATTTCAAAATATGTATGAACAATTTGCATGTACAGTCAAATGTTATTATTTTATATACAAATTGTATAAACAATAAAAATTTCGACACTACTAAGCCTAGTGATTTAATGTTACGAATAATTGATGAAAGAAGTGTTATTCGTATTAAATCAATATAGCCTATAACTACTGAAATGGATGAGAAATTGAGTTCAAAATTACTTTACCCGTTTTTATATGTATCTTTTTACAAATATAGCAAACACCAAGACTTTATTTGTACTCATTCAAAATGGTGACTGTTTAAAATAGTTAATCTGGAATAACAATCATTTTACTGATAAATTAAAAAAAAAAAAAAAACTCTTTTATTGATAAATTCGACTACATATTAATTTTCATTGTAAGTGAAGAATATTCAAGGGTTATCAAGATATCGGTAAAATGATATACAAATAATTTGTTGACTACAACTCAATAATTTTTATGATTAAAAGTTTGTCCTTATTTATTATATGAGGGAATAATATTGCATCCTATGAATAAATGTTTATTAAAATAAAGAAAATTTAAATAAATTATCTATAAGTTATTCGTTTATATTTTATCGATAAATCGGTTACTATACGGCCTACATTAAAAATAGATATATCATCTATTAAGAAATACATCACCTATTATTGTGCGTTGAGATATTTATGGTTTAATAATATATATTTTAAATTAGTTGGCAGACCAAAAGAAACTGAATTATCAATAAAATATAAGCAAATAACTCCTAGTATTTGACTACAACTTTTATTACAACATTTATTCTAATCCTATAGTGAGGGATTATTTTAGTGGGTTGCGGGCTTAGCAATCCGTAGGAGATCTAGTTGTATCTTCATCTTTTTTATCACTATTATCTTTTAGGTTAGACCCCACTCTTTAAAATTTCCTCTTCAGTCTCTCTTAACCAACTTTTGTTCCTTTCCGACCTTGATGGTATTAGGGTATCAAGGGAAGTCTTTATTTGATGATCTTTTCTTCTTTTTCATACGGTGATGATGACCGAGAGGTATTTCGCTTTCAATAACAAAGAAAATAACCATTTCAATTCCTAACTTTATTAACACGTAGTAACACGTATTGTACATCTACTAACATTATGCATTTGTTTTATATTAAATTTATAAATTACTTCTTTATTTATCTTTTTATAAATCAATATTTTACCAGACGACAGTCGATAAAGCTCACGAACTGTCAGTCAGTGGGTTTGGTGGGGGGAGAGAGGTTCCTTCCCCTACATTCTTTGGATAGATAAAAAAAAAAAAATCTTGTGGACTATATATATATATATATAAGAGAGGTTAATTGGTAAATTAAAAAATAACACACAAGGTGAACAATCTTAATAGTAATTAATAATTTCAGGTATGTATTTTCTTACTTATTAACTTAATTCTATTATATTTGTTGATACCGAAGAAAATTATTTTTCATAACATAACCCTACAGATATTTAGTAGCAAACATTTTTTTTTACTGACACAATGTGTTTTAAAACTTATTTCATTTAACACCAATTGATTTACTTCTATTAATTTAATGTGTTTTAGAGACCAAATTAACATTTTTAAGAACAAAAGAAGAAAATTAAACCGCGTTGGATTATATCACTTAAAAGGAATTGTTCTATTTTTGAAAGGCCGTGGAGGAGTTTCATTGTTTTATTTCCATTGTTGAAAGCTCTAACTATTGTGCTCGTGTTCCTACTTATTGCTCATATTTTTTTTCTCGGTTTTTGCAATTTGTAGTCTATTTTAGCATAAAAATAAAGGGCGAGTTAACATTACAACTACATTAGAAACTAAATTACAACTGTGCAAAAAACACACACCAACTGAACCAAAACGAGGAGAGAAATTGTATAAAATAATATTGTAAACTCTGAATAAAATTAACAGTCTTAGGTCATTAGTTTAGGTAATTTTTAAACTTTTTAGAAGAACAGTATTATTATACTTCCAATTTGGTACAGTTTTATCGGTTATAAATCTTTACATTTCACACAAATTTGTTTAAAATATTTTGAACAGAATGTGAGATATTCAAAACTTTACTATATGTCACGTTATGGTTAATTTAATCTTATTATCTCATAACTCCTAAATCTGAAATTGTTTTTAAAATGGCGCCCACTAAAACTTGTATTGATTTTAGAGGTGGTTCCATTAAAACTAAAATTATCCAAAACTGGAAGGTAATTCATATGAAAATGGAATTTGAAGTATTAACCTTAAGATAGTAACTTTTTTTTTTTTTTAGTTTCGAATTACCACAAATTAGATATTTCCAGGTAACGTATATGTAAGAAATTAGAAAGAAAAAAGTATATAATTTCCCTTGTATATTGTACCGAATTAGGCTAGAATGATATTTATCTGTGTTCTATGATATTTTATGTTTTTGATGAATAAAATTAACTATTTGGCTTATTATTATTAATATTATTTTCCTTTGGTTTTAATTTAGGGTAAGCTAGCTTTCTGGGCCTACTAGACGACTTTTCGGTGTGGTATTTTTTGCGGCTAACATTTTAAAATGTCATCGTTATTGTTCTACCATTTACAATTAGAATTTGTTACCAATTGTTCGTTCTATGACTCCACCATGCTGGGTCAACACTATAAATTAATAAACTACCACCGGGGTAAAACTAGGAAAGACATCCTTGTAAAATGAGAGCACTAACCACTAGACAAGACGACGGTGTATTTTTAAAGTGTAAGAGTACAAAATTCTCAACAAATTATCAAGTTTATACATACAGATTTTTACATGTATTTTATAGAATCACACCTAATGAAGTAAAACAACGTTAATAAAAATTGTGTAGTTCTCAAATTATATATAAATATATCGATATACTAATTATATACATTAGATAAAAGAAAGAAGGGGGAAGCAAAGAATAATAACCTATATTTTGGGGAAATATTATTACATAATTATTCCTCTTTTCATTGTTCTCTATCTTCTACTCTGAAGTCCTGGAGGTTTGCTTACTCCAGATTCCTAATCTCGGAAGCTTTGAAAGCAGAATGTACAGCATAACACAGGCAGATATCTCTCGGTAGGTAGCAAGATGTGGTAATGACATGTTACGGAAGATTCGGTGCACTTCTAGTGTAATGATTGGTGAATAAATTCAAACATCCTTCTTCTAGTTACTTCCTCTTGTAATTTATTGAAACGTAGACATTTTGAAAAGGTAAGTATATTATTTGTCATTTTTTATTCACGAATGATATGAATTGTGTGTTATAGTAAAATTGTCAATGGACCTAATTGTAAAATATCAATTTGACAAAATTTAAGTATCATCACAGATTATTAATTAATTAAATATAGTAAATTCAATTTGAAAGGATGTGAGGTGTTCCATATATTTACGAGAAAAAAGTAAAGAAAATTTGTCAATATAAAATAGTTAATGGTAAAAATAGCAAAGTGGAGTTCAACAATGCCCTTGATAAATACAATAATTTTTGATATTAAGATGATTTAATCGACCAAAATAAATAAACCATATATCCCAGCACTCGTTGCTGTTAGTCTTTATACTTTCAGCATTTATTTCAGAATATCAAGTACAAGTGATAATAAGAGGATAAAACAAAATGGATTACTAATTATTTGAACGCTACAATCCAACTTTATTAAAGTTTATCTAGAATGTTCCTTTTAAGTTTTGATTGGGCCCATTATTCTCGCCTATGCAGCGAACGCATCTTTAATATTCAGTTTCAATCCATTTTTATACTTGGTTTACAATTTTACCCCAAAATGTTTTTCTACACTTCAACAATGAAATCAGGAGTCCAATTAAAATGTCTTTATCTTAAATCACTCTGTTGGAGAAAGTAGCAAAGAAGAAATCGTCGACAGTACATTTATTATAATAGACATCACCAAATATAACCCCCTGATGTTGAAATTGACTTCCAATAACATAGTTGGGGTTAGTGATATCTATCTCAGTAAGTAGAGTTGGACATGTTTATAAAAAATAACTTTTAAGAACAAAGTACTTGAGGAAAAGAACGCACTCTTCAAATAATGATTATACATAATCACTCACATTTGTAAACCACTCAAATAAATACAAATTGAATTTATGTTCAATTAAACGATGAATCAAGCGTCGAAGAAAAAGCATTAAAGTATCATACGACTATATAATGATTCATTTAGAATCCCCTGTAATAATATTTCCTGGATTTCAACTGTCGTTAGAGTTTGTGGGGTTATATTTGAAGGCTTTTATAATAATCGTTTGTAAATTCTTTCAAATTAAGGAAACAAATAAAAGTATTTCTTCACGATATCAATGTTGTATTAAAATTATATTGCCATCACAATCCACGGTACGAGGTCTTAGCTTAATATAACACAATATATGCAATGACATAGTCAGATATTTAACAATAATAAATCCTTGATCCTCTAATTACAATTACTAAGAGAGATACACACACATATACTAAAAAGAAAAAAAAATTAATAGTATAAAGAAACAATGAAAAAATAAAATAAAGAAATAATAATAAATGACAAAAGGAATGAGATTTACAACAAATAATTATGATTTCCAAGAGTAAAAACAAAACTATAATAACAAATAAAAAAATGAAACTATAAAACTCCAAAATTAAATAAAAAATATCCAATAGGTACATTATATATATATATATATATATATATATAAAATAGAATAGACGTATGTATACAAAAATGCAATTTTTAAAATAATAAAATTAACTATTAATCACAAAGCATATAATATACATCACCAAAAATCAAATGAGAAAAACATAATACATAATAAATATATAATAAAGCAATCCAAAACAGACTTAAAAATATATAATAAAAAAAGAAAAACAATAAATACAAAATTAAAATAACACCTGAAAGATAAATTTACAAACTGTGGTATAAGCTACAAGTGTAGCTTTACAGACAATGAAAAAAGGTCACAATATAGTTTCGATCAATAAAAATAGATGCGATTAATGGATTTTTAAAGTGATATTAGAGAGAGGGACTTTTTAACAAATAAAGAAAACTATTCTTCGTGGGTTGGAAAGACACAAATTTAAAACAAATACTTTAAAATTAATACTATGTCTAATACAATATAAAATGAAACAATTACGTATAACATGAACTTCAGTTGTAAAAGATAATTAGTATAAAATAGAATAATGGAGAAATTAAACCTAAAGTCTCTGATTAAAATAAAATTAAACAATTAGAGTTTTGAAACAATAAATTGAATGCTTAGCTATGTTACATCAGTTTGTAACAGAATTTAGACTTTGTATTACTATAAGTTGTCCTGTGAAATATAAACAATATTATTAGATATTTTATAATGCATGGGTATACTTGTTTTATATGTATGTTAGTAATAATTAACACGTTACAAATAATTTTAGTTGAAGAATTTGGAAGTGTGAAGATGTTTTAACATTAAAATACTTAAGCTGAAAATGTTATAGACACTTAGCAAAAAACAACTTCCATTTTAACAGGATGATACAAGTAATTGATTTTTCTTTCTTAAATAAAATTTATTGTAGTTTTGATATTTAAAATTAAAGTGTTGAACTCTAGATAACTACTAAGTAAGTTTTCGTATCCTGTGGGTGTCCCCCTGTTCTTGCTATTTTAATCCTTGGTAAGACCAGTTTTATACCTCCTTAATAATTTATCTCTCGATCGTTTTATTTTCGAGATATATAAATGGAATAAGAGCATAACAAAAGAGTAATGCATGGAATAAAAATATATCTTGAATATATAAGTACCTCAATTTAGGTTACAATAGAAAAAATAATGAATAAATTTAAAGCAAAAATTTACAGGTTGATTATATTTTATGTTATGCGTATGAGGATTAGTCATACACCAGTGATGGTTTTCCTACTCTTGATTTATAATAGTTTGCTTGAATAGTTTCAAATTTGCATCACTAGTTTTTCTTTTCGGCTCCTATATAATAACTTAGATAAAATAGTAATGTACGGACGAAGAATAAGTGTAAAATATATCAAAAATTGAAGTTTCACAGCAGTAGTTATAATTTGAGAAGAACCTGGGGTACCGGTTACAAAAAAATGTGTAAAATATTAAAATAAGAATAATAATGGAAATAACCATAATAAACAAGTAAAGATTTTACATTACATAAATTAATAAAATAATTTAAAAAAAGATCGAGTATGGATGTCTTTTAATTTTTGTAATCAAAAATTTCCTTAGATAGGTTTTAGTAAACAGTTTTAATACTCTTCTTACACGCGTTTAGCCGGAACTACGTGAGGAAAACAAGCATATAGACAAAATACCAAATTGTCGGGTGAAAACAGTAATTCCTTTTCCTATTTATAGAGAAGTGGGAGAACTTTGAATGTAAGATAGTACTATACTATACACACCTTCTCGTGCTTGCGCATACACGAACGTGCGCCCACCTGTGCGAGTGCGCGCGCGCGCGTGTGTGTGTGACATGTACGTATATAATCTCTATTTAAAACTAATGGTTGAACTTACATTTTTAATGTTTTTGGTTTGAAATACGTTTGCTTTGTATTTTTATCCTCTACTATGCTGTTTTGTTAGTTTCCAATAAAAAATTTGAATTAACAGTGTAGTTTTAGGCACCGGCCCGGTGTATGCCTAGAGTTTAAATTATAAGATATCCACCCAGTAATGTGACACACTACTATGAGGTCTCTAGACGTCACATTTTAACTTTCTTAGAATTTGTATTTTTCTTTTCTTTTACAGAGTACTTAAATAACTATAGTAAACATCTAATGCGATGTACTATTAATAGTTTGTTACAGAGTCGTTATTTTTATTAAGTGTTTTATTGTCTTATTATTAATGGGTTTTATGCTGTTTGTGTAACATTAAATTTGTACTAATAATTTTAGGAGGAATTATGATTTAAAAAATAATCAAATATTTATGCTCAGAGTGTTATGGGGATAACAATGTACTTCTTTAAACTTTGTAAAGCATCTTAGTTTTACTTTGAAAGATAATTCACTAATAAAAGTATTTATTACATATTTATTTATGTTGTTAGAAACAACCATTCCATTATTTATGTTTTGGTTACAATTCACTATATCCTTTACTAAAAACTTTTGCAATATATATGGCGCCACGTAGTTCATTCATGCAACAAATATCGATTGAAGGTTTCATTTTAGTAAGTTGGCTAAACTGTCCTGCTTTCTCCGATGTACGATGCGGAGCGAATAGTATATTAAAACTTAGCATAAAAATTTATAACTTTTCTATACAAATATTTCTAAAACCAAATTTATTTTACTATATTGAATAGTGTCCATACTTCCTGATATCCGGATTTACTGCTATACATTCCAAACTGCATGATCGGTTTTTTTGTTTCGTTTTCGTTTACCTCTTCCACAGGTAGTCTAATACAATCAGAGATGCTCCTAAATAGAAATGATAAATAAACACGAAGGTGGCTTTGGGACTGAGAAGTAAGGATTTGATAATGATGGCATTAAATCAGGGCATTGCATGTCTAATAGGTATTTCTTAAGAATGTTTCACTAATCTGTCAATATTTAATCACTGTGGGCTTAGGAAATTTGGAGTATTTGTTTGTAGTTTATAGGGTACAGTAGAATGAGATAGAAAGAGCTCTGATGTGTTGGATGCTAGAACTTTTAAAATATCGAACTCGCTGTTCTAATAGAGGATGTTAAACGTAGTTCATTATATTTTATCTCAGCAAACAGGTGGCAGTATCATTAGAGAAAGACAGTTATCAGGGATGTGATGTAGTCGTGTGGATATCAATCTCATTCTGTAAAATCATGTGAGCAAGTTAAACAATGCGTTAATGATTGCTACATGAAAGTTACTAAACCTTTTAAGACATGGCGCATTGTGTATAGATATAACTGTAGGAGAAAGACGAGTTGCGGAGAAATGCGATTGAGATAGATAGGTCAAATTAATGGAGAATGTAAACACTGTGTAGAAGATTAATATAGTCAGAACAGAAGGAAGAAGTAAAGATGGAAGACTACGCAAGAGATGACTCAATAACGTGGAAGAATAAATAGGAGGCCTATCAAAAGATGGAGAAGCGTTTCTAAGACAGAAGAGGCCAAAACTAATAATTTATATAAATTTCCTTTCTATTCAAATCACGTAATTTAATATATATTTTCTCAGAAGTAATTCCTCTACATATTGTTGAAAAGTTGTTTGTGTTTATTATCCATTCAAACAAACTAACTTGAACCTACAAAAGTGTGTTTTTATTTTAAATTTGTGGTATTTTACAATGGGTTTTTACTGAAATTACTGGAGATACAGGTCTGGGAACTATTAAGTTTTCGAGATAAATTAAAATGTAAAACTACGAAATGTTTCCTTTAGTTTGATTCTAAGAACTGCAGAATGGCTGCGTTTCCCTCTTGGATCAGAAATTAGGGTATATTATTTCGTTGTTTAAATGGTGGTTTTTCTTACTTTTATTCCTGAAATCAGTACCCGAAGTATTGCTGTGAAATTTCGAATCACTCTGAATTTGTAATGGTATGTGAGAAAGTTAGTGTACGGTTTTGGAACAGTTTATTATATTGTGTGTGTTATTTGCTTAAATAACTTAAAACACTACACCTAAAAAAAAGAGGACAAAACAGGAAGTATTTTTTTAGTCTGTCTTTTGTAATCACTGACTTGAGTAATAGTGTGTCTCGATACTTTTAATAAACGATTCTCCTTACATTGTTACTTTTCTCCAAGTTCCCTCCAACACTTTATTTATATTGTTAATTAACCTTTCCTTTGTTCTATTGTTACTTTGAAGCAGTAACGATCAATGTCAATACAGAGTGTCTTCCAAAATACCATCACCAACACATTCAGCTTAATTTTCTGGTAGATGCGTTTTGCAATATAATTCAAGACTTTTAATTTGAGTTTTCCAAAGATAAATATAATTTTATGAACAAATGACAATTTATTTACTTGTGAGAACGTCAACCCATAATATTTTTTTCGATTAAAAAGAAAACCATTCTTCCATCTTACAAAGCTTACTAAACTTGATAAAACTAAATCCTCTATCGATCAGAGTTAGATGAATTAAATACGTGGCGCCTTAGAAATTGGAAAAGTTTTAAGTAAAAGAAATATTGCATTGTAAGCAAACAAAAATAATTGATGATCGTTTCTAAGAACATATATCAATATATATCAAATACTTTTACTTGTATATGTCTTTTTGAAGTAAAGCTAATCTGCACAACAAATCTGCAGTTTTAGTCTCGGGAAATCAATGGAATTTAATAAACAAATATGTTATAATAAACTTCTATAACGTTCAAATTTGTATATATTTCACGTCCTCCAAAATTATTTTGGATTGTTAGTATACGTGTACCTAATTTCAAAAATATAAATTCTACCTTTTATTGGAAACAGTAAAAAAACACTCCACTCACTTAAATATATTAGATAAACTTATGGACAATTAGTAATCAACAATTAATAAAACACTCCAAATTCCATAACAAATACATACCGGCGTTTCAACAGTTATGTCATCTTAAGTTGTTATCAGTGCTACATAAAATTTACGTCACTGACCCACATATCACGCCTTTACAATATTATTAATTGGGTAAAAGTGTTATAATGTCATTGACTGAAAACCCCATGTAAGACAGCCTCTTAGTCTATTTTATAGGTTAAATTTGGCAATGCCATTGGACCAGTGAAACGCTCCTTCGGAGGTTCCTAACATATTGCTCTAATGTTCCGTTGAATTGTTTTGAACTACGTAGCACACGGGATTGTTTTCACAGGAAAATTTTAATCAACTGTCACACTGAAATGTGACAATTTGATCTCCGGAAACTGTGCATCCCATAGCATGCGCAAGGACACAAGGGACAGGTTGATCGGAAATATTTTATTAACTGCCACAAGGCAATGCGACACTTCGGTTACCGGAAACTGTACCTCTACTAATTATTGTTGTAAATATTGTGTGTATTCTCAACCACACTGAAACATATATTGTACGGGGAAAGTACGCTTTTTAACTAATAAGAGTAATTATGACAACACGCACAGTTTTTGCTTCACTACTTGGTTTAATGAAGCTATTTGAATTTCGAGGTCAATAATGACACCTGTTACGGTTAAAGTTAAGTCCATTTCAGCAACATTTAAACTATTTAAAGGTAGACTAGTATTTGAATGAACTATATTTAGTATTTCCTGAATTGTAATAATCGAGTATAGAGACTCTTTTGATCACCAAATATAATTTTCATGATTACCAATGGTTGTACATTAACAATGTATGTTACCGTTAAAAGCATCGTCTAAAATACTTTTAGGATGGATAAAAATGGACCCCCTTGTCAAAATGTAGAGTAGTGTATTTAATATTTGTATTACAATATTATATTAATAATGATGTATGATTAAAATATGTATATTATTGAATAATTGACTTTAAAATATAGTAAAATTTTATATATTTCTATCTCTAGCTATTTTGATGTCGACTATGTTTGCTGGATTTTCTGTCCATTTTGTACACATAATTAGAATTCTAACAACTGACTAAGTGTATTATTATAGTTTATTATGGAATTCAAGTATAATAAACATAACTGTATTATAACTGCATCAATTCCCAGTAGTATACATAACCTCTCAATAAGCTATTAATAAATTTATAACTTTTGATTAGAAAAATCTAGTGGTTATTAGAATTGATTTAGAAAATTGTTAAACTGATCATTCAAAACCTTACGCACTAATTCTTGAATTTTTTCCCACATAATTGAAATGAGATTATTGAATTGACGAAGGTAGCATATTTTTCGATTCTATATCCTATAGAAATCACTATATAAATATAAATATTTTATATCCTATACAAATTTAAGTTCTTTTAAATGGAGGTTCATAATTTCAAACTATTTTAAACAAGAATATGAAATTGAATATTGCACATGTCATTCATTTAGTCTCTGATAATTCAATTTATAATTTGATTTCTGCTGATGCCTTGTAGAGTGTCTCGGGTTTCAGTATCTGTTATACTTTATTCATCCAATAAAAATACCAATTAATGTAGAAATAGTCAACGTTGCTGAACTAATTTTAGATTTATTAAAATTTATAATTTATAAATTTATTTATTTATTTTATACAATTTACAATAAGAAAAATTGTATTCCTAAGTCGTTACAATCCTATACATGTGCAATTATTTAAAGTTCAAATATTGGAGAAATCTACCTATTTCCCACATAAATATGTTCGTAGTCTAAATGTAATATAAGAAATATACATCTACAATAACGAATTCAATTTTTAACTTTACCAATAGTTTCACGATTGCAATAATAATAGAAAGTTTGTCTTGTCAGTTGCTTCTTGAAGGGAAATTACATAAACATAGAACAGAACTTAATAATTAGTAAACTTGGAAGAGCACAACTTCAAAACTTTCTTAAAAAGTCTAGTTTTAGTTTGTATTTGTCGTGTAAGGAATTGTTTAAAGTTTAATAATGTTTATGGCTTTCACATCGTAATTAAGTTAAGTTACACATATTAAATCGTAATTACACATTTTAAATCAGAGTTTAAAGAAATATAAGAATATATCTTTGGGTTTTAATACAAGTTTATAGGCACACTCATGACATAAGCCAGTCATATATATATATATATATATATATATATATATATATATATATATATATATATATATATATATATATATATATATTGTATTTATATTTACTCTGCCTCATAGTAAATTGGAATAAAGCAGGTTCTCTAATTGTAGATAATAGTTTCCTGTCTTGTAAGATATTTTAAGTTGTGTTTTACGATCAAGGGGCTTCTTGCCCACCAGGATAAGTTTGTTTAAAAAGTTATTACAAACGTTTTACTGAACCTCATAGTTAAGTATATCACTATTTCCATGACTTCAGCTAGGTCCTAATTGGCCACGTAAATATGCATCTATTAAAGTCTCCTCTCTAGCCGTTCGTGTCTATATCTCGACCTTGGCGGACCCGAAGCTGTACATACGTGATGGAGCTTCCACATGTTTCTCTTTTGTTGGGGACTCTTTAAAAACCTTAATTATAATAAAGATAAACATATTCTATAAAGGTAAAGGAATAAAACAAACAAAAAAATTACAACAAATGTTGAAAGTGCCCATCATTATATGTTTATAAAAGTGTCCTGGTCGTGTGGTATCCTATCAGTAAAATGGTTTCGGGCGAGAGAGTTTGTATAATATTTGTTCACCGATTATTTTTCTGACAAACCTGTAAACCCCCTGACAATCACGTTTGTAATTTGTAAGTAAGTAGGTCATGACACAAATAGATTTTTACATTTATAAATATTAATCCATATAAACCAACGAGGTTTAATTCTACATTATTTCAAATCCTACTTTCTGGTTTTTAGATAATCCTCCAATTTATATATAAACGTAAAGCGGATATATGTTTTTTAAATATAAATGTTAATTCATACAGGATTTATATATACAGTATAGTGTATAATAAATAGAGTATGACAACTTCGGGAGATTTCAAAACAAACAAAAACGTTTAATCGTACGCCCTGTAAGATTTACTGGCGTATTCACTTTATATTTACAAGAGTATTTCACTAGCTCTTGTTAGAACACTTTGAATTGACTTGGAATACAAGTTATTCTAAAACATAAGGTATAAATTAAACAGAGATAAATTAATTGTTAATAAGTTATTTCTAAATTTTCAATCAAAACAAAATGATATATATAATATAACTTTTTTACATTTATTCTTATAATTAGGTTCAATACGACAAAAAACATTTCCATTATAGTTGTCTGAAGATGCTTAATTGCGAAACAGCTGTCACAATATATGTTCAATTATGTAATTTTACATGTGAGTTATTATTTACCTTTATATGGAATTTCACCAAGTACCGACTTTATTTACACTTAATATTTGTATTATCACTAATTCCCATCACTTTGCCTTTGACGCTCCATGATTTCTGCATCAGAGGCACTGCTACTAGAGGCTTGTGATAAGATATTTTGTCAGAGCCAAGCTGTAACCGCTCCGCTATGATGTTAATTAAATTGAAGCACTGCCGTTATCTTCTAAGGAGATTCTTTTCCTCTTTATACCATAAAAGTAACATATTTGCAGTTCAGGAGTGGTAGAATATTTGATACTTTCAGTTTATGCACGGAGTCCTCATAAATATTAAACACCAGAAATTGTCTTGAATTGCTATTCCGAGTAATGGAACATTCCTTCAGGGAACCGATTAAAGCTGTAAGGATTACATGCTACTCTGTTCCTCCATGTAATAATAAGCCCCATTTTCCACACGGATATACCCCCCCCCGTGCTATTCAGGCTTCGGCTTAGGTTTAAGAAAACTCTCTACTAAGTTCGTCCATGTAATTGTTGGACATAAAGAGCTCCATGTGGCCTTGCACACGAGCCGGTCTTTTGAAATAGGTATTAAAGAAATAAAATATGCAGATATTTATTTAATTGTGGTGCCATAAGTTGAATAATGAGATATGAACAAAACGATTTTCAACAAAATCCAGATGACTTCTCTAAATTACAATTTTTAATAAATTTCAAATATATTTTGAATAATGATATTTGAATGGTCCCTCGTACTGGCATATTTATCAAAGCATTTAGCATGAACTATATTTCCACTTCACTGATTCAATAGACATAAAGGAAAACGAGTCTATTCAACAGTTTATTCTAGACCAAGCAAACGTTTAATTGATTTATATGGGGGAGGGCACATTTTTATACTTCGTGTTTTCAAGTTTAAAGTTTTTTTAAACACCTTCAATCCATAAATATCTACGTTTTAAATAAAGCCTATAACAAATTCTCAAGTTACATTGATTGAAACTTAGTTAGTCACCATTTTCACGTTTTTAGTTAGCATTTTCTTAATTTCAGTAGGGCTCAATGTTCTCTATAGACAATTTTAGTTTGTACCGTAGATTTTGTGACCGCCATCGTTTTTAAGGTTAGACGATAAAGACGCCAACAATGCCAATTAGGGCAACAACATCGATACCAACGACGACGGATGGCAGCTAGTCGAAATACTTGATTCTTATTTCCTAAAGCTATGAAATATGAAGATCGGTAAACGGAGGTCGAATTATTTTGGAAATACCAAACTAACATTAAACTTGGTATACTTGGTAACTAAACACTTTTTAGTCACTTGGTGTCTATATAGCACCAAGAATTAACATGTGATGTATGTATGATACGGTTTAATTTACTTCAAAAATGTTATATGCTAGAGTTTTGGTAATGGTTATCCGTTAAAATGTATTGGAATGGAAAGTGTAAATGAAATCACAGACGCGGTCTTAGAAAAGTATGCATATATATATATATATATATATATATATATATATATATATATATATATATATATATATATATATATAGGGGCTTAAATTTGTTTCGCTACCGAAATGAACGAGTCTTTATCGTAAATCGTATTTGATTACAATCCATATTTTAATGATAGCTGTGAAAGTTAATTATTTCACCAACATTTCTGAACGACAACTGTTTATCAACTTACTTTTTGCACACGTGCTTGTTTCATTACTTTCACATAAAATATTAATGGACTTTATAAAACCGTTCTACGGAGACCTTGACTTTTATAACGGTTACTATTTATGGCATTTTAGCGATGACTCAGAAACCGAAATGTTTTAAGAGATGGCAACCAATAAGATTTATTCAGGTCCGTATTGGTTGCACTTATGCAAATTTAGATCAAAATCGATAGAACAGAGTTTGATAAACTATATAAATTGTATTTTATCCCACGATGGCTATAAACAAATTTTTATTTATAAAAAAATGTGCTCAGATGTGGCTAAGATAATCCCATATGCCGAATTCGACTAAAATCGGACCATCCATTTTTGGTGTAGACCACTACATACATGACAGAAGGTGATAGACAGACAGATATAATTTCAAAATAACTCTTTTTTTTATTCAGGAGATAATTTCTATATAGACATTTCTATCTTTACAGAGACTTTTATAAGATACAGTATAAATTAGCTCGATATGAAGACAGGTTTCGCACTTTTATTCTCACAAACGCACATAATTGAAGAAGTTTTTCCAAGTGTCAAGATTGATTTCTAAACCTATCAAAAGTATACAGAAATACATTTACAAAAGAATCTTGCAACAATAGGAGGAACTTATTGAAGAAGAATTCCGATAGCAGAGTCTTAAAAAGGTTTCATTTAATGATATCACTCAGTGTAAAATTAAATGTACTGTCGATAAAGTGCGTTAACAAGATTGATTTCCAGAGTCGTAGAGAATTTACACAAAAAGAAATCCCACCTAAGGTTTATTCAAGCATAAATAAATATAACTGAAGGAAAGGAACAAATTACTTTTTATATTAAAACGAAATTATTGGTTCGTCTTTTATCAATCTTTAACTTAATTTAAATTATAATAGATTGTACTCACAGAAGGTGTAAACGTTCTTACCAATAAGAAACTTTCTGTAACAGTTTATTGTGTCTTTTTGTATGATTGGGTCCCCTTTTTTTGAATACAAAATTGCACCCTTCTCCTTTGTTTGTAATATTTATATTTACTTACAAATTACTAGGAGTATTACTTTTTTTTATTATATCTGCTTTTCAAATCAAAGTATTAATTTCTTGAATACTTTTTAAGTTTTCAACCTCCTACGAAACAGCACAACAAATAAAAGACTTTTCTTTTAAAAACGCAATAAGTTTAACTGTTTCAGTTTTTTTGATAATTAATTCACGTTTCACAAACATAGGTAAGGAATGACGTTATATATTGTCAGCTTTCAACTTCTGCTCAACAAATTAGAACACAAGCCTCTTTCAACCAAAGTAACACTTATGTTACCAGACGTGAATATTTAAAAATCAGGTCTTTAATAATGTTATATTGTTTAGTATATTGCTTTTATCTAAACTAAACATAGTCTCTTTTAGAGGTTAATAATTAATTAAGGTTAATAAAAATAGAGACAAATTGTTCTCTAATAATAATTCAATTTTAAATATTCACAACAATAAAATATACTATTTTACAATCTCAAATAATTCCAATCACTCACAGATACACCTATTTGTCATTTCCCCTTTTATTTATTTATTACAAAATGTTTACAACATAATATCTATTTTTTAATTGAAAGTCTCGAAATTTATCTCACTTATTCGTTATAAATCCCTTTTAATAATACTCCTTTACTAAAAACATAATTTTGAACGTAATTTAATTTTTTAAATTTATTTTAATTACACTTGACTTGTTTTAATAAGTTAAACTACTAAGAAATCTGTCTAATCACATATTTTTTATGCAAATGTTAATTACATTAGTTTTTATATTCACAAGTTTCATTTCATAATATTTATCGTCAGGCTTATGAAATTTGTTTGAATTGCAGATTCCTGCACAGTGTATTTCATTCAAAATTTCCACCCTCGCATGGATTTACAAACTGCTACCATTTTGCCTCGTTGCTTTATGAATTATATGATATATTTTATTATTTTATGAAACAGTCTTATTTAATCTCTTGAGATATTGATAGTTAATGATTTTGGTTGTGTAGACTGAATGCTTGTTAATTTTGGCACCTCCTATTTTGATTTTTCGTGTTTTTTTTTATCTCTATAAAACGAAAATATTGCATATTTTTAATGTAGGCCTACTATAAAGACAACACATTGAGTTAGATTGTTAAATTTACTCCTTTTTACTGTAATTAAAAAAATAATAACTTATTAAACAATATTTAAGAACTAATAAACTTGTAACGAAGCAATGAAATAATAACGACCATTTAAGTAGCCACTCACGTAGAAAGAAATTGCTTTTCAATTTGCGTGTTCTCCCTGAAACTCATTAAAAGTCTATAAATATACAATAATGATTGTCTTTCAAGATAACTGAAGCACGTTGGTTCAACGAAAGTCTTAAAATTATTTTTAAACATTTTTAAATTGAACAACATTCTCGGAATATAGACTATTGATTTGTTGACATGATATGATGCACTTTAATTTCTATATTAATCGTTCATCCGCTTGTTTACATACTTTGAAGTAGCTATAAACAAAAAGTCCACCTAAACCATTGTGCAACACTCAACGAATTGATAAATTAGTATATAATTTGACATAAATTAACTACAATTCCTGTTACTAGAGATATTATTGTACTTTTTTCTAATTTAGTTGTTACGTTTTTAATTATTTTGATTATTATTACTTTGATTAATTTACAATGTCTTATTATTTATTGTTAAAAAAATACGTTTCAGTGTTCTTGAATTCTGATTTTAAATTTGCACATAAAAATATATTATCCGTCGCACATTATAAGTGTTATCGACGTTAAAACGAATTGCGCAATTTAATAATCAACAAACAAACTCTAACTTATTTGCTAACTTGACTCCAAACTAGCTAAAATTTTGATAACTGTGCTATAGTTGTTTTTTCCCTTAGTTTAGAGGGTACTTTTTTGAT
Source organism: Aphrophora alni (assembly GCA_963513935.1). Classification (NCBI taxonomy): domain Eukaryota; kingdom Metazoa; phylum Arthropoda; class Insecta; order Hemiptera; family Aphrophoridae; genus Aphrophora; species Aphrophora alni. The sequence continues at coordinate 106,489,441 of OY740770.1, forward strand.
TAGGTGTTTTTATTAATATTTATTTTAATAATCCCTGTCAAGCATTATTGAACACAGATTTTAAAGTTATCCAAAAGGAAATATCGTTGGACGTTCTATGCCCTAGAGTAAGCATGAATTTACGAAAATGTTTTTAATAATTTGATAATCAACGCCGTTTTCTAGTATAACCAATTATTTGTTTGACGAACTAGTACCACGATTTAGAAACATTGCTTTACTACAAATTAAGAATTATCGGATTAAAATTTCCACTTTTAGAGCACATATTATATAGGACAATTAAATTGGCCTTTTGAGAGTTCTAAAAAGGCAGGAGGCTAAAAAAAAAATGCTACTGATCACAGTATTGCCTGGCAATATTTAACTATGTGTACAAACCTCATTTATTTCCAAATCGACTAAATTGACTATAATTATTAAAAGTTAAAGGATAGACCGTTTAAACCGACCTGCATATATACACAACTGGAAACATTGCACTGAATTACTCTAATATAGTTGATCGATGAAAATTACAGAGTCTCCATTACAAGGATTTCTCATAGAAACCGACGCAGCCATATCCATCTTGCCAAATATCAACAAGAATTGCCGTCAATAAAGAGAGTATATCCTATATAAATCAATGGGACACGAAGAAGCATCTATGGCTAAGTACACAAGGAACTCGACCTAGGATAAAGAAGCCTTTTCGCCTGTAGATTCGTCCTATCACCCTATCATAGGAGTCGACTTCCTCAATAAGCACACCTACTAGTAGACATTAATAGGAAGCGCTTAATCAACCAGACAACGTGTATCGAAATCAAAGGACGAAACCACCACATCTTCAGGCTGCACCCCACGTCACAAGGTATGAATATCTCCTGCAAGAATATCCCAATCTAGTTAGGCCAACTCCAATAAGCACAGCAACGTCAACCGACGTCCTACGCTTGCAGCCTGAAGCATACCAAGCAGCCTTCCTGGTCTAAGCTTTTACACTTGGTGTACAAGCATATTAGGTCTTTTGCGGAAGTCATTTTTTTATTATTTTTTAAATCAATTTTATTACTTTAATTTATTTAGGTTTAATTTATCATTGTAATTTATATATTTTTTAATTTAATATGTTTTAGTTATAGATCCCCTAGTTAATATTGTTGATGTAGCCACCGAGTCCAACATAGACTAACATACATATAAACAATAGAATTCAAAACGCTATTGTTCGCATGGAAACACTAACCAACAAATTATTTGTATATAAAATTTTCTTTAAAAACGTTCTTTTCGTACCTCTAAGTTCTAGGGTGCTACTTGCCACGGACCATCCCCAACTCGGTTATTATGTACTCAGGTAGAAGAATCAAATCGGGAAGATACTGGATTATCATTGTGGTTCGCTGGTAAGAAAAAGAATCTATATAGGTGTTTTGAGAAGATACATATTTAAAATACATAATTTAAAAATACTTTACTGGCTGTAATAGTGTAACTTTGTTTTAGTATTTTTTTCCTTATGAAAGGGGAGGATTTTGTTCTTTGGACAATATAATCACATCTTTCTCTTATTATTACTATTATAATATTAATATATATATGAATTGTTTAATATATATTTAGTATTAAATTTGTTTTTACCTTACTTTTACTCACACTAAATTCAGACAAATTGTACAAATGTCCATATGTACGACCTAATGGTTTCTCCAACACAGCTGAGCCTCTGGAGTAACGTAACTCCATGGAGGGAACAGTTATTTTTCATTGTAATTTTGTTTTGTAGTCGTTAGTAAGATTTTTTTTCCCCTTTTAAGAATTTATATGGTAATAAAAGTATTTTTATTTTAATAATGAATAATCAGTCTTTATATTTGTGTATAATTATTTGAAAAATCATATATATATATATATATATATATATATATATTTTTTTGAAAATACTAAAACTATTAAACTTCTATATGTATGACATATGCAACTGTTTTTGAACATATATCTCCAATTTGATATTGGACAGTCTTTTCCTCGCTCTATGATAAGGTCACTTTTTTTGTCATCTCACTTTATTTTTGTATTGGCCTTATAAAAGATTGATTATATTAGTTGTGGTGTGACTTACATCCCAAACTTACATTCTGGTATTCTCAAAATTAAACATAAAATGAACATTTTGATTCTTGCTTAGTTAAAATATTAGTATTTTAAAACTGTATAAGAATACAAAGCCACATGCAGGCCATTTGTAAAACAATAAACAAAAATATTATTTAAATAATTGATTTAAGTGAAAAATATACGATTTAGACTGGACATTAAACTCAGAACCTTTGGCTTAATGCGCTGGTAAATATTTCATGGTCGTATATTTTACACTTGAAATAATTATTTAATTAATAATACTAACTATGTAAAACAAAATATGTAAGCGGTAAAATCAATAAAAAATATTATATTTTACAATAATCAATTATTTATTTTGTCTGTAATTTTAAAAATTGTAAAACAAATTCAAATACAATGTTAAGGATAATTTAGTCACACATACAACTTTTAGCTAAGCAATAAATATTTGAAGACTTCTTAACTACATCTCTCCCAGAAAGAGTTCTATTTCTATAAGCGTACAATACTGATTATTTATCAAGTTGACTGGAGGATGGTAATTCAGTGAAACTCGTAAACCTATTTTAAATATTTCTAAATAGCTAAACATTCTCGGAATACAGACTGGTTATTTCCTTCTATGGAAGGTAATTAATTTTGATTTTTTAAATTTTATATTTAACTGTTATCGGCTTGTTTGCAGGTTTTTAAATTTTTTATTAATATGTGCAAAAAGTCTATCTACATAATTTATTTTATATTCAAAATATACAATACTTAAGTACAGATGAACACAACGCCAAAGATGAGACTTTGAAAATTACTTTTAGGTTTTCCTAAAGGTATGAAATGAGAAGATCCGTCAAGAAATGGGGGTCAAAATCTGTGCGATTATCAAACTTAGCGTGTCTTTCAGTTACTGGGTAAGTAAAATGTGGATTTAACGATCTCATACAAATATGTTAATATGAAACTTTTTCTGTAATGTTTTTAAGACAGGAAACTCCAAATAGTCACGGTGAACTTAAAATCCCAATTCCCAAAATTAATTATTAACCAAGATAAATTCTACGTCACAAAATTTCAGTTCGTAGTTGCCAGTCAAAAAGTGTCAGTGAACCATAAGAACTAAATAGCCAAATATTTCAATTGGGGTTTAACTTGCTTCGATGGTGACGTAAACGGGTCCTCAGCGTAAATCATATTTAATTAAAATATAATTTTAGCGATGGATGTGAAATTTAATATTGTTGGCAAAAATTCCTGAACTGTAAGGGTTTGTTCTTCCCTGACCGAATCTTTTCTGACAGAAAATAATGGTTATATTCTTTTCTTTGACCGAAAGTTTTTTAACAGAATTTTTTTCTGGCCTAAACAGCTGTTTAACACAAAATATTCTTCGTCAACCGAATTATCTATGATCGAATTCTTCTCTGAGCGACAATTCGTCATCACTTTCTTCTCAGACCGAAAAACATGTGCACGTTCGTCTTCTTGACCGAAACAGCTGTTTATATTTTTGATATCGTATTCTTCAACCGTACCTTCTGTCACTTAATTTTTCTCTGACGGAAAGGTGGCATATGGAAATGAAGGCGCATCTTATTTAATTGATATTCGATGAAAATCGTATTTTTAATTACCATTACCCCAAATTCTATTTAGACAACATTTAAATTATTGGAAACACAATTAATTGATTTAATGGTTAGTTGACATTTAGTCCAGATTAGCTTAATGTCATCAATTGTGTATCCGTTGAACAAAAGTTTTCTAAGGCGAGACCATGAGATTCATGCAATTAAAGCCTACTCGTATAAATAATATCCCCCTTCAAATCCAAGCACCACCAACACGCTTTAGAATTAATTGTCTTCTCTGACCGAAAGTATAGTTCAGGTTTCTTCTCTGACAAAAAGTTTTAACTGGTTTTCTTTTTGACAAAATTATCTGTGACCGAATTATTCTTTTACCGAAACCCTCTTTCTTTGGCCAGAGAACAATTTTAAAGTCTTCTCTGACCGTAAAAAAAAAAAAATAAAATAAAATAAAATCTTATGTGACCGAATATTCTCTGGCCCATTTTTCTTTGACCGAAACATCATTTTTTCACTCAGAGAAGACTATGAGAATATCAAATTTTATACTTACTAAATTTTCAAATCATTATAATTTTCTTCTCTAGCCGAATCTTCTAAGACCGAATTCTTCTCTGAACGAAATATTTCCATGACGTATTTTTGGTCAGGGAAGATTCTGTCACGGCAATGTGACTAACTGTAATAGTTTTTTAATGTGCATTTTCCACGAGCGTTTGATTTATTAACCTTCACACAATTTTGATGGAACCGATAGATCCACTTTTCGAGAATTTAAAACATTCATTTTTTGTGACAAACAATAACAGCGATGGGAAACAATAAGTTTTATTTAGGTCCTTTGGGGCAACACTTTAGAAACGTATGATCGAAATTGTAGGAGTTGATTTTATAAAGTAGAAATGTTGTGATTTTTCTTATGGCTGGTACCATCGCAGACTAGTTAGTTAAAATCAATATCTCTGGATATGCTAAAATACAGCCACATTCCAAATTTTATTAAAATCGGTACATGGGTTTGGGCTGTAGACCACTGCACAAATGACAAATGATAAATGACAGGCCGCAGACAGCAGACGGACATCATTTCAAAATAACTTTTTTGGACTCGGGAACCTTAAAACTGATATATCCGACATCGATTTGTTGACCCATACATAAGTTTTTCTATACTGCATAATATATGTGATACAGTAAAAATGAGTTTTTGCTTTTTAATTTTAGCACACACCTTATTTATAACAAATCAATAGTTACGTAAATGATTTAATGACAAAATCGAAATAAATAAAACACGTAATGTTTGTCTATTGATCACAGGAATAAATAAGGGTGACATATCGAAATGCCCCTTTTATTGCAAAGTAAAAAACGACAATACTTGTCCTGCAATGCATTGTGTTAGGTTCCGCCCAAAATTCCGGGATTAACAACATCAAGACAATTTCATTCAACAGAATATTAAAAGCTTCAGAATAAATGTGTGATCCTTATTCTTGTATATAAATTGAACAATAGAATACAGTCTTTTTAAAACGAAGCAGGATGTAATTTCAATTTAGTAGTGAGGCCAATATTAATTGTTGTTTCAGTTACATTAAAATTGGTTCAAAAAATCGTGATAAGTGTAAATAAACACATTGTTAAAATGTATTAATCATAAATATAGCTTACATCTTTACTCAAAAGAACTTTAAAATCGTGCTCAAGATCCCGCCATTTTATTTATTTACATGTAGTAATATTCTTTTACCCGTGTTTATTAAAATGATTTTTTTTGCAAATCTTTACGTTTCGCTAAAGTTTCATAAAAATCACTTATTTCAAGATTTTCAAATATATTTGAGTCGTGGTTTAGGTACTTTAAAAAATAATAAAACCCAAAACAGCATCTGTTTTAATAAATGGCGATCAATTCGTTTTATTTTGTTAATATTTTGAAAGATTTAACCAATTAGAATTATAAGTTTTGGGATGTGAGGCATGTATTTAAAAATATTTATAAATTGTTATAATTTTTAATAATATAAGACCTTTAAATAGGGTCAAATATGTTTTATATAATATTTTAAACAAAACTTGTTTGCCCATTTGGGATGTAAATGCACATAAAATAGACTTTAATCATTCCAAAAAATCACCCACAATACATCAAAGAAGATATTTTAACTGTAAAAATGGTTTGAATTTCCACCCATTGCATAATTTTGGCTTACGCTATATGTTAAAAAAATGACAATTACGGCCTCTATTTTGTGTTTATGAGAAATGCTGATTGAAACATAATTCTAAACTGTGCTGTTTTGTGATTGGTTGTGTGTGTGTGTGTGTGTAAAGTATGATAAGAAGTTTTTTATTTGGCTTAACCTAATTCTATTGGAATCAAATATGATATTTGATATTTCTTATATTAATTCCTCTCACTCCTATTATAATGTATGCGAGGTAACTAGAACACAAGGTGATCGTAAGGAATTAATATTGGATTAGGATTTGGAATTTTCTTTTTCTTCCTTCTTCGTTTAATATCTGTTAGGTAAGTGCTTTCATTCATATTATGATATGATTTTATTTGGAGTAATTCTTTCCAAATTTACGCCACTAATTTGTTATTTATTTTATTTATAGCCTTAGTTTTGCTTGGTTTTTGAACAGTTTTTACTGAAAAAAATGGCAAAATAATTTCAAAATAATTGTTGATTATGAAATTTCAAAAATTGTTTAAGGTTGATAACTTTTTACACATGCGACCAATAACAGCGTTTAGTGTACAGATTTAAAATCATATCCAATAATGTTTGAACGAGTTTTTTTAACAATAATAATGAATATTAATTATTAATTAGAGTAATTATAATAAACAAACTCAATAACACATTACCTCTAAATTATATAAGAACAATAAGAGCACTACTAACTTGAATTGTAGTTATTTTAATTTAAATTATTTGCGTCATTTATCTAATAGACAAATGACTAATGTAGAATATGATAAAAAAAAATTCAAAGAGAAAATCGAATTGAATACAAAATGTATTGTCAATCTATTGACCACAAGAAAAAATATCGGTGACAGATCGTGATGTTCATTTTATTATAAAAGGATTTCAACAATTGTCCTGCAATATATATTTTGTTACATTCCGCCCCAATTCCGAGAATAACATTATACAATTTAGATATTGGAATCTTTTCTTTCGAGAGGATTGTGTAAGCTTCAGAAGAAATGTGCGTCATTATTCGTGTATATAAATGGAACACTAGAATAAAGTCCAATTAAAATGACTCAGAGTGGATTTTTCTCGAATTAATAGAGAAGATAATTTAAATTTTAGTTTCATTTCAAGAAAACTGTAAATGTAATTAGCGTCGAAAATTACAAAGTTTAAAAAATAAAATTAATGACAAATGTTGCCAAACACTCATACACAAAATAAATTACCATTCAATTTTAAAATCGAGGTAGGGTTCGATTTTTAATTCAATAAAAGAGGTTTCCTTTTACCTACATTTGGTGCTTTGATCTTTATTATATGGCTATTTCAGTAAAATTTTATCAAAATATTTTAAATGTTTATGACTCAAAGTTCATTTCCTATTTTTAACCAATAAAACACAAAACAAAATGAATTTTGTGATGAATGTTGACCAATTCGTTTTCTATCGGTCATTATTTTGCAAAATTTGATCAATTGGAATTTAGAGTTTTGGTGTGTGAGAAACAATTTGAGAAATTGAAATAATGTTTAAAACCAAAAACTTAGCTATGTGATGAAAATATGCGTTATACCAAATTTGTATCCAAAATGGTTCAATTATTTGCGCTGTAAAACAAACACATATGACCGAGACGCATCAATACAGAATATCACTTTCTACGCCTACAAAAGCGGAATTTTTCAGTGTAAAAATGGCTTCGATTATATCACCCATTACATAATTTTCTCTAAATGACATACATGTTGAACAGTAGAAAGTACAATTGCTATTAAGTTTATAACGAATGAGGATTGAAGATTTTATAATTTTAAACTGTATTGTGCTTTTTGTTTTAAACATTAACTAACGTCAATATTTGCTACCCGTGAGACTAGTGAGAATGGAAAATTGTTACGCAAGTAACAAAATGGACCAAATGAAGGATGAAATTTTCGATGAAAAAGAGTATTTTAATTATTTTTTTTACTTTGTTTCACAACAGTAGTGTAGAAACACGATTATGACGTCATAAAACACAAATCATGTTTGTTTATTACATTAGTTTTGAAAGAGTTTCGAATGAAAAAATTGTGTTATTTTTGAAATGACATCTGTTGAGTGAATTACAGCCAAAACATGTGATGTTGATTATCATTATATTGAGTATTTTGTTAATTTTTAAGTAAGAACTATTTGCGCACCGTACTCACTCTAGCCACTACCAGAGCAGTTTCAAGGTCAGACACTCAATCCTGTAAAACTATCCCAGTAAGTTTCAAGTCTTAACGTGTGTTAGTATGTTGTTTACGTTATATTGTTAAACACTATGTGCATCACCAATCGCAAAAATTATGAATCAGATCCATGATTAGAATTGTTTAACTGAAAAAAAATTCTTAAGCTGAAAGTCATCCACAACTATAAAGTGTATGGGGAGGAAGTAATAAACAAAGGAAAAATCATTAATGGTGTAAGTTAATCATTAATAACAATGAATACATAGATATATGTATTCATTGTTAATAATCAATTATTTAAGTGAAGGAAGAATTGATGTTCTTGATGAGTTACGAACTGGACGACCACCTGTTATCACTGACTTGATAAACCTATCCGTGAAAACAGGTGCTAAACTATTGAATGAGGAATTTCTCTAGTTTCATAATATGCAATATATTGCTTTTATTAAACTGCAGTAAAAGAAGATTTGTGTCACGTAGGTTTGAAGATGCTTATAGCAACACTAGATAAAGCGTACAACTATATAAAAGGCGGTTTTTTTTATGAAGAAATCATAAAACGTGTGCCACGTCTCAACAAGTGCAGTCTACACCTCCATGTATATTGCGTAAAAAAATAAAGATAATGTTATAGTTTTTATTGCCGGTTAATATTTTGATCTGTATCAACAAGATTTTTACTTAAAAAGTTACCCTATTATTTGTAAAATCTTTACCGTATTGCAAGTATATTACAATTACATAAAACAAGTAAATCAAAATATTTGAAATCTGTTACAAGAGCAAAACACCAAATGTTTATTATTATAAAAATGGAAGTTAACATTTTAAATTACGTTTCGATTAAATGTTGCATCAAAAAATACAAATTGATTGTTATGCGTATATACATAAAAATGTTGATTGTCAAAGTATCGTTACAAAAATGGAAATGAACTACGCCTCACAATGTCAAATGTCTAAAAATCCAAAAAAGTGATTTCTATATAGTTTATATGAATAGAAATATTTAGGAAGAGATTTGAGTGGAACTTTGATGAAATACGATGGTTTTCATGTAGAAATTGTTATTACATTTTTCTAAGAAAATTTTATAGTTCATTGTTGTTGGAAGATAGCGCCGTAAGCTTTCTATTTACTTAAATTTTCGTTTTATAAAAAGATATTGAAAAAAATAGTTCAATGTTTAAGTACTATTTGTTAAAAGGTATTATACAGTGAGTTCGCTATAGAAAAAATATTTCATGTCTAAATAAAAACAAATGAGGTTTTCTCAGAAACTCCCTGTAGACTACTACAGACGGTGTTATCAGCGTGCAGTGATGTACGATACACCGCGCTAAATCCAATTATAGGAAGGTTGTTTTTATTTAAAAAATATTACATTCTAGTTTATAATACACTGAAATCTAGACCCTAATATATTTTTTACGAATTATATAATTCTATAGTAGGGTCGTAAGAATAGTTGTAATTAATATATTAGTTTTAGCATAAAGAATTGTAATTTGTAGCTTAGTGTTTCTTTTCCACTTCGTCACAATAAGAAAATTATACTAAAGGAAATAATATTTGAATTAAGAACTTTAAATTAATCAATCCTAAATATTGAAATAATATGAGTTAAAATGAAATTATGAATAATCGTTTATAAATTAACAGATAACTAGTAATTTTTGTTTGTCTTCTTGATTACTAATTAATTATTTTCTTTATTTGCGATTTAAAACAGTATTATTGACAAATAATTTTCAAACTTAAACTAAATGTTTACAGATTTTCATATGTTTTACAAAAAAGTTGAAGTTGACCTTGATTTGTGATAATATAGGGACGTGTTTATTGTTAGTGTGATCTTTTTTCTTACTTTTGTGTTTTATTCTGAATAGAGGTAGTTATTTGGTTTTGAATTGCTCCATGGACGATTTTACATATAGCTCCCGAACTTTTGATTAATGGTGATCAAATACGCTGTGTAGAGTTTACATTTTTTCAGTATTTGATTAAAATCATGAAAGAGATTTTGAGGAACACGTAATTTTAGAAAGGTCTCACAACTGGTAAGGAATAGTTTGAATGCAAGGCAAATCTATATTTTAATGACATTCTCCAAAGAGTATATTAACGTTTAATCTTTTGAAGGAATAAATTTGCCTAAACAGTTACATTAAAATTAAAAATACAGTGTTGTACAAATTCATATTTAAATATCACAAAATTGGTTAAAGCCTGTACTGTATTTTAAAAAATACCGACCATAATATTCTATTTCATTCCTGCGAACACCATTAATCTTGTATTTTTTCAACTACTTCATCCTTCCACCTAAGAGCTGGGTTTTCTAATTTATCTGCTTTTCCCTTAAAAAGCATTCTATAGATATTTTGTTGGCCCAGCGTTAGTCATCTATTCTGACTAAATGGCAAGTCCCACTACTACTTTAAAAGCTGTTCTTCTCTCGAAATGTTTTAAGATTCCGCATTTCGGTATCTTCTTATTGCTTACCATATCATCACTCTTCACAACAAACGTACTCCTTTTCATCCATTACATCCAATCTCGTATCTAATTTACTCATGTACGCCATATATATTAATATATCTATGTATTAGGCATACATAGAGAATAGTTTGATTTACAAAGTTCAGTATTATCTTGGCTTTCAATTCGATTTAGAAATTACCATTAACAACTCTTCAGGGATACCGACATTTTTCTAACCTCATTGATAGTAGGGCATAATAAACCTCCAAGAATTATCTCTATGAGCTACAAACAAACAGTTTTAAATAATTTAGTTAACAAATAGAACAAGAATTGAAGCCAACCAAATACTTAGGCATGACGCCAAACAAACTTTAAGCATTGCTACGAGGTCAGTAACTTAATATGTTTTATCTAGCCCTGGAAATCGTATTCCCATAGCATCTGAATTACATTCACAATAAAAGTGACAAGTAACACAATAACAGGGCTGCACAATAACAATAACAATAACAATCACAATAACAGGGCTGCAATACTTCAAAGTTAATACTAGAGAAGTCTGTAAAACTAGCAGTCTGTGGTTTCAGTCTTTTATATCATCAAACATACTTTATATGCAAACGTTTTGTAACTCAAATGGTTATTATATTGTATAATAATTAAAGGTTTAAAAAAGGTTAATTAATATAAACAACCGCTATAATTATCCTTACCAATGAAAATTGTAAATTAAATTTATACAGCTAAAATGTAATTTTTTTTTTCTTATTTAGCTTTTAAGGTCCTATGTCACTCTTGAAATAATCATTTGCAAACAGATGTGTTGGGTTTACCGAATAATTTGAGTGTTATTTTATTCTATAAAAATTTGCCATTCGAAATTTTGTGGTGATTTTACGGTTACAAATTATACAATTTCATTAAGATGTTAGAATCAATACCTGTTAAAAATTGCATATTTTAAAAAGTACTAAGAATATAATGATATAGAACGTGATTTTACTTGTAATTAAATCTCTTGTCAAAAATGTAGGTTGACATTTACAAATTTTAACTTTAACCTTCGGTGGTAGTGTAGAGAGGAAAGTTTTGGGTTCGTAAAATTTGGTTGTATCCATAAATGTAATTAAATTTTACTGATTGGTATAGTCTATTTTCGTTTTCTGTCTTAATTCGTTTAAACAATTTCTAACACCAATTTTCTGTCTTTCCGTACATTTCTAACACCACGCTTACATCTGTTTTATAGCAAAAATAACACTAGTTAATATCTTTTTTGATAATCAACAAAGTGGATAAATTTTTAAAAATGAAAAGGTTCTTTAAGTTTTAATTAAATTCTTTTGAGAAATTGGTGTTAAAATAACGGCTGCGTTTAAATTTTGAGAATTAACGGATGAAATGTTTTTAATATTTGTTTAAACTTTGATTTTTAAAACAAAACACTGAAAATGTTTCTCTTATACAAAGTAATCATACATTTGTTTGGCCTAGAGCAAACTGTTGAATGTACTCATTTACCCATATGTTTATTGACTTGGTGAAGCGGAAATATTATTCATGAGGAAAGCTATAATATATATAATAATTTGGTATGTAGTCATATTTTGGTTATAAAAATATTTATTCCTTTTAATGCAAATTGCCTGTTGTAAAATAACAACTTAAATTGATTTTACTAATCGGGAATAATTTGATAAATTAATGTATATTTATTATCCAATTTTGTTAGATTCAAAAAGAATAGGTGACACCATAAAACGTAACTTCGTTTCCCTAAACCGAATCTAACATGTAGTTTTTTTAATTGGTCTTATTTTGATCAAAGCTATGATTTTTTTATTTTTTTTAATTTTTATCCATATTGGGGATGACCAAATATGTAAAATTTGCTACAAAAACCCAAAATAACAGTATTGTAAAATTGCCTTTAACAATGTAAATTAAGTTATTTTCTTCTTATATTTTACTATGGCTTCTAAAGACACGAAAAAATCGATTTCTCCGAAAAGGTCCTTTGGCAATAATTTTAAAAAAAGTAATAAACTCTTACAAAATATTCCACAAAAAATCTCTTAAATATTTTCGGTCAAAACCAAAAGAGAAAGTTTTACATCTTACATCTTTTAAAATCTAGCCTACCTATGCACTAATACCAAAGTTGATCAAAATTGCTAGACTCGATTATTGTTAAAATCATGTAAGAGTTTTGTTATTGATAAAATATATGCTGTCATTGAAAGTGTAAAGAAAATGTGGAAAATTAATTGCAAATTCTGGTTTTCGTATTATCCCTGTAGAAAAATATTTTTGTTAATTATTAATTACTGGATCAATATCAATCAAAGACAAAACCTGACCAGGAAAGGCATATACATAAGAAATAAATTCGCATAAACGACATCAAGTTAGAAGGTTAATGTGAAACAGTTTTAAAGCGAAGCGTTGCGTATAGGTAGAGATATAGTGCGACTTGAGAAGAAAGTAAATTGCTCTTTTCTTTTCTATAATCTATATTATCCCGCATAGCAATAAAAATGTCCTGATGTTGCTCTCGTAAAATAAACAATGTATTGTAAAAGTAGTATATATTATAAGACCTGCATAATAAGATCAAGTGTAGGGTCAGTCAATACCAATAACAACTGTTGCATGGACTCTCAATATGCAAATTCGTGTGGATAGTATCGATCCACTTGTTGCGTAGTCTCTACGTAGACTACATATGATTTAGAACTTTACATTTTGATTTTTACAAAACCAAAACTTTGTTATTTTTTCAAAGAAAATTTAAATTTAAAAAGCCCTTATAAAGTGATATTCAATGGTATAATCTTTAAGTAGTCGCATATAATGTTCCTGCGGCAATTTATTTTAACAGTTTTATAGTCTGAATAAAATGACAAACTAGTGTTTATAAAATGTTACTTATGTTTAGATTTTTTATTTATCCTTTTTTTTTAATGTTAATCTACTCAATTCGAACCTAGCCTGCATCTCGTAATGACAATTAACCGTTAGTTACAAACAACCAAGTAGTAGTTGTAATATAATTATTTAGACATTAAAATTTTATAAACAAATTGGAAAACATATTAAAAATTTTAAACAAGTGTTTTAATGGACAGAAATTAACACTTATTGTAATTGCGTACATACAGGAATTGATTGGTGGTTAACCATATGTAGTGGATAGTATTTATGTAGATAAAACTGGAAGTCCAGGAACCTGTAGGGAGCTGACTAAAAAAAAAAACAACCTAATGTCATTTCCTTAATTTTGTGAAATCAAAAATCAACTGTTTTAATGACACCACACAACACTCCATTGTATAAATGGAGTTAAAACTAGAACCGAGGTAAAGGGGGGGGGGGGTTAGCACCAGCTGACTAAAAAACGATTCAATGAATTCAGTTCAATTCTGTGAATGTATTAGGTGTTATGAATCTCTAGAACCCTTAGAGATTTATGAATTATACGTCGTACTTGAATGTTAATTAGGTTTCAAACATTGTTGGTATGTAACGAAAACGGGCCGATACTGTCGTAATTTAAACATTGATTCAATAAAATACGATATATTTTTGCAAATAATAGGAAGTTCAGATATCTCAAAATACTTTGTATACATCTATTACTTTCCCATGACCGATACCTTCTCTTCCTTACTGATACCTAATGAAATAACATATTTGCGGATGAGGTGGTAAATTATTTTTTGATTTTGTAGATGGGTGTGTGTGAAAGTTAATGTAATGTTTGTTACACTATTTGTTTGAAGTTTAATTAAAAAGAGTACACAGCATAAATTTCCCCAATACAACTGTCTATCTTTTCTAATTGGTGAGAAATTCTAGAGTTTCTAATTTGCGCATTTCTATCGAGTTTTTTATAAGATGTAGTAGAAATTAGCGTCATCTGACGAGAGAGTGTTCAGCACATTTCCCTTATCAAACGCACATGACTTCAGATTTTATGTAAAGTTCATAGAAAAATAAATAAACAAAAGGACGTCCTTCAAAGAACTTACAGAATCTTGCAAAAATAGAAAGAAGTTATTGTAGAAAAATCTGTCAACCGAGTCCTTAAAATATTTCATTGTTTGACGTCACTCAGTGTAAAAATAAATCTACAGTCGATAAAACGCTTTAACAAGATTGATTTTCAAAATGTCGTCTGCAGACGGGTATAAAAGTTATATAAATAGAAATCTTATCTAAGGTTTATTCAAGCTTAGATATAAAGAAGAACAGCAAATTTCATTCAATTTGAAACGAAATTATCGAACAGTCATTTTTTATTATTTTCTTCATTTAAATTATAACAATTTGTGTGCAGTGATAGAGTAAACTTTCTAACCACTAAACAAAACATACAATCAAAGGTTAGAGTGTTTTTCTGAATGTGATTGTGTCTGTATATGTATGTACGGATGTACAGAGTGGGTGACAAGGAAATTGTACCCCTTTCTTTTAATGCCCATATGTTCGACATAATTGTTGTTCCAAAACAGCTGAACCTCTAGTTAGAAAGAATAGTTATTTTTCACATTTTATTTATATTTGTTGTTGTGTAGTTATTAGTATTTGAATTTTTAATTTGTTCATACTTGTATTTTTCATTTATTTTTTAAATTAGTATTAGGACCTATATTAAAATTGTAGTATCTAAGTATATATTTGTGTAAAATTATTTAAAGAATTATGTATATTTCATATGTAGCATATATTTACTTGGGAATTATTACAACTACCAAATTTGTTTATATGATGTATACAATGATTTTGTGTACGCATCTCATAAAAATTGCTGTTTTAGGAGTTATGTGTAGAAAAGTGAAAATGAAATACCTATAATAATTATAAGTACACCATTAACTCAAAAACCATCTGAAGTAAGTTTGAATAAAATTTCATATCAAATGAATTACTAAAAAATCGTAAAGTAAATATTAGCTCTTCATTAAGACGAATCATCTTAATATGATCCCAGACAGATGTAATTTTGACGTATTATCTCTGAATCCTTCTTTTACTTCTTCCGACGGTTAGACAACCATTCCTGGTTTTTTGTTTTCACGTCAATTTTACTTATCACTTTTCTCTCGGTAGCTGTCATTTTCCAGTGGTATTCCTCAAATCCTTTTTTTCAACTCGTATATTATCTTGAGATTCCTTTCGGGAACCAACCATTGGAGATATCATAACCAACGTAACATATTGATCTTTATAAATCTCTCATTATCCGTCTTTCTTATTAACGTATTAATATCTTGAATACTTTTTTTGTGTTTCCAACTTTCCACATTACCACATATGTATGACTCATATTACAACACCAAGAGTACACACGTTTAATATATTTTGATACAATTTACAGCCGAAGGTCACCTTATATGTTTTTAGTTTTGAATTTCTCCCTTAACAGAATGAATGACTCTGAAGCTTTATTAACTGAAGGTCCTGAATTAAAGTTAAATCAGAGTAGCCAGATTTCTGTAAGGGTCGTATCCAAGGAGTAGGTAGTTAGGAAGGCATTATGTTTAAATAACTCCGAAGAGAAATTTGATGTTTGAATGTCTGTTATTTATTCTGTGGTAAGTTCACTTATTAATCATCTCACTTTCCATTCATATACTCGTATGCTTCAGAAAAAAGTGAGTATAGAAAGTCTATGGAATGACCTACATCCTAGGTAGCGTTGTGACCTCTTCAAAATATAAATTAAATAAATGTTTTGACTTTTGCATAGAAACAAATTAATTTTTAAAAAAATACATGAAATACTAAATTGGTTGACCAACTACTAAAATAAACTAATAAACTATACTAAACAACTACTAAATGAAACACTAAATTCACTACTTGGTTCACTTGGCCGATATACGAAATGTGAGAATAATCGAACTACAATTGATACCTTTAGAGCATGTATAATATTATATCATTTAATGACCATTTTAACAGTATTAAAAGAGAAAGGAAACAGATATTTTTTAAAAAACACAATTGTACAATTAAAATAGGGGTTACACGAAAATGTTACCATTTAAAAATTAATTTCGATCCAACGTGGGGGTCTTGAATTTTTATACATCATAAATCGTGATAGTATGAATCTGGTATAACCTTCATGAATTCCGATATTGGTGATTAAATTAAAAATATGTATTTGTTTACATATTATCAGTTGCAATTTATTCAGATTTTGGTAACATTATATTTTTTTAAGTATTATCTTATGCATGTTCAATAATAGTTCAAATAGTGTCAAAATGGTGTTAAAATATAAAAGTTCCATGTGTAAATAAGATTTGTCTTTACAATTTTAACTTTGGATATATAAAATTATTTATACACAATGACAAAAGTGTTGTGTAGGTGTAATTTATAAATTATACTTTTAATTTATTACGTACGAGAATTTTTTTAATGTTCAAAACGTCTTTTTTTTAAAAGTTATTGGATAATGAAGTTCATATTAATGAAGACTTTCGTCGGCATTTGTGTTTGTCAAAACTAATACACTACGTTATAAGTGATTAATTTTTGTTATCAAGTGAAAAAACTTAAAACATGTCAAACTGAAAGTACCACTATGGCCTAGTAGAATAGGACTATTTTAGAATCTAAACGTGAAACTAGTAATCCAAGTAAGGGACCCAGGGCTAAAAAGACTTAAACTATTAAATTAGTTAAATAACTATACTATCGTGATCAGACAGAACTACAAGTCAACATAATAGCACAATAACAGGTATTACTATCACTCATCAACTAATCAAAATTTGGGTAATTGCCAACGGATAGTTACCTACCATTTTAACGGGGTGAACAACCTTTTGTACCCTCTAACAGGTGATCAGCGCGTAATCTTGTAGTAGCGTCTTGCTATGAAATAAATATACAAATTTCAGTATTATTTAAAGTAGGCTACAAAAGTAGACACATTTTTCTTTAAAATACCAAGATCATTTCTTATTAATGGAAGTCATAAAGGCCTTATTTCTAAACGGGTTTGTGATACAATTGTTAGCTATATTATATACGAAGCTACAATTGTTTTTCGTTTATATAACTTTTAGCCTAATTCTGGTGATATAATCTTTCCTCTTCTTAATTCAATTTATGATTTTTTAACCCAACATGTTCGGTCGTTTTAAATTTATCTACTAGCTCTAATTGATTGCGTGTTCTTTTTGTGTTCAGTAATACTTTTTTTATATTTTTTTTTACTTGCTAATATAGAACATATCACTTTCTCATTATATACTGGAGATAAAGTTATTATTGATGGAAGTGCCTTTTTTTTCAAGTGTTTACTAGCTGTATTTTTTAAATTGGTAGGTTAATGTATTTATTTATTTACTATAGTACGCCTAAGTTTCTCCGATATTCCCGTCACTTAACTTTCTTTAATTTTAGTCATAGTTTTATCACACTTTTGTATTATTTATTGAGGATATCCACAGATAAATCTAATGATAACTAACGTATCTTTTAAACTCTAAAGTTATCTGTTTAGACTACCTTATAAGAACTAATGTTCTTAACTTTCCCGTTAAAAAATCATCTATTCCTTACTTGAGAGAATATTAGGATGTATAGACAAATAATTAAGATAAAGATTAGTGGGGTTTTTTACTTGTTAACAATCGTTGATTATACTTTTAAACGTGTTGTAAACTATTAGTTTTCCTATAAACAATTGATGGCAAATATCAGACTAGACTATATGTAAGATATATATATATATATATATATATATATATATATATATATATATATATATATATATATATATATATATATTCCAACGGTAAACCTTTTCTTGGTTAAGTTGAATGATGTTTTCGGACCCCACTTTTTTGGGACGCCGATTTATTCAACGGTTTTTCGTTTGAGAATAAGTTATTTCCACCTACTGGAAGTTTTATAGGCAATCTCGCTTTGTTTGGCCTAGGTGAAATAACTATGTGTCGAATATTCAGTTTTCTGAATATCCTGACTAAAAAAAAACTTCTACGTTATACTTCCAGTACTTTATATTTGATTCTAGCTCAGTTAGAACACAAGTGAATGATTTTACTTTTTGTAAACCTCTGAGTAGTGAGTACACTGAAACTAACCTTGTAAATTGTTTATTTGTGCTTGCAAATATTTTATGAAATTTCAATGCATCAATTCTTAATCTATAACTCATAAACTATTGGGATATTTGAATACTAGGTGTTTTTTGTAAATAATAAATTTTTTATAAAGCAAATAAAATTTTAATAATTCTTTTTTTTTTTTTTATTTCAAACATAAAATAAAACTTTTTGGATTTTATTTTCTCCAACAAATACAAAATAATAACTTTCCTTTCAATTTAATAATAATTTCTTAAACTACAAGGCAGAACCAATTATTTACCTAACTATAATTTATTCTAATATTTTATACCCAATTTGATTTAATTAATATTTTAATAAAAGATTTAATTCGAATTTACGATTTAATGAATTTAATTTTTAATTAATAATACAAATATTTTATCTAATCTAACATCCTAAGTAACCCAGTATTTTAAAATAAATTTATTTGAATTTATTTCAGGCAAATTTAATCAGGGACTAACGTATTTACGTTTCTACCGACCTTTTCACAACTGTCCAGGCGTCGCGACGTTTGATATGAAGTCCGCGAGCGTTGTTTAGCGATGGCAGGCTACAGATGCTCTGCGTCCTGGTTAAGTTGTCTCGTTGATGAAGGTTGATCCCTGTAGGGTTGTCTGGAAGAATGTTGGATGAATTTTTAAAGATGGTTGTGGTGATGTCGTGTCTGAAGTCCCGGTTCGGCTATTCTCTCGACGTTAAAGTTGCATGTCCAAGTGGTCGCCTGGTGATGTCCTGGAGTCCTATCCGGAAGCTATACGAATCACTCCATGTATCAGCTGCTATGTAGGTTATGTTACTTCTCCAGAATAATCCAAGTTAGGCCAACTTTGTAATGACTAAGTTGCCACTGACGTTCTTGTAGATTACAGTTGTGTCTATTGCTGCATTCCAAATTAATATCGCAATGACGTATGTTCACACTTGTTATACAAATTATTAGGTTAACTAAGAAAATACATAGCTTTTTGCATACTATGGTATTTTATAAAAAACGAGATCAAGGCTCGATGTGTTCACTTACATCGCAGAAATATCAAGGCTCGATGTGTTCACTTACATCGAAGAAATATCAAGACTCGATGTGTTCACTTACATCGAAGAAATATCAAGACTCGATGTGTTCACTTACATCGAAGAAATATCAAGACTCTCGAGTTTCCCCGAGCAATCGTTTATATAGACTCATCTTCAGCCAGCCCCTTCTACCGTTCCACTCTTATCTCTCTCCGTGCAGTTTTGGCCATTGAAAATCCTTTTCCTTTGTAACTCCTCCAGGGTTTTCCCTATTTTATTGAGAGTGACATTTTTGAATTCAGCTCGTTGTCTTCTTTTCCCACGAACTCGAGTGATGTTCGTACGATTCTTGGTTCGCGTACATGACCCGCGCCCGTTTTCCCGTGGCGATTTCTCCCGGAAAAGTCTTTGTTTTTTGTTTTTCCCGGTTTTTTGTTTTCACTTCTTTATGTCCTTTTGGTTTGTGTTAACTAGCCGGATTTTCTCTTTTTTTCTGCTTCTGGTTGTCTTGCTGTAGGGTTAGGGAGTTAAACGATTTTCTACAAACTTGGGCTTTCCTTTACTCCCGAAACATATTTTAAATACTGGATTATTTTTACATAACTACGTTATCAGCATACTATTTAGCATTTTGAGTTAATAAAAGTTTAAGTTTAACTTTTTATCTTGCTATAAAGGTGCGAATTCTGTCACCTTTTTCCTTTAATAAAATTTCAAGTTTTTCTTTTTAATTATACATTTTGTTTATCATTACTAAAATTTGTTTTGGTTAGAATTTAAAAAACTTTCTTTTTTATATATTTTTTTATCATTTGAACTTAGTGGATTAACATTAACTTTTTTATTTAACGGAATTTCGCAAAAACTTATTTCACCTTTATTTTAGGCCTTCTTATGAAAAGCCTGACAAACCTTTTCTTTTTCAATTTAGAGGAATTTTGAATTTCTCCCCATACTTTAATAGTCTGTATTTTACGTAACTTTGTGACTTTATATTATCTAATCTTGCAGTAAATACACACGCGGTTAGCGTAATGCATTTCCTGAAGATATTTGTTTTTATTTAATTTCTGGATTTTGGCTTCCCGTATTAATTTTTAAGTATTTTTTACAAGTCCTTATTCCTTTTCGAACAGGCAGGGTCCAAGAGTTTAACTTAGCCAGATAACTACTCTCCCGCGTCAACATGATTTTCGTGACCTACATGCGGCTTTAGCCCGCGGTAAGTCCGGACTATTCAAATTTATAAAATTAATTACAAATTCAAAATCCAGGACCTACAACGGGTTGTGTCCGTTGTAATATATATATGATGTTTTAAGACGTCCATTCAACGAGATATATCTGATGATGGGATAGACATCCCAAAACGCGTCTCATTGAAAAGAAGAGGTCATTGACGGAAAATATATGGTTTAACCTAACCTAACATTTTAGACATTGAGACTTGGATATGCAAACATGAATTCAATAAACGAATAGTTTGTTGACGGACATAACTAGACAAAGTTTATAAGATGTAAAAACTCGCTTTTTTTGTTGTACAACTGTAAAGTAGTTGTGCGTTGTGTGAGAGTATAAAGTTGATGTAATAATCAAAGATCATGAAGTTAAAATGAAAAAAAACTATAACATAAATGACTTGAGTTGTTTATAAATTTATAATATTTGTCAAATAACTATTGTTGAACATTATACGACACTATATAATAATCATTTATAAACAAAAATATAGACAAATGGAAAAAAATAGCTTAAAATAGGACTTATTTTAAACAATAGGGAGATTAAAGTGCAATACTTAAAAATATCATACTCAGAGATCATAAGAGCACCAACGAACTTCCCAGTTGGAGAATAATAAGTTTTTACTATCTGTGGGTGACAATAAACACATGGTTAAAGAATATAGGAGGAGTTACACAATCGTGTATATATACAGCAACAGTGGAACTGGATAGTAATACAATTTATTACTGAAAATAAGAAGCTCAAAATATATAATAACATGGTGGTACTAGTTCTTATCTTTGGTTCGGAAAAAAAAGAAGATTTTTGTCCGTTGTGTGACAGTATAAATACAATGTAATGAATATAGGGCATGACGTTAAAATGCAAAAAATACAAATCAGAATAACTTGGGTTCAATACAAGCTAACAATATTAGACAGTAACTAACTGGTGCTTAACTTCTCACAACACTGTAACAGTCCAATAAAATTATTTTAAGTCCCATTGTAAGTTGTGATTGTTCTGGCATAATGTGACACCCAACATGTCAAATAAGTTAACATGACTTTTGTGGCGCTAACTTGACGTGCATCAATTTATAGTTTAGTAACAATGTATTAGTCCGTCGCATATTGTTATTGGTTAACGTCAACCAACGCTTCGAATCTATAAATGGATGATATCAAATCGTAATATTGTATTATGACATTATGTATGTCACTTCTAATATCATTAAACAGCTATAAACATGATTTAATGGCGGTTTGTAAACAGTATTTTCATTCAACACATTAAAATCACAATTTATGTCAACAATAGAATAATTTTAGACTCCCTATCCTTTAGATGGTTGTATTTTAAATATTAATACAAAACAACTTTATAGGCTTTACATATTATATACTAAAAGTTACATAACAATGTTTTTATAACTTATAGTACATAGAACACATATTTAAAAAAAATTATAAAATGTTTAAAAAATTGTAAATCGATAATTTGTAATGTCACAATAATTGTCAATATTTAAACTTAAAATAATAACAACTTAAACAATACTGTAGTAAGTTTTGAAGTTAGTTCTTCCCCTTTTAAAATTAATGCGTATATTCTCTAGTTACTACAAGGATAATACGCATTTTGTATGGTAATATAGAAAAAGATGTGATGAAAATAGTGTTTCTTGTAATAAAAGAATACTAATTACATGAAAACATCAAGATAGATAGATACATCTGAGGTTTGTGTAGACGTCCGCATAATGCATTCCCCCATGATAGAGAATAAACAGGAAATTTGTGTAAATAGAATGAACTTTAAAGAAAGGAATGATATACGGATAAAATTTCTTTCAATGACCACTTCCAGGAACTTTGAATAGTCTGTTGAAAGACTAATTTTAATTCAAGAGATAGAAACTCTTCTCTTTTTTTAACCAGTTAAGATTCTCATGAAGGCGGAACATCCAAATTAATTAGTATTAAAGACTATAGTGTAATTAAAAGTGAATTTAAATAAAAAATAACGAAAGTTCTTGAATTTTTGATGTACCCAAACACCCCCAGGAATTTTGAGTGACAGAAGAACATGCTTGTTTCTGGGGCTGAGCCTCTGTAGCGCCTCCACAGCCAAAAATATATACCGGAGCTTACGCAAGAAGGTATAAATTGGGGTAATATAAATGTATCGGGGTCACTTCACGGTAAGCGGTTAAACTCACATCAACAACAAAATATTAACATTATTTTTATGTATTTTCAAAAGTTACAAACTCTATTTTTTTTCTGATGGACAGTTTGTGTCGAATACTTCCTCCACGTTTCACGACTTAGGTATTTTTGTCTTGTTACAGGACACATCGTTTTCTCATTCAACCAATACTTCTTCTTCTATTGAAAGATAACTTTCATTTATCCTGTCTGTTTTCTCCATTTAATTATCTTGTGTAAGCTATATATTTAAATCTCTTGATATAACCTCATTCCTAATCCTTACTAACTTTGTGCATCCTTTAGTTCAAAAATTCTGATTTTCTGCGTTTATATTCCAATTCCTTATTTTCCTTACTCATGTAATTGAACTAAAGTCCCTTCCATTATAGGTATTATTCCTATTTTCCCCCTTAAAATGTTGAAATGTTGGACGATGTTTTTAAAAAAATTGATTTTTATTATCATTCTCTTTATTCATAGTATAAACCACGTTTGAGCAATAACACGCATATTTTTTTAAAAGCGATGCAAAATTGGGTGTTCTTTAAAATTATTCGTCGTATATCCACGAAAATATATTTCTGAAATTTACAGACAGCTTTCTCTGAACACTTGCAAATGGTTTGTAAATAAGCAGTCAATAATGAAATTTAATGTTATTTTTAATTACATTTGTTTAAACAATACATATTTATGATGAACATGAAAGTAAAATCGTTTAGTTTATTTTAATCTGTCATTTTGAATTAGTGAGCGATAAGAAAGAAACATTAATTTTTATAAAATGTTTGATTTTTTATTACTTTAAAAATTTTAAATGTGATATACGTATATATTACCTGTGTATATATTTGAAAAGTTTAAAAAACACAATCCATCCAATGTATGCGCCTTTTAAAGATCCCAAAATAAAGTATATATATATATATATATATATATATATGATATTCATGTGCAAGTTATGTGGATAAAATACTCACTAATTTAATAGTTCAAACCATTTGATAACAGACATTGGACACGGAAAACAGCCGTATAGATATTAGGCAAAACGTTATATATATATATATATATATATATATATATATATATATATAATTTTAACGAGGAAATATTGTTACAATGTGTAGGATCGATGAACGTTTGAATGTGATTGTTTTTGTAATTCCAATGAGATGATGGTAATATAAGTATCAGAAATTTACCAAAATGTAATCATCGCTTAGTTAAATATAACGATTTTTAGTAATAAAATATTTGTATATCTTAGACAGTTTATTCCATTACCTGGAATACAAATTAATGAGTCAATTCCTCTTGCAGCAACTGTCAGTATTCTCACCACTGTGCACTTATGTGCAATAATGCAACAGCTGCTAGAGAACTTTAAGAAACTAATTTAACAAGTTAAACTTATAATCTGAATCCGGAGTTCTTAATTATTATTAATGGAATAAATTAAAGTACTTTAAAGACAATGCTTTAGTTTTTGTCGTCAGATTTACAAATTTGTTTTTTATTTTAAAATAAGCCTTTGAAAATATTTACTTTAAACTAATCTTCCAATAAGAAGACAGCATAATATGTTATTTAGGAAGAGAAAAAAGGTTACAAATATTTTTTTCTTTTTCTTAATTAGGGAGTACATTTCGTCATTTATCACTGTATCTCTTAAAAGTCTGTCTGTATAACTTATCTTTAACATATTTACTTGTCTAAATTATTTATGTGTGTGTAATAACAAAGTTTTGTGATGGGTACAGAAAAGAAAATGTTTTTGTTAACTTAGTATGCTACTGGTAAACTGTGTAGCACGAATGATGGTAGCGGGGTGTGGCCCCAGGAGTCAGAAGACAGGACCCTTTTCTTTTTTTAAATTTTAGTGACCATATATAATTTTTTTGTGCAATAAATTTCATAGGCAAAGTTTGCGTTCACTGATATCGCCTTGAATGAGTATCCAGTTGTGTATTTGAATGATGATATCTAAATGGTGTTTAAGTATGGTGTGATGTTTATAACATGCACCAGTATTCATCGGACCTCTGTTTATTCAAAGAACGAAGCTGAACAAGTCCTTGTGCTATAAACTTTGTAGTTTAAGGATCACATAATCTTTTAGTGATCAAACGAGACCGACCATCAGATTGTTAAAGTGAAGGGAACTATTAACTATTCAAGGGCGCCATTGGAGTATTGGAGTTTAAAGAAAATTAATAAAATTTTATGATTATATGTGATAAAACAAAATGTGCTCTCTTAGGCATTTACTTTTATGCATCTTATATAAATAAAAAAAAAACAATAAAAAAGTAGGAGGATACCTAAACTTATTTAAGCTAAAAAAATAAACAATACAATTTTTAATATTTTACAATTGAAGGCTTATAAGATAACCAACTTTTCGAAAATTTTCCTCGTGCACATAATACAACCACACAATTTTACGTTTCGAATTTAAATACAAACAAACAACCAAGGACTCATAATGTGGGTATTGTATCAACATTTATTATTCGGTTCATATTGTAATATTTTGGTGATAAAACCCTAAATTCAAGAAACTTTAAAAGTTTCCATATGATGATGAATATATATATATATATATATATATATATATATATATATATAGGTGGTCCCTTAGGCAGTGTCTGTTTTGGGACTACCATTGTCTGATTTAAAGAAAAACAAAAGAATAGAATAGAATAAGTTTGAAATCAGACGATTAAATAGATTTTTCCGCAAAAAACCCGATATTGATTTTACCACGTTTTTATTAGTTCGGTTTCCGTCATATCTGTCAGTCTGACCGGGTGGAATTTCGCAATCGAGTTTAAACTAACTTCCCGATAAGCTAGAGACCTGAAATTTTGAACATAGGTCAGAATTGGATGACAATACAATATTCAGTTGGTTTCTTGTCTCTACATTGATTTAAACAATAGTTATTTAAACAAATAAAAATTGGTCAATAATATATAGATTTGTTTTAAACCGCGTTATCGTTTTTGAATGGTAACCGGAATATTGAAGTAGGATGAGGCAATTTTTTCATCGATTGAAATCTTTCACCCGGACATAAGACTAAAAAACAGAAAATAATAAATCAAATTTTTTTTTTTAACATACCACGTTTTAAAACGAACTAAAAAGGATAAAATTATTTGTCATGGCCTTTCTACAATTTTGAGGGAGGATTTTGAGTGGCTATGGATATATTTGGAATACCTGGAGAGAAAACCGTGGGGCAAAGCCAGTAAATAAACAAGTAGACAATCCGGATAAATTCACAGCTAATTTCAGTTAATCGGAAATGAGATTCACTGTAATTTAATATATTTACTCCTCCTTAACTATCATAGATTGCCAAACTACGATATATAACAGATTAACTTTCAAACATTAATATTCCCATTTAATTTAAATTGACCAAAAATAGTAATTTAGAGATAATTATTAAGTTTTTAAAACAATTAGTTTTAATTTAGTAATTTTAATCTGTAATCATAAAGTTTTGTAATTTAAAGTTAGTAAAAATATAGGTAAAGTAATATTTAACAGTACAGATATTTTAAACAAGGCATTAATATTTCACTAATATGATCGCTTAATAATAAATATTTATCTACATTAGCCAAAGAACAGAAGTTTCTCTTTTCGGAGAAATAAAAGTAACTAAAAATTGTTGCGCTTCCTTCAAAACAAAATTTCACTAAAAGAGACAATCTCAGTAATTACCTACACGTTTAAAAAAACAACGCAAATAAGGTCTTCTTTTAATCTGTTTTCCCCTTTCACCATACTACATTCTCTTTCTTTCTGGCGAACAACATTCATCACACATTAACTCCACAATTTTATTTCCCCACCTGTGGTAGACTTCCTTTAATAATTTTCTTCTTTCTGAGAATCCTATACATATTTTAAATCAACGCTGATCCTCCATTCTGCCCATATGATCAACCCACTTCCAGTTTAAAAAGTTTGCATCACTCGTCCGATTCTTCTCCTTGATGTTATCTTATTGCTCTAAACTGATTCTTCACACCAACCACACTCTAAGTCATCCCATACTGCGTTATCTCTAATCACCTGTCTAATTTATTTGTGGAAACACAATAATCTCTAGAGAATAGCTGGTTATACATAATTCAAAACTACTTTCACTTCGTTTGAGAACTTTCCCTTAAATATTTTTCTAAAAGTACAATATTTTCTTCAAAACGATTTAATTCTACTAACCACTTTCATTTTACCTCCATGGTGAAAGGTAATATACATTCTCAGACAACAATATGACTTCAATACTTATAATCATCTACATATTTATTTAACTAATTGAATTTGTAATAGATTTATATATGTGTATAAATATTCATGTAGTTTTTTCTTTTTTGTTTTGTTTTTTGGAGGGGAGAGGTATGAGGTGTTACCAGTTCTGTATTTGTTTTATAGTTTTAGATTGTTTTATTTTATTTTTATATATTTTATTACTGCATTGCATATGTTAATTTACGTTAATCTTTTGCATTGTATAGTAAAATATTTTCTTATGGCATTGGACTTGTGGGCGTAGTCAAGCTGCCTTCCTCTTGCTGTAAGAGTGAGGTCAGTTTTGCCAGTCACAGTCCACTATCAGTCGGGATTGTGTGCATGTAGCAACTGAGGATGATGACTTAGTCATTGAAACGTCCTCTTGTAATTATGTTCCAAAATAAAGTGATTTTTTTGGTAATTGTGTTTATTTATTGAAATTTACCCAAGTGTACTTCAATACAGTTGAATTAAATTTTTGTTCAACTACACCATTATAAGATTTTTTTTCCTAATTAAATGATCCTTTTATTTTAATCTATTTTGGTTAGCGGCACCCTACCTTAGTTACTTCTTATACACAGGGTGATTTTTTAAAGAGTTTACACGTCTAATATTGAAAATACGGAGATAGATATTCAAATTATGATTACAAGAAATCTATTTACATTTAGACGGAACCTTAAAAACCGCATGTTCAAAATCTGAAGCCACCCCTTCTAAACATATTGTTCATATTGTAGTCTTCAGTTTACTCGGTAAAGAAAATATGTTTATTACATGAAGGTTATCAACGAAAATGAAATTATGAAATTCGTAACAAAATTTAACCAACTTCTCTTGAATAGATTTTGAGTTATTCTACATTTTAAGTCGTTCTAAATCGTTAACTTAATAGTTTGGTCGTTACTTACAGATAGGACTAACGAATCGTTAAATAATACAGTTATTCTTTTTAGTCTTATTTATTCTATGAAAAATAATAGCTTATGGGCGTCGAAATTTTATCCATGACCAATATCTTTGCATCTGCATTTTTTCAGAGATTTGGAATGTCCTAACATTGACTTCTTGAATGATCGTAGCATGACATACCTTGGCGACTTGCTAATCAGCCGAAAGGATATTAACACATTATTAAAGGGTCTAGTAATCAAAATCAATATTGAAAATCTACTATCATTATACATTGTAACTTAACAGCTCGCTAAGATATATTGGTTGACATTTTTTCTGATGTCAATGGAGTCATTTACAAATTTTTGACCATTTCCGTTCACAAGATTCCTTAATGCCTCGGGCTTCCTTACATGAACTCAAATGCATCACTGGCTACGTAAAATCGGTTTTAAACACTTATGTTACTAACTTTCCTTGTTCTCTAACATTTTTTGAGGGTCAACAGAAGCCACTTTAAATATTGACTTCTAGGATTAAAATACCTGGACTGCTGAGAGAAATTCGTTTACATACATATTGATACCTACATATTCTCTCTATATACAGTCAATCTTGCAGTACGGAGTCGCTTACTCGTGATTTAACATAGTAGATACATTTGATTCCGTAATAAGACAGTAATGGGCAATGTTTAAGATCCACACCAGTCTATCTTCACTTTTATAGAGAAAATTTGAGTTGCTGTTTTAAAAATATAAGGGGCCTTTTTATGTAATACAGTTATGTAATACAGTAACTCAGCTCTGTACACCAAAATTAACAGAGTTCTTCCATCCTTAGACCAAGGTGAAGGTCCCGCCCGCTTGATTTTTTGATTAGATCCTTAGAGTGCAATCATATGGGAGCTTGTTCCTAGGCTTAAACCGTGGTTTGATAAATATTTTAAGGTGCCACAAACATCAAAACATACTTAGTCATCAACTAGATACCATCACTCCAATATCCATGCCGATTATAGAAAACACAATTTTGAATTTGTGACATTATTTGTACACAAAAATATAAATAGATAACATAGTGAAATAAATAAAACAATTTTAGGGTGTATCCATCAAGACTCTACTAGTCTCTGCCTGTCTGCCCCAGGGGTTACTATTCCTGCCCTGACTATTGGAGCTCAGTTTGACAGTAGAAAAAAATTATGAAATATTTTTGTTTGTTTAACCATCACACAACCTTCTCTATATTACATATAATAGGTAAACAAGTAAATATGACGAAAAGTAACACGAACAAAAGATTTGAAGATTTTTATTCGAAGTTTTTTATTCAAAGATTTGTTTAAATTAAATATGATTAAAAAGCTACTTTAAATTGATAAATTAATTTGTAAAACTTATGACAAACGCATCGCCTTTAAACTACTTTAATATATTCAATTAAAACTAATTATCCAATCAGAATTCAAACATCAAGTTTGTTTTGTTAATTAGATCCTTCAAAGTTCTGTACCAGATATTACATTATTCTACGTCACTGCATCCTTATGAGAATACTGACAGTTGTGCAACAGAATTTTATTAATTTTTATCCTAGGTAACAAAATCTCTCTAAGATTTACACATTGCTAATTACTGAAAAACCTATATTCAACTAAATTATGTTAATTTTAACCCTGCTTCGTTGAATAGCTTAAACGTAAATTTGTATATTTATATTGCGATTATTTTCATTGGAAATACAAAAACAAATACATCGAAATGTTCAAGGATAATATATCATATTGGAATAATTTACCTCTATTTTGCTTGTTTTTGTCATACTGTCAATACCGTGTGTTTCAGACAACCAGTATCAAATGTATTGTGGTTAGAGAGTTTGAACTACCAACTTAGTGGAAAGTTTCATCTCACTAACTTTCGTATGAATAATTTGGAATTTTTTTTTTACTTTGGGCTTCAAATTACCATATATTGTTAGGGGTCTGTAAACAAAAAGAAATATACTTATGTGAATTATAATTCATTTTAAATATCTTGATATGATAAAAAAATCAAATATATTAAGAAAAACGTTATTTCCTATCTATCACTATTTAAAACATTTGTTTAAAATAAATTAAATGTAGCTTTTTACGTTTATGGGCGTCTTAATTAGGTATTATTAAAAATAAAATTAAACTTGATCATTAACGGAGAGTTTACAAGCTATTTTACAGGTTAGTTAACCAGAAAGATCAGTTGGACAATTTCAAAACGGTAGCCGATGTTAATTCAGAAAAAAATATGAGTTTAATGTTTCATCCTTATGTATCACAATTTTGTAAAACATCCTATTTCGTACAGATTTAAAATCTGAGTCCAATGATGTCCAAACATTTTTCTACTATAAAAAATACTTTAATAATTAATTAGTAAAATCAAAATTTTTATGAATAACACAATAAATATATGTAAAAAATCAGCAATAATCAGAGTAACAGGAATGTTAACTGATTTTTATTCTAGTTATGCAAGTTAACTGTTTTATAATAGTTTAATATGACTGACACTCAAAACAAATGGTCGCGCAGTTTGAAAATGACGGTAGTTTTTGTAGTTCAATCTCATATACTTCCTACATCAATCAACGTTAGATCAATTTTTGCATATTTAAAATCTGATAATACCTAAATGTTTTCTACGTTAAAAATTTATATAGTTATAGTAACATAAAATTTGTTAAAAAGTAACCTTCAAATTTGAACAAAGATATGTGCGGAGAGTTAGGTGATTTTTGTCCAGTAGGCAAGTAAGCCTTATATTAATTACTATTAGTTTAATATGACTAATATGACTGCTACTCCAAACAAATTGTAGTACAGTTTCAAAATGGCGGTAGTTTTTTATATTTAGTTTTTGTCAATATCGTATTTAAATAATTAATATTTCATTTTCTTCATCTTAGTAGTCCGTATATAATTACTATCACGGTTCAGAACATGATAGAACAAAGACAAAACAGC
The DNA here is from genome assembly GCA_963513935.1 of Aphrophora alni. Classification (NCBI taxonomy): domain Eukaryota; kingdom Metazoa; phylum Arthropoda; class Insecta; order Hemiptera; family Aphrophoridae; genus Aphrophora; species Aphrophora alni. The sequence continues at coordinate 106,520,890 of OY740770.1, forward strand.
AATAATAATATTAATAATATTCCCCAATAATTCTGCTTATTAATCATGTCTGGGGATATTTTTCATTTATAACATATTAAGCTTTCTAAATAAAATGAAAGCCTTGTGGATGCTAATGTACTTTGTTCCGGACACAGTCATAATGTATACATTATAAAACGTAATGGCGGATCCATATGGTTCTTTTCCCTTCATGGTCGAGAGTCGTAAAAAGCATAGTTAGCAATTAACTAATATAAACCTAGTCTTTCTAACATGGCAATAAGATAGAAACTCTTTATAGTTTAAACAGGTGTGGTAGTTTAAGGTGATCACTATTTTTATCTCTTCAACCGTTCAAAATACAAAAACTTTAAACGGGGAACTTGTTTTGCATGTTAGTTCGAAATAAAATAAGTAGAAATTTTACAAAAAAGTTCATTTTTATTTTTAAATGGAAGTTTAAAATTGTTTTAATAGGAACTTGCATTATTCAATATGATTAATCTGAATAATAATAAAATGAATTAATTTGTTAACTATTAGTTATTGTTAAAATGGTACTTGATTTGATGATCTGGAAAGGGTGAAAAGGGAAGCAATGTCTTTTTACTGAAGTAAGTCTTTTTGAGATTTCTGATAACATAAAAACTACTTCATGAAAACCTGTGGATATATCTCCAATTTGGTTCGAGAATTAATCAAATTTGTTATATTTCATTTAAAAAGCATTTTCTCTTTCGAAATGTTAAGTATTTGACATTTATCTTGATATAACAACAATGACTTTTATAGGCAAATCAGTTATACGATCAAAAAGAGACATACATAATACAATGGTTGATGAGCACAACAATTTTATTATTTTGTTTCTGACATAAAAAAATGTGTACAGCAACGATATTGAATAAACGTTTAACATATTTAACAACATATGTGGTCAACTTAAATGATAAAGACACCCAAATAAAATTCTACATATCGATTCCACTACCATAAATTAAATAAGGCAGCGAAGTTTGGACTGTCACAAAAAGACAGCGATCGGACTACAAATGGAGATAATTAGATTTTTTAGAAAAATATAAGTAAACAAAAAGTTTGATAGGATTATAAATGTCGCTGTATAAAAATGGTAAACTTTTGATAATACTATATGAAGAAAGTTTTTTCATTTTTTGTTATTGATGTTTTGTTAACTCTAACCGTTTACACAGAACTGATCCCGGTGCATTTACCCTCATCCCGATTTATACTTTTGTTCGTTAGTTTCGGTATATATTTTGAGTCAGGTCGTCGTACCGTTTTAACAATCTCACATAAATACCCTAGTCAAAAATTACCTGTCCTCGTAACTATCTCAAAGTTGACTAATATTAAAAAATAATGTCGATTATCAAATTTGTTTCACTGTGCGTCAAGTTCATTCTTCGACTCATTTTTTTCGGTTTTCCATAATAATAAAAGAATATAATGACAAATGAATAACACATGGTCTCATAATTTTACACAGTCTGACAACAAATCAACAATGTAACTATGTACTACATTGTGTTTTACTCTAAATTAGAAAACACGATCCTTATTATAAAATAATAAACTTCATTAACTGATTTTTTTATGACTAGTTACACCGGAATTAATTTATTCTAAGACATAGAAAATGATAGCAAGTGTTCGATGTAACATTTTGTTGGAGAAAATGGTAATACAATTGAAAATCTTTTATTCTATTTACCAAACTCAGGAACATATATTTTTACTTAGTTGTGAATGAAGAATAGACTTTAAGACTATTTAATGTATCAGATATATCTTGCTGAAAAACTAAAATGGTTGAAAAATATACAGATATCAACTCAAAAGCCAAAATTACTTAATTAAAAACTCCTGCAGTGGAAATCTCCTGTGAAAATCTTATTAACATTCAGTTTGTATTGAACTTTATGTTATTCCACAATTGTCCATTTTTTCAACTATTAAACGTTTAAATAATATTTGGTTTTATAGTTCTTTACATACAACCAGACAGTGTCAGTCAGAACTTTCATGTGTAATCCATGTAGAAAATATCGGAATAGGAAAGACTCAAAATATTTGTACGCTCTTTGAAGTACACTGGTTTACATTTTTTTGTAATCTGTGCAGTACTAGTAATCTAGTTTAAAGTTATACAACAAACGTCTGCAAAATTTCAAATGTTTTACTCAGTTAGAAAAAAAAAAAAGAAAAAAAAAAAAATAATAAAAAAAATAAAAAGACAGTCTGCACATTTACGTGATGTCTTTAATTCTTGTTTGCTGTAAATTTTATTTTGAAAACGGAGAGATGTATTTTTATAAATTGTATATATCTACGAGAGTTCGATTTAACTTTGGCTTGGCTTGGGGGTCATTTAGCGTATTAAACAATCACATGATTAAGTAATAATCCGGTCATTCTAAGGGTCAATAAAACAATTTACATTTCGATTTAGTGACCTTTTCTTTTCTCGATTATACATAGCTTCTATTTACCATAAAAACTAAACATTTTTATATATTTGTAAATTTTAACGTAGGATTTTGTTAAAATGGGGTGACTTTACCGTTTTTTTCTGCCATAATGTGGAAGAGAACAATGTAATTAGGCCCTAACTTAAAAAAAAAAAAAAAAAAAAAAAAAAAAAAAAAAAAAAAACTCATTTAAATGGTTCAGTAACAATACTGATATCTATAAAATAAACAGAAAGGATCTATTTAGAACCAAAACTTTATTTAAGCATACAAGGATCTTTAAATAAGCGACTTTTGATTTGCGACTCGGTTTTGAATTGCCTGCACCACTAACTGCGCAAATGTAAAAAGAAACAATATGTTCGCAAATTGATTGTAAATATTGAAAAAAAATATTATCATTACACACTGTAGATTACATGACTTGCTATATACTACATCGCGGATAAAATTACTGCCTGTGTGTAGTTTTTATATTTCAATTAACGAATACCACCATAATAACAATAATATATTACGACAGTATATACGTATATTTTATCATTATTATATTATTTGTTATTTGTTCGTAAAACACCTTTTTGTTTTTAAAATATCTTAGATAATGAAAAAAAAAAAAAAAAAACTGTTGATTCCCCTTTATTTCGTGCCGATTATTAATTAATAAATCTGTGATTCATCTGACAATATAAAACTTTGTGATTTTGGTCTTGAACATTAAGAAATATTAGCAATTTATAAAATTCTTATAATACATCTTATTTATCACTGTTCGGTCTTCCAGGTATCACTTGTTAATATGTGTACAAGAAAATTATCCAAATTTATATCTAGAATATATCAACTAAAATGTGTACTGCAGTCTTGCAACGTATATGCGTCTAATTAGAATATAAAATAAACAAATGTAAATGAATAAAATATCTTTTAATTATAAGAATATTCGAATGAAGGTATATAGGTCTTATACACAAACTCATATATGAACAATGAATATTTATTTGTGAAAATATTTAGATTTTTTAATTAAAATTATATAATTACTATTGAGACAACTTTATTCTTATTGAATCTGGTTAGCTTTGAAATAAATCCAGATTGACTGACAAACGAATCTCCTATAACAAAACTGAACGATTTAAAGCATAACTCGAGTTGCAGCTTTTTCACTGATTTGTTTGGAGAAGTAATAGAACATCCAATTTTCATAGAGAGAGTCAAGGATTTTCTTGTCTATCAAAACGAGACATGACAATTCCAGAAAGATTAAAACGGCGTTGGTTTTAAAGTTCCACGGTGCATTGGTTTTGCACAAATTTTCTCAATCACTCATCCCCAAAACCAACCAAAAGTATTCGACGTTATATTTTGGTAGTAGTCTGTCAAATAATCGAAATAAAATGTTGTTTGGGTCCTTAAAAACTACATTTCACTAGTATTTGAAAGAAATTGGTATACACAGTTTGTCTTATATACAGTTCCATGTTAGATTTTACTGATACCTCGGCGACAAATATATTTGGCTCATTACATGATACATTTGAACAAAATAGTTGCAGCCTATATAAAATAGATCCTAATTATGTTTATATCATTTTTTGTGCTACTTTTTAAAATGTATATATACCCAATTTTACAAATATATATATATATATATATATATATATATATATATATACATGAAAACTGCAATAGCCACTAATTTACTTGTTTTTAGTTTATTCGTTGAACAGATACTTCATCTTATGGGCTGTCTGGCCCTATATAAAATCAGCCACAAGGGCTTTATTCAACGTTTTTAAAATATTGAATTAGATATTTATTACAATATAATAATAATAATAATATTAATACAATAATAACCAATAATTCATATTGACGTTAAGATAAATAGACTGTAACTGTAACTATTTTTTAAATAACTATTGTTAAACATAATTAACAAATACAAGGAATGCATATGTTAAATGAAACATATTTAAAATCAACGAAAACATATAAAAATAAGTATATAAAAATATAAATGAGCAATAAACCAAATCGAATACAATAATTAAAACACATGCGCACATCTACACACCCACTATATCGAATTTTTGTAGTATCGTTTTCTACAGCGAGAATAGTTATTTCATTTATTTTTCAAACACTTATGATCAACTGTTTTAATAACATCTGGTAAGCTATAAACTATATTTTGTACACATATACTTTGAGTTCTTACACCATAATACTTATTTATAAGAAATCGATTTAATACATAAAATGTCTACATAAATAAAGGTTTAATTTTTTTATATTCCAAGTTTGATTATTATTTTAGATATCTTGTGGACATATTTTAGGAATGAAAAAAATGCTTATCACGTATTTACTATTTGACCATCCGTCTACACTTAAAGTGTTTAGACTACATTAAAAAAAAATACTCTGTACGTCATGAGTATACAAATTTGGATGTTAATACTTCTCACATGTTAATTCTGCTGGTACGTTTTCTCCAATTGAATATATAAATAATGTCATCATTTTCAAATTTTCTTTTCCTACCCATTAATACAATAATTTCAATAAAAGTTTATAATATATTATAGATATTCAATAAAATGTTGCCAGTGATAACCTATTTTTTGCATAAAATGTATCCTTATTACCTCTATTTCGAATGTTTTTATATCTGTTAGGTAAAACCGCATTTTCCAGTCTCTCTTTAGTTACTTTAAACAAAAATCACATTTTAATCATTAGCGACATTTCTAAATTCATCCACGGCTTGTTGCTCTCTGAATTACTTTTCACGGATATAGATTTACACCCATTATAATCATTAGTAAAGTATTTTTGAAATTGCGGATATAATTAATTAACTGTTAATCCATAAACAATTCCTGTCTATTGAAAAATGAAAAACAAACATATCGACATATGGCAAAAATATACCCAAATATCAAATTTATTAACAACTACTGCACGCGTTTTGGTTATAGAGCACTCACACAGTCAATAGACAGAAATATTTCCAAAATTCACTTTAATGGAAAGGGGTACTTCAAAACCCAGAGATCCGCAAAAACCTCGTCATATATATCTTTGACCGACATCAGATAACTTTTTCAATATTGGAAAAAGTAGAAATGATAAAATACTATTCTTATATGAACAGTTTTATCAATCAACGTTATATCATCATAGAAGGCTCATTACAAAGGATGCCTTTATTTTACTATAAGTGATAATAAATAGTACAATAAATTTTCTTTTCGAACTTTTACTTCGAATGTTTTATTTAGAATGTTAAGAAATTGTAAATCGTCTTCCTTTTTTTTGTATACACCAGAGATAGTGTAAATGTACAAGTAATAAGGGATTTATCTTTCAAAGCGTAATTATGGACACGTAATTTCGCTTTCGACGCGTAAATTGACTTGTAAAAAAATTCTTAAGCCTTAACTAAAAGGAAATTTGTTAATTAATAAACATAATAATTAAACTTTAAAATTAGAAATTCTTCTCTGACTCAAGAGCCCTTTATAACCTGGGAACACCTCCATAATTTTATCAGTCTGCTCGTTTCCGGTAGCCTTTCATTTTCGTACCTTTACTTTAACGTCATCCATCCAACTAAGTCTTGATCTGCCTCTTTCATCTTATGTATTGAAGCACTTATCTCGTCATTCTTTTAGGAATCCACAAAATTATTCCCTCTTTTATCTTAAATAGCAAGCACATCATGGTGTTAAATTATATCTCATTCTCAAACCATATCATCTCTTGATGGGTTCGTACACTATCCTACGTATGTTGTTTGAATACGTATGTTGTAGGCTATTTTCATCTATTAAATTTACGACCCAAGTGTCCGAACAAAATATGACTACTGGTGGATTGTATTGTAAATTTTGAGCTTCGTATTTCCAGTACTAAATCCTTTCCTAAACTACTTTTTTTGCATAATTATTAATACTCTATCCTTACTATATTCATACTAAAATATTATCTTACTATATCATTACCCACAGATACAACAAGCATGCAACTGCTTCAAACTATATTCTCCAACTATGAAGTTCGTGGTGCTACTTTGATCCCTGAGTTTGAGATTTCAATATAATTAATATCTCATTCTTTTACAATAAGCACTATTTCTAGCGCTACTATTTCAATTTGACCATACACTTGTATAAAAATGCTTATTAGATTTGTAATATTTACAAGATATCAATATTTTTACAAACGGGAAGAATTTGCAACATTATTTTTTTTTTAGTTGATATTATTTTATAATATATATAACCCCCAAAAAATATATAAAAAAAGTCTAAACCCACTGACCAACCACGAAATCTCTGGATTCAAGAAGCCTAGAGCTATGAATTTTTTAACATGGTTTGTGGTAGGTCTGTAGACACGTACTAACAAAGGGTTTTGAAAATGTTCCACTCCAAGGGTGTTTTTTACCCCTTAAACAAGTACCATATATTTGTTATTTATAGGTCGATTTAAATCAAAATTGATTTGTTCCTGTATTTGGGCATAATTTATTTCCGTACCACCAAGATTAGGGTTTTACTAAAACAATTATGTCTTTATAAAACTATCTCAACTATCCCCAGGTTAAACTGTTGTCTCCAGCTAGTTCTGTATGTACAGTATGTCATTTTTAACTACACTTCTTGTTTTTTGTTCATTACAACATATTTATACCGTCAATCTATTAATTTACAGTTTGGTGTACAACAAAACAGGCAAGTTTTTGAAATGTCTGTTCAAGTTTGTTTAATGCTGCGTTAAAAAAAAATTCTTTTAATTTAAAAGCTCGTATATATTGACTGTTTATATGCTGTTTATATCGTGAAAAAAATATGCTTATGGAATGGTCAAATAGGGTATAAAATTGAACAAAACTGAACTCATCACTTATGTGTAACTTTAGGCTTCGAGAGCTAATAGAAAGAAAAATTACATCTCCGTCAGGATTATTTATTAGCCGCCATTTTAAAATTATTAAAAATATTAATTAACTGGTTTAAGACAATCTTTAAAACAATGTGTATATATAGGAAGAAAATCTGAACACGGCCAAAAACAAACACATATTTTAGATTTCGTCAATTCTGATATTTTCCGTCATTTGTGTACAGAAAAATTAATACACGACGTTTCAATTGTATAATCAACGCTTTGTAACAAGTGAAAAAACCGACCAGTTGGCACCTTGAATTTATTCAATCCAGTCTAATATACGGTAAAGTAAGGAATATTTGATTCTTCAGTGGACAATGTTAATATTATTTTATATAAAGGTGGTCTTAACAGATAACTAAATAGCTCAAGGGATCACTTAGTTATCAATGGATGGTTATCCTCAATCATTAATATTAAAGTATGAAAAATCTATATTGCTAAATAGTTATTCAAAATAGGAAGTCTACACAAAATGAAGAACATTGATGTTCATGATGATCCCTTATCGGACGAGATTATAGGAAAAATTAGACGTATTGTTAATAAATACAAACATACCTAATATTTTCAATTTTCAAAACACTGTTAAGGAACACCGAAAAAAACACACAGGATATAATAACTGCATAATAGTAGTAAATGAGAATGTGATTTGCACTATCTTAACACCAATAAGGTATTTATATACATATACATATTTTAAATATTATAAAGAATCCCAAGTCAAAACATTTCATACACCAAAGTCATGCTGTTAATTTTTTTTAGTGAATTAGTTGGAAACAAATCGTGTTATTTGACATTTATTAATTAATTTGATTTCACAGAATGATCAAATAGTTCAATGTGCTTAATTTGTGGAAACAAATGAAAAAAAATACATCTATCATTGGGAATATCAATTGGCTTGGAGATACTTCTTTTTTTGTGCTATCATTTGCTTTGTTATAAAAACAATTAACTTACTCAAAGATAGTCAACATTAGGGCATACAATAGTGATTATTTATAATGTATTTATCCCTCTTTTGATATTTTAAACCATTTAATAAAATTATTTTAAACAGTATATAGTTATTCCCTAGTACATGACGTCACACAAAATAGTATTCAAAGAGGAAGAAATAATATTAAATAAAACCAAATCTACTATACACTTGAAAAAATAATCGCAGACCGAAATAATACATGTTCATTGCATTATGGGTGCCTAGCTTCTTTCATTGCGATTTTCGACATATTGGAATCACAGAGATGTTATACATTATGCTGTTCCTAACGATGTGAATAAATCCTGAAATAATGACAGTTTTATCTCTAAAACTAAGCTTTAACCTTATCTTTGTGGGATTCGGTGGCTAGTACCCAATTCGTTGAAAGTTTAAACATCCGATTACAGTTTATGTTTTACTCAGTACATTGATACATAAAATTTAATGTAAAATAAGCAAGCGGAAATTTATTTATTTATTTTGTAATTACTAAAATTTTAGTTGATAATCTAAATTATATTTTTATCTTTGGTAAAATGTTAGCTGTCTTTGTCACCTAAATTAAAGTATTAATGAGTTATAGTGGTTATACTTCGCTTACACATAATATTTAATACTTCTTATGCTGCGCTATATTCCATTTCGGAACAGCATTCATGTTATTCAACAATGCATATTTGATTGGCCGCCATTTTAAAACAGAATAGGATAGGAAAACCCTTGAAATATATCATGTGCTCGTTTGAAAAGAATAATACTACATTTCAGAATAAATGAAAGGTGCCGTGTAAAAAAAAAAAAAAAAAAAAAAAAGAAAAAAAAAAAAAAAAAATCATAAAATAAACGGAAGTAATGCTAAATTTTAGATCCTCTCGACCTGTAAAATGTTAATTAAAATTGAAATGGAGCTCATAAATGTTAATCCAAATTTATTAACGATAATGGTAAATAGATATATAGTATGTAAAAAAAAAAAAAAAAAAAAAAAAAAAAAATTGAAAGAGATTCTCTGTCTTGAGCTCAATGGTCTTGATAAAGACAAGTGACCATTATTTAATATACAAATACACTCTATTCATATATAAACTAGAGTGTATAATTCAGTAATTTGCTTTAAGGGGCAAGGACGCCCACTCTCCTACTAACCACAGCGATTTTCTAAATGAACTGAGGCAGCTTATAATGTAATATTTACGACCTAATAGTTAACATCAGTTAAATTGTGGTTATTTTAGAATTGAAATAAGTTTACTCACCTTGAATTTATTGACATTAAAAGTGTTCAATTTTATTTTATTTCACCTCATTAGGTATACACATAGCATTTAGGCTGAAATACACATCTTAGATGTCATATACACTATTGGTAAAATTACAATTTTATACACTTTTCATACACATATACATTGAACTTAAAATACAATATTGAATGTGTGGATAAAATATATCCTTACAACAGATTCATGATACAATTCACTTCACATACGTAACAACAGAACGCCATAAACTGTGGTGCAATGCATGTTCATTAATGTAGCTTCTAAGTAAAACTCTGAAACTTTCTAAAGAATGTTTGTTTTTTAATTCTTCAGGAAGAGTATTAAAGTGGACACCACGTTCTAAATGCTTTAATTTGTGCACAGGAATTGTAGCACAGGATATTGTAGCACCTTTTTCGCATGGACTATGAATAGTAGTTTAATTAATTTTAACGTACTCTTATTGCATTTAAGAAGGTCAATATTTCTCTCTCTCTCTCTCTCTCTCTCTCTCTCTCTCTCTCTCTCTCTATATATATATATATATATATATATATATATATATATATATATATATATATGGATGTTAGTGTACAATCCTTCTACTCTTGAAAGAAAAGTAAGACTGGTAAAATTGAAATGAAACATTAGTCTTAATAAACGCTTTAAATACGACAATTTTCATAGATTAAACAGATATCCCCCAGAAGGGAATCTTATATCTTAGCTTTGAATAGGCATAGATGAAGTAAACAGATTTATTGGTATCTAAAATAGAAACTTTTATAACCAAGATTTGAAGTGTGATTTGAAGTTAAAGTTTTCGTTCAAAATAACATCAAGAATTTTAAAATTACACTTTCTTTCTTGTGTATCGCTGTAATTATTTTTCTTCTCCAATATTTCAGAATTTAATTCTCTTCCCAGTCATATGAAAGATCTCCTTTTTTACTTTTCTAACTTCTTTCCACCACAACGACTATTCCATGTTGAATAACGTAGATTATTCCATGTAGATTTTTCGATTTTCATTTTTTTTTGTGCCGTTTTTCACTTCTACCTCTGTCACCCTACGCATCCTCATTTTGAACCTACAAATAAGTCCACGAGGAACCCTTTCCTCCTCTATGGCACATCTTGATGGAATTTAACTTCATAGTATTTACTTCGTGTATCAAGGACAAGCTTGATCTCTATTATAAGTCAATATACATCATTTATTTTCTGTATTTGTTTGGTTTAATTTCCTTTAAGAATCTTCATAATCTTCCTAAATACCTTTGTGGTTCTTTCTCCTTGTTTTGCATTTAAAATGTTTCCAAACTCTTCCCATGATTTCTTCTTAGTCTACCAAAGATGTGGGTGTTTCAGTGGCAGATAGACAACGGCATAACGTAAAGGATTGTCTGTGGGGTGTTTGTGCTCAGGGCCAAATGGAAGCTGTCAAAGTCCTAGAGGATATCTGAAACGTGACGGCTAACGGAGCTCTGTTGAAAAAATGCTGCTAAGCTAATCATGATCTGAAAACGAGATTTGGATCAATTTAATCAATAATAAAAATTCTAGGCTTTCCGATTTCCCTCATGGATTTGTAATCATATAGATTATGAAATATGCATCGCTCCTACACATTAGTTACCATCATCTATTCAAAATTCGTATTCAGTAGTGTGTTATTAAAATCTTTTAACCCGCAATTTTCATCCGATTGGTGACTGAATTAGTATGTAATCTCAGTCGCACGACAATCATAACAAATTGCATTTAAATAAATATCAATCTCTAAATTTTTTATAATCGGTCTGGAGGACGATATTCAGATTAAAAAAAAATGTAAGTCTAATTTTTCCTTATGTTTATTTTCATGCAAAGTTTAAAGAAAAAAGAATTTTACTTTTTTCAGTTTCAAATATGTAATAGCTTTATTTTGTCTCATTATTGATAACTACAAAATCATTATATTTATTACACAACATCTGTTTTCATTAACTTTAAGTTTAAGTTTTAAATAATCGCTCAAAACGAAACCACATACATTATACGTGAATCAACCCCTTTGATAATGAATGCAAGTTTTTATGAAAATAAATAACAAATGACTTTTTTTTTAAATTTTACTCCCACATTTACAGTATCATCCTCCCTTCACACGTGTATATAAAATACATTTTGTGACAGAAATATAAACAAACTACTGTATCTACCCCTACGCTGAAGTGAAGTGGGTAACCTTTACGCCCACTGTAGTTCTTTGTTCAATTATTATTACATCTGTCAGCAATTTAGAGGTTAATGTAAAATAGAATTCAACTAAAATACAAAGTTGCTGTCCGCCAACATGGTACTTGGCTGCATATATATGAAATTTATGGAACTAATAATGACCGTGTAGAGAAATATGGTTTTAGAAAAGTATGAAACCAATAAAATAAATTGTAACGAATTGAAATAGAAAACAATGATTATGTGCGCACACATGTTTATACACAGCCCAATTTTGCAAGCCCAAAGTGACCACACGAGAATATAATTCAGAATTTTAAACGTACATCTTTATTTTTTGTATTACAGAAATTAATATAAATTTCCGTTTTAAGAAGATTAATAATTTTTTAAATTTCATTCTTGCTAGTTTTATCAAATATACAAATGTTATGGATATAGTGGTTTTTTTTCTTCAAAAACATTTGTTGAAATTACAGGATTTTCTGCAATAGAATCAAAACAAAACTTGAAATCTAAAGAGTAATAAAATGTTTAAATACAATAAATGATAATATTAATAGTAAATATTACCTGTAAATAATTCGTCATGTGAATTTTCGGTTGCGATGCATTTATACTACGCGGTTCATGTAATAGACTCTAATCAAATTTGACACCCCATCATATTTGCATAAAGGGAAGACTTATGAGCGCTATTGAAGAATTTATAAAGAATTGAAATTTATAAAGATATACAATATAATCCAACCACTATATTAAATTATCAGCTGTCATTTCAGAGTAATGACCTGTAGGACACAGCACTCAACTATCATGTGAAACCAGTTTTTTAGCTACGTACAAATAATAAATAGTAGGCTATAGCCTACCATGGACCACATGACAGTACCACATGACGGTGTACACTGGATATAATTTTCCGTTAAAAAAATGTTTTTAAAAATTAAGTTTTGTGTATCTTAGTGTTTTAATGTTGTGTTTTAGTACACGTACATGACAAACTTAATAACTTGATTACATTCCCGAAACGCTTAGTAGAAATTCCTCGCAACCAAAAAGTCGCATGTCGGATTAATTACAGGTAATATTTACTATTAATATTATCATATATTTTATTTCAATATTTGAAGTGCTTGGAAACCAAAACTCATGACTCTAAATAAAAAAAAATATTAAAATAACATTATAATCGTGATAAAAATTAGAAAATCTGATTAGATATTTCTAAAATGATAATATTGTTTGTAAAATTGAACCTTGAACAACCAAAATAAAAAAAGGGTATTCACAAAATACACCTGTATTATTAAATTTATATAACGGCATGTTATGAAGTATCAGGGCAAGGAATTTAACTGAATGATAACTTGTCTATGTATGTGAGCCATATCCTAAACTCTTCATTTATAAAATACATCCGATCGTCATTTCAGACCAAACTGAAATAAGCATTACTGTAGAAATTTTAAAGATTTCTACAGTAATTTAATTTTTGTAGAAATTAAATTTACTATTATAAAGATTTCATTTCAAAGATTTAGTATGTCTATTTAATGGTTGAACAAGACATATCACTAGCCTTAAATAATACCTCAGCAATATCCAGTTTTCCTGTATGTTAAAAGTTAGATCCAATCTAAGAACAACGTGAGTTACTTAGATTTAATTACAGGAAACAAACCCAGACTACTAACACAATACTAGCATACACTAGAGTGGTTTACACAAAATATCTGTTTCAAATAGTTAGGTATATTTTGTTAATATATATCGAGCTTTGTTTGGTCCTTATAGAACTAGTCGATCTCCAGAATAAACATGCAACAATCAATACATAATAAATACAATGTAGTGGCTACAATTCCTTAGCATTAGCTGACATAAAATTTAAGATATGAAAAAAGATAGATCCGTTACCTTAAATAGTAACACAGAAATTAAGAAGAAATTTTATATCACAATCGATAAAATCGAGGTTATTTACCTATCTTTGTTAACAAACCTGCAATAGGTTTTAGAAGATGAGAGCAATATTTCACACTGAACTAATAATAGGTTACAAATTTTGAACCATGCTTAACAACCCTTCTGATAGAGGTGTATATAAAATTTAATGGAATGACAACGAATAGCATTATATAGATCAGAATGGAAAGTTTTTTAAAGGAAGATCTAAAGGACATTCACCAAAAAGCATCAACATATACAACGAACACAGTTTTATCAATATACAAGAAAACGACACTATTTTACTTAAAATGAACGAAGGACATAAAATTTCTACTATGGAAACATATGAAATTTATAAACACTATAAAAGCGAGAACGGGAAATGATAAATAATTAAAATTTACCTCCATCTGATTATATATTTTGATATTTAATATTTGAAAACCTTCTTCTGTTACGGGATTTAATATGCATTGCTCAAATAATCAGGTGAACTTTAAAGGGTAATAGCGCCGTCATAGCTGGTGCCACACCGTGATCGAATAATAATAAATAAATATTTATTTTCAGTGGCGAAGGACCACTGGGTTCTCTTTTTAATATCACCTCCGTTAAAAAATACAATAAAATTTAAAACATACTTCTAAAATCTAAACTATATAAGTTTAACTAAATTTAAAATTACAAAATGTATAATAACCATAATATCTTGTTTTCCTTAGTTTATAACAAGAAGCTAATCAAACATTTATATATTGAGGGGGAAAATAGTTATTTTTATGGCCAACACTGCTAGTTTAGATATCACCAACGTTTGTCAAACTGCCCTCTTATTTATAAAATCAATTTAAAAAAACAGAGAAAGGTGAATTACTTTAAACTCCGACTCTTTAGTATTCATTGCTCAAATAAACTGGTGAAATTTTGAGGACACTGCAGTTGACGCACCCTGTTATGAAAAAGGAGAATGGGAAACTAATTCATGTGATCTGGCTGGAACATTTGTGATGATTAGTGCTTCAAGAAATAGTCTGATTACCCAGATACCTTGATTATACAACCACATCCATTAAGGGAGGAAGGAAGGCGAATGCTCACTGCTTAAACCTGTACTATCTCAATTATGGTATGGTAACCTTAACACTCTACTTTGGGATCATCCCTTACGGAATAAAATCAGCAAAACTATAATAATTAGGCCTATTGAGTTGGCTTTTTTTTACCAGATAATAGATATAGATAGAGAGTTGGCTCTGATAATAGATTATAGATACGTTTAGTAGCTTTTTACCAATCTATATATAACAGCGTCATTTTAGCTGCTGACTAATTAATAAAAGGAACGCCATAATTCACTGTCTCGAATATCCCTCAGATATATATCTTATTGTGTCGTCTCATTAACTTGAAATTCCTCATCAACCCAGTCTGAGTTTTTTTGAAAACCGTAAGATTTACAGGTGATGATCCCCTGTTTTCCTATCTGTCCTCCACTCCACAGAGCGCCTAAGGATTCAAATCATTTCCTATCCATAACTGGTAAGTAAAACACTACGTGTTAAGCCGTCCTCACAACTTCACCACATAACCAACATAAAAGGTCTGGTCTGCGTAAACCTGATTTTGTGTAAATGATTATGAAAAATCCAATAACCATTCAGAAATTCCAGATCAGTCTTGTATAGTTTAAGGGTGTGCGGAGTCGTAACGGACACTTGAGCATCTTATTAAACCATACATAAGAGAGCCTTCTTTCTCTCCACAAACTTTAGGTATTTGCTCAAAACCATTGAGAGACATCTGCATCCTAAGATGTAAGATACAAAGGTTCAAATAATATTTTATCGTAGGAAACGTTTTACATATTAGGCATAGTATGACCAACTAATAACTCATTACCGACTTCAAAAAAGAAGGAGGTTCTGTATTCGATCTGATTTTTTTTTGTTTTATGTGTGTTCGCACATATTTCCGGAACGGCTCGAGCGATTTCATTGGGGGTGGTTTCATTTGAAAGGGTATGGTCCCGAGATGGTCCCATTTCATTTCCGACTTGATTGAGGCAGTACTTGGCCAGTATTTGCAAAACAATGCCAAAATGGCGCCTGGTTGACAAGACTAGTTGGAAATATTATTGTTTAATATTGATAATATTGAATAATATTGAAAATGTTATATCGTTTATGTTAACTAGCCAGTACTTATATGACATTTTTGTTAGTACTGGGCCAGTACTAGCAATAAATAAATATTGTTGAATTTGAAAGAATTAATTGGATTTACAAGGTAATACACGTTTTGTCTAGTATTAAAAAGTTTCACGAGCCAATACCTTTCCAGTAATGTCCAGTTAACACCAATACTTACCAGAACTAGATTTAAAAACGCGAGTACAACCGCAATATGTAAACGCACACTTCATAATTCCAGTAGCCACGTAAAACTGATGTACACTTTTCGACAGTTACAACTGTTTTGTTTTGTCGGAGTTCAAATTCTAACTGAAGAAATAAGAGTGGGCACGTAAACTTGTGGGGAACTGTATGCAGCTAAGCACTAGCGTGAACGTGTAAACAGGACTTGAACAGGAAAGAACATTGAATATCATACAAGCATGAGCTCGACGAGAATTGAATTAAAATTTTCTGTTTCTCATTTTCAGTCATAATGTCGAACAAAAATATTATTTCAAAATAAATTGAAAGCTACCTAATAAAAGCACTAAAAGTGACAAAATAATTAACTTTTTAACAAAAATAAAAAAATAAAGAAAAAAATATATTCAACATTAATGTGTAATAAATATAATTTAAAAAAATATAACATGTAACTAAAAAGTATTAAATAATAATGTGTTATAATAGTAATTCCGACTTCGTAATAATTATATTCGTGAAATGTAAACTGATATTTACAGAAACTAAATGGAGTGTTTATTTATTTTTATTTTTGAAGTCGACGCCACGTTCGATTCAACGATGTAATTGCTGAAGAAACAAAAGTTAATGACAACTCCCCCCCTTCTTCTCGTTGCATTCAATTTAATGAGTACACCTTTCGAGGTACCTTTTTTCATAATTGACCGTTTGTACTTTTCTAGTGTCAAAAAATAGTACTACTCGCTATTAAGCCTTTATACCTAAAATATATCGTGCACTCAAAAGAAAAATACCAAACTGTATTTTCGCAAGTATAGTAGTAAGGGAAAACAGACAAAATTTCAAAGAATCGTGTCGTAGACTATTCGGTATAATAGCTCATCGCTTGAACAATCATGGCGTCGACTTCAAAAAAAAAACAAAAAAAAAACAAGATATAAACACTCGTTTTAGTTTCTGTAAATATCAGTTTACATTTCACGAATATAATTATTACGAAGTCGGAATTACTATTATAACACATTATTATTTAATACTTTTTAGTTACATGTTATATTTTTTAAATTATATTTCTTACACATTAATGTTGAATTTTTTTTTTAAATTTTTTATTTTAGTTCTTTTTTTGAAGTTGGTCTTTTTTGTTAAAAAAATATTTATTTTGTTCTTACTTAAAATTCAAATTTTTTTATGATATTGAATAGAAAAAAATAATTAGTAAAAGTAATTATAACCAAACATAGCCCCTAATTTATGAAATAAAATAACATTTTAGTAATATGAAGTTTGGGTAATTACAATTAAATTTGTACAGTTAGGTAATTTAGCAATTCGTTCTATATGATTTTTACCTAAAATAAATGATTGAACAATTTCAAAATGGCTATAGTTTTAAACGATTTCTACGTATTACCTCGTATCGTTAAGGTAGATTTGTTCCAACATTAATAACAAATTAAAATTTATTAAACAAGGGGATGAATTATAAACATCAAAAGTACTTTGTTTTCCATTCATGTCATAAAATTACCTCTATGGAAATTACGCAGTATCTCTGTTTCACTTCAGAAATGTTTAAAAATAGTTTTACGAGTTTTACTTTAATTGATGTTAACACACAAGCGTTATTGTATATTTATAGATTTTTAATAAGTTTGAGAGAAAATATGGAAAATGTAAAACGATTTCATTAAAGGTGAGAAGCAGTTAAATAGTCGTTAATATTTCATTGCTTCAATAAAAGTTTCATGAGGGTCTAAATCTTCTTTAACATTTTATTATTTTCTGTTTTTCAATCTTTTAAATGATTAAAGAATAAAGGCGTAATTTTTTCGATAGAAGTTATTGCGATATCTTTAATAAAATGCAATTTAATGGTAGCACGAAACCAATTTTATTTCTTGTCATTTGTCTTATCTTACTGAGCTATTGATTGATGTTTCCCTAGACCATATGTCTTGTAAGACATTTATATTTATGTTAACTCCTGATCTCCCATAGCTTGAATTCCGAAATTAAAAAAAAACGTAGATCAACAGAAGCAGTTCCTCCCTACACAATTAATTACCGCAACCATGTTTAGCTGCCTATATAGGTTATACATACACAATTACCTACTGAAGGTCATATTAAACGTTTTGTATGTTGGTGAGAAAGTTTACACTATCTTTAACCACAATCTTCTATACATTCATTTAAGTTACAGATTAAATAAATACGATTCAATGATTTCGTTTTAGTATTCAATGGAAAGTATTATTCTTGGTCGCTATTGGTTTACGCTCGAATACACCTTAGACAAGATTTCTCTTTATATAACTATTCTAATCGACTAGAGAGGACATTTTTAAAATCAATCTTGTTAACTCACTTTATAGAGATTTATTTTAACACTGATTGACGTCAATAAATGAAATCTATTCTGTCAGATTCTTATTCAATAATGTTTTCCAATTGTTGTAAGATTTTTTACAAGGCTTTTATTTTATGATTTTTTTCTTCTTTGATAGGTTTAGAAATTTGTTTCAACACGTGAAAAACCAACGTCAGTTATGCTCGTTTGTTTATTTTAAAATGCGGAACACGCTGTCAGATGTCACTCATTTCAAATGCATCTCATGTATATTTCTATAGAAACAAGGACATTCTTTCTTGACTACATCACAAATTAGAAAATATGAAAAGTTGTAAAGGACAAATTTACTTTGTATATTTTTCTTGGTTAAAATTGAAATAAAATAAGTAATAACATTGTTTTAACTTTTTAACATATACATTAACAAAACCTGCCAAAAATAGTTTTTAACCATCGCATAAAAATGCTATTGCAGTAAGGAAGTGAAATTAATAATGAACGGTGTAATAGATATATGGATAATATTTTTAAAATCGTAAATAAAATTGTATTTAAATCGAGTTTTTAATGACAGTGGTTACTGTTTGTTTTTGTGGTTACCCAAATTATTTGCAATTTTTAAATATAAAATAGAATTCATAAAATTCTAAGAGTGAGCTTAGATATTATATTATACCAGAGCTATTAATTATGTAAATTGAGCTAAAACATTGAGTTGTTTATATATTGCTGTCCTCACCCTTACCTCACTTCCAGTTATAACAAGTTATACGTTATCCACTAAATCACTGAATATTATGTCACATAATTAATATTGATAAAAAAAAAATTATAAATAAAACTATTCACATTTAACAATATTAAATGGTGTTTTTATAAATAATACTAAAATAATATCGTCTATCGAGTAACAATAAATGTTCGTTTTCTTTATTATTTGTAGTTGACTTGAGGAAGATCGTAGTTGTATTACTGTAAATTACGTAACAAAAAAGATAATGTTCATTACACTCTAATTTTAAATTAGTTAAATAAACCATATGTCTAGACCTAATATCAGATGTAAGAGAAATAAATACCGGCAATTCCTAAGTGTTGAGCTCAGCTGTAATAAACCACGCGTAATGAATTGAAAGTTAAGCTAAAATCATTAATTTTATTTGTTCGACAGCTACTGACCCCCGTTACATCCACTTCCAGTTACAGATGGAATGATGTTTAACCTTTAGCCAAAGTCTGGATACACTTGACTGTTTGTACTCAGTTACAATAAATTGTTGTGTACTGTCATTAAAATTGAGAATATTTCAAACACACAATAATTTACCAAATTATCAATATTTACATAATTGTTATCACTACTACTATGTTTTTCGTCGTGTATAATTAAAGGTTCATTGTCTTTACAAGTTGTAAGTTGAACTGAGTCTACAAGCTTTTAAAGTATTTGGTTTACTTTTCACTGTCAGTTTTTCTTTAATAAAGACATGAATATACAGATACTGAGTTCTAGCGACAGTCGTTAGTTATTAATTGACCCTTCTTATGATCTGATAATACATTCCCAGGAATGGTCTGCTTTTACAATACAATGTAAGTATTTCCAGTATTTATTTTGTGAGAGTACAGAAAAAGGTGCTTTTATTAGTGACAAAATGTGGATTATAGGCTAAAACGACTCAACTTACTTTGTTTTCCAAGTCACACAAAATATCTCTACGCACGTATAACACAACGTTTCGCTTTCTGTCAACTTGTCTCTTATTAGGTTTTCAACTCGGATATCGTTTAGGTGATTTAGTTTTCTTTACAGATTTTTCATTAAAATTGATTCAAGTTACAAAAATGTGTTTATGTAGTTATAATACGAACACCATAATTTTCAGTGATTTTCCATATTTTCTCTTAATTTTAAACGAGTTTTCTTTTCATTTTATCAACGAGTTAGTACATTATTTTAAACAATACTTGAGTATAACATTTTCTTTCAAAATAGGTATGTTTACATAATTAGGACTTATCGTACGTTTTATTATATTTCCTCATTTTGTTTTATAGGTATGTACGAGAAATTCTGTGTTATTATTTTAAACAGTTTATTACTTTAAAAAGAATAATCCAAAAGGCCTTTTCGGAGCAATCATTACTTTCTTGTGTCTTTAGAGGCTACATTAAAAAAAGATGAATTAAAATTGTTATATGCAGTTTTAAAATAACTTTATTTTGATTTTGGTTCTAAATTACCTATTCTTAAACTTTAAGTCATAAAAAAATAAGTCTATAGCAGTGATCTAAATAAAGCGTAATTATAAAAAATGAGCAACATTGTTAGATTCGGTTATGAAAAATTAAATTATCGTTTATGTTCTTACCAATTTTGTTTTTATCTTCATAAAGAGTGGTAGATTAATGATATCTTTACATTTATCAATACTAAGATATCAAACTAACAATGATTACAAAGAGCTCATTTTTATATTTCTATTATAGGGAATAAACATTGCACAACTTTCACACACATATATAAGCAAACATAGTTTCTAACCAAGATCAAAAATTAGAGTTAACTTTGTAAATTGTAATTGGTTTTATTCACGGCAAACAACATTGTTTTTGATATTTTCTCTAAATATTGCTTAACCACAATTTATTTTTTTTATTAATAAATTATTAAACTAGTTTCCGTAATTATTTCCAAACTTTAAAAAATTTTACCCAACGATAAATATAATCGATTTGAAGAAATTGTGCTATTTAAATCTTGTCCATAGATTGTATTCATATATAAATCCTGAACTTCTATTTTTTGAAAGGCTCTTAATTTTGTCAGTGGTGGGTGATCCAATGAAAAACTTTACGTTGGGGTTTTTACGCATCATAAAAATATCTCTATATTACGAAATTGAGAAAATACAAACCTGCAAAGAAGAGATTAGCGTGGGTAGATCGCAAGGGAATATATACGTATTAAGATACTGCTTTTGTGTTTTAATAATGAGGCTTACTTAGAGAAAGTAACACGCAAACAAACCATTCATTTTGTTTATTCCATAGGGAACTATGACATTTGAAAAAAAGGAAGAATTTATGGTTGGAATAGTAGGACAACCGAAAGCTGAATTCAGTAAATCTAAAAATAAATTAGTTTATTTTAAACAATGAATTTAATTTTGTATGATCAATGAAAATTTAAAAAAATAAAATTATTTAAACAATATAATTAATGTACATTGATCCTGTTTGTCATTTTTTTGATGATATGGTATCAAATACGATTAAGAATGCTTAAAGAATGCTGAAGGGTTTGGCTAGATTTAACAGAGGTATGGGGTTGATAATGTATCCAGATAAAATAATAGGTAATTTTGAAAAATATTATAATGGTTAAGCTGCTTGAATAAGTAGAGTATTACAAGAATTCGATTTAGATTATGTAATTGTACCCAACAGGTCATAACGAGGTGATGGTTTGATTAATTCAGGTTAGGACAGTATCGCCTCTCTGGAGTATTATGAAGAACGGTAACTTAAACGACCTGAAATAGAAGGCGGTGATGAGGTGTGTGTATGCAGAATTTATGATTGGATTCCAAATCCCTGATTAGGTTCTCACAATTATAATAGATTATAGATTGGAGAGAACATAGTATAGAATGATTAGGAGTACATTCAGAGTTAAGCACAAGTTAAGGAGAAAAATAAGGAGATTTCAAAGAAAAAAGATGGCTAAGAAAGAAGTACATCTTTCTAAGTGGAAATGGAATACCAGAGTTGGGATAAAATATGTACTGAATGGATTCCAAAGGACATACAGATGAAAAAAAGATGACCAGAACTCAGGCCGAGGGACGAAATGATGTAGAAAGTATTTGATTCACGTTGTTCAAAAGTATGTAAAGATTTTTAAATAACTTTAATGTTTCTTAAATAAGTAACCGCACAGATTATGTACATGGATAACATTAATTTTAGAAGAATGATGGTTACATTGAAATGTAAATTTATTTTATCAACTATTTTCGTCCAAAAAGAAAGGGTTTTGCTCTTTGGAGAATATAAATAGAGTTTTATTAATTCTAAGTGAGAAAGAAAATGTATATTTTAGAATAGTTAATTTTTACTTTATTTGTGTTTCCTTATATTTAATTACTTACATAATAATTCCAGCAATGTTTATTATCATTAAATTGAAATAATTTATTTAATCGTCTAAATAGCTTATCCAATTATCTTCTTTAATCAATTAGAAATGTAAAAGAATAATGATATTTGAAATGTCCCTCATATTGCACATTTTTGAACTGTCCGCTTGAACTACATTTCCACTTCACTGATTCAGTAAACATTCAGAGAAAGGAAACCATTCAACAATACCTTTAATACCAAAGACATTTTTTATTACTTTATACGGAGGAAACATTTCCTAAGGCTAGTTTTTTAAAACGAAATTTCTAGAAAGAAACAACATTATCGATTTTTAAATTCACATCATTTAATACACAGCCTACATTGAACACCAAATTTATTACAACTTGCAAGAAAAGGTCTTGATTTAAAAATTTTACCTTAGAACAAATAATTACCATTATAGAAAAACAACAATAATTTAACCGATGTTATTTTGCTATAAGATAAAATGATGTTTTTTCATACAAGATAATAGAAAAGTAAGAAAACAATTTGAACGAATTACAATATAAAAACTAAAATTATGCTACACATCTTAGTAAAATTGCATGACCTTTTCGTATACGGAAAAACTTTGCAATTAAAAAAAAAAATTCCTCCACCCTTCCGATAAAATTTTAGTTCCACATTTAAAAACTATATTTTATTTAATAAAGGATTTTACATAAATTGACTTTTTATAAAATGTTATTGTTGAAGTTTTTTGAAATACACAACCAAAATATATATAGTGATTCTCTAACTTATTGAAGGTAGGCAGTTTTTAACCATAGAACCAAAACTCAGCTACTAATCGTAAACATTTAACCAATAAAACAATACTAAGTCAATTAGAAAAACCTAGTCATGGTTTTTAAAAGAATATCTTCATACATGATAATTTTATAAGTGAAAGTTTTTAAAACTTAAAAAAACCTTTTGATTGCAGCAGTAATAATTTAATTTACTGATTTTGAAGGTGGAATCATTGTGCTTTGTCGGGCTTATAGATAAGTTTCAGAAGCTATACTCATAATATCGTTAAATAATAATTGTGAGTTTAAACCATTTCTCTTCGGAAGTACGATATTGATTTCGGATTGTGGACCACTGAGAGCTGCTAGTATTTATTTTGAAATTCTAGCCGTCAATTTAACACGTAGTTACTTTGAAATGGGATTAAAATTTCCAGATACATATTTAGTTAATACTTACATAAATCAAATTACAGTATGTTTTGGAATATATCTATGCTTGAGCGTAACTTTATTTCTTCTTATTTTTTATCCGATAAATAATGCTTTGTTGTAGTGCTTAGACATGGTGCCTATATGTGGAAAAAATGTCTAGAAATTGATGAGGGTGGAAGAGTAACTATGTATTGAGGCATTGTTAAGGGTAATTTCTAAACCATCTAAAAGCGAAGGTTGTAGTGAACACTGATTAGGTATCGCAAATCATATAGGTACCCAGAATAGAAAACCATTCCTGGTACGAAATATGTAAAGAAATATTTTCCAGTGACAAGCAGAGGAATAAGGAAGTCCGGATCTCCAGTGAAGAGATGACGTAGTGGAAAATTTATTTATCAATGTTTTCCCAGGTAAGAAATAGAGTATTATTGTCAGTTGTCTTAAAACTTAAAAACTTCACTGTCTTTAATGAATTTTAAAGATGTATTTGCATAAAATTGTATTTTTTAATAAAATTTAAGTTTGTTTAAGCAAATCTATTACTCCGTAAGAATAAACAATCTTTTGTTTTTCAGACATTTCTTATTGGTCTTAAAATCCCAATTTTTATATTTATTTGTCAATTAGTAAGCTTTATCTAAAATTTAGAATTCCTCAAAATCTTTTTAACTATTTTGATAAAATAATTCTAAAATGTAATCCCTACAAAACGTATTAGTTGTCATTTCTTAAAAACATTCTGATTCAGGAGCTATACGTAAAAAAAAAACTTTTACGGACCAATTATAAAATATTTTATTTCCTAAAATCGGCAGTAACTGTTTCGTTAATAATTCTTGAAATGTTATTATTAATTATTTACACTACTGTGGTAATCGCACTTAAAAGATATTTTTGTTTTAATATGTTCCCTACTATTTTATTTATAGAAATATTCTGATTTTATTGGAACTCATTTTATATATACGTATAAGATTGAAGAATTTGATTTTGAGATTTGCCTACGTAATGTTACACTCTACAAGAATGCTGTTTTGCTATTTGGTTGGTCGTTCTATATTACTAGTAACTCATTTTAGACGCTCTAAAGTAGAGATTGGTTATTATATCAGAGATATTTTTAAACTTTATATAATAGCAATAAGAGTTTTGGTTTAAATATCTACTCTTTTAATTATTCCGGTGAACTAACGTGTATGGTACTAAAATAATGATTTTTTGTTAAACTTACAATGGGTTTTTTTTTCAATGGTTAAACCTACTCCGTTTTTTTTTTTCAAAATAAAATACATTTTAAATAAGATTGTAAGTAATTCAATTTTCTAAAAACATTGTGTTTTCAATTTTTCCTTTACTAATAATTTTCCAATTTATAAACGTAAAAACTAAAGCTTTCTGAAAACCTCGATTTTGGTCTTGCAATCAAAATAAGATTAAAGTTTCAAACCTTTACAACCACTTGTTTTAATCTATTAATCATAGATATTTTACACAATCAGTCAGTGTAGCTGACTCAAAATACAATTAATTCTTTGTAATAAAACCAATAGATTGTTGCCAGCTATTTTTATACGGCTCTACTATGGAAGGATGAAATTACTTAAAAATATATTGTGGTTTGTGATTAAAATTTATTATAAACAACAAGAGTGAATTATTGTTTAAATAAAACAAGCTATAATTGAATTTACTGTGGTGTATCGTACGTCATTCCACGGTGATTATATTGTCTCTGGCAATCTCTAAGGAGTTTCTTGTAAAATCTTATTTATTTTTATTTTTAAAGATAAATTATTTCTCTGGTCAACTCAAGGTGTAATATTTTTATAACAAATATTACATAAACACTATATTATTTATCATCATCCATATTTTAAAACCAACCCGTAAGAAAAAAGGAACATAATTCGCATATTCGTTCCTAAAAAATAGAAATATAAACGATATGTCATACAAATGTTACCCAAATCTCTTAATTGATCAAAGACATTTAATATTTATACAAATTTAATCTATAACTACACTAAGGTGTATTTTAAGACTTTCGACATTGAAAGCTACGGTAAATTTCAAATATATAATAACTAATATTTGTTCTGTGTATAATGATATATTAATTAACGGTTTGAGGCTAAAATTTGTTTCAAATTTGGTTAAAAACTTTAATTTAGATTATAATAAAATTACATTTTTGTTCATGTCCTTGTTAGAAGTTTCCTCATAATTGGATTTATTATATATATATATAATATAATATATATATTACTGACTTGCTAACGTCCATGATTTACCTAAATATGTTTTTATACAGATAACAATTTAAAGTTCTATAGAACCACCTACTTTTATTTATTTATTTTTAAATAATATCTATTGAGTTAAAACACTTCATGCAACGTGGCAAGAGTTTCCTAATCTCTTTATTATAGTAGCTGGATTTTAGAGGAGGGCAATCGTACGTTTTTTTTGTGTTTCTTTATAAACAATCTTTTAACCCAACATAGTTTGAAAAATTTGTTGCACATAATTTCATGTACTGTAGCTAATAAAAACCGTATTACAATCTACATTAATTGAACTTTAAGGAATGCTTGATGCAATTCTTCAATAGATAAACATATTTATTCACGAATATTATTGTAGATTTTGTTAGTAAGCGATTACAGGTGGTCGTCCAAAGCCTGACACAAAATTAACATATATTATTCTTCTTTCACTTGACAGCCCGCACCAATTAGGCTCGTTTCCCTTATTCATATCTCTTTCACCATACAGTTGTAAGTTATTGATGAATTTCAGGACCTTACTTTATAATCGGTAGCATTGACGTTTGGCAAAGAGTTTTATCCTGTAACCCACAAAAATATGTTGAGGTTATAAACTCATTATTAGAGGGCGTCTATTCTTGAATCTGCTCGTCAGAGACTAAATTGTTTACGTACTTAAACACTTCATACTTTAAATATCACCCACAAACTAAATATAATATATAGATAATCAGTCTTACACATGTTGGCTGTATTTCATTGAACAGATGATTGAAAAATGCCATTCAATAAAGTTTTATATTTTTTTTATTCTAAGGTCTTTCAAAATAAATCGTTAACGATAAAATAATAATGAAAGAAAAATAAAAAGACTTATGTTATTTGATACTTCTTAAACACGCCTCTAAACTTCTGATATGCGACAAACTAAGAACATATTTTTTGGAGAGTTAGACTCTCTGTTATCTCTGTCCTCCTTTTCTTTGCCTGTAGTATTCAGGTTTCGTTGGTCTGATAGAAATAAATTATTGACGTTTAATCACAAGCATACAATATAAAAAACAAATATAACGTTTTAGAAATATAAAATTTTTAGTTAACATTCCACATAAACCTAGAATAGTTTTTTTGTAACATAACGTCGTAAATAGATAGTTATTGGAATGATTGAAGTCATTTATACAGGGGAAATATCCGCTTCCGTGTAATGTAGCCGGTAAGTGATTTTTTTGGAATGTGTATATCTGTCATACGAGATCTACAGCCCAAATAAGTGGACTGATTTAGATCAAATTTTCGTATAACGCACATTTTTTACCATATCGGAAGTTTTTTAAATTTAAATTAAATATGTCGATACCTCAAAACTTTGAGTAACTGCCTCACTCACTGAAAGTCAAAATTCCAATTGATCAAATTTTGTAAAAAATGACGCAAAGAAATCGAATTCTTTACTATTTTCAAAACATTATTGCCTGGTTGGATGTAATTAATTAAAATAGTAGACGAATTACGAGTCTTGATTTGAATAACTTAAAACGAGTGACTTTAATGATATTTTGGTGAAATTTAAAACTTTAAAAAAAAAAAAATCATGGCACCAAACATTGGTGAAAGATAATTACTTTACGTGAATGATATGACGGGAAACTAACCGTCATTTTAAGTTGATTAATAACAATAATTCGTTTTGTGTATTCGGTGTTTACCAACATTTGCAATCGATCTCATTTTATGAAACTGGATATCATGATTTTATAATCAATGTTGATGTGACTGATGCTGTAATATAAATTTGCCTCGCTACTAATCCCTAGAGATGTGTTAAATATACTGTATTCTATTATTAAATTTGTATACAAGATAAATTATCACACACTTATTCTGTAGCAACTGTTCTGTCGAACGAAAAGATTCCATTGCCTAAATAATGTTATTCAAGGAAATGTAACACAATATATTGCAGGGTGAGTGTTGTAATCCCTTTGGAATAAAAGGGTCATCCCGATCTGTCACTCTTATTTATTTCTGAGGTCAATTGTCTGACAATATATTTTGTATCTGTTTCTTTTTCGCCTTTAAATTATTTAGGACACAATTGTTTCGTTAGAAATAAGGAGTGTATTAAAAATAAACAAATTAAATCTTATTTTAAATCTTTCACGTGTACGTAGTATTAAAAAAAAAATTATGATATGGGTTTGATGTCAAGTTTTTAGATATATCAGTTTATTCTGTAAATATGTCGATTATCGTTTAGAGGTCTACGGGGTAGATAATGAACTGATTTTAATCGAAATGGTATTTTAAGTAATTTAGGCAGATCTAGTGACATATATATTTTTTGTAGCTCAAAACTGTATGGTATCCGCCATAAGTAAAACACAAATATACAACTCTATTGAACTATGCTATTCGATGTTGATCAAACTTTGCTCGAGTAAATTTTAGCCTTTAAGTAACAAAACAAAACGTCATGGTTACTATTTCTTGAAAAATTCCAATTTTTCAGTCATCTGTAAACATAAAAAAGGACTGTTGTTAAAGACGTAATTAATCAAAACCGGTTATTTACATTTTATTAATGAAAGCATTTACGAAAGAAATCTGAACTTTCTCATCGTAATCCTGTTTAAATTAATAATTGATTTCCTCACTGCAAATAACACTTCGGAGATCATGAAAAATACACTGAAATTTATGAATTACATTATTTAAGTACATTGCAACGATACACCTTGCAAGATTAACGTAGACTCTCAATTTAACGCGTATCGTTCGGGAATTTACTCAAATTTTGCTTCCGGCTTTTTCCCCGCTTGCAACAACGTATCGTATGCAAGACAATTTTACTTTTATCGTAAATTGTCAAGAAATAAGTCTTTTCGACTTTATTTCGTTTTATTTATTAATGAATTTATTGATTGCTCAGTCGATTTTACCTTTTTTAAACTTGTGTATACGACTCTTCTAGAGGTCGTGCCGTTTGGGAGAGTTTGGTTTCCAAATTTTATTCCATTTAGAAAAATGTACAAATCATTAATTTTTGTAAATTTCTCTTTAGAGCACACACTTTATTTCACAGATATATATTTAAAATGGCATACAACTATAGGAATCTCTACAATAATGAAAAGCAATTAAAGATTTTTCAAATCAATTATCAATATTTATTACTATTTATATTATGACTGAAGGTCTTTCTTTTGTTTGGTAAATTTATATTTTTCTTTATACTACAAAATCTCTACCATAAGACACAATGAATTTTATACACATATATTACAACACATTAAATTTTATATAGACACTCTATAACATATTAAATTTTATACTCAGAATGACCAGAACAAATCATTTAAAATTGAATTTACTTAAAAAATACACTTCCCCTATAATTTTTATTGAATATTTAATTAAAATGAATTTACGTTTATTATTATTAATTCCCTAAAGTTTCCAATAAATCAAAGTATTGGTACCTTGAACACTAATGAAGATCATATACGATGCTGAAGATTCTGATGGGTTGAGATGATCTCCCGATGCCTGTAGTCTAATGTTGTAAGTTCAATGAGTAGATTTTCTGCTGGTGCTGACTCCTGAAGCACGTCTTCCTCGTAGGCTGGTTGAAAAAAGAGTATCCAAGTTACCTTGAATATTTCAGAGCTCCTCTGACTTGGGAATTTTGAGTACCAACTTAACTTGGTTTCCCTCATAAACTATCCCTTCACGTTTTTATACGTTTTCGGCGAGTTTATGCTTTATTTTGGGTTTTTTCATTTCCCAAAATATTTACAGATTATTTATTTATTATATTTATTCTTTTATTTCATTCTAATCCTTTTATTTCTTCCTTTTTACTTTATTTCTTCACAAATTTTTATCTTTTATCGGTTGTCTCCACTTCTTTGTCATTGGTTACGGTCGAGTTTCGCTCAGCGATCCCTCCTCTTGTTAAAACATGATTTTGGTTGAAATTCTGTACTTTTTTCTTCTTTTCTCTCTAACTTCTGCTTCGCTCTTCCGATTCTCGATTTCTTTTTAGATCTTGGTTCTTAATGTTCTTGGGATCCTTTAGGTTTTTGTTTCGTGGTTGTAGTCCATTTCTTTCTCGAGTTATTTAGCTTTTACGTAATTTTAACAATTTCAAAATTTAGTTTTTTCCCTGATTTGGTTTTTGGTTTTTTAACACTTTTTATTTTTTGTTCTTGGTAGGAACGAATGTAACTATGATCACTTTTTCTCTGCTATGTTTATTTCGCGAGAAATCTTGATTTAAAGTTTTTTACATGGTTTTCCCATGAAAACATGTTATTAAAACCCCCATCTACTGATTTTATAAATTTGGTTTGTTCATTCTGTACAACACACTAATTTAAACATTTCTTAATTATAAATACATTCTATTTATAATGTTTATCTAATTTTTCGATAAATTGGTATTTTTATAAATGCCTAAGGTTTTTTTTTTTTTTTTTTTTTTTTTTTATTTTTTTTTATTAAAATATCGTTGGAGTTATTATTTTTATTTCATGTTTCCCCTTTATTTCCCCCTTACTTATTTATATTTAATTTACCATTTGTTAATTTCATTTATTTTATATTTTAGTATTTTTTGTCTAAGTTGTTTTCCCCGTAACTTTGTTAATTATTAATTTATGAAAATTTCCCCCCTTACTAAATATTTTTATTATTACTTTTACAATCTTTCTCGGTACTTTATTTTTTAAATTTGAAACATTTTTGTTTCACGGACAAGTTTATTCCCGTTAGTGACGCATCAACATCGCTAACTGCTGGCTTTACCTACTACGTTGCTAACGAATCAGCTTTACAATTTTTATTCTGCCTTGAGCGTTTTGGCCAATTCCAAACCGTCTCAATATGTTTTACCTTATATGTTTATACAGGATGTCTAGAAAGTGTCTCCCAATAATCCCCCCATGATGATCATCAAAATGATTTTGGATCGAATCTAAGATCAATGATGTTAAGAAAATTTCATCATCATCTTGGATTTGTGTCAATTTTTAAAATGGTGACATGTTTCCACGATATGTGATACAACATTGATATCCAACGCTGTGGTCCGTGACAGATCTGGTTTTGTCATATCTGGTTTTATACTATGCACGATAAAATATTTGACATTTAAAAAATTGTAAGTTTTAAAATACTTACGTAGGATGTTTAATGTTTACACTATTTGTTATATATGTTACTGCCTAAGATTTCTATTTGAATTTCAATTATTTGATTCTGTTTTTTAACAGCATAAAACCATTTAAAAATTATTATCCTGTAATAAATAATATGATTTCATCAAGTGTTATCAAATTTATTAGTTGAAAAATATAGAAGTGGATATATAAAATTGTTACCACCATTGAGATTATTAAAAAAAACAACAGGTTTAATAAAATCGAATAAAAAATAATGATTCTCAAATAGTTCAAAACATTATCTGTGGCGTTAAAAGATTTAAAAAAAAATTAATAGTGTATTGTTTTTTTCATAAATACATGGAGATAGGTAAAATATATTACACAAACAAAAATGGAAAAATCAATTCTGCCACTCAATTCAGCTTTCTAAATCTATGTTTAGTTTGTCACTCGAATATATTGGTATTTTTTTAAAAGACTTCAGTTCAACGATTACGATCCAAATTGGCGGAAACAATGGACACATTTTGAAATTTAGTATGAATAGTCCTGTATAAGTGTTATTTTTTCCCAAAATGATATAATGAAATTGTGAAACTATTGGAGGTTTGACAACTCTTTAGGCACCCTGTATATATTTACAAAACAAATTGTAGATCCAATATAAAAGTTTAAATGATAGTTGTATTCAATAAAACTGGATATGGGGTATAATATGAGATAAAATAATCATGAAAATTTACGTTAGGAATGTTTCAGAGCTTAAATAAAAACTTCGTTTTTTCAAAAAGAGAATCTTGAACCTTATGAAACATAGTGTTAATGTTTAATGTGTTAAATTTAATTGTAAGAAAAAATGTGTAAAAGTTACATTATATAATGTAATATTGTGTTCTGATTTAGAATTAAGAAAAACTCATTAACAATGTATTTATTATTAATTACCCCATTATTATTAATAATATTTCACCAGAAGACATACTTAATGTATTTCAGTATGAAATTGAACTATATTAACAAATCAAAACGTTATTAATGTTAAGATCGTACTAAAATCAGTTCACTGCACAATTAAAACAAACACTAGTTCACTACAATACTAAAAAAAAACCGGATTTTCTCACTGCTATTGAAAACTGCTCCTATCTAGCAGAAAATAGTTGAACTTTCCACATGGTTCACTACTGCACAAACATAAAGTTTTAGCTACCCCATACGACTGTCAGTTCCAAATGAATGGACAAAAAGTGGACTTGACCCACTTTAACACTGAGCTCTCCATTTAATCCTATAGCATTGAAATGTGTATCCAACGTTTTTATTTTGTCCACCACAAAAATACAGACAGAACCATTCTTAACAAATTGAATGGTTTGTTTAGGCAAGAATGGTTCATTATTCTACAGACAAGTCTTCTTCTTTTTGGCAAATAAATATAGATTTTCTAACATCAAGTGATTAAAATATTGTTTCAGAGGTATTTTTTTTAAATTTTGTTCATCTTTTAATTGTGTTATTAATTAGTTTTAATAATATTTATATTCCCTAGATAATCGGTCCAATCTTTTGTTTACTTGTCCTATAATATAATATGTAGAGGACGAAATAAATATATACATATTTTAAAAATTATTCTGCCAACCGGCTTTAGTACGTGTGATTTCACCAAATAAATAAATAAAAAACATCATACTATATATAAATAAACTAGTTTAGTTTATTTTGGCTCCAGCCTCTACTAATAAAACATAAACAATACGTAGTCTTAGTCGTCCCTGGTTTATAATTCTAAACTAACAGTTTAGTTTTGCAAATTAAAGCTTTAACAGTGTTTATGTGTTAACAATCAAATAGTGGTAATAGACCGGTAGTGATAATAAACCCGTAAGTAGTAATGGTAATCAACTGGTATTGTTGATAAACCAGTAGTGGTGATAAACCGGTAGTGGTGATAAATCGGTAATGGTAATAAGCTGTTAGTGGTGATAAATCGGTAATGGTAATAAGCCGTTAGTGGTGATAAATCGGTAATGGTAATAAGCCGTAAGTGGTGATAAATAGGTAATGGTATTAAGCAGTTAGTGGTGATAAATTGGTAATGGTAATAAGCCGTTAGTGGTTATAAATTGGTAATGGTAATAAGCCGTTAGTGGTGATAAATAGTTAATGGTATTAAGCAGTTAGTGGTGATAAATTGGTAATGGTAATAAGCCGTTAGTGGTGATAAATCGGTAATGGTAATAAGCCGTAAGTGGTGATAAATAGTTAATGGTATTAAGCAGTTAGTGGTGATAAATTGGTAATGGTAATAAGCCGTTAGTGGTTATAAATTGGTAATGGTAATAAGCCGTTAGTGGTGATAAATAGTTAATGGTATTAAGCAGTTAGTGGTGATAAATTGGTAATGGTAATAAGCCGTTAGTGGTTATAAATCGGTAATGGTAATAAGCCGTTAGTGGTGATAAATAGTTAATGGTATTAAGCAGTTAGTGGTGATAAATTGGTAATGGTAATAAGCCGTTAGTGGTTATAAATTGGTAATGGTAATAAGCCGTTAGTGGTGATAAATAGTTAATGGTATTAAGCAGTTAGTGGTGATAAATTGGTAATGGTAATAAGCCGTTAGTGGTGATAAATCGGTAATGGTAATAAGCCGTTAGTGGTGATATATCAGTAACGGTATTAAGCAGTTAGTTGTGATAAACCTGAAATGGTTAACCTGAAATAAACCGGTAGTGATAACAATTCCGTAGTGGTAATAAACCCGTAGTGGTAATAAACCCGTAGTGGTAATAAACCCGTGTGGTAAAAACAGTTGTTGACAATAAACCGGTAATTGGTAATAAACCGTTATTGTTACTAAACAGGAATTGGTAATAACTAGATAATGGAAATAAACAGGTAGTGTTAATTAAACCGGTAGTAATAAGTGTTAATAAACTGGTTGTGATAAAAAACCGTTAGTAATAATAAACAAATAGTGTCAAAAACCGCTATTGATAATAAACTCGTTTTTTAATTTATCACATCGTTAGTTTCGTTATGAGATGTGTTAAGAATCCTTGTTCAAAATTTTGTATATACATTTTGAGACGTTTTGAATCTCTAAAACTGGTTTTAGTAATGATTTGTCTCTGTCTGGCATATGGCAGTTCTTTAATGCTAAAACACACGGACCTACTGTATTTTAATTTGACATGTGGGTGTTTTTTAACCATATTTCAGTTATTTATTCATATCTCATGTATTGTTTAACAATAAATTATATTAAAAATTGGAAAATTCAATCCTGCATCTAATGGTACAAACTCAATCTCTATATTCTGAAAAATATCGTAATTATTGTAAAATAAATTAATTTAGAACCGTGTCTTCAAAAAAAAAGTAATATTCGTATACTTACGATAACTCCGGTAAGGCCGAGTTACTAAGACTTCAGTAGCGGTTGTCGACTCCATCATATATTTATAGCTTTCAGGTCTGCCAAGGAGAAATAGACATTAGGGATGGGAATGGAGACTTTTTAATAATATATCCGACAAGGCCAAGCCGAAGTCAACAAAGTGTACTCAATTATTAGGTTTAGTAAACTTTTGTCAAACAAACTTATAGTGTTTGGCTTAATCCAATGTTCATACAATACAATTTAATATTTTTTTACAAGACAGAGTACACCAATATTTACTTTAAGATAATATTTTTGTATTACATCGTATGATGGTACTAGGTAGGTATGATGTTGGGAAGATTTATAAAGTGCTTAAGACATGCCCATACACTTGTTTTAAAACACAATAATATATAGGTTTTTTTTTAAAGATCTCATTTCATGTTTTAAGTATTTTCAATTTAATATCGTTGTGTATGCTACAGCTAAAATAAAAATCAAATTTTGGCTTACACAACAAATAGCAATTAAAGCTAGATTTTTAAAGAAATTGCTGAAGTAGTTCTGTTCAAGTTGAACGAGTTATTAAGTTCTGTTCTACTTTTATGTAATTTCCGTTCAGGTTCCAACTACTAAAAAACTCCGTCGACAAGACAAAATGTCTGCATCCATTGGAATTACGAGGTTAATCATGAGGTATGTTGAAGTTATACATTAAATTCGATAAAGGAAATTTATATTTGTTATAGCATATATATTCTACAAATATATTTATATGGCAATAGGTCAAATTTCTTGAGAATTATTCCTGGAATAATTGCGAATGTTAATTAATATAAGGAACTATGAATGAAATTTACAAATGATTATAAACAAAGAGATAAATAAAAAATAGTGAAGGAACGTATACTAAAGAGAGACTAAAATCTGATCGATGTATTACGACATGAGTTTTAAACGTTTGATAGCAAATTTTTATTCCCCTTAATTAT
The DNA here is from genome assembly GCA_963513935.1 of Aphrophora alni. NCBI lineage: Eukaryota > Metazoa > Arthropoda > Insecta > Hemiptera > Aphrophoridae > Aphrophora > Aphrophora alni. The sequence continues at coordinate 106,556,664 of OY740770.1, forward strand.
AATTAAGATGATACTTTAAAACTAACAAGGTAACTATGGGTTAGAATGTGTATATAGATATCTCAAATAAAGTCTCTAAATCCGTTTATGGCAATACAGAATATTCGGGAAAATGTTTCATTTATTACTGAATTCTAGTACTTTTAATCCGCCTACATTCTGCATGGCAAAAAAGGTTGCTAAGATTGATTATTGTTATTTGGGAGCCGAAATTTTGGTGCCAGATGTAATCAAATATCTGTAATAACGTGCTAGGGCTACCCAAAGGCCGGATCGTATTTCTGCCAATTGTAGTTAGGACAGCCGACGTATTTCTGAGCTTCAAATTACACTACAACCGTTAGCCAGCTCTATTGATGGACTATTATAAATTAACACATTATACAACAGCTATAATTAATTATATTTAGTAACTTATTAAAGTTTGAGTGGATAATAAACGTGTTTTAGCGGTTATGGGTACTTAAGTCATTTTAGGCTGCCAGTTACAGGAATAACTTATGAAACTAATAAAATTCCATGTACATTAGATTAAATAACCTACGGGACAATTTGACCGATCCAAAATGAACTTAGTGGTTGATTTTGGCGATTTTGGTGAGTTTCGAAACAAACACCAATATTCACGAAAAAATAAAACAACTTAGTTTTCTGGTATCGGAAATGACGGGGTATGCAAGCCGCCGCGGTTATTCGACGGAAAGAAAAACGATATGCCAAAATGAAGGGACCCAACTCAGCATAATTCAGTTAAATTTAACAATAGGAAATGCCATTTATGCACTCAACCGTTGAATTCCAAGAATCCATATTGAACCATCTAGTGGGTGTTATAATAAAAATGTTATTTGTTGATGTGCGTACATTTGTATCATAAGACATGTTTAGATGGGGTGTATAATGTACATAATATGTACATCGATTAATTAAAAAAAAGTTTCTGAAGACCAGGTTGTCTTATCGTGAAGCAGTGCGGCAGTTGAATGAAACCCGATCCTGTTTATAACGCTATGCATCTCTACGGACAGAGGAGAATATTGTTGGATAACTTATAAAACGTATACTTCAAAGTTAAAACGGGACATATCGTAGTGGCTTAGTGTTTCAAACGGCGTAGTCTACATTGTATTACAAAGTTTCCGCATAATTTATAGCTGTATATGAATTGAAACCTTGCAACAATTTGCGAGTAGAATATTGCACGTGATTTGGGACTTTCCTGGCAGTGAAGGAAAGTCTTGTTTGCATGTCACATTCTTCACATACAATACATATTTCCATTTTTTGGGATACTTTAAAATCAAAACACACGTGTCTAGTGTCCACACAATTTCCATGAGGTTTAAGAGTTGCCTCCACAATGAAAGTAGGTTTGAGTTGGAATTTTGCTTAGGCGTATAGTAAGACCAATTTATTTCTTTGAGAATGTCATATTCAACCGTGTCAATATCCTATATTATTTCTCTGTTTAATTAACAGAAACAGAAGATGAAATTATCAGGGCCTATTTACACGATCTCGTTTCAACTCATAACTCATCTTCTACTATTCGGGTCTTTAAAGACATGTTTGGTGATAGAAACATTCCTAAAATCATTTAACCTCAAATAACACTGATTTTTTTCTCTGCTATGAAAACTGTTGAATTCTAACAAGCTCGATACCAATATCGGATTGAGGTTGGCTATAACAGAATAATTCTGGTATATGGATCATGTCATACTTAACACAGTTTGGCGTGATAAAAATGTGTAATAAAATTTTCAAAATTTTCTGAGATAATTGTATTTGATATAATTTTGTGTGTGTGTGTGTGTGTGTGTGTGTGTGTGTGTGTGTGTGTGTGTGTGTATGTGTGAGTTTTCTCTATTGTAATCACCAGGTACATATTTTGATACCCTATAATTTATTTAAAGAATATTACATTTGTGTGAAGACAACATGTGTTCCTTATATATCATATTAAATGACCGCCTACTTTTTGTTGAATACTACAGTCAGCACCACGAGATAAAAAGCAATTTATGGAAAAAGATTAAACGAAGAAGATGTAGGGGATGATGCTATTACTCAGTGAACAAGAAATCTGTTTCTGACATGTATCCTCATAGCTGAAATCACCTACTCTTTGGAAATTATAACTGAAACATTAAGGTTGCAGTGACTCTTGGGAAATTAGTCTTCATTAGGTTCAATAAATTGGTTTGCTTTGCCGATAAGAAATAATTAATGACAGCTCAATGAAAGTCATGTGTCGCCTTTGTAATTCAAAAAACAATTTATTTTTCATAACTGGTCCTACGATTAAATTGAATTATATAACAAAAATATGAATGAAACTCGACCCAATTAAGGTAAATTTTGTGATCAAACATCAAATAAAATGAAAAACTCTGATATTCTTAAAATTGGAAATATGTGATTTTATCGTTTTATCTCTGTATCAATATCAGTAATACAAAATTTAAAAGCCAAGAAACGTAATGCATTTGTTTAGTATACAATAAAGTATAAACTGTATTATGCAGTTCTGTACTGATAACGGGAGTGTTTCTCTCGTCCAATGATATTACTAAGTTTGGCCTACGAAATAGATTAAGAGGGGCTATGTCAAATGGTTTTCAGTCTACCATTTTAACACGCCTACCAATATGAAGCTACACACATACATACACATAAACGCGCTGGCGTGCTATGTGCGTGTGTGAGTGTCTTTAATATAAGTTACTTTGAACGAACTTCCTTAAAACAAATGAAACAATATACTATTGTCACCGCGCTATTTGGTATTTCGTCTGTGTGTGTGTGTGTGTGTGTGTGTGTGTGTGTGTGTGTGTGTGTGTGTGTGTGTGTTTCTGAGTTAAGGTTAAATCCGTGTACTACATAAAAAGTGAACTGTTTCTCAGAAACGTACCCACGAAAATTACGTACTTGAACAAAAATAAAGACATCTTCACTCACTCATTTATTATTATTATTATTATTTATTTTTAAATTCATTGTGAAGGTTCCAAGTCACGTTGTTTATGAATAGTAAAAGTAATTTAAAACAAAAATATTATCCTAATATATCCGTTAGTGACTTATTACAAATCCTTTTGTTAATTCATTGACGCGTTTCGAGGTGACATTCCATCATCTGAAATCACAAATATTTATGTTCGTCCATACTTCACATTAAAACAACACAAACCACAAACGTGGAAACACGTCAAAACTCGGTAGCCAGACGGCATGGGTGAAAATATCCCTTGCGGTCCCCACTAATCTTAACTTTAATTCTATTTCTAAATTATGAAATACCAATTTTTTTTCTTTTCAATGTTTAGTTAAATTTATAGCTTCCCTTTGATCATCCGCCCTATACAAATTGAAAATTCCGAATTTTGTTGTTTTCTCCCCACCTATTTTTTATTCTTTTGCAAATTTAAGTCAATAGTGGACTCTCACATCGCTAATTTGAATTTCTCTTTTTTCATTCCTCCCTAATTGTATTTTTATATGGTATTTTAAAACCCTACGAAGTAATATTTACATGTGTTTTTCCGTTCCTGCGTCCATCAATGTTCAATTTTTTCTAATCTCTCACCTTAGACTAACCTATTTCTTTCTTTTTTCTCTCCTCTATGTAATTTCTTTTTGTCTCTGATTTCAACCGATTTTAGGGGAAGAATCTACTCCAAATGTTTATATTAACTTTTTTGCACATTCCCTAAGATCTAAACTAACACTCCTCTTGTATGTTTTGTAATCCTATCTGAATGATAAATTAACTTACTGCAATTTTTTAGCAAATTTAGCATGTTTAGCATTATTTTTCTATAATTAAGGTCACTAAATTATATACATTATTATTACCCAAAAATTATGTATGTTTACGATGAGCAGCGTCAAAAAATTATAATAATCCAATTTCTGAATCTTAAGCGCTATATTGACCTGAGACACAATTTTGATTAAAACAGATACATTAGATTATGGACAAATCAAAGTTTTATATTCGTCTTATAGCAATTAACCAAAATGTTTGTTATAAGAAATCAGATAAATTACTCTATGACGAATATATAGCCTACTTGCAGCAAATTCTATGTCGCTCCATTCATTTAGACTAGTTAAGACAATACATTTACAGAGACCTAAAACTACGTTTTTGTCTTTAAGCATAAAAACTGACGTATTCAATAAATATTTGACATTGACGATTTAACCTATCTCATAACCTTCTTTTTAAAATTGTAAATAATTAAATGGTGGAGTTTTATAGCTAAATATATATATTTATACCTTCCATTAGGTTTCAGGATCAAAAACAATATTTTTGAAATAGGTTATATATAAAACCTAAGAGTCATTATTAGAAATAACTTGTAATGCAGATCTTGAGTATTACAAGAAGTATACTTTTCTTTATTGGAGGAAGAGTCCCTATAAATTGCGCATTGAGACAAAATATCATATTACATGAAATACAAGAATGGCTAAGGAAATTTTAGTTTTACTTCATTTTAATCTTCTAGAGCCTCGATTTTAAAATAAAACATATTTGAAAATGAACTTAAAGGTATGTTTACACCACAATGTATTTACGACACATTAATGTTTATACCACGTTCATTGAAACATATTATTTAAGATGAGTTTTCTTTCATGTTTTACCCCCTTTAATTGTGAAAGTAAGTGAGTAATTAAGGTAAAATTTATGTTTTCTCCCTTGTAGAATGGCAACAGCTTACGTGTGGTCTGCGCACAGATCTTAAATTTTGTGGTTAGTATGTACTTGATTTTTATCTGTATAGTTAGTGTATAGTTACAGCTGAATATTTTGCAGCTTCAAAATAGGAATATTTCGAAAGGTCACTATTAATTTCCGCTAACTACTTTATCGTTCTATGTATTTAGAATTACATTTTTTTAGAACGTAAGGTAATAGTGAAGAAAATATCATTGAAAATGAGTGAGATAAAAAGATTTATTTAAAATATCACAGGATTTATCCTAAAATTAAGTTTACTTATAGGAATACTTTTGTTTTCTAAATTGAGGAGATGAAGTTAGTTAACTTATAATAGTAGAACTTATAATATTTATTATAATATCTAGGTATATTATAGACTTTAAGTACATTTTTTATTAGTTAAAAAAAAGATTTTAAAATTTGTAATAAATTTCTTGCATAAAATTAAATTTTGTATTACTATTTGCTTTGATAACAGATCCAGGTTTTACTAAGTTATGAAACTCTCATTTCTATTTACTGTATAGTAAATCTTAATAAATTATCAAATATTTACTAGCACAGCGAGCATATGGAGGTGTTATCAAGTATTTAATATTATGCACTATACATAACAATTCGTATTTCTACACAATATACTGAATATCTTCAAAATTATACTCTTCTAAACGAGATCCGTAGAGTTGTAAAACTTTATGCAACAGGTTGTTGTGATGCTATTGATTTCCCACTTAATGTGTGCTGATTCATTCTTACTCCGACAACGTTCCACCTACTGTGTACATTATTGTGTGCGTTTTTACGTATAAAATATTCGCATTCATAATTGAAACTTATTGTGGCGGTTATAACTTAGATTTATAAAATTTTACCTCTTATTAACATAAAAATATGTAGAAATAAATTTGTTTAACCTAAATTTACCGCGAATATTTTATATTGTATTAAATATATTACAAGGTTAAACACTTTTAAATATAATGTCCTTTGTTCAAACAAGAAAACTTTTACAATTTCAAGATATTTCTGTGTTGTTACATTGAACTAATATTAAAATACCGGGTATTTCAGAAGTAAGTTTGTTGATTACGATAAAAAGACATACAGTATATAAATTTATGTGCAATTAAACGGTAATTAATAAAAAAGTTGTTTTTTAACAAACAAACAAAATTGAGCCAAATTGATACATGTTAGGATGTTTAAGGCAGTTTTTCGAAGTGACAGCTATTTTTTTCAATGCATTGTGCAATTTTCTTGAAGAAACTTTCTTCATATTCAATGTTATTTGACAAAACTGTTACTAATTTTTGACATCATTATTTAAAATGATTGAAGGTTTTCCTGGCCTCTTGTCTCAAAAGGACCCAGTGGTTTCAAATCTACTAACGAGTGTTTTATACACGACTACAGTGCACGGTACCTAATTCAAACTTTGATAATTCAGCTGATATACTCAGTTAATATTCATAACAGTGAAGCAATGAAGTGCGTATTTTGAAAAGTAAAATTATGTTGGTATAAAAAGGGAGATTATTTTAAACGAGTTATTTGATTCCTGTATTTGAAATTAGTCAACGATGAACAAAATCGTTACAACAAAGAATTAATAATAAAAAATAATAGCAGATATGAAGTTTTCATAAATCCCAAATATATAAGCATGTAATAACGATTAGTTATTATGAAGATAGTTTTTCTCAATGATCAGACAACAAATAACGAAAACAAACATTCAAAGTGTATTCTTATTTTCAAAGACCTGGTATACTAGTAAGTTTTAAAGTTGGGTTCTGCTACGGTATCCTAGTTAGACTAAAGGATGACTTATTATGAAAAAAATCTTATTATGGTGGAGACAAACAAAAAAGGAAAGATTAATTTAAGTGTAGAATTAAATATGTATATGATTGTAAGAATTTTATCGAAGGTTAGACTGTGTCATAAAGGGTGTTTTAACTTTCATCAGAGACGTTATAAGAAAGTGATTAAATATATAAATGTCTTTGGAGGAAGAATAATTTCCAGATACACATCTCAAACGAGCTGAATAATAATGCGGTTAAGACCTATGCTTATCTTGCTATTCTGTATGATTACTAAATTTGGGCCTTTACAATTATACACCAGATCTTTTTTTTTCCCCCACACTTTTTAAATATTGTTATTTTTACAATAAACAAAGAATTTTTCTTATAACTTTATTCTTTTGAACGTAAAACCTAATGTGATTATTTTCGTAGCAACATTTAAAAAATATAACGATTTAAAAGATAAAGAGTTTTCAATTATTTTTAACAATCTAAATTTTTGAGATAAATTTTTATTTGAATGAATTTAAATCCAGCATTAAATGAAATTAGTGTTTATAATCCGCTATTAAATCATGTTGGTGACTGTTTAATGATATTAATGTGATTTGATTAGACACGAAGTGTTGGTTGACGTTACAATGTAACAAACCTCAGACATATTAAGACCAATAACAATACGCGACGGATTAATACAGAATTATTAAACTATGATTTGGTACATGTCGAGTTAAGCATCACTCAAGTCATGTAAACATATTTGACATTATGTCAAAACGATCACTTCAAATAATTGTGTTGGACTAATGCAGTTTTGCGTGAAGTTCACCACCATTTATTTCTCTAATATTGTATGTTTGTAACGAACCCGTCATTCTGTATTTATGTAATTTAATTTCTTGAATTTTGTAGATTATGTCATATTTATACTTACACAAATATTTTCATTTGTGATCCCTATGTACAACAAACCTCGCCTTGAGTTAGTACTGTGAAAGCTTTTCTCATGTTGCGTTAACAAACGATTTGTTTACATTGAAAACTTTGTTAATATTTTATATTTTACCAACACAAATATACTAATTTAGGGATCGTTAACATCATACCATAACAGTAGTATTATTTATAAAAGTTTTGGGTTTCGTTATTGAAATCAACTAGTGTTTAAAGATCACATTAAGCAGCTTTTTGTTACTAAGGAAACTGTCGGTTTCTGTTCTCATCCCATGCAGTTCTTTTCAGGTTTTAATCACATAAGCTTACAAAAAAGCACTTAGCTATATATCCTTTATTGTAATGAGCAATGGCACCATAAAGACCAAGCTTCAAGGTATTCAACCTAACAAATACCCTCTTTGGTATATCCTCATATCACGTGATTCAAAGACTCGCTCATGTTCTGCGTTCCACCAAGGCAACATTTACTGAGCAAGATGGGATTGGAAAGATCAAATTGGAAGAGATTACATTGCCTTCTAAATCTATATATCTCTGCTAATATCTGTTATATGAAATATCTAAGGTTTATAAGCAAAACAACAAAACATTTGCTACATAATAGGCTATTGCGATATGTAAAAGTTTCGTGCAGTATTTTCGAAATCGGCTCGCATTGAAGTAATGAAAAAATGTAAACCCAAAGTGTTATTTACAATTTAAAATAGATGAAACCAAGCTATTTATTAATGAAATAAAAAAATATTAAAACGAAAATTTTCTAGGGCCACTCCCTTTAGCGTATGTAAAAGTTTACATGTAAGGGCTAGTACGTCCAATAACAATTCATTTTATGAAATGAGTAATAATAATCAAACGTAAGAACTAAATTATGAAATACGATAATAGTTCTGTTATTAGGAATATTGGTTATTTTAATTATTTTTTTATAATAACGTAATTCTAGAAAATCGTTGTATAATATTTATACTTTAAAATATAGAGTTGAACAATTTTAAAACGGGTTTTCCCTGTTTCCACCTAAAAATTATTTTGCACTAGCTCTTATTGTGTAAGTAGACTTTGTCATACATTAAATAACAAGTTAAAACTTATCAAGCACACGGACAAATTATAACCATCAAAAGTAATATTTTCCCTTCAACAAATTACCTGTCACTATTCAGAGTATTTTTATTTTATTTTTTCGATTTACAAATATTTAAAAATGGTTTTGTGAGTTTCAGTGAACTAACGTAGTTCAGTTATTTTAAACCACAATCAAATTTGAATATTTATTGAATTCTAATTAGTTTCGGAGAGTACACGGAAAGTAGAAAGCTATTTCTTTGAAGGTCAACCCTAACCTAAATAGACGTTAAAATTCCATTGCTTCATTACATGTTTTATGGTGGTCTAAATGTTCCTTAACATATTTTACTAACTTGTTTTTGCAATTTTCAAAATGACAGGAAAATAAATGTTTACTATTGTTAATGGAAATCATTACGATATCTTTTACAGTGGAATAAAAACATGCAAAATTAGTGGTTTTACGATGATTGAAAACAAATTTTATTAGTGTCATTTATCTTGTCTCACTCTGACCTTATGATGATGTTTTATCTAACGGTTATGTTTTACGTTCTGCCTTTCCATAGCCATCTGATATTTAAAAACATATACTAAGAGAAGCTAGAAAGTTATTTATCGTAACCATTGTTAGCTGTCTAAATTAATAATAAAGTTAAAGACAAAAACTGAAATTTTCTTTTCAGCCTTTCTAAACACACACACACACACACACACACACACACACACACACACACACACACACACACACACACACATATATATATATATATATATATATATATATATATATATATATATATATATATATATATATATATATATATATTGAAAATTAAATGACTTATTATTTTATTTAAAATGTTTTCTATTTTTAAAATAACGAAGCTGAAACAAATTATAGAAATCACAAAACATCACAATTTTAGTATAAAACAAGTTTAATAAGAATCAAATGACATATTTCCCTATCAAATAAAATAAAATTAATGGTTTGTTTGCGTGTTTTTTTTCCCCTATGTAAGCCTTATTTACAAACACAAACGAAATGTCTTAATATGTATATACTCACTGAGGAAGTTGGACCCTTGCGTTCTGCACACGCTATTCCTTGTTGTTTAGAGGTTTTTTACTTTCCCCCATTCCTAATACAGCGAATGATTGATGATGTGTAAAAAAACAATATTGAGTTTTTTATTGGATTACCCTCCAGTGCCCTAATCAAAATGTATTTCTTTTTCTCTGTCCCAAAAAATAGTTGTTCAGGATTTATGTATGAAAACAATCTATGGACATGATTTCAATATCAACATTTCTCAAAGTCTATTATACTCAATCTGTCGTAAGTTAATTATCTGATAAAATAAGCTTGTTATCAGCTGTTGTACAGATGTTTAGTATTCCTAAAAAATGGGTTGGATCTTGGGAATTATGGAAACGTTTTGATAAATCTATGGATATTTTTCTCCCACTTTTTGGTATGATCAAAAGAAAAACAATTAAGCCCACTGACCATAATTTCGTTTCTCTTTAAACGAGTCTAACAATGTTGCTCATTTATTTATAATTATGCTTTATTTTTATCACTGGTATAGACTTATTTATTTTTCATTAGTTATAAGATTGGTACTATAGAACCATAACGCGAAATAAAGTTATTTTAAAACTGGTTATAACAATTTTATTGAACTTTTATTTTATTGTAGTCTCTAAAAACACAAGAAAATAATGATTACTCCGAAAAGGGCTTTTTTGAGGAAATGTTTAAAGTAATAAACTGAATAACAACATTGAACATTATTTCTCGTGAATATCTACACAAAACAAAACAAAAACTATTACAACTTTGAAGATAAATCCTAACTCTGAATACATATAAAATTTTATCAAAAGTGATTTTTGTTAATATATGATGTTATTTAAAGTGAAAAGAATATATGAAAAATATTGTTGTAATTCGAAAACTGCTGAATCAATTTCAATAAAAGAAAGACAATACCTGACCCGATATTGTACCTACATTGGAAAGAAATTATAAAATTCGAAGTTAATATGGCACAATTTGGCAGAAATCTAAAATTTGCATTATACGTTTCTATAGATATATTGGAACTTTTAAAAATATATAATTCGATGTTATTGCCTAGAATCCACTTTCTGCCGTCACTAATAAAACACCTTATCAGTTTTCTCTCACAAAATAAACACTTGGAATGTTTCAATTGTATTGTAAAAGCAGAGAATTCCTAGAACTCCATTATCAGACCACACAAAGAGTCAATTAATAATTGTAACAACTGATGCTTTGACTTTGTATCTGCGTATTCGTGTTTTTATTAAACAGAAACAGACAATGAAATAACCTTATAGAAATATCAACATACAACTTGTAAAGGTAACGGACCTTTACGACGAAATAAATAGTAGTAGTTGTGAAAGGAACTATTTAAATAATAATAACATGATAAATAGTTTGAAATATTACAAATTTTATTGTCCGCACAGAACCGTTATTGTAACTAAGTACAGTAATTTAGTGTATACAGACCTTGACTAAAGGCCAAACGTCATTCGATTAATAACTAGAAGAGGAAGTACCATTGGGGTCAGTAGCTGACCAACAAACAACCCAATTTTTTAACTCAATTTTCATAGTTTATTACCCTTAGTTTATGACTTCTATGTTGCACACTTAGCGGTTGCTGTTCTTTTTAAAAATCTGATATTAGGTCTATAACCTGCATATGTGTCTGTTTAAACATGCAGTTTGGTCAACATGTTCATATTATTTATGTAATTTCCCGTAATACAACTACGATCTTCCTCAAATTACCTACAACGTGTAAATACAATTTCGATATATTTGTACTCAACAAACGAATAATAGTATTATTTAAAAAAATGTTAAATTTTGTTTGTTTGAATATTTAAAAAAAAAATTATTTGTTGTGTAACAACTAAGTGTTAAGTACACAACACTCAGTATTGTAGTGGCTTAAGTTAACTAGTTAAAAAGTGAGTAAGTGTGAGTTCAATAGTTGATTAACAAACAACGTAATGTTCTCACATATATAAGAATGAATATTTTATATATATATATATATATATATATATATATATGAATAGGCCTACACACAAGGTATTTTGATCAGTCTGTGTGATCAATAAACAGCTATTAGTTACACAATTTCCCAAGAATAATAAGTCCGAGTTTACTAAATTGAACTTACTCATAAATCGTAATGACATAGAACCTTTGGTTCTACTCAATGAATAATCGTTATTTGTATATTATGCAGTCCCCTGTGAGTAGCAAGAGCACTCACTTCATAGTGGCGCGGTCTAAATGGGATAACTGGACGTAATTGAAAGGATTCCAGTGCGAAACACAAAACACACAACATGGAACCCTGACCACCGTAATTAAAAAATCGTATTTCAATAAAAAACTATTTGCGCTTCCAAAGCGTGAGTAAATATTTTTTAAAACATATTATCTATTTTATTGTTCATGATTATTTTCAGATTTTTATGGAGATGGTTGAAATTGATTTTTCGTTTTGTTTGTAAATGGGTGTGTGAGAAAGTTAACACATTTTATTTCAACACATGATTTCAACACATTTTATTTTTATTTTAACCAAGAAGAATATAAAAAGTAAATAAACTCTTCAGAACTTTTCATATTTTCTAATTTATGAGATATTCATGCAAACATTCCACTCTTCAAGAGATTTATATGAGATACAGATGAAATGAGGGACATCTGACGACAGCATAACCAACGTTTTTCTACATTCTGTTAAAACAAATTTCTAAACCTATCAAACTGAAAGAAACATTCACAAAATAAAAATCTTCAAAAGAATCTTACAACAATGGGAAGAAATTATTGGAGAAGAATCTGACAGAAGTCTTAAAAATACTTCATTTACTGACATCACTCGGTGTAAATATAAATCTACTGTCGATAAAGTGCGTTAACAAGATTGATTTTCAAAATGTCTTCTGCAGACAGGTAGAAAAGTTATATAAAGAGAAATCCTAAGTTTATTCAAGCAAACAAATACAGACGAAAAAGGTGAACAAATTTCTTTGAATACTAAAATGAATTTATTGAATTGTATTTATTCCATTTGTAATTCAATTTAATTTAGATGGATGTAAATGTTTCATTTGTCCTTCTGAAGGTAAATTTTGTATGTATATTATTAAATGTATGTATTATTATTGTATGTATAATATTAAAATGTTTGAATATGCCTAAACGTTTCGACGCCATAAATTGTTTTGGTTAACATGCCTATTTAAAGAGTTAACTGAAAAAATAATTTTGTTCCAACTTTCTCGGATTTTTAATGGAATGGGGATTGGTTGAAATGTTTTTGTGTTTTTAATTATTAATGGTTGAAAATTATGTACACTTGTAAATTCGTCTGCACGACAATTTTTTTAAATATATATATATATATATATATATATATATATATATATATATATATATAAATTCAATGTTAAATCATTATCACTTTTTCGACTCTAAATACAATATTTGAAACATGTCAAAGAACCAACTTACCAAAACCGAAATCGACATAATTTTCAATTAAAGAAAATGTATGGAACGAAACTATTAGAAACAATTTAGAACATATAAGCTCACATTTTCCTTTTTTGATCATGAATATTCAATGTCTTTTCTGAGAACATCCATAATAATTTGTATTTATAAATTATTATTTGCTTTACTGTATTTTTCTTAATTTGAAAAAGTAGAAAATAATTAATGTGTCTGGCTCAAATTAAATTTAACTATTTATACTAAAATCAAAAGGAGATCAATTCCTTTATTCTTATACTGCTCTACTGTGGAAGTATACAATTCGTTTAAAATAAATTGTGGTTTTGATTACAATTTATTATAAACTACATGAGTGCACAATTTTGTTTAAAGGAAATATCCTTCCTGTAATTGGATTTAGCGCGGCTTATCGTACGTCATTACACGGTGATGACACTATATGAAGCAATCTCCAGAAAATTTCTGGATAAACGTCATTTATTTGTATTTAAAAAGACATAAATAAGACTATGGTGAACTCACTGTGTAATTTGTTCATAACAAAAAATAATACGTAAACATTGCACTAAATTTGTCAATATCCATATTTTAAAACCAACATCGTACCAAAAAAAAAAGAAAAAAGTTTTAAATCATTTTCCGTTTTATAAAAAAATAATATAAATTGATATATATATATATATAAACCCTATATATTATATCTAACGAAATCTCATCATAAACATTGTTTATTTATACATATTTAATCGCAATCTCTCAAGTGGGTTTAAGACTTTCGACATTGCATACAAGATTAATTTCCACTATTTTACTAATAACTTGATCACTAATGTTTTTAATTTAAAGGTTACATTTAATTGAAATTCAATTTAAAATGTTAACGTCTGTTATAATAAAATAATAATATTTTGTTTTGTTAAAAGTATCTGCAGAATTGGATTTTTATTTAAAAATATATGTTTTAACAGACTCACAAAACGGTATATATATATACCTAACTCTTACAACTATCATGTCTGCTGTCAGCCGAAATCTTAATTTTCCCGTTGCGTTTTCGCATGTCGGCAACGGCTGAAAATGAACAATTTGATATATTAACACTAATTTTCAATAAATTCAGATATGTGGTTAAATTGTAGTTGTTCTATACACATTGTTCTCTTATTGTGTAACTAAATTATAATGAGAAAGAAAAAAAATTGTATATACATTGTATCGGTCGGAGGTCTTTAAAAAAGCACACTTTCATAATAAATGAAAAATAAAAACCCTATTTCCTTTGTAACATCATAAAGGTGTCATTAAAATACTGACACCTTATGAACAATAGATATAATATTTATTAGGTTTAATAGGTGACAAATTAAGAACAAATTTTGAACCTTTGCTAGAAAATCTGTTAACTCAGTCCCTTTGTTGCTTGACAATCATTGGTTTAATCTTAGGTTTAGTCACACATATACACATACAAATCAAACTCCACAACACAGTTTAGAATTATGAAATTAACAATTAGCATTCCAAATGAATTCATAATAGCGTTCCTACTTTTAATATATATGTCGTAAAGAAGTAATTATATAATAGGTCGAACAATGAAAGCCAATTTTACAACGGAAATATCAGATTTGAAATACTGTTAATGTAAAGTGATTTTTTGGACTGTGTATGTGTGCCATAATATACTGTATATACAGTGTGAGTCAAAAATATGGATACACCCTGTTAAATTTTAAATGGATAAAAATAGAAAAATAAAACTCAGAACACCTTTCTAGGAAATAAAAGTGAACTTTTTAGTCACTATTACAACTTTGCCCATTTCCCCAAAATGGGATTTTAGGGGGCAGCTCAAAATTTTTAAATGTAAAGACCCATTAAGTGACACCTCATTTTAAAGTCCTTGATTAAAGAAGAAGAACAGTGGAAACCAGAGCTTTCTATCTCAACCCAGTACAAAATGGCAGCTCATTGAAATTAAGTAAAACTACATTGAGGCAAAATATGAACATCCACATTCAGGTGGTAAATAACCCCAATAGACAACCTATGAGCTGCCATTTTGTACTGGGTTGAGATAGAAAGCTCTGGTTTCCACTGTTCTTCTTCTTTAATCAAGGACTTTAAAATGAGGTGTCACTTAATGGGTCTTTACATTTAAAAATTTTGAGCTGCCCCCCAAAAATCCCATTTTGGGGATATGGGTAAAGTTGTAATAGTGGCTAAGGTCACTTTTATTTCCTAGAAAGAACACCTTTCATTTTTCTATCTTTATCCATTTAAAATTGAACAGGGTGTATCCATACTTTTGACTCACTCTGTATATATATATATATATATATATATATAATATGGTATATATATATATATAAATATATATAAATATAAATATATATATATATATATATATATATATATATATATATATATATAATATGGTATATATATATATAAATATAAATATATATATATATATATAATATGGTATATATATATATAAATATAAATATATATATATATATATATATATATATATATATATATATAAATATATATATCTCAAATGAGTGGATAAGTCATTATCAAAATTTTGTATGATTCATATTTTTACAATATCGGTAGATTGTTTGTTTTCACAAAAATTGTAAATTTTTCCAAATTTTTAGTAACTCATTCAATCATTGAAACTCAAAATTCCAATTAATCAATTGTTGTAACAAAATATCCAAATAACTCAAATTGATCTCAATTTTCAAAACTATTATTACAGGTTTAATTTTTATTTGTTAAAAGAGGACATGCACTATAAATAGTAAATATGCGAATATTTAAAAACAGGTGGTTTTAACGGAAGTTTTCGAATGTATATATTTATAACAAAAATCGTATTACCAAACGCGGGACCCTCACGATCATTTAAAGTTAATTGATAATTCGTTTTGTGTATCATTGGTTTGGGAACATTTGTGATTATTCTCCCTAAATTATATTGTGTATTTTGATCTTTGATCACGATTTTATTGCCATTTTCGATGTAACTAAATCTAAAATTTAAATTTGCCTCCCTACTAAATCGGAAAAATACAGTCCAAGTTGTTTTAAATAGACTGTATTCAAGTGTTCAATTTATATACAAGAATAAATGTCACACATTTCTTCTGAAGCTTTTACTGTCCTGTAAATAAAAAGATTACATTGTATAACTAATGGTATTAATGAATGTTGGGCGTATCGAAACACAATATATAGTGGGACGAATGTTCCAGTCCGCTAGGAATAAAAGAGGTAACCAGATTTGTCACCCTTATTTATCACTGTGGTCAATGGACTGACAATACATATTGTATTTCTTTCGATCTCGTATTATAATCATTTACGACGCAATTGTTTTGTTAGAAATAAGGTGTGTACCAAAAATAAACAAACAAAAGGCCATTTTAATATTTTAAGAAGTAAGTAGTGTTGACAAATTTATGTGTTGGGTCAAAATAGAGATTTCGACTTGCTATAGATATAATAGCTTCAAAGTTCCTCCAGTCTAAAATAGCTACTTTTGAATTATGTGTCCTTTGTCATATGTACAGTGGTCTACGGTCTAAACCGATTAATCCGATATTAATTAAATTGGTATGTAGTAGTATTTAAGCTATATCTATGGATATATTATTTCTGTTTTGGATAACTTAAAATTTGGTGATAGCTGCCGTAAGAAAAAACCAAATTATAACTTAATCAAAATCTGATCTAACGATTTTGATCAAAATTTTCTAAATATAACCTTTAAGTAGTCAAACAAAATTTATAGGTAGCAGTTCTTGATAAATGCCGGTTTATATGTCTTTGGTATTAAACAAAAAGAGGACTTAAAAATTAAAAACGTAATATCTAAAAACCGTTTATATCGTTTGTCTAGATCTGATAAATGAGATCATTTACAAAGGAAAGCTAAACTTAGTCCCCATTTACAACGTAATTTCATTTAAAATACGATAATGCCTTCCTCACTTCAAGACAAACAAAATATCATAAAATATGCACTGAAAATTAAAAATGAATTAGGTTTAGTAGATGTTTTACCTATGTTGTGTATTGGGGTAGCTAGGAAGTGTAATACCAATAATCCCCCTAAATATCATCACATCCTTTTAGGGTAAAATAAAGTCTACAGTTTATCCATAGTCTAAGTTTGATGATGATTAGAATTTTTTATCACCATCTTGGATTTTTATATATTTTTTTTAATAAAAAAAAAAGGTATCATGGTTGTGTATTATTGATTTCTAAAACTGAGTTTTTGGTAGGTCTAGTTATTTCATATCTATCTCTAACTATGTACAAAAAATTATCTAAAATTTGTAACATTGGAGTTTTATGCAACTGAAGACACATTTAATATTTACAAAAGTTATGATATATGGTACAGGTTAAAACACCGATTTTCATTTCAATTAATTGAATCTGTTTTTATTCAGGGTTAACCCATTTTAAAAATTATTATCATTTAATAAATAATATGATTCAATTAAAAGTTATCAACTTTAGTAGTGCAAATACGAGTATACAGAGGTAGATAGTAACATTCTCCACAATTGATATTGTTCCATTATCAGGTTCATCAACACATTGTACACATAATATTATATCACAAATAGTTTTAAACATCATATGCACCTTTGAAAATAAAAAAAAAGTAGAATTTTATTTTGTTATTCGTGAATACACTTATATAGAGGAAAGATATTAAACAATAAAAAGGGGGGGAAATATTCTGAAACTGAATTGTTTGTTTGAAAACTATATTAAGTTATGTCATTCGACAATGATGCAATTTTTATAAAAGACTAATTTAAATATTACGATCCAAAATGGCGAACAATGGATACTATGAAATTTAGCACAAATTGTCAGGTATAAAAGTAATTTAGTCCAAAAACGATAGGATGAAAATTATGAAATCATAGGATAGTTTTTGTCATCTTCTATATGTTTCAAGAAAAAAATTGTAGATATAATTCAAATTTATTCAATAAAATTGGATATGAGTTTTAAATGTGTGATAAAATAGAGATGAAAATTTAGGTGCGAAAAATTACAGTGTTTACATAAAAAAAATACTTCTTCCGAAAGGACGATCTTGCATCTTAAATGTAAATCTTAGTGTAAATCTTGTATAATGTTAAAATTAATTCTATGAATAAATGTTTAATAGTAACAATTATATAATGTAATATTTTGTTTTGATTTAGAATTAAGAAAAACTGATGAACAACGTATCTCTTATCTCTTGCTTAATGGAATTAGTTGTATTACAAGGCTAGTCAAATATGTTACAGTACTAACTTATAAACGTTTTTGTTTGTTTAGATGATCTCTGCCGTCTACCGAAGTTACCCTATCCTCTTTTGTTAAACCCTATATATACAAATCCTGATGGAATTCAAACCTATATTTATACACCATATTTCTGTTTTTAGTTTTTATATAAATAGCAGCATTATATAAAAACCAGACTCGAGGATTAATCATTATATACTATTACAACAGGATATTTGTTACATGTCCAACTGTAGCTTCATAGGGATGTGTAACTTAATACTATAGGGATATAAATGTATTTGTGTCGTGACATATTGCCTGTCAAATCACAAACTTGATTCGTAGTGGGTTTAAAAAGCTGAGCTAAAATAAAATGTGTT
Organism: Aphrophora alni; assembly: GCA_963513935.1. Lineage (NCBI taxonomy): Eukaryota > Metazoa > Arthropoda > Insecta > Hemiptera > Aphrophoridae > Aphrophora > Aphrophora alni. The sequence continues at coordinate 106,575,519 of OY740770.1, forward strand.
CAAACATTGTATAAACTTTTTTCAACAGTTGTAAGCATTTGCAGTTTTAAGCACAAATAAGAACTGTCAGTAAGATTATTTTGGAGAAACGTAAAACAAAAAACTTGCCGTGGGCTCTACAGGATTTCGATCAAGTAGGCTATTAATTTAATATTTTGATAATGGCGTAATTAGTTGTCCCAAATCGCAAATAATAATTGTAACGTCAGTTCTTGAATAATTCCGCCAAAAAAAAAATATCACCAATCACTATTATTAAAGTTACATTTTAAAAAACAATTTACGTTTAGGTCACTATATAATTATTAAAATATTATTTTCAATATATTGCGTTTATAGTTTATTTAAACTTTTTGATTGAAAATTATCGAATGAATATTTTTGGTGACGATTGGTTTTTTTTTGTTTGTGTTTAGTTTTGGGGATGTTTACAAAGAAAGTTTGTGCATATTCTTGCACCGTTTATTCTGGATAAGAACACTGTTCCTCTTATTTTGCTTATGATGTATATTGTTGTTGTTTTTTTTTGACCCGTATCAACACATTAGAAATACAATCTTTAAAACATTTAAACAGTTACTAAGAAAATAGGTATTAACATAAGGTATAATATGTAACACGTCTAATAACAATAATAAAATACTACTGCTATTATAAACTGCTGGTTGTTTATTCAATTAACAAGCTTTTTTTTTTTTTTTTTTTTTTTTAAATTTTGTAATCTACAACTCTGTTACTCTTTGACATAAAGAAAAACTAAAAGAACTAAATACTCTTCAAATAAAAAAAAGAGCTTTGAAAATGTTTTACATTTCTTAAAGATGATCGAGTTTTTTAACTGTAAACATTGTAAACATCAGCAATTGTGAATATGTAAAAACTAAAGTCTTGATTTACAATGAATTGAGAAAATAGAGGTGAAAGTAGAATATAGCAATCATAAGAAAATTAACTATTTTGTAAAATTAATTCACAACAATTAATTGTTATTGTGAATCGGAAAAATAGGAATCTAGAACACGGTTGACTTTTTCATCGTAACAATCGAAAATGACGTGTATCAATTACACTTAGATACTGGTTATGTAAAGTATAGAATTCCTTACGTTAAATAGTTACACGTCTCAAGAAATTGCATAAAAATTTATCATCCACTACTATCGATTACTGACCAGATTTATTAGGCATGTGTAATCAAACTTTTGTCGGGAAATGTACTTAGGTGTAATATATGAATATTATTGAGGTAATTGGAATGTTAGTTGTACAGTAATATGATATAAATGTAAAATAATTTATTCTTATTTAACTTGATTTTTTGTGAAAGACACGTTAGGCAGATTTTATTTGAGGAAAGTTTAGATAACCAAAGGAGGAGTTTTTTGAAGTATCAAAATTCTCAACCCTTACCCCCAAAATGGAGTAGTTTGGGGGTATTCAAGAATTTTAAATAGCAATCCCTATTGAGTGATACTTCATTTTGAAGGTCTTTTAAAAATAAGAATAATGGCGCAAACTAGAGGTCTCTAAGTTTATCCTACCCAACATAGCCACCAATCGAATAGAAAGAACGTTCTTGGAAACCTAATCTAACATTTAAAACAACTTGAGATAAAAATATAAAAACTGTCATTATAGTGAAGATTTATTATTCTAAATTTTGAGACGGGGTCGATTTTTATCCCTATTAATTATATTTAGGGATGATACTTTATCAGGAAAGTGGTAACCATTTGTAACTGATGGAATTTAAAGGCCCGATCAAATAGGGTCTTTAAACCCAATTATGATAGTACAGAATATTCCTTAAAATGTTTCATTCAAATACTTCCTTATAGTAATTTCAATACGCCTACATTTTGCAACGTTAAAAGATTCATTATTATTATTTAAGAGCTGAAATTTTTGGTGGCAAATATAAACAAATATCTGGAATAATAACCTAAGACTATCCAAAGACAGGATGGTAGTTCTTCCAAGTCTAGTTAGCACACCCAATGTATCTCTGGCCTAAGAATTTCATTACAACATTTAGCCAGCTCTATTGATGAACTATTATAAAACTATAATTATTTCGATTTAATGACTTAAAAGGTGGTTAAGGTGATAAACGTGGTCACCCAATTTAGACTGTCAGTTGCTTAAATAATGCGATAAGTTAATAAAATTCATGGCAACGTACATTCAATAATGTACAGGGTCATTTAACTCACCAAAAATGAACATAGGTTTTCGTTTTGAGGGATTGCTGAATCTGAAAGTTAAACATCAAAACTCACACGGAAATAAAACACATATAACCCTCCCAGATCCACTAATGCATTGTGGACGTCAAAGGGTATTCAGTAGTCATCTACAAACTACTGCGTCACAAAATATTTAATATCTTTGGATGTAGGAAATATATTGAACTAAAATCGTGTATACATATGTGGTATAACATCTTTTACTCATGTAAAAAAAAAGACAAAATGTCTTTTCAACTATTTTCAAAATGGCTAGCGTTTAATATTTTAATGTCAAATAACTCGAAAATCGCTTATTTTACAAAATAGTTCCAAGAAACAATACAATTACTTTGATAATGACAAAACAGGGGTATTAAATTTTTTTTTCTGAAATTTAAAGGATAACCGAGTTATTGGCAATACTAAAAAAAGTTATCTTGGTAGTTGTCCTTAATTACCAAAATTACTCCAGAACCAAATTACAAGAAAAATCATTTAAATGAAGTCCATAATAAATTATTACAAACTTACAAAAAAACTTTTTATTTCACTAAAACAAAACAGAACTTCAAAAAATTGAAGTAATTTCGAAATTTCTTTTAAAAATAGGTAAAGACAAAATAAAATATAAAGAGCTAACATAAAAATAATTATTAATATAAAGTTCCCTCCTGCACATTGTATACAACATTGTGATCTTAATAAGATTCCTTCGATTACATTTTGTTATTCATGATGTTGGTTTGGTATAACTCCAGCAGCGTTATAAATTCTAATCAGCAACTCTCCGTTGTATTAACTTTTTCTTTGTATAATAAAGCATTCATACTGTCCCACAGGTAATAATCTAGGCGTGTCAAACCAGGTCACCTTGGAGCCCAATTGATTGGTCAGCCACGTCCGTTCCAGATTTCTAATATTTTATTTTATTGTAATATTCAGTTTATATCCAATAACTTGATTATGTTTTAAATTACAGAATTTGTTTTTTTAAGTTAAAAAAAATTGTTTGTTATAAAAAGAATTTTTTTGTTTCTTGAAATTATTTTGTAAAGTTAGCAATTTTAAGATATTTGACATTACATTTTTAAAAGGTCGCCATTTTGAAAATATATGAAAGGACGTTGTAGTTTTTGGTACAGGGGTAAAATATGTTATAATAAATATGGAAAATTAATTTGAGTTCAATATATTTTCTACATCTAAAGATATTGATTATTTTGAAAACAAATGATGGATAACGAAGCATTTTCGGACCTTAGTTGTTATGAATTTTTTTTCTCTGCATTTTCACTTGTAGAACACACGTCCTGAAAGTTTCTCTGTTTCTTTCTGAATCATCCTGTATATTGGATCAAGTAGTGAAACTTGTAGTGTGTGTTTTCATAATAATGTTACATGTAGAAGAACGTACGTGTGTTTCGGAACATGTATTTCTATGTGTTGGAGAATGCACACAGTATGTACAACAATTGTTTTAAAAATATTTTCTGGAGACCAGATTGTCACATCGTAATTCAGTGTGACAGTTGAATAAAATATCCATTCGAGGTAAACCGATCATGCTTGTAACGCTATAAATCCCTACTGGTCGTGGAGACGTTTTTAGATAACTCAAAGCACATGCTCCAAAGTTCAATAAAGTCAATCGGGACATTATCGCACTAGGTTAGTGTCTCAAGTGGCATAATCTACACTGCGGTGTGAAGCTTAAGCAGTTGTATATGAATTGAAACCTTGCAACAACGTTAAGCGAGTAGCATATTGCACGTGACTTAAGACTTTTTTGGGGGTAAAGGAGTATATATATTGTATGTCATGTTCTTCACATACAAGACATTTTTCATTTTTTTGGGATACCTCACTAATCAAAACTCACATGACTGGAGTTCACAATTTTTGTATGAGATCTAATAGTTGCCGATAGAGAATAGTAGATTTGGATTGGAATTTATCTCGGGCTAAATTTATTTTTATGATAATATCAAATTCAACTGTAACAATATTCTGTATTATTTTTATCTGCGTAATTTACAAAGATGTAGTTATCAGGGCCTACTTACATGATCTCGTTTCGACCCTTAACACCTCATGAATATAGCACTCATCAAAGACGTGATTAGTGATAGAATCATTTCTAAAACCATTTTACCTCCAAGATCTCAGAATTTTTCTCTGCTATCAAAAAATATTGAAACCTATAAATTCCCACAAAAATTGAAGATGACATACGGAATCTTTTGGAGTGTGACCATGCTACACTGAGCACAGTTTGGCTTGATAAAAACGGGATAATAAGACTTTCAATATTATCTGTAAGTGATTGTGAATATTTTTGTTCTATGTTGTATTCACCAGGTGAGTAGACTCTTTTTATACAATTAGTTAATTGATATTAAGTTTGTGTGTACACCGCACGTGTTTTTGAAATGTCATTAAATGACATTGGGCGACAACCAGGACCACGAGATAAAACCAATATATTTAAGGCAACGTATTATTAGAAAGAGGTTAAACGAAGAACATGTAGGAAATGATGTTATTACTCACTGAACAGGAAATCTGTTTTCGACATGTATCCTAATAGCTAAAACATTTATGTTGCAGTGACTCTTGGGAAATTATTCTCCATTAGGTTCAACAAACGGGTTGCTTTAGTGATACGAAATACATGGTGACAGTTTAATGAAACTTGATAACTTTATAAATACAGCTGAATTTCTTTTTCCTAAGTGGTCCAAAGAAAAATTATATGGAAAAAAGTTTAAAAAAAAATCTTAAATATACTCAAACACAAATAACTCAAAATTTCTTGCAAACAATTAAAGCAACAAAAATTCCGATTTTCTTAAAATTAAACTGATTAGATTTTACGTATCAGTGTCAGTAATAACGAATTTGAAAGCTATGAAATGTAATAAATATTTACACCATACATAGAGTAGAGAGTCTTTTATTGTGTATATCTTCTGTACAGGTCTGGACTAATGACGGGATTGTTTCATTGGACCTATCCCATCGTTTTCAGTCAATACCATTGAAAGACTTCTATAATTTAGTATAGTATTTCCAAAAGTGTTGGCTGAAAACTGGATGTGGTTCAGCGAAAAAAAAATTATGTAGCACAGGTTTTTAATTATGTTTGGACTAAATATGACTTAATTTTTGAAAAGTCGTTTTGTTCGTATGTTTGCATTTTAAAGAAATTGGATTTTATTAATTGTGGATTACTATTTTCCAATACATTTTGTCCAATATATTGAAGTAATTATATAGTGCGTGTTTCACACTTTCTAATAAAACGTAGAATTTACATTTTTAAATTCGGTACACATATATCACTAATTCCTAAGTTATAATTTTGGTTTCATTCCAAGACCAAAATACTTAGCGTTATATAAGCTTATACGTAGGATAATTGCGCAGAGTTAACCTTTTTCCTCGATCAAAACACACGTTTACCATCTATCTAGTGCAGATTAGCTTTACTTCTAAAGAAAATGTACAACAAAATCATTAGTTACAAATTTATTTATATTATTAGAACCACTCACCAGTTGTTTATGTTTTATATATAATATATCTTTTACTTGAAACTCTACCAATTTCTAAGGTGCCACTTAATTCATTAATACAACTCTGATCAATAGAAGATTTCATTTTAAAAGAATGTTGGATAAACCGTCCTGCTTTGAATGAAATGTAAGACTTGTTCTCTTTTTAATCAAATATATTATTATTTATTGAAGAGTATGAGTTAAGTTGCTCCGATACATAGAAAATTGTTATTTTTATTAAACATATATTCCTCAACATAAAAATCAGAAGGAAAGTCGTTTTTTTTATTAAAAAAAACAAATACCCGAAATATAAGTTTAATATATTTTTTTTAAGTAAATCTTTCGGGATGATATTTTGCAAGAAACTCTGAATAAAGTGAAATTAATCGTTACTGCATCAACGTAACAATAGAAAAAGGAAAGGTTAAGGAACAGTGTAAATAACCTATTGATGAAAACTTAGAGAAAAGGAACATTGTATCCAGAATCGATTATGAAACGTATCTGGACACACTATATTTAAGTCGGAGTATGTAAAAAAAAAAGACTGCGATAAAAAAACCAAAAAAAACCTAACAAACATAAACTTTCGTGTATTTGTCTTTTTTTCTTCATATCTATATTTAAAGCAATCGAACACACATAACACATTTATAATTAGTGCAAATACAATATTGGAACTCTCGCACTTACCATTCCAAATATCTGTATATATATATAGTGATTCGAAATTACATGGCAATACTTCGAAAAGCGGTTCTAGAACTAGAGGAATAATAAATATATACTCAAATTTTTTATTTGGTAGTTTAATATGTTAATTTATCTGTAAAATTTAACAAAATAAGTCTCAGAACTGTATTTTCAGTAATATCCGAGAATACAGTAAAATTCAACAAATTGGAATCCAAAGAACAGTTTTATTGTTTAGACGTAAAATAACCTGTAAATTATTAATACACTTAAACATATTTTTGACTATAATACTTGCATAAAATATTTTTTTCAGAAAATTGGTGGAAATATGTTGAATAGAAAAGAAAATAAAGTTATAGAAATTCTGTTGTTTATGAAGAAAAGAATAAATTTATGAACAATCAGTTTAAATTTGTTACGCGTTTCTGCTATGTTTTGGTCCGTTTGATCCGTTTGGTTTTAACAAAAATCGAATTTCTATAATTTTTATTTTTTATTTTCTGTTGACATTATTTTGCAGAGTTAAATTATCTACTAGGTTTCTAAGCCATTTAACAAAGTTATTTTATACAACATTAAAACGATTGTGTTTTTTGTCGATTCCTATGTTTTGTAATTCACTAATTTTACTGAACATTCCTAGAGATACTATTCTGACATCTATTTTATTCCTTTTTATTGGTTAAAAAATATATTTATAACTATGAAATTAGTTCTTTAATTTACGTCCTAAAAACTACAGTTTGACTTCACTTCACTCTTGGAGCAGAAAACATGACGAAATATTTCACTAAACACGAAAAGGATTTTTTCCTGACAAATTTTTACATGAAAGTTTTTCTTATATTTTTACCTTTAGAATCAGTTACTCACTAACCCGTTCGACGCGAGAAAAAAATAATGCAAAAGGTAAATTATTCCTAATATATTCCTTACGAGAGATAAATTGTTACACGAGTAACAGCTGAAGATGGCTTGTTATTGATTGATAGAAGTAAGATTATTTGTTGCGGAAATGGTTTCATTAATAATAAATTATACTTCATACATGTGTATGATTACACGTTGTCATGGAATATATACTAATTAGCATAATACAAACGTATTTTTGTGTATATTAACTTCTAAATATCTCGTTATAAAGAAATATATTATTTTGTGTAACATATACTTTTATTTAATAACACCATTTGTGTTATTTTATCAGAGATTGACACACTCAAAAATATTAAATAGAATTTTTATATTTAGAAAATAAACACATTTTTTTCTTGAATAACTTGAACAAGCATTGAAGTATATTTTATATTTATATAATCAATCTGACTGAAAGTACATAAGTCTGTATTTTAAAGGAATATTTATCTTATTATTCTAATGGTATAACAGAATTAAGCTTATTACATGTTTGTATTTTTAAAGTATTACTGCTTTCATGATATAAAGAAACTAGTATTCGTTGTTATTTAAACTAGGTTGTCATTTGAATTACACTTCATATATTAAACAGTTTTCTCTGTATTTTTGTTTTTAATAGTTATACAACGAAATGGTAAAATCGACTCTAAATGCAAGCTGTTAATTTGTTACCTATTACCACAAAGAGTCTTCATTATTTTACATTGTTTAGTGCATTGGAGAGGCAAAAAAAGAAGAAATTAATTAAAAGAAGTGAGAAATTAATGTGTGTATATATTTTATATATAGGTATCTGTTTAATTCGAAATAAAAACTATGTTTATGGTAATTTAAATTAAATGTAGTCTTTGAAAAGAAAAAAAAAGTTGAAAATATAATCAATTTCATTCTGTAATTGAAATGACTACTTACAGCTAATAAGACAGGATGGGGTCTTGTCTATACGGTTATTATTTACCGAACATCAGTTCTTTTGATAAAACTTGTTCTGTTCTGTCTATGGTGTTAGAACATTGAGTTCGTCTTCACCTCTTTTGTCTTAGGCGATGCTTTTCCATCCTTTGATATCTCTAACTGGATATCCTCACAGTTTTGAGTCATTTCTATCGTATTCTTAATACTTTTCCTCTCTGCCTCCACGCTAACCCACATTAATCTTTCTTACAGTGTTTCCGTTCTCCATTCGTTATACCTATACACCTGAGTGACATTTTTCATATCACAACAATTCGTCTTTCAGGTAACAGGTCTCAAGAGGCTTAGAACTTTCCATGTAGCATTAAGTAAGGCATTGCTTAACTCGCTTAGGTTATTCCAAAATATCTATCCAGACATTCTAAAATTGTTAATACCATTAGTGATTTTGCAAAATGAGGTTATCCCAACGACAAACCATCAACTTGAATGCCAGTAACTTTTTTTTGTCTGCTACTGCATTTAATTTTACCCTTATTTACATAGCCAGTTCGATTCATAGTTTTACATGAAAGTACGTTCTAGTAGCTTTTGAAGTACCATTACGTTGAATTTTGATATTTTCCCCCAAGACAAAATATCATTACTGGGCTTACGTTAAATTTATTCTGCAATTCACGCCAAGTGTGTATAGAAATGTTACAAAATGTTTATCCTTGTATAAATACTTTTAAAACCAAAAATAAAATATCCTTTGAATTTTCTACGTAAATACAGCTACTAAAATCACAAATAAAGTACTTCGATTTTTTTGTTATTGTTGTTTATAGGTAAACAAATTTCGGCCATCAAAGCCTTGAAAATCAATAAGGGAATACAAGAAAATAAAGACTCCTAGCTCTCAAGTACTCTAATAGTGACTCTAAGGCCAGAATTGATGAATAGCTGGTCAAGAGAGACCTGATAGGAAAGACGAAAGAGCTTGATATATTCCAAGACAAAATAATTATGTTGAATACCAAATTAGACTCCCTTGGGATTGGCAAGAATCTCTAAGGGATAATCTAATTTAATAAATAAAAATGTGTACATGTAAGAACCGAAACTCATGTCATCCTAAACCAATAATAATTAACGTCTTACACACGCTCAATTTGAGAACAATTCATGCATCTTATATATCGGATAACAGTTTTTATAAAATGAAATCCTCTATCGATCTGAGTGTGATGAATGAACTACGTGGCGTCGTAGATATTGTAAAAGTTTTAAGTGAAAGATATATTGAATTTTACGAAAAACATAAACCTAGGAATGGTTGTTTCTAACAACATATATAAATATATAAAAATTACTTTTGTTTGTGAATTATATTTCAAAGTATAACTAAATTTCATTACAAAGTTTGACAGGGGGATTTGTGAGCCACGGAACACTATGATATATATGGATTTTGATTAGGTAATATTGAATTGATGTATTTTTTCCTCTATGAATTATCAGTATACTTGTATTCCTAAACTAAAACGTACAACTAAACAATAATGGTACTAACTATAACTATCAGAATAGGCGCTATAATATAAATATTAGTAAATCATCACAAAACAAAATTACTGTAGTCTTTATAAAAGAATAACATTACAACACGGATTTTATAACATAAGGAGATATTATATACTTCATAAGACGGTGTAGTGTTTTGGGTAACCATTAATTTTTTGTAAGCACTAGAGAGGCACTGAATAAAGGCTGCACTTTAATTTCAAATTGCATCGTGAAAACGAAAATTATATAACAAAATAGTTAAAGCAGTTGCATACTTGAAACAAACAAAAAACATACAGTTAAATAGTTATAGAGCTGACCGACCCTGGTAATGTGATAAGACATACATAAATAAACATGTTGAGAGATATTTATGTTGAATTGGAAGCTACAGTTTGACCTTTTGTATCATAATGAATCGTAAATAATTCTAATCAAATTCTTAATGACTACAATTATTTCTTTTTTTTTTATGGCAATTATGCAAGAAACAGTAATTTTCTCTTTATTTATACTGGTATGGGTTCATTCATCACATTTCAAATTTATGTGGCCCCCATCCAATCGATAATATAAGAAATAATTTTTTACAGAATTTGTGATCAGTATGTTTTATTGAGTAATTAGTCTTTTTTTTATAAATGTATAAACAGATTTTTAAACAAATATTGGAAAAATCGAAGTTTCAAGTTTTGTTTTTATGGCTCATCATTGATTGTTGACCCTTCAAAAAACTAAAACTATATTTGGTGTATGTAAGAAAGTAAAGCTATAAAATGAATTTTAATAGCCTTACATACCGACTCTGTCAACGGTGATTTGATTTCATTTTGTATATAAAGTACTTAAATGACATCAAGATTATTAATAATAAAAGAAAGACACCTTTCTCTCAGAGATAATAAATGTAATCAAACTTAAAGTTACTCTGAAAATTTTCAACTTGTTTTCTTTTCTGACTTTTTTTTTTTTTTTAATTTGATGACTTTTTATGTTTATGTAATAAAGCAATTATTAATTTATTATTGCAATTTTTACTTTAGTTGTTTTCATTATAAAGTTTTCTCTTTAGATATTTAGAGTTCTTTTTGTTTTCATCATATTCAAATATTAGTCTTTGTTTGTAAATTACTCTTTCATCTGTGTTATTATTTAATTTATATAACTATAAATTCAATATTTTATTTCTTCTGTTTTGGACTGTTTACTTCACCACAATGTCGTTTTTAATGAAGAATGTTTATTATACAAGTTCATGCATGGATTCTTAGATGATGTCCAATTTATATTGATTAAGTCTTAAAAAATATATAGGTACTATCCCCAATTTTTGATATAATTAAAATACAATAAACCTTTCGAGATTTGGCTGACCACTCAAAAATACCAAAATTTAAGTTAAGAACATCACCCGCTTGGTTTTTAGAGAACTGGATAGTTGAAAAGACATCATTCCAAAAACCACTTCTCTTTTCTCATGTAGTAACTAATTTTTGCATCATCATATTACCTTTTCCGTACTGCCTTATTAAAACTGTCATTTTCACTTCGCTCATACTACAGAACAGCGATGTATTTTAGTTTATCTAAGCAACTAGACTGGGATGTTTTGTTTCCCACTATTTTAATAAATGACTTTGTAATGTGTTTCTAGGGGATACTTTTCTTCCCATGGCACAATACTCATTAATCTAAATAACTAGCACTGCTTGTAGTCCATATTATACACATGTACGATACATGATGAACCATTATACCATTTCTTTTGAGGTATGATTTTTAATCAAACTATTAATATCTGATTTTTCAGTGACCTGAAACACAATGAATTGCTAAGTACAGTTTTAAGAGCATAAAACATTTTTTATTAATAAAACAAAACATATTATTAATTCAAAAACTTCAAAATTATTATTATAAAATGAAACAGAGACCAATTAATTTATACTTAATTTCTAAACATAAATTGATGATCAGTTTTCGTGTTCTTTTCATGTAATAATTAATTTTAATACACGAAAATGTTAAATTATTATTGTATAACAATTATAAAAGCCAAAATAGAAATTAAGAATAAAAATTCACTCCAACATTAGGGATTTCAATATTTCAATATAAATATTGAGTTAGACAATCGTAGCTGACCAATTCAATTTTAACATGTGGAAATATAACCATTTTTCTTTTTCTTTCCTATTTGACATTCTCTTTTCGATGAATAATATGTGCAAGCCAAACTTACATTAACGCAATGGATAACCTAATAATTTCAAAATCTGCGAATGGTATGGAAATCATAGGGTTAAACATAGATTCGTGCATGAGTTACTGGATCGTGATGTAAATGTGCATTTGTGATTTATTGCATTTGGTGTTTTCAAGAGGACTTTACAACTTGAAAAGTAAGTACATAAATTATATCAGATAGCTTGAGTGATTGGTAAGGTGTCAATTGAAAGAGAAACAGATCAAATTAGTATAGTAGTAGATAAAAGTTTCTTTGTTGCCTCTAAATTATTGATCACGATCTTATAAATTTACCGTAACAGATTACGGTAGTAATTTTTTTCTCTTAATCTCAGGGCCGTTTCTACTTCGTAATTAGAAAAATCTGATAGTCAATATAGCATCAGAATAATTCAATGTTAAAAAGATAATCCATGTTTTATTTTATAAACTATAACATTGATAAACAGATAAATTTGTTACAAACAAGTCAGAAAATAACTAAATTGCTTTCTAGTATTCGAAAACGGTAGCTTTGCGTCATTCTAAATAAATCCTAGACCTTTTTAAAAATATAATTATTGCTTGTATAATACTGTTACACGCATAGATTGAACCTTTGGACAAATCAATATTATGACGGACAGTCGTTTGAACGCAAGAGGTAACCTTAATGAAGTTTATTAATGATTGATCAAAGCAAGCTAATGCTTTAATTTCGTCAGTATGTTTGTAACTAAATACCGCCAAAAGCGAATATTATTTGAAAATTAGGAATGATATAATGGCAACTATCCTGGTTGAAGTACGAACTATTTATTTATTTTATTTTCAATATTTAAAACGCACCCACTGAAAATAATTACGAAACCGTTTTACTTCAAAGCGTGTGCTCCGACTAGAAAACAAACGCGCAATATATAAAATATAATAACGAAATCGGGACGTAACAAGCCGGCGTATAATCAAAGGTTAAAACGACAAATTCAATTTCAACTGATTATTGAAACTTTCTAACTGGAGGGTAGGTCTAATACCAACTAAAGTTGTAAAAACTTCCACACATATTACTATTTTTATGTTTTATTTATGTGATGTATAAAACTTTTAAATTTTTATATAATTTGTAAACTAAAAATGATATTATTTGAACTATGGGATTGTTTCTAAAGATTATTCACCCTGGCATTATTAGTGGAACAATCTAAACGAAAGTAAAACATTAACTATTTATCAGTTAACATTAACTAACTATCTGTTACTATTAGCACACATCAACTAAAGTCTAATGATGAATTTCATACATTTGAAAATGGTGTAATGTAGAGTAACAAGAATCTATATCATGATGGAAGAATATAAAATAATTATTACAAACATATTTTATTGTTTGCATTAGACATAAATGTACACCTCCATAATATAACCATTGTTATCGGTGAAGAAGTAACGTTTCCTTGAAATTGATTATTGTAACTGTAATATTTATAGGAAATCTAGTGGTTTGTAGTACTACAATTATTGACTTATTCCAGTCGAAATTTCTTCCATTTGAATAAACACACAATTATTGTAAACTTACTTTCACTACTACAATTACAAATTACTACTGGACAATTTATATTTAACTTCTTTAATACCACAATCTTAGAATTTCGTTATTGTGATTTGTTCTTTAAATATAAAGCCTCAGTAATATCTAGAATTTATCCTGTAACTAGATTCCTTTTATTCATTATTTTTTTCACAATTGATAAAGTTTAATAACGCATTCCTTTGCTTCAGGATAACCCTCCAAATTATTTTTTGTAGAAAACACAAGTATGAAGCTATCACGTTTCCAACCCATAGCTATTTATATATGTGAACAGGAGTGGAAATTGTATTTTTGAGAAATATAATTCTGGAGTTTTTGGAGATTACGCTGGAAGAAAGACAAGAAATGTAGTTTCAGCTTCTGATAGTTTTGGAAACAATGTGCGAAGGCATTTAGTTGCGGTGTTTGGTGAGTGTAGGATTGTCCTAGAAGGACCGACGCATGCCCATCAAGGTCCCCAGCTCTGACTCATTTGGACTTTTACGTTTGGGGACGGATGATGGAACTTGTGAACTCGACTCCAGTAGAAAATGTTGTGGAATTAGCGGATAGAAGCTGGAGCCATTATTCAAGAAGAGAAGCAAATGAGGCAGAGAAGAGAGGCAGTGAGTGGCAAATCCTTTGATAGCTTGTAACTGTGTAAGAGGAGGGCATTTTGAGCAACTTCTTTAACCGGTCATTGCAAAGGATTATTTCTCATACTTAATTATTCTTTATGTACCATAATTCAGATTAGATTTTTATTTTTTTTAATTACAACCACGTTTTTAACAAAATACTCTTGTATTTTCATTGGTGTTATTCATAGTAAGCTTTAACATAAAAACCAATACAGTATAGTTAAAATATTCTTATTTTTAAGAGGAAAACAAATTTTTATTTACAGTTAAAACCAGTTACTTACATGGTAAGAGTTAGGTGATTGTTGCATTGTTGTTGAGGATTTTACCCGCGATCCTCGACAGAACTGCAACCTGCTAACAATAGCCGTACACCATAAATTAGCATATACCGATTAATCTTTGGTCAATCTTCAAAAAATAGGTATCGTGGATTTATAAGTTATAAAAATATCTAAAAAAAAGTTATGTAAAAATTGGATACAAATAACCATTTTAAAGTTAATCCTGTACAGAGACTTTAAATGGCTGCAATTTCGGGTTTGGATTTTGGAAGATATTGATTATTTAAATTTAGGGTTTTAAAATTGTAATAAAACCGTATACAAAATTTCAAGTTTATACTTTTAACAGTTTTTGATCAAAAAAGTAATACGTGAAAAAATAAAATGGCACCTGTGTTTGTAACTGGGCATTTTTGGAACGATTTCAATGTGTGAATGAGATTTGTTTTTGGGCCAAAAACAATGCCTTATAGTATAGGTAGAGAGTTCTGAAACACCCTGTAGAACAGCAACATGCTACGTGTGGCCAGTATACAGGCCAAAATCTTGAAGTTAGTGTATACTTGATTTTTATTTGCGTAGTTACGGTACAGTTCTAGCACAATATATTTCAGCTACAAAAGAGCAATATGAAAGAAACTCATTACTAATTTTCGTCAATTATTTTAGCGTTTGATGCTAAAAAGTGTTAATATTGGTTACTCTCCAGAGAAACGACTCAAAAGATTAGAAGTGTTATCTCATGGATAAATTAAGTGGATCGTCTATGCGGAGGTACCGATACTAACAAATTGGGGCTATTTGTATAAGCTTATGGATAGCTAGCTACTTGGCTCATCGATTCCGGTTTGTCGTTGCGGGAGTAACAATGTGAACAATTAGATCTTTAGACAATATTTAAACCGGAAATGATATGTACTCATACCAAAACTAGGTAAGTAGATGACGGCTTACATTAGGTTGTTTCAACACCACAGCTAACTTGTCAAAAAGAGATATATTAAGAAATATAAAATAAATTTTAGGTAAAGTCACGTCTGTTTTAATATCAGCGTTTTACATAAAACATCGAATCCAATTTAATATATCAGGGAAACAAACATATTTATTTCGTACGTCAAATGTTTACCTCAGAACGTTGAACAAATATTGAAATGTATTTTTAGTTTACAAAATCCATCTAATATACTGTATATGAAACCCAATATAATGTTTTCTGTTATGCAGCGATACAAGTCTGCAATTTTAAATAAACGTGTATGTTATTTTTTAACAAATACTGATAGCTTTGGCTACTAATAAGTACGCGAAGCTGGATATCTATTCCTTTTATGAAATAAAAAAATATAGTAAAAACGTTTGATTAATGTTGGGTGAAATTATGCCATTTTGTTTGAGTAAAATTATCTATCTTCTCTGAATTAGTAATATAAATATTTGACTCATTTCGGATAGACTAAAACGTCAGAAGCAAATATATTTACTAATCAATGTTTGAATCATCATGTTCATATATTGTTAACTTATTTACCTAAATGGTCCAACCCTTTTAAGATAGGTTATGCTCATATTGTTCCCCAAACTTACACCCGATAATTTTAATATCTAAGACTACTCCTAACTGATCATTGGTTGCCATGACTCTGGAACAAATTCAGTTTTAAACGGCTAATTATTTATAAATTCTGTAAAAAACTGACTAAAATCTTTTTGCTAAATGTGCATTATGGTATATATATATATATATATATATATATATATATATATATATATATATATAACATTATTAATTTGAGCGAACTCTGTGTTTGCTGTCGCCAGGGAGGGTACGCTTAGAGATAATTCTTAGCAGATTCTTAGATAGGACTCTTTTTATTTGCTTCTAAATTAATTTTATTGTTCTCATTTTTATCAATTATCACACCCAATTAATGTAGATTCGATCGATTTCAACAAAAGTCTTGAGTCCATTTCTAGTCCGTAACTGTAAACTAATTAGAGTTAAAAAAAAAATGATTAAAGCATGAGAATAACTAAATATGAAACAGAAGGGCTGATGATTTGTTGTTTACCCGATGTTGTTATAAACACGCTAAACGTGATTTTACAAATTGGTAACTAGTGCAATTTTTTCTCGTACTCTAAAACTGTAGATTCACGTTTTTTTTTAAATCGTAGAATAATTTAAAAATAAACTTTACAAACATAAATTATATTTACAAATAACATTAGATAAGTTTATAAACGCACCAACACAAGCTTGGGATAAATCAATAAAATGAGGGACTTTCTGTTTCGCATAAGTGGATGCCTTTACGAGGTATATTTGAACGAGCAAAGTGAACTGCTTTAACCAGATCATTAGGGGGTTCGTCTGTATGTTGGTTTGTTACGCTAAACCGCTTGTGACAAACGTTAAAAAATTCAGGAATGACATTATTTACAACTAATTGGATAGATCTATATAATACGTGTTTAATTCTGTTTTCCATTTAAAAACGCGGCCACTCAGTGATGTGAAATAACTTATACTGATTTGGCCAACATTTGTCAATATAAAAGTTACAACACAACTTTCAAATGTATAGATCAACGCACATTATCAAGTCATAAAGCTAGAACATGATAAAGTTCTATAACTGTGATTTTTGAAGTGAAAACTTTTTTACGCCCGGTAGGCCATTTTTTTGGTGCTGTTAAATCGATGTGGTGAAAGGAAATCTCGTCACGAAAATAATAATAATAATAACAGTATACGTACAACAGCGGTTATATATTAAAACTAAAAATCTACGAAAAATATTGTACTAACTTTCTCAAACTCATATACATAGTCAAACTAAAATCAATGCAAAAATGTTGCACAAACTTTCTCACATACCCATACACATTAAAACTAAAAATCTACGAATAATATTGCACTAACTTTCTCAAACGTATATACATAGTCAAACTAAAATCAATGCAAACATGTTGTACAAACTTTCTCACATACCAATATATATATTTAAAAAATCTACGAAAAATATTGCACTAACTTTCTCAAAATTCACATACATAGATAAACAAAAATCAATGCAAAAATATCGCACAAACTTTCTCACATACCCATACATATTTAAACTATAAATCTACGAAAATATTGCGCTGACGTTTTCAAACTCATATACATAGTCAAACTAAAATCAATGCAAAAATATTGCACGCAATTTCTCACATAACTATACATATTAACATTAAAAAATCTTAGAAAAATATTGCACTAACTTTCTCAAATCACATACATGGTTAAAATAAAATCAATGCAACAATATCGCACCAACTTTCGAACATACTCATATTATATTAAAACTATAAATCTAATCAAATCACACTAATAATCAATGCAACATAAAATTAATAATTGTATTACATTTATTGAAAGTTTAAAATATTATTAATTTTTGAAATTGACAAGTTTTCTCTTCTCTCTACCGTCCTGCGACGGTAACATTTTTATTTTATATATAGCCTTAGATGTATTTACTTATGAGGCTTAGGATTGGTCTTGCGTTAATTTATTAGGATTACTATTTTTATTTACTAACTTAGCACTATGATAACACCTTATGTTTGGTATTTTCAAGTTGTTGATACACTCGAAACCTTATGTTTTATTTATAAAATATACAAAAGAGAGTCGAATAAATTATACAAATTATGTAATACGTGTGTATATATTTCTGAACACTTTGCATTTAATAGAAGCGTTTTGTTATGAGTTAAAAAAAGACACTGTCCATAAAATCGCTAAATTAACACTCATTCACAACGTGCTTCAAACAGATTTAATCAAACTGAAAGCCATTGCTGTATTTTATGCTATTGTGCTTTAATCTTTTATGTAAAAACTCGAAATTTCCCATTGCCTATTTCAAGGAGAATAGTATTAACGATTTTACTATGTTTAACATCACCCGATTTTTATAAAAAAAATACCACAGGTACTCTATAGGAAAAATAACATTATCGTTTGGTATATATTGAATACATTTCTATTAATCCTTTCCTTGTTTCCAATAATAAAAAAAAATACTTTCAAAGTTTCATACCTCTAAAATATCAAACATTAAATATTTGAATTTAGTAACAATAGACACAAATGTTTATTTCTATTTTTCATCAAATTATTTGTATAAATTGTTTTAGAGTTATTATAAAATAATTTAGTTAAATATTGAATCACTCACAAACATAAAATAAGCAATTCCATTATGATATTATTTGATGAGAAATAAACAAAATATATTTTAATACAAACTGTTTTAATAAAATACAAGATATTACAAGAGTTTAAATTCAACATTAGTTTTTATTCAATTTAGTTTTTATGAATTCAGAATAGCCAGTATTTAATATTTTTACATTTCGTGAATACACATTCGGTTCCCTTTTAAACATTTCAAATATTTATACGAAATTTCATGTATGACATCTGCTCCCTTAAATAGATACGAATGAAATAGTGTTTTTCCATGCACATCACCGACTTTTCCTCATTAACCACATTTGGAAAGTCACGAATTCTTAGCTCAATATTGTTTTGGGGTAATTCAAATATTTTCTTTATAACGTAAGTAGTGTAATCGTAAAAGGACCTAACTTTTTTTTTAAAGTCGAGCTTTGCATCAGTAATATGTATTTGCTCGTAACACCAATTCTTTCTAGTACTGGCAAAATTTCTCCAAATTTGATTAAACACACAATTATTTTAAGTTGTTTTCAATAGAGGAATAACTAAGGGGCATTTAAAACAAGATACCTTTGGTATATTCTGTTTTATTCACTTTTCATAAAGTTTAAAACCACCATTTCATTGCCTCGAGATAACAAATTTTCAACACAAATATTAAGTAGTAAATTTACTAACTTAATGCTATTTTCTCATGAACTAGGAAGCAACAACTTCAGTGATTGAAACCAGCCAATGATAATTTGTATTCTATGAATTAAACTGGTGTTTTCCTAAAAAAGTAAAGTTTCATACACATGCCTAAAATGAAAATGAAAAAACTTAAAAGTAAAATATTAAGTGAGGCTGATTTAGCCTTGGGAGAGTGCTCAAATTTAATAAATACGCCTCAAATATTTTCACTCTATAACTCATATATTATCACTACTGTATGTAAATTAATTTATCTTTCATTTTAAAATAAATTCAGTATCTAAGACATGCTCCCCTCTCCTAAATAACACTGTCTAACAAATTTACGATAAATAGTAATAACAACTTTAACTGGTATAAAATATCTTTAAGCAAAACTCCCGATGTCAATGGTGCTGCAGTTTCCATTTTTACCAACTATTCTTGCACTGAAATATCCTTCTATTTTTGACTAGCCATACTGATTTATATTTTCATTCTACAGATATCACCATATTTGTGCCTTTTTTTTATAACTACTAGTACAGTTTTTATTTTTAAAGGCAACTGCTGAAACAATGTCGTTGGTAAAAATAACAAATATATATTCGTATGCTATGGTATGTATCTATGCACATCCTATGGTGACCTGTGTGTGTCTGGTTGTGTATACAGTGACCAGATGGCAACTGTACATAAAGATATGCTACCGTAATATCTATACACGAGTTTTCGCAAAGACCTGAAATTTATTGTACATATAAATATAGGCTATCGTTTATATTAAGTTTTAGAATCAAATTTAGTATACTTATTATATTGTATATTGATTCCAAAAACAAAGTTCTTAATTTTACGTCTTTAGTGAACTAAATCCTATAACCAAGCAAAATATTCAGTAAATAAAAAACAGCTGAAATCATTACTACACTAAACACACTTTTCAATAAATAAAACTTTAATAAAAAATATGTTAGTTAAAGAATAATAATTTGGTTAATTTTTTTTTAGAGGAAAATTTCCTTGAAATAAGAGAAACTGAGAGTGATAAATTGTAGCATTTAATAAGGAATACGTACGAAAATAAATACAGTTGTACTTGTGAACATTGGTACCAGAAGAAACCTATTGACAACAGAGTGACTTAAAAAGAGAAATTCTAAGTTTGACAATGTTTACCCTTGAAGTTCTAAGCTTCAAAAATGAATACTTCAATTTATAAAGTTGAAGTCAGAAGTGGGTTTTTGAATGCAAGTTTCCTAGAAGCGTGTTATTTGCGTTGAGGAAAATTCATAAAGATAAGCAATTTTATTCCTTAAGATATTTTGTGTTTATTACATCATTAAACTGGCTCATGTGTAAAATTTATTTTCACATTTCTAACATTAAATTTGTTAACAATGCACCGAGTTCTGGACTAAACCACGGTAGGTAGCTGAGTACTTACCAGAATTTGATAAATTGCAAATCAATGTTAATTTTACCTTAAGATAATTATATTTAAAAAATATATTGGTTTAAGTATGCAGGATTACCCTCAGTAAACCGTATAATTTTATCTCCTTCTTTCAATGTTGTCGAATTGCCAACCCTTTATTTCACTTTGGTGAACAGCTATGGGTGCACTCTATTTTCATTACCGGAATTAAAGAAACTTATCATTGCAGTACAACTTTTGCTGAAGCAAGTATATTAAGTGAAAACAATTTGAAAATCCCTTATATAAAACATTAAAATTATTTAAATAAAATCTATTAAATTATATTGTAAAATTAACAAATAATATAATTATCATTTACTTAAACGAATGTTTTCTAAAATATCAGAACTTCTAAAATATCTGTGACGAACATCAGAACCGAATGAAAATAGTCAGTATTCTAATAATCAATGTTCTAAAGAAAGTATTCTTACCTCAATATTCCCTCTTTGTCGTTTATAGTTTTATAATTTAATTTTAATGAGAAAAAGATTTTATATAGGGATTGAATTTTCTTCATATGTTCAATTTTGTTGAATTATAATCAAAATTTACAAATACCTGAAGATTATAGTAGTGCTATTGAAATGTACACATGGTAGAATAAACAAACCTATACAGTCTTTGTGGTTTTAGTGTTTCATTGTGGTTTTTCCTTTCATTCCATTAAATAAAATTAACTTATGACGTCCAGTAGGTCTCACTTAGCAAAATTTAGTTCTGTATATAACAGTACTCGTTTCACAACTCTATACGAAGAGTAAAATAAAGTTTTTCAATAATTATAGGTCAAAGTTTAATAAAACAAGCGTACGAAATGGCAGCCATTTTCTTCCTGGATAAGCAGTAGTATTCAAGGTTTTGTTCAATTTGTTTGACGCGACGTTGTGCTCTTTAATCAGTCTTATTTGACAAAACATTTAGTTTTACATTCAAGACTTCAACAACAACAATATTATCTCTTACGATTGAAAGTCTTCCTGGCTTCTTCATGACTTAAGTGGTTTTAAACCTACTAACAATTTGTTTGTACTTGTATACAAACCGTTGGGAGTACTAAACATTTTTACCTCGGCTGAGACACTCATTTCACATTCATAATAAGACAGAATCGATGTGATGCGTGTTTGTAAATATATTGTTGTGGCGGAATTTAAAAAAAAAATCAAATAATTAATTTAAAATACTACGAGATTACCAGTTACTAAATTTTTGCGTTTGAAATTAGACAACAATAAAAAAAAAATCATGCCATGGTAACACGTAAACAGCAATGAAAATAAAAGCTGTTGATTTAATAAGTCTAAATTTTATCGGGATACAATAAGGAGTTTTTACCGTTGATTGGACAACAATGTCGAAACCTCAAGAATTTAAAGTTGTAATTTATTTTTGAAAAACCCGTTATATTAATATGACCAAAATCTGAGTTTATATTAATTACAAAAAGTTAATAATACGAACCCTTATTAATTTCTAACCCAATAACACTTTGAACTAGTACACATGCGTTTATTCCGAGGTCAATTAACGACCTTTTTCCAAGTAGTCTTGGATTGGGTCCATCTTTTTCATATTTACTATTTAGGTCTCTCTTGACCAATGCTTTTTTATTCCGACTCTGGCGCTATTAGAGTATTTGATTGCTTGGGTCTTTATTTTATATTATTTCCTTCATTTATGTAATGAGACAATGATGATGACTTTAAAGTTTTTTGCCTTTAAACAATATCAAACAATTTTAAAAACCCATTGGAAGATTAATGACTTTCACACAGTAATATTATCTAAATAGGATATTTTTAACTTTTAACTTTCGATTATTTCATTTTTTTTTTTTTTTTTTTTTTTAGATATGAAACTTTCAGATATGAAATGATTATTTTAAGTTCGTAATCATCATAACATGCCATCATTTTCTTAAATAGGCTACAGAAATTTCTGGTTATAAATTTATTGAATTACATAGATTGTTCATATTACTGACAATTATTATCGAGTTTATTCGGACATTTGAAATTATTTTCTAATACAAAAACTAATGTTCGACGTTTCGAGAGTATGGGTCAACTCTAGTCATCAAGTGAAAAAAACAAATAACCTAGAATTTTTTTAAAAGGACCAACATACGTTAGGGATAGTTTGGAAACTAAAATTGAAACTAGTAACCTAACAAAGGTTACTTTTAACATAACACGGCTAAAACAAGACATCAACGTTCAAAATAACGAGTACTACATAAGCAAGATCATGAAAAAACAAGAATAAACAGAATTGCACATTAACATAAGAAGTGCCTAACAACAAGTTGATGTGAAACTATACACTGATCAATTAAGGTTTTAGGATCAACCTATCTCTATCTTTGGGGTTAACAGAACTTTAGCAGCTCTCTCAGAGTTTAGCGCATGACCTTATAGTAACGCCTTGTGGTCGATTAACCCGTGGATTACCTTAAAAACCAGTCAGGAACTATTTCGTTGACATTAAAATATATTTTGTTAATTAACCCGTGACAATTAATCATATTGGATTGTTAAATGTTCGCTAATTGTTTATAGGTTTTGTATTTTCTTTGTTCTTAAGAATTACAAATTTAATAAAAGTGTTTTTATATTTACGAATAACTTTGAAGGATAAATAGCAAAAAGATAACGGGTTAAATGTAGGAATGAGAGATATTACATAAAAACGGGCAGAAAGTCTCGCAATTCAATTGTTGTTTTATTCGATTCTAGACAGATCGCAAAGATATCTGTAAAACGGACACGTAGAGACCAACATTTCTTCTTCCTATGTGGTTTTTACTACGTTGTGTAGAGTCAAATGGCAAAAAGAAGTTTTGAGTTCATTTAAATCTAAAGGTATTTTATAGAACGTAATCTGTATGTCGTCCGATTGTCTACATTTTTCGTCTATTACTAGTGCTCTATAGTTCAAACATGTGAGCCGATTGTGAACAAATTTTTTATACGGATATATTTTGTATAAAACCAACAAAGTCATGTTAGTCGTTATACAAGATCAATAGTTATCGGTAAAACAATAAAATTTATTGTGATGCTCTTATAAAATTTCAGATTTCATTTAATTATGCTTCACCGATATCGATTAATTAAAAAAAAAAAAAACAATGACTCTAACCAATGTGCCAAAACTAAAGTATGTAAAGTTATGGTGTAGCAATAACTGATCAAAATGAAAACGAACCTGGATAGCCATCGTTAAAATCTCGATTTCAAGAAATTTGAAATATTTTTTTTTAAACTAGCTTTATTAAACATTTTATGCTTTGTTTAAATATATACATAGCTTTCAAAATAGATTTTCAAAGTAGTAGAACGTTTATATACGAAAAAGTTATTGTAAAACAACATAGTCTTATCTTGGATAATTATTATTTGAGCGAAAATTGCATAATAAAGAAATACTTATTGTTTTACTTTTTAAACAGATATGGTTGACAAACAATATATTTTTTATTTTGTAGATGGGCCTGTAAGAATGTTAATGTAATATACTAGAACAATTGATATATGTTCTAATAGAAAACATAGAAGAGTAACTATGCGTGAATCACACTTTTAATGTGTTACTTTAGTTGAATTAAAATAATACTTTTATATCTACTTTTAATGGAATAATGGAAACATTGAATCATTTCGGAAATTAGTAGAATGCTACATTATCTCATGAAGTACATCAAGGAAAAGAAGTTAACATTACAACCCATAATAGCAATACAAATATTTTACATGTTTATTTTATTTTCTCATAAAACCTAATGTTCTTCTCTCCTAAAACTACTTTTACATTAATAGGAGTCTAAACGCTACTTTAGTAGTTAACAACACAAATAGTCCTAATGATTTTTTATTGTATTCAAACAATTAAAAACGGGCTTCTTCTTTAAAATGTGTCGTTGCATACATTTGTCTAAAATGAAAATAAATAGGCAAATATACTACTTAGGTTTTTGTGACTGTTTTAGCCCTGTGAGAGTCTCCTAACTTAGTAAAGTCGTCTCATATATTTTCACTCATATTCGCTCATACCTGTCTTCACTTTACTGAATATAAATTTAACTCAACTATTATATATCAAAATAACTCTTAGTCAGTATCTTATAGCATGCTTCCCTCCCCCTAAGAAAAATGTTTGGCAGAATCATGATATATTATAGTAACTCAACCTGAATTAAAAATCTCACACTAACTCCGGTGTTAATGGTGTTGCCAAAATATATATTTGAACATTTCGTTTTGATTGAAATGTTTAATCTGGTTGAGTGTAACTAGGCGAGTGATGTACTCCAACCCCGCCTCCAACACTGATTAATTGATTTGTGTGATTCATCATAACGGATAACTAAAATATTCAACTCTAACGAAAAGCTTTCTTGAGGATTAAATATACTGCAAAGATATGAAACGGTCCAGACACATTCTACACATGTTCTCACATAGATCATGTATAGTAAAATTTTATTTGACATTAAATCAAGAGTAAATTTCATTTCTTCTGAACTGCAATTTCCTTCTATTATTTATGATTTGATAAATTGATTTAGTTCATTATTCAAAATGTGTCTCCATATGTATGCGTTTTTACAACTTATGTAAGGTTTTTATGCCGGTAACTTACTAATGACGGAAAACCAAGTCAAAAATTAGAAGCTTTGTCTCAAGAATACATTAGGTGGATTGCCAGGACAGATGCAACGATTTTAGCAATTTAAGGCTAATTTGTATATCATAGTTACTAAAGTTAATGGACTCCGAGTTATCGTTATGTTGTGTACAATTTAGAGATTATTTTTACCAGTTTGTACTTCCAGCAGGATTTTGTAAGTAAATTATGGTTTTAATTAAATTGTTTTCATTACTATGGATAATTTTCATACAAAAAATGTCAAAATGAGATATAAAAACTTTTACTTAAATTCACACCAGTAACTATTTTATCAGTGTTTGACGCAAAACATTAAATCCAATTAAAGCTGTAAAGCTAAACAAAAATATTTATTTTATCCATCAAATGTTGACTGCAATACGTTGAACAAATATTGAAATGTATTTTTAGTTTTATAAAATCCACCTTAATTTGAACAAAACTCAATAAAAAATTTCATTTATGCAGCGATACAGCTTTGGAATTTTCAATATACATCTCTGTTATTTTTCAAGCGATACTGTTACTCTAAGCTATTAATTTTTTTGTAAAATTAAATCTCTACTTCACTTATGAAATATACAAACATAATAAACATGTTTCATTAATTCTACATAAAATTATGCCATTTTATTTAAGTGCATTCATCTACTTCTTCTATCTCTGTAATAATAATTTAATTCAATTAGGATAGATTTAATTTTCACGAGCAGATAAATTTGCTAATACTTTTAAAAAAGTACTTTTTTATAAATTTTCAACTGCTGCTCTTTGTCTATTCTTCACTTTTTCACCATCTTGGTCCAAATCTTTGAAGGGAAGTCATGTTCAGGTTATTACCGGCATCCTCCATATTATATAACATTTAACGTTGAATTCTCATTTTGTTATATCAACCTGAACTAAATTTTAAGGTAAAGATTAATCAAACATGATATTTGATTTAATTTTCATGTGTTCACATATTACTTACTCAGATAAATTATATTTGATATATTTCCACACGTCATATTATACAGTTATCTTGGGCTAGTCTAATGGTTAGTACTATCTTTCTCTATCGCTTAAGAGATTTCGGGATATATCCTCGGGGGGGGGGGGGGCACAAAATACGAAAGTATTGACTCAGAATTTTTAGAAAATTGGGAAGTTAGTATTTGAAGGGAACTGCGATTAAGAATGCTACAACAACGGCGGTAATTTGGAATCATGTCAAGAAGCCATGAGCAAAGTGGCTTTTAGGGCTATTAAGCCAATAATTATAACATAGGCTGTTCATGTGTGAAATATATGGTTCGTTCTTATAACATGAAAAAGCAACAAATGACTTTATTTATGGTGTAAATTATCCTATCCCTACTAAGAAATTCAATGTTAGATTTGTGGTTGTTTAGAAGAAGATGTTAACTTAACCTTTGAGCAAAATAAGTGGCAACTGAATTAATATTGAATGTTTGATAACTGGGAAAATTATGGTTCTGTGTAAGCTGGGTGGGGGGAGGGTTGGCTTTGAAACTAAACCACCATCAAGTTTAACCGTTTATATAATCAATGATAAATATAAGAAAATGAGTAAAATTAAATGTGTAAAGAAATAAAATGAAACAGTTACTGTAATGGCCGACGATTATATTGCTAGAAGAAGCTTTCATGATTAGCTCTAAAAAGTCCCAAGTAAATTCATCGTATATAATTGACACCTTTTTCACTGTATATTTTACTTGTTTTTTACATCAATGTATATTTTATATTCTGTTTTAATACACCAACCATAAGAACAAGGGAAAAAACCCAAACCACAAAATAACACAACTACACAAAACTGTATAATGCGTTTATATTACCTTATGTATATTTCGATAGCTCTGCTATCATCTTCAGAGGTACACACTCAGTGCAGAGCTATCGAAATGTACATGCTCAGTGATTTATTTACACCAACCATATTTTACATTTATAAACAATCACATAAACATTATAAATAAACTTTTTTAAATATGAAAAATCTTGAACCAATTTTAAGAAAAACTAATGATGAAGAGTATATATATATGAATATACAGTGATCAATACATTAGTCGTACACTGTAGTTTCCTTGACTTGTCAGAACCATATCCTGCCTTCTTACAGTACATAACCAGTTTTATGTGGTACATCCTGTTTCTAGAAGTGGTATAATATAACCTACGACTTTGCCATATCAACTTATTACTCAATATATTCTGTGTTTTCACATAATGTATTAATTTTACATGAAATATTTTATTTGTAAATTAAATTTTCCTGTTTCTGTAATTGAGTTGATTGTCTCCTTGGAAATGATATATTTCTTACCTTTAACAAATTTATGTCTTTTTTCCAGACTATAGTTAATGTATTTCTTAAGGTAAAATGTTTTAATTATAAAAAATACATATTTGTTCATTTCCTATACTAAATTCGTTAGTTACATGATAGTGGTTGTGTTTAAGATATTTACCAATCATCATTACTGATACAAAGGTTAGGTTAACCAACCATAAAATTGTTTGTGTCATCAATAAATTTCATTACTAGGGTAGAGAAAGTTACATCAGTAATAATAAAAATGAATAATAAAAATGTATTACAAATTGCATACATAAGATAAAAACCTTTAGAAACTTGCGTTTTATTTTACATAATAAACTATGATTTACATTCAGACAGCTGGAGTAATCTATAAACTCTTGATTTCTCCTTATTACTGTTTGTGTGAGAAGTAATTTATTATAATTTTGTCATCTAAAAGAGGGAAAACATAACTATAGGCCTGCCTGTACGGGAAGCTTCAAATATAATAATATTTGAATGATGATAATTTTCCATGGATATTTGGTTAACGTAACCTAAAATTGAATATATTTTTATTAAATTGAATCAGCTGTTATTAAATATGTAAAATTAGTTTTTATGGTAATTTTAAACGTTTCAGGAAATAAGCAATTAATTCGCTAGTTTTCATAGATATTATACATCAATACTAAAATGTGGTTTTATCCTCCTGGTACCGCAAGTCTTGAAGAATTCATGTCCACATTTTAAGCACTATTAAATCCAACTCAGTACCTTGCTATGTGGGAATATCTACAGGTTTCGCTAGGTTATTTGCTTCTACTCCAGTATGGACCATGATTATCAGTATGTTCTACGTCCTTTCAGTTTATCACTCTTCATTTTTTTTGTGTCACCACAGTACCAATTTCGAGCTAGCTGGAGTTAAACTATGGTATTTAAATGTTTCATGAATGCTTCCTATCCAATTACGACAGTCAAGATTTTCACAGTAAGGTACAGTAAGACTTCGAGTATATTGGTACAACGTCCCATAAAGCTTTCCATATCTCTTCGACGTTTAAGGGTCTCTAAGTTACTCCACTTTCTTCTTTATATACAATTCTCGCACCAGTTTTGCTTATAACACAACTTAAATTGGGCTCTGAATGTGGCCTTTTCTTTGACAGTTTTTCAGTCTTCTTATTCCCTCCAGTCTTTTACGTTCAGTCATCCAACTTCAATCTATCTGATTGAGAGTTTTGTTTTCTGGTGACATTCCTCAACTCACAAATAATTGTACTAATATGAAGTCATATTTTGTATCTCCCGCAAATTCTCTAACCCCACAACCATATGCTTATTGACATATATGTTTGCATGGTGCAGTTATACGCATTCTACTATATTCTACACTTTAACCTGAAATACTGTTAAATAGTAGCTACTTTTTCTTATCCTTAAGTACTATGAAAATCATTCATATTAAAACAATGCATATTGTCCATAGTTTTATATCTGCTATTAGGTCTTTTCCCTTAGAGATAATCATTACAAATGGTCCTGTACTCTTGGTGTGTTGGAAAATGTTTCGTCAATTCAAAATTTTGAATAGGTCAACAATTAGAAAAAGAAAAAAAAAATTATCATACCAATACGTTGTGAAACAAAATGTTCATAAAATAATCCAATAATAAAATAGTACATTTTTGACACAATGTGGCGAACTCAAAGAATAAAATCAAGCACCCAATACCTCAATTCAATAAAATGAGACTTATATCCATATGTACATTTCAGTAACATAGTTACCTTCCTCAGATGTTGAGTATTAAACAAACACTAATTCTGTAAATATGATAAACCGTTATACAGGAGAGATTCCTTCCCTACTCCTTACTGTGGCTAGTTCAATCAATGGCATTGAACCAAAAGAAGGAGTGGCAAAGGAACCTCACTTGTATTACTGTTTATAACATTTATGTAATTAGTATTTGTTTAATATTCAACCTCTGAGGAAGGTAACTATGTTACTGAAATGTACATATGGATCTAAGTCTTGTTTTATTAAATTGTGGTATTGGTCGTTTGATTTTAATCTTTAAGCCTATTATTTAGGCTTATATATATATATTGTTTTAATGAATTTTGCTATCAGAATTAGCTAGATTTAAAATTTATCCCCCCTTGTACGTGCAAAATTGTTTTTTCTTACCTAAAAGCTTACAACGGAGATAACTCACCATCTCGCAGTACTAACAGAAACAAAAGTACATTTAAATAAACAACACGTTCA
Source organism: Aphrophora alni (assembly GCA_963513935.1). NCBI lineage: Eukaryota > Metazoa > Arthropoda > Insecta > Hemiptera > Aphrophoridae > Aphrophora > Aphrophora alni. Next base: position 106,605,754 of record OY740770.1, read on the forward strand.
CCATGAAACAATTTAATTTAATAAAGTTTACGGCAGCTAAAATAAACTGTTTTATCTGTAGACGTAAGTAAAAGTTGTTAGTATGTGAAGCAATAAGTGAGGTATGTCATAAAATATGAGAACAATTTTCAATTTATGTCAATCTCTCTCTCTATTTACTGTGCATTTATTTGTCTTTTACGAATTGCAGTGTTTACTAAGGTTAAAGTTAAATTAGTTTTTTCTGTACGATTGATGTCAGACGTAGAATTTTGTGAAACAATTTTAGGCCTTCTTAAACCAATATTAACAAGAACCAGGAATATAACAACTCAAAATATACAATTTTGAAACACAAATTGATCTCAATATTCTATCAACTGAGGCATATCCATCGATGGACCAATAATATGACTAAGAGTGTGCTAGAATTTAACCCTTAGGAAGCCCTCAAAGAGGTGAAAAAACAGCATAAAGAAGCAGCTTCATAGGAAATTTCCTGGGGAGGAAGTAAATTAAATGGTTAAGAATTTGATTGTATGGAAACTTCTCGTGGAATTCATATGAACCGAAATGGAATTATGTATGTGTTGAATGTTGAAAATTCATAGTTATTATAATTAACTTATTTTTACTTGTGGGTTTCGAACACTCAAGGGCTCACTACAGAGAGTATGGCCGGGACAATCCTAATGTTAACATAGGTGATCTATACTATTTTTTTGTAGTTTTAGGTTAGATATCTCTGGTTTATATTTCTGATCTAGTCTCTCTTGACAAACGCTGGTTCTAACCAATAATTACGCTATTAGAGTTTTCGAGGTTAGGGTCTACGTTGAAGGCTGCTTTTCATTCGCATTTATTTAAGATCTCCAAAAACACTTCTTTAAGATGAAAATTCTTACACTTAACGGAATACCCTATAAGGATAATAAGTTATAGATATTCCAGTTAAGACGTCAAAACAATGGTAATAACGATAACTCAAAGCAGATCCATAAGAACGTAAATACTGTCATAGCACGAGAAATTACATCACAATACATGGCTGCTTAATAATAAAACTAAGTAGAATGGACATCTGAAATTATAATAAATATTTATTTTTGGGTTTGGAAAATGAATGATGTGACAAGAATCATATATTTGTGTAATATATACTGTATGAAAAAAACAAAAAAGTATTTCTCTTTTATTGATGTTGTTCCAAGGTACATATGTTAAAAAATAAAATTTAATAGAGATTTTAGTACAATTTTGTAATTATTTTATGATTTTATATTACTAAACAAATGGTATATTACCGTATATTATATGATGGTTAATTATTTTCAGCGAAATTAAAAAGTAGAAACTTTATTACTTGGTATCGCCAAAATAGAGACCATTACAACCAATGTCATGCATTCTCCACGAATAGGGGCTGTCCTGAATGCTCGAATATCTCAAAACCGTAAAAGGATTAAATTAAAAGGTTGATGAAATGTATAGATTTATAACCTTATTTAACGTTACAAACTAAAAAATATTTTTGAATTGCAGTTCTTAATTAATTTAAGAAAAACTCAATTGTACGCTGAATCGTATTTTAGGTTTTTGAATGCGCATTTCAGTCTAGTAGTTAATATCTCTCGACTTAAAAATGAAGATGATATCAAAATAGGTCTTGTTGGCTAGAGTTATCCTCCCCCTAACTAATGCCTTCTTAATACCATCTCCAGATTTACAGGTTTTAGCATTTAAAAAACACCAGACAGCTCAATACGGATGTCAAAAAGGATATTTTCGTGTGAAGGGGAATACCGATTTTTTTGAAACTCAAAATATAACTTTGTCTACATTACGTATACATCAAATTAATAATTACAACAGAAAATAAATTCGTTTGATTGTACAATATATGCGTAAAATGTAAAAAATATTGCTAAGACATAACAATAAGTTTAGTTTAAAATGATTTTCACACACACATTATTACAAACATTAAGGTGAAACTAAACTTATTATAAGTCCAGGAATCAATTATTTACTTTTATATATATTCCTTTTCGGGATGTATTGTGGTTGAATTTATATGTTAACTTTTATTAATAACAAATGAACATAAGTTTGCCCTCAGTTTAGTTCTATCCACAATTCCCTTTATCACAGTTAATTATTTATTTATCTAGACCCTGAAAACACAGTATCGTAATTAATACAACAGAAATTTGATTGGAACAATCAATTTTTCAAGATTTCAATTAATACAAGTTGTACAAGTTTTTAATTAATACAACTAAAATAAAACTATACCTCTTTTTGTTTCATATGTAACGTAAATGAGAAATGTTTTTATACTCTGTGTATAATAAAGTTGATATGTACTCGTATATTCCAAATATACATGTAGGTAGTAGAAATAAAAAACGTCACAGTTATATAACTCTAGAACGAATAGCAACAGAATTCGGATACAAATAATGGTAAAATTGAACTACCTTTTGTACACAGCATAATTTTCAAACAAAAAAGTGTCTTCATCTGATTGTGTAAGTTATAATTTTCAAATGAATTTATACGATCTACGAACTATTATAGATTTTCACATTAATTACTTTGAAAATGATTTTATTCTTGTTACTTTATAAAATAAAAAACCTTTTACAATATATATGTGTATGCGTGTGTGTGTGTGTGCGTGTGTGTGCGTGCGCGCGCGCGTGTGTGTGTGCAAAATGTACATCCTTAAAAAAAATAAGCATATAAAAAACTTAAACTTAAAATCGATTTATTGCAATTACGTAAATTGAATTTAAATGACTGCAGTTAAGAAAAAAAACTTTTTGTTTGTGGCTTAGGGTTCGATTTCACAAAGAAAATGATCAATTTACAATTTCTAACTTAATATCTGGACATTTGCCATCATTTGTGTGTTAAAAATCAAAACACAAATGATGGCAAATGTCCGAAAAATGTATAATAATAAAATTGAACTTCCGTCATTAACAAATAACTTCAAACAGAGAATTATTATCTGGATTAAGTGCTAATTATTCTTTTAAATTGTTTGAATGGATCGATGGTTTTGGTTTTATGACGGATAATTTTATAAAACTTATTTAAATAAAATCTATTTCACAAAGCATTTAGACAAACTATAAAAATGATAATTATCCATATATTTGAAATATAAATTTATAAAACTAACTGAATTTATAAAATTACAAGTAGGCCCTAACAAAAAAAAAAAAGTCGACAAATGATAACTTCAAAGCTTGTGCTTTGAAATTGGGACTAACGAGTAGGCCCGTAATCATTCTCACTAGTTCTCCAAGGACATTTCAGAATGGCCAGACTGTGCACAGTTATGATTATTTCTCGAAAATGTTTAATTCCTAAATAAATTGATTTATTACATCTGTCACAGAGATTGTAAGCTTTTCATGATGTTATTTTCAAGTAATTTTCTTATACTTGCCCAAAACCCTTGGGATGGAAAAAACGTAAGCATCACCCCAAGGTGTGTATTTTTAAAACGCATAACTATCTTTAAATTGGGTTGTTGTTCAGTGTTATTTACAACATCAAACGTTGACAATTAAAATATTTTAGCATTTGTGTAAAGGGCATGTATTATCGGAGCGTATTTTAAGATAAACATTAGATCAACAGTCATCAGGGAATACATATTCATTGATAACTTTTTAATTTTGTTACCTTTGCAAAAAAGTTCAAAAATTTAATATTAATTATTCATTATTAGAAATTATAACTGGCGTCATTGTAACCAACTAAATAATTAAAATATTATCATCACTACGCTGCAAATACTTATTTTATGTGTTCTTCTAACAGGTTAATTAGACAAAATTCAACAACTTAAATTAACATGACTAATAAGTGTTGACTTTATACTGTAAATATCAAATTTCTTTACGTTCTTCCTGTAGTTATAACTATATATTTCACACATTCGTAGGTTCCATCAAGAATTCAGTCTACTTCATGCACATCCAATATGTGTTAAGTGTTTCAACAAAAATATTTAATAGATGCCTTTACAACTTGGACTTTTATTTATTTACGTCATTTATTTAATATTGTAATTTGAAAACGTTATCGTGAACATAGTTAGCCAGAATGTGTTACCTGTGAGTCTACGAAACATGTCGCTCGACATGTAGAAAATAAGACGAATTGTTATCGACTCTATAAGGATTATACATATTATTATATCTATAAACAGTTTGTCTAAAGAAATATTGAACTTCACTTGTAGTTAGTTATTCAGTTGGTTATAGGTTAGTTTTGTAGCTCATGTATCACTGGCGACTTTGTCTTTGAAACGCGTTTGATTAGGTAAATGTATTTTTTGTGAGATCTTCGAGTGTTGTGTTTGAGTTTTTTTTTCTACCAAACAGTTTGTAGGTAAAAAACAACAACATAAACTATTATATCAAAAACGTACATGGAAATTTGGCGTTTCTTTATGGTTACACTAATTTTATTATTCAAAATAAGCTTGATTTTGTGTCATATTTTAAAGTAATGATTAATAAATAAATTTAATAAATTTTTATCAAATTGTTTACTTAAAAACATTAATATTACTCTTTGGTTCGATAATAGTTACAGGTTTTTGTTAAGTAATGTAATTATATAGTTCTCATTTCTATCAACAGCAAACATTATTAATAAATAACCAATTACGTATAGAACACTGTGTATGGATCTGTTTTTATGGAGCATGCAGATTTCTCACATGGTATATATTTAATGTAATGCACTATACACATCAGTTCGTATTTCTACAACAATACAATGATCACAAGAATTACCTTTAGGTAGTGAACACTTCTAAAAATTAAATGACCTACATGAATAGTGGAGTTGTAAAACTCTATGCAACAGGCTGCTGCTATGTTATTGATTTCCCACCCCATGTGTGCGGTTTTCAATTGTACCTTCAAAACGTGCACCACTTTACAAGTACAAAATATTCGCGTACATAATTGAAACATATTGTGGGTTTACTAGTTAGACTCCGGCTTAATATATAACGCCCAAACCTAACCTAATAAAACCTAAATCTACACATATGAATAGCGATATCACATTCGTAATAATCACAATATGGCATAGTCATAAATAGGATTAAGTTTTTGTTTTAATGTTTATATATTAGATGGATTCTTCATATTATTGATATTGTTTATCTGGAAATTATCTAATCTTTTATTATAAAGTCTCGACGTTTCAAAAGTATGGATCTACTCTCTTCATCAAATGAAACTCTAGAAATTAGAGTTTAAAGCATGACCTTGTAGTTTACGCCTTGTGAATAATTAACCGGGGCTCTCTTCAATAAAACCACCAGACCACTCTGTTAACACTGAAAAACATTTTTTTTTTAAATTTCACTGTTGAATGATCTCGGTTTGCTAAATTTTTATTTATATTGTATTTTCTTTGTTGGTAAATATTACATATTTAAAATATAGTTTTCTTAAATCCTAACTAAACCTTCGAAGGATGATAACGAAAACATCATTGGGTCAGTAATAAATAAATAAAAATATGTAATAAAGGGGAAAACTCTTGAGATTGCTTTAACGTTTTTCGTATTTTATTCTTGATAGGTTGGAAATGGTGTAAAATTGATACTTAGGGACCACAATTTTGGACTACTTATTTTGTATGAACGTTATGTGATAGTTAAACAGTCGACATCAAGTTTTAATTTCCCTTGCACGAAACTAAATGTTGGAATTATATTTGTCTGTCATCTGACTGTCTACACTTGTCTTCTTCTGCAGTGATCTACAGTCCAAAAGTGTGGACCGATTTTGATCAAATTTGGTATTTGGCTATATTTTGTATATCATCATTTTTTTTTTTTTTTTTTTTTTTATATATAAAAGATTTATGAGTAGTTGTTCTTTTTACGGAAACAAAAAAATATTAGTCGTCATCCCGGATCGGAAGTTATGGTAAACAAGAAAATCGGTTTTGGCGCTGTTATACAAAACCTGATTTCATTAAACAGGCCGTACGGTTTTTGATTAATTAAAAAAAGTTCATCTAAACCTTTGTGACAGAACACAAGTAAATCAATTTATCTAACGGCTGAATATGCGGAAGAACCTAGAAACGGAAGTAAACCTCGAAAAAAATATCAATTTCCGATTTTTGGTATTAAATAAAGCAATGGATAAAACTAACGGATGTTTCACCCCACGTGGCATCCCATTTGAACTGGGAAATCCGCCCTCTACGAAGGCTGGCTCCAAGGATTCTGGGGGGGGGGAGACAACTATTGCTTACAGGAGATCCTAACAATCCTTTGGACAAAAGCTCTTTATTAAGAAGATCACAACCTAAAGCTCTTTATTAAGAAGATCACCACCTAAAGCTTTGGTTCAACTAGAATATAAAACATGATCAAGGCAAACCGGAACAAGTAAATTATGACTAATGGAAAGAGGAACTGAAATCAAGGAAAGCATTAGACGTAACTATAGAGGATTTAAAGCAACACAATAATTAATGAGTTAGAAACAAAGGTCACTATGTTGGATAAAGATCAAACAACCACAGTGTATTCAAAATAAATAATACTAGTTGTTATACTGATGAAGAAGTACTGTCTAGGGAGACAGATTGGACCCTCAAGAAAAGTAAAAAAGGCGAATAAAGAAAAGGATCAGAAGATAAAAGTGCCGGATCTGATTGACATTTTCATTTCAAATGGATTAAGTTGCAAGCATTCATATGTTGAAAGTAATAATGATCTATCTTCTGACCATACTCCAGTAATTTTAACAATTAGTGAGTTTTTAATATAGAATGAAAATCTCTCAAAACTTTGTACCAAAAGAACTAACTGGGACAAGTCCAGAGAAAACGCCAGGTATTTATAAATCTTCAAACTTTACTTGTAAATAAGGAACAAATTAATAAGGAGATATATAAATTCATTGCTGGTGTATAGCAAGCAGCAGAAGAAAGCACACCCTCTGAGAGAAGAAATTCGTGATTTGACAATTACTATTCAACTGAGATCAGAGAATTATTATTAGAAAAAAGGAGTGCACGAAGGAATTGGCAACCATCGAGATATCCAGGCGACAGGGTTTATTCAACAGACTAAGTAATAATCTGAAGAAATGACTCAAATAATTTAAAAATGAAGCAATGAGTACATTTCTTAGTAACTTGACAGCTGATAAATATACTGATTACTCTTTTTGGAAACGGAAGGTTGATCTTTTTATAAAACATTTGTCAGACGTTATAAGCCATTTCCCCAAAACTCGACTCAGACAAACACACCTTTTATAAGTAAGGGTGGAAGAACAGGAAATTTCATCTGTTACATTTAAAGAACTTAGGAATATTGTAAAACATAATTTAAGCTCAAGAAATTCACCAAGATATGATTTAATATCTGGGCAGATTATAAAAGAACTCCCTGACGTTGCTCGTATTAAGCTACAACACTTGATAAATCCCTGTTTAAAACTGCAATATGTACCTCATCATTGGAAGATTGCAGAGGTAATAATGTTTTAGGAAAATAATTTGTAACTATTAAGTCAATAATTTTTTTAATAATTATCCTACTCATGTATGCTAGTAAAATCATTAGTCTATCTGTAGATTGGTCTTGATAAATAATAATTTAAAAAAATCAATATAGTATCCAACCTAAATGTCAAAATCATCTATCTTCTGCAGCATTATATGATCTTACACCCTCTTTTACAGAACAGGTTGGCGACTATTAAATCCATTGTTTACATTGGAAATTCAGGGTTGAACTGTTGGACCTAAGCAAACATCGATAGACTAAATTATTTAGTAGCCTGGAGTTGATGGGTAATTTTAGCTATTAACAGACAGTTGTCACTTCTCATAAAATGTCGCAATCTCTTTCGGCATCCTTTATGGTCCTACAATCTCTTACACAGAACACTAGTTGGTGATAGTTAAATCCTATGTTTATGTTGTATATACAGCGTTGAATAGTCGAACCTAAGCAAACATGTATTAGGCTCAATTGTTTAGTGGCTTTGAGCATAGGGTTAGGTTTGGTTATTAACAGACAGCTGTTACATCCCCGCAGTAATAAAAATTAAAATAATCCCATACAATGTAACCGCAGAGATAAACTAACGCGGTAGCCGGGAATTTTGTTAAAAAACAGTCATTTAAAGATTATTAATATTCAATTGTCATTATTATCTGATGATATTTATATGGGAATAGAGGAAAATAATACTCCAAGCTGAAGTAATTGAAAACAGCCAATCGTGTAGTGTTCATATTCGGTTTTCTGTGACTTGTTATTTGACATTAAAAAAAATTGTTTCGCTATTTAGACGTCAAATTAATATATATATATATATATATATATATATATATATATATATATATATATATATATCAGTTTTGTAATCCCTGTCATCTTTCTGGTATTTGTCGTCACAGTTATTGTGCCCAAACTAATGGATGAGGGTATATAGCAGACATGAACCGTGGATGCATATTTTTATATTTATATCCAGGGTTCATATAGTATGGAATATGTACAAAATATTTAAAAAGGCTGGACGTAAAAAGTTCGTTTTTTTTTAATTTGTATAAAATAACATTTAATTCCAGTTTTGATAAATTAAATGTTTTGCTAAATTAAATCACAAACTCTTAAATAAATTAAAGCTAGTTTTCATTTTGTCTTAAAGATGAATCGTATTTGTTTATAAACAAAACTAAAACTAACTCCATGGTGCAACATCTTGAGTTAGCCAGTTTTTCAGACTGGTATTGTGCGATTAACCCATCAAAATTCCCGTCAAGGTTGTTCTAACCTTTTCAACCAGAATTCGCTAGCATTTGAAGCTTCCCAATTTTACCCAAGAAGCCGGGCCATCTCAGTAAAGTTTGGGCCATCACGGAGATTGAGAACCCGGTATGTCTCACTTGTAAAGTCAGAGTGTTATCTATTACACCAGACTAGGGCTCGTATTTGTTATTAGTGTAGTTGTGCTTTAATGGTGGTTATTAATTTGGATTAATTTTTCGTATTTTAGTAATTATTCCTACACCGTAATTTTATTTTACTTACAATTAGAAAAGCTGATTTTCGTTTATATTGATAGTTTTCACCAAAATTTATACGAATTCAATTGGTGATAATGGGTAAAAAGTGTTAAAACTTTAAAAATTTGTTTTATATCTTGTATAATATTGATATTCGAGTATTGTAAAGATTTTGCTTTTGTTAATTTGGACATATATCAATATATTTGTGGATTTAGAGTTTGAATCCATATGACTGGGAATTCAGGAAAGGTTAAGTGTGCTGGGATCTGGTTTTTCTTCCTCTTAATAGTTTTATTATTACTCTCTGTGGAACCAATGCGGCTCTCAAACGGCAGAATAAGTGTTGTATGTTAAAATATAAACACACGTTTTATATCTCGCACTTAATTTACCGCTATGAAACATCTATATTTTAAGATATCAGACTGAACTTCAAGAAACGTATAAAGAATGAAAACATTTTTATGCTTAGGTTAGGAAAGTGTCATACTTGTTTACTTTAAATTTAATAATCATCTTAAAAAAGTCGTGATTGATCACAGAACTTGTTATAAATCTTCATACATATTGATATCTTTATATTGATATAGTTGATTCTTTCTTGATATTATATAAGAAAGAATCAACTCTCTTATTTGGTTTTTCTTGGTCAAGCAATGGAACTCACAAATAGCAATATAGAGCTGATTTCTATGTTTACTCATAGTATATAAACTGTGATGGATTTTCAATTTGTTTTGTTTTTAATAATTGTTATTCAATGTAATATTTTTTTCTATTAGTTTATTTTTAATAATACATTAGACTAAAAAGCTTTCTTATAATTATAAATAGAACAGAAACTCACATAAAATATTGTTAAATTTGTTAAACGCATTTCAATGATAGTGGCAAAAATCTCAGAGACATAGCTAAAAATTTAAAAATTCAGACCACAGTTAAAAGTGATTTTCAGAAAATTTCTTATTTATTTTATTATTAGAAGTCTCTCTCTCTCTCTCTCTCTCTCTCTCTCTCTCTCTCTCTCTCTCTCTCTCTCTCTCTCTCTCTCTCTCTCTCTCTCTCTCTCTCTCTCTCTCTCTCTCTCTCTCTCTCTCTCTCTCTCTCTCTCTCTCTCTCTCTCTCTCTCTCTCTCTCTCTTTCTCTCTCTCTCTCTGTCTCTCAATCACTAACTCACTTACTTATTCTCTATATATAGCGCCAAGGCTTAACGATTATTACAAATATGTAATATGCACAAAATAATATTATTTAAAAAAAATAAGAGTCTAAATAATTGTTTTTAGACAAGCGCAGTGGTTAGTTGTGAAAAAGGAGTGAGATAGTGTAGTAAGAAGCAGGGATGATGCGATTCTTACACATTTACCAGTAGGAATCCAATTAAATATACTGTTCATAGAGAAAATTCACTTAAAATAATTTGTACAAAATGGTGTTTCCAAGATAATTTTAAAAATTATATCCAATTTTTAGGTTATCGGATTGATATTGTGTTTCATATCGATAACTGAAAAAAACTATTGTTGTCGATAGAAACTAGTAGTAATGTTGTTTGCAGAATGCAAATGTTTACAGAAAGAGATATATCATTAAAAGCTACGATAGAAATCTTATGTGCATTTTAAAAATTGGGAAAAGGGCTTTGTAAGTTTCGAAATCGTTTCCAACAAGGTATAAGGTATTAATTTTAGTGGAACTATTTTAGTAGTTTTCGACGTAAATGAACTTTATAAACGGACAAGCACAGATCCCAGTATCAAAGTTCTTAAATCTAGTGAACGCGAATTTTCCCGATAAAAATACATACCAATATCTGCATTTAATTATTTTTATCTACTACCAAGCTCCCCTATTGTTCACATTAAAACAAAGGAACAAAACAAACCGAAACACTGTTGAAAGTAATAAAGTATCTCGCTATACAGAAAGGATAAACAGCGAGCAATAGGTCCTTTTCCTCTGCGCCCAAAACAAAACCTATTGGGGAACATAATTATATTATACGTTACGACTAGAATTCCCATCTGATTTATTTACAAAACCATAGAAGTAATTTGGAATCAGACTTCTTTAAATGTTCTTCCAAGTACTCAGAATCCCCATCGAGCCAACACTTCACACCCGCACAAAAGAAATTAGCAAAATTTTGATAATAAATTGTTTAAATATTAATTCAGACATTAAAATGTAATGAAATAAAAAGGGTGTTTATTATTTTATGTTAGATAACATAAATTGTGAATTGCTCATTAAATGAAAATATTTATATAGGTGTTTATTTACAACCGTTTATGCTGTCGCGCGAACAATATAAAGTCTATAAACAATATAAAACCATTTCTTCTTTGATAATACCTCAAAACACCCTAACCTTTAGTTAAGTAAAATATTTATAGAGTTTAATTATTTAAGTAGGGGATTGGTAATTTTCTTTTTCAAATTTCACGTTTGTTGATGTTTGTGGCTAATCTTCAAATAACAATAGAGGGGGATCTGTAAGAATTATCAGCGCAGGTTGTTACCGTATCCTGTTAAAACCAAAGTGATTAATAATTTAAGGGGGAAAACCTTTATGTTTTGAAAATATTATCAATGAATATATGGAGAATTAATTGGAAGTGATATAGCCAAAGTGTGTCATTATACCAGAGAGGTAATAATGAGATTATTGGTAATTTTTTTTGACGGAAGTACTGATATTCAAAGAAATTTGTGTAGCTATCCAAAAAAATAATTAAAGGAAGGTGGTAATTAGTAATGTATTTCCAGCTATTCTCTATGATTGAGTGCTAACAATTCAACAGGATAGGAGGTGATTGGAGATGGATTATGATCCGTCTGAAGAGACAGGGTAGCAATATGAAAACTGGATGTTTGAAAAAAAAGTTTATTATGGATGATAAGACTGAATTACAAGACATTAGAATCGCATCTTGTAAAGTTGAAGTGGGTAGTTTGAAGGACTTGCGCTGGGCCAAAATAAAAAATAAAGAGGAGTTACAGGTGGAAATATGGAATATTGAATACGGGATTATCAATGGTATTCCCAGGAAAGAAAAACAGTAATATGATCGGGTGTTTTGAGAAGGTAACTCAGACTTTAATGAGACTTTACTTGCTTTGATGTTATTTAAATATTAATTTAGAGAGGTTATGCACAACGTTGTATTTCATGAAATGTTTCTGTTAATATAAGTGTCGCTTTGTTTTAACAAGTATATTAATTCTAAAGGAGATGTTTTTTTTTATTAGAGAATAATAACAAAACTTTAATATTATAATGTATAAAAATTATTACATAAGACATTGACTATTGATTGAGCGCTCATCGAAAAAACCTTTACGTTCCCAGGAAGTAAAAGTACAAAATGAAATGTATTGTATTGCTTTAATTACAATTACTCTCATAACGTGGACTATCGATTGTATCTAAAGCAGTTGTGTTACATTCATTTCATCAATAAAAACAAAACAAATGTTTTTTCTAAGACTTTAAATTACAAGAAATCAAAGTCAATGTTGTAATCAAACATCTTACATATTATTCTTTCAGGAATTGTTACATTTCAAAACTTTTAATTTGCAAACAATAATTAAATTATTTCAATGTAATATTACAGTTTAATCCATCATCTAACCTAACAGTTTTTATATTTACAATTTAACGTCAAAGGTCTTTAATACATTCAACTGTTCAGTCTTTGTCCGTACATTGCTCTTTGATCTATGTTTTTATTCAATGAAGAGGACTCGTCATTTACTGTTTTACAATTTGATCACTTTGCACAGTTTAATTTGCAATGTCCTCTGTTCAATTTAAGATTTTTATTTTAAAAATATTCAGATTAGTGTGGCTATTAAAATATTCTCAACGTGTAGAGAAAAAACTTACGTAGCGGATGTACGGTATTTGGGTAGAATAAAGAAAATAAATCAACGATTACCGTCCTTTCGCATTCAATTAACAATATTTGTTACAATAATTATATGTAATAACTGGTCAATTTTAACACATGTTACTACAAATTTCTAATTGTATTATAACTTTTTAATTTAAAACGTAGAAACTTAAAGTTGACATCATAAGGTTGACTCAACTTGACTTAGTTTAAGGTATTGCGAAACTATGAATACAGACAATTCTAAGCTAGTGTAATTTTATTTGAAACTATATGGCCGATTCGTTTGTCATGACTTGAATAGATTGGTCAGTTTTAGTTCTAAAAAAAAATCTTTAATACATTTGATCATAATGGTAGGATTACTATTTATTTTACACAAAAGCTTTCTTCTTTGGTTTATTTATTTGGCGATATATATCTTTTACATGTAATCATTCACAAGGACAAACTGCGTTGTCAACAATATACTATACAGGAGATGACTTGATGTACACAGATAATCTCAGTTTTACAATTTCTTAAAAAGGTTGTCTGTTCTTCGTCAAATTTCCAAGGATCTCTTACATTTGGGAATTCTCTTTATAAGATCAGGTGCTCTACTTTTTTTCTTTTACAGGTCAATTTTCCAGCAAAGTGACTCCCTAGTTAATAACACTCCTGTGAATGTTTTCCGAGGTTGCAGGGTCCTACATGACGTGGTCATACCGTAAAGGCTATTGCAATGCCTCATTTTTCTCATGGGAATTCGTTCAAAAGAAATTGACAAAAGGATTTCTATTTTTGTGTTGAGTTATTTGAAATTTACATCAATCGAAATTAGTGTATTAATAATTATGTACACATTGGTTAGTCTATTTTTTTATTTTACTTGAAGTTTTGTCTGTCGCACAATTTTCCCTTAAGCGGAAAAACTGAATTGATCTAATTTAATATTACTCCTTAAAATGATCAAATCAATTCATTTTATTGACTAACTGATTTATAGGTTATTGTTTATAAAGTCATATGGACAATGATAATTTGTCCTGTTTTGTTATAAAAAACACATCATGTTGTCATTAGATGAAGATTGCAATGAGCTACAGCGTTTCATTGTGGAACCAGCTGAAAAATGTTTATCTCCAAAAAATATCTTAAAAGACGTAAAAATTTACTGTAATGAAATTCTCATTATTCATAGGAATATCTTTATCTAGTTTCATACAAATTTGTTCAGTAGTTTCTGAGAACATGAACCATTGAGGATCAACCATACATACAAAGTATAGACAGTTGACAGGATAAAGGTGAAGTCTACTTTAATCTAAATATTGTATTTAATTCATCTTAAATACATTATTTAAAATCAGAGGTATTGCAAATACTATTTTTTACTATGGAACATGCAATAATTTTATATACTTTGTAGCTACAATTGCATTGAGGGAGGAAAAAAAGAGTTTTCATTTAGTTCCTGTCCAATTAGTATTATTTGACCTTTCCTTCTTTTTAATTTAATATTAATTATAATTATACCGTCATACAAATTGATTAAAAAACCGCTTTCGTACACTTGTTGTGTAGAGTAGAGTCTGAAATAGAAATAGGTATTCTGGGTTAATTGCATTGTAAACCTATTTCAGGAAATGGAGTGTGTTTGACATTCTATATAACATTGTTTGCTTTATATATGAAAGGTGTTACATGACACCATACTTATTTTGTCGTGTCTAATACAATCCAGACAACATAGGTTATTGTATGAGAAAATATATCG